>VDFB02193867.1:353361774-353467132 GCA_007258455.2 Sequoia sempervirens
GAATCAAGCAGAAAGAGATAAACCAAGAAAGTTTGAACCTAATTGGTTGGGACCTTATGTTGTTACGGAAGCTTTTGCATCAGGAGCGTATCAACTCTCTACTCCTGAAGGCGAACCATTGTCCTCACCAATCAATAGTATGCATCTGAAGAAGTTCTACGCATAGCTTCTGGGAGCCTTTGTCTTATTTAGCAAAAATACAAAAAAAATAGAAAATAAAAAAATCGTTATCAAGGGGAAAACCTGGTAAACAGGCGTCTTTGTAACACCAAAAAAATTAGTTAATATGGAAAATAGTAAAGATAAATCAATCGTCCAATGGTGAAAACCACTTCGGTGGCGCTTTGGATAGGTACCATGGTGAAAACCTGGCAAACAGGCGCCATGTGTACTCAACCCTGCTCCTTTGTCTACTATTATTCTAATCTATCTTGTACATACACCACTTACCTGTACATAGTCTCTACCCTGTACATAGTCCTTATTCCTGTACATAGTCCTTATCCTTGTACATACTGACTATCCCTGTACATATCCCTTATTTTTCATGTCCATCATTTGTATATACCATTCATAATAAGTGGTAGTCTTTCCCATAACTTGGAACGATTGACATCGAGTGTATTTCATATCCTCCATTTCAGTTGGTCTTATACTCGATTGGGGGAAAACACTTGACGTGCGTCATATTGGTTCTTACATTGGTTGTGTTGAAGACGTAAAACCATGGAAAATCTGAAAACATGGCAAAATTATTTGAGAAAAAGACAAAAACATCAGAAAACTTCAAAAAAATCCAAAAAACAGAGTCAGAGTCAGTCGCATTTGTCTGTCTTTGTCGTTTGTCGAACTACGTTGCCTCTGCGACTGGACGTAGGCAAGGCCATCTGCCGATGTGCCCTCAAGGCATTAGGTCAGTCCGTTTAGGTTTGTATGTACAAAGTCATGCGTCAATCCATATGTCTATATAACAAGGTCATTGGTAGTGTCGAACTACGAGGTCTCTGCGTGTACAACGTAGGCAAGGCCATCACACGATGAGCCCCCGAGGCCGCACTAGGTCAGTCCATTAGAGTTCGTCACATTCAATTTCACACATGTCTTTTATTTGTATTCAGTCTTGTCGGTCGTAGTCAAGTCGAACTACGAGGTCCCTGCGTGTACAACGTAGGCAAGGCACATCACACGATGAGCCCCCGAGGCCACACTAGGTCAGTCCTTTAGGGTTTGTTATCACACACAGTCAATTGTCAACACGTCATATCAAGTCATGCATCGATCACGGTGAACAAGTCACCAATGTCTCTATGTCCAAATCAAACAACTTGCCAAACAAAACAATTCAAAGCGGATCAATGCGTACACTACGGGATGTGTCCTTCTTGGAAGCGAGGGCGTTATCAAAACAATCAACCTATGTCTTATTCGGGATCGTCCTTCTGCATGTCGACAAGGTCAAACAATCAAACATAGCCTTACACAGGTTATCACATCAACAACATCTGACTCAACATCTTATACGATACATGTCTTTCTGAAACCAGGCTTTGTCATTCCTTATACAGATAGTCATAACATCGAAACCAGACTCACAGTCTTATCCGGTATGTGTATCTCTTGCAATCAGGCTCTATCAATCAAACAAATCAAACAAACAAATCATGTTTTTGGCAAATATTTTCATTGGCTTATTGACTTTATTGGCTTATTTATCTTATCATTTATCTTGAATTGATGACTAGGATTCATGTTACTAGCTTTCTCAATGATGTCCCATGAAGGATTTAGAAAACAATGACGTATCAGAATTCTATTTTCTTTGACTACTGTCTATCGATTGTCTTTTCAATTTGATTTTGAGTCATGTTACTAGTTTCCTCAAGGATGTCCCATGAAGGATTTAGAGGAGCAATGACGTATCATGACCGTCTTTTCTTTTGTTTGCTGTCTGTGGTTTGTCTCGACAAAAAGACTAGGGCAACTTGTGTCCTTAGTATGAGTTAGTGACAATCCTTGTCTGCGACTGTCTGTTTTTAGCAAGTGGATGACCTTGCACACCTTGATTTATGTCATATCCTGGTGTTTGTCTCCATTTGTATTAGTCCCGCCCAATGATGATAAAGTGCAATACCTTTTGTGATACGGTAAAATATCGAAGATTCCTAACACTAACATTTATCTTCTGTCTTTTCATTCTTTGTCGATCTTCCATTCCGCATTAACAATTCTTCTTTCTTGCATTATGACGAAGTCCTATGACACAAAATGGTATACATCATCCTGCATCAACATACATGTTAGAAGCATACATATATATAGGCATATGTCACATTTAGATTATCATGGCATAATAGACAATAAACATCATTTAATATTACATATCATAAGTAATAAACTGTAAATACATACATCATATTACATTTGTATAGCATCACATGTCATTATACATATAGCATCACATTGCATCTCATAATCATATAGAATCATATGTCATATAGAATCAAATTTATCGCATTAGTTGCATAAACAACATAAAGTACATAAGACCATCCATCACATAGGCATATTATATAAACATCACATGTATAAATCAAGACTGCATAATCAATAAATAGACAATGCATATCATAAGAATCGCCACCAAAATCATATATACATATTGCTCATATGTGTCACATCACAATGTCATAATGTATCATAAATACATGGAAGCCCGCAGGCTATCAGATCAAAATACAATGTCTCAAATGGACCTCAAAACTGTATCTCTATCCTGAACTACCACTGCCATCATGTCGGGAGTGTGTAGGAGACTGATGCTGGGAACCTGCTGATCTTGGAGCTGTGGGAGGTCTGTCATATGGCCCTGCTCTGCGTGGCTGATCCACTCCCTCTGTGCTCACTGTCCGTGTGTGGGTCCTAGTCTGAGACCTACTACTCTGTGCAGCTGAAAAGCTAGGAGCCCGTCTCTCTATGGGAACCTCTGCCTCATACAAGTCTCGGTAGTATCTCTCCCTCTCGCCGGCTCTGACCAACTCTCTGGCAAATGCTGCTGATGGTCCTGTACATAATGACCTGAGCTCTATGAATCTCTGCTCAGTCTCCTACCGCCGGGCTACAGCCTGATCTCTCTCTATCAAGGCTCTGTCTCTCTCCACCCTGTAAGAATCTCTCTCTGCCATCAGCACCCTCATCTGCTCCTCCAAGGAGGCAACCTGGGCTCGTAAAACATCGGTGTCAGGCACCTCTGCCTTTGTCTCATCCTGGCGAACCCTATCTCGCCCATCCTCCTCCTCATCCATCTCCTCTAGGATCTGATCCCTGATCTCTCTCTCGTGATCATCCTCCTCCTCATCATCCTCCTGGTAGGCACCTAGCAATCCAAGGGCATCAATCTCTGCCTCCTCTCCCACGGCCTCCTCTGCAACTACCTCCTCAGTACCTGCCTCTGCCTCTGCTGGGATGTCAGGGATGTCTGGGATAACTGCCTCAGCTAGCTGCTCCTCCTCGCCACCCCTGGCCACATCTAGCATGGCCACATCCTCCTCTCCTCCCCTCTCCTCTCGGATCGGTGACAAGGCTGCTCCTCGTCCCCGTCGACCATGCCTCCCTCTCCTGCCTCCACGTCGGCCACCTCTGCCATCATCCCCACCATCACCTCAGCCTCCTCTTCCTCCTCGACCACCTCCTCTGCCCCGTCTGCCTCTGGGACCTCTAACACACCGCTCTACTAGTGCTGGCTACCCTGGATCTGTCAAAGGAGTCGGCCTGTGTAATGCCCACCACTGATCATAAGCTAGAGTCATCCCTAGATCTGCTGGTCCACCCCTCCATCCCCATGCCTGTGCCTGTAATCCATCAATATCTACCTCTGCTATGGCAACTAGAATCTTTGGCCCCCACAACAGGACCTCTCATGAGGACCGAGCAAACTCTGCTCTCCCTCGAGGTACATCCTGTACCTCTCCATACTGTCTCAAAACCCGGTCCGGCAACCGCCGCTCTATGATGTGCATATGAGACACTGTCCGTCCCACTAAATACTATGTCTGTCGACAATATGGCAAATGCTCACCCTCATCTGACCACACCTCGTAGCCTAGGTATGGTCTCCATGTAAACTCCTACATCAGGTCTATAGCATGTCTATAATAGCCCATGTCTCCAATGTGGTGCTGTGTGGTGGCTCCTGCATACCGAAAGGCGTAGGGCGCTCCACGAGCTAGATCTACTGTCACCGATGGTCTAAAGATAGCAATATGCTCCCACACCCATACCATCAGGAGCGTGGTGCCGCAGCTCATCGACTGTGCCTCTCTATAGGCAATGTCATGAAGGTGGAAGTATAGCATCCCCAACACACACGAACCCCAAGCATATACAACTTAGCGCTCTAGCATACCCACTAGCATCTCACCCCATCCCACAGGGAATCCATGACCTCAGTGATCAGGCAATACAATACCACCTATCAGAGTCGCTACTAGATAGTCTAACTGTCTATATCTTTGGGCCAATACCCGCCATCTAATCTCATAGTCATCAACCCCTAGCTGTCTAACATCAGCATGGGGGTAATACCTACACATCTCAGCTATACCCCTCTGGGTATCATAGACCACCCGTGTCCCTCTAATCGGTAGCCTCAAAATCCTATACACATCCTCCAAAGTCACCGTGGCCTCTCCAGTCAGAAGGTGGAAGGAAGACGTCTCCGAGTGCCACCGCTCGCAAAGTGCTGTCAGCAAACCTCGATTTGCCCTAATCTGGGGCATATCGGTCACGTGCAACAAACCTAAATGCCATAAAGTCTATCGCTCTGCCGGCCGTAAGCTGTCTCTGAATCGAAACGTCATGGGTCTCGACTCACGTGTGTAGATAGGGTCAAGAACAACCTACAACACCATGCCTCATGTTAGCCTGAATCATCTACCTTAGTGAAAAATGAATGTTTTGACATAAAATGCAAATGCGTCGTTATTTTGCAAATGCGTCATTTTTTAAACACATGCATCGCTTTTATACAGATGCGGTCCACAAATTACAAGTGCGTCATTATTAATCAAATGCGGTTAATTATTATCAAATGTGTGCTAAAATCAACATTTGCGTTGCATAATCTCAAATGCGTATCAAAAGAAGCAAATGCGGCTACAAATATGCATGTGTTTCAAACAATCATATGCGTATCAGAATTACCAAATGCGTATCATAAAATGCACATGCGTAGCTAAATTTCAAATGCGTATCACAATGATCAAATGCGTAACACAAAAAACACATGCGGTTATTTTTCTAAACTAAGCCTAAATTGTTGGCGTTAAAATGCAAATGCGGCTTTTCGCAAGCAGATGCGTCGTTCGCGCATATAGATGCGGTGCAAATTACAATGTGACGCACAACTAAAAATGCAATAAATACCTTAAAAAGTGCGCAAATAAAAAATTTTCAAAAGACAAGTTTTAGGTCCATACCGGGGGGTCCGCGCCGGCTAGTCTCTGGAACGTCCTGATCCTGTAGGCACAATGATGGGTGGCTGGAACTGGAGACATCCTCGCTGAAAGTCAGAGCAAAATTTTCAAATCTCTAAGCTAGGTGGGTGCAAATGAATAGTTTTTCACCCCAATTCCAATATATACCTAGGGCTTAGGTGGCATTTTCTTCCTACTGGCCGTGTAAACTTCCGTTTTCTATCATCCCGTACCCGTCCCTCCCGTTTCCGAACCCAATTCCATTAACTGCATTGCATTTCTGCCTATTTACTGGACTAATCGGGCGCATTTCCAAATTTTTTTGAATATTTCAAAAATTTGTCAATTTTCCCGAGGGGGCATACCTTCACCTGTTCTAATCCAGAGCTTGACTGGGGCATATTTTCTTATCGATTTTCTTTGACACAACGCCGAAATGACATTGTATCAAAGAGGGGCAAATGTAGACACCGAAATCTGGTTATTAGCCTGCGACTTCCATATTCTGCATAATTCTTATTCTTCATGGTCATGATTAAATAATGTCAATTATTTAATTAATTCATCTTTTATTAATTCTTCTATTAATTAAATAATCTTAAATATTTAATTAATTCACACTTCTCTTTATTCTATCTAAGTAATTAAATAAACGCTTTTTATTTAATTATGTTACTAATTAACCTTATCCATCTTGTCAAATTAAATAAATTCTTATTTAATTTATTCTTTATCGCATTTTGACTATAATTAAATAAAGTCATTATTTATTTAATTATTCATTTAAAATCCCCTTCGTCATTTAATTAAATAAATCTTATTTATTTAATTATCCTTCGAATATTGAGTCTTGAATTAAATGAATTATTTAATTCATTAAGTCTATTTTAACACATTCTTCTATATTTTAGATAATTATGTGAGTTATCTAAATATTCACTTTTACTCAACTTGACATCTATTTTAATCGTTCAGTTAACTATTGATTTAATGTCTGAGTGGCGTCTTCGAGTAATCTCTTCATCTAACCATTCAATCATCCACTTCTAACTCAATTGCGTGTACATGCGGATTAATTAAATATTCTTATTTAATTGATTAAGTATTGTGCGTGCATTCGAACAGAGAGTTGCTTTAATCAATCTTTATCTTTGTCATGCAAAGATATTTCTTATGTTTTCGAATGCCGAACTGAAGATTAAACCATTTATTTAATCTTTAATTCTATTTCTATTTCGAATCACTCATGTCACTTCTATTGGTTATCTGAATGCATGTCTAATCTCTCAATCTCAATCGTCCGTTAATCTTTCAATCTTGGCCTGTCATTCGAATAATCAATTTTCTATAAATTGATTTGTCATTCTTCATTCCAATCTCTCTCGTGAATTTTGTAACTTTGGAGAGCACTTTTGTCTTGAATCTTTGATATTTTGCTAATCACTATCTTAGGCTATACTTGCACGAATTACTTGAAAATCTGAGGGCAATTATACCATACAAGCAAAATGGAGAAGGGCAATCAAGATGATTCATGGAAATACGTTTGAAAATTGGTGAGATTGTTCTAGTTTTAATTACGTTTTTACTTTCCCATGTTCTTTGTTGCTTAACGTATGAATTTGCATTTTAGATTTAGTATTTATATACGCGTGTGTGCTTCTAATCTTGATTTTGGTGTGTCTATTGTGCAAAGCTTTTATTTGGCGTTACATATAGTTTTGATATATTTTCACTTTACCATGTATTGTATTTTCAATTTTTACTAAACATAAGTTTTTCTCAGAACTTCAACCTCTTTGTTGTGCAAAGGTTGAAAAATAGTAAACCATTGTAAAAAAAAATTCAAAAAATACCCTTTCCCTAGGTATTGATGTCCTTGTTTCACCGGGAAAAAAAAGGATTTCGATATATACACAACAAGTTAGGTTGTGTGACACACATGTAAGTGCAAATTATTGTTGCAATGACTTCTAAAATTAATTTTAAAAAAATATGCAACAAAAAATTATAAAAAAATATCATTTCCCTAGGTATTGATGTTGAGAATCTATATTTCAAAAAAATAGAAGTAAATCCTTTATACAAAAAATTTATGTTGTATGACATAGATGTTACTTTTTGAAAATTTTGTTTTCTATTTAAAACTACTTATTAAAGGAGATGTTGAAAATTTCATGATTTATTTTGAAATTTGTGAAAAAAAAAAGAATCTACACATAAATTTCCATAAATCACTAGTTCACATCATCTTCAAATTCTTAACAGTTTAGCTACTATAGATCTTAGAACATGAAGATTCAATTAAAAATATTAATATAAATTTCCATCTTGGGAAGAAAGTGAAACATGATATTGTGATTTTACCCCATAGCATGCAATTTTTGACACTACAGTTTACTCCTACTTTTAGTGAGCTAATTGTTCAAATAGATCAAGTAAACTAAAGTAGTGAAAAATATTTAAAATATTAAATATAATAATTTCATTAATTTCCATGAGAAAGGATACTATAGAGGCCAAAGAGGTCAACATGAACGATGCCCCAATACTTAGAAAATATCGACATCTGACATGACAATCTAGATGTTGCAAAATAAAAAATATGTCAATTCCAAAAATAGAAGAACCTACTTCATTGAGAAGAATTCTTAAGAATAAGTTAATATGTTTGAAGAAAAAGTTGATAAAGGCATGAAGATATTCCCCTCATGTTTTTTACCTCAACCAAGAGGGTAAAAATAGGAAGGTATATGAAGGAGAACTAGTACAATTTTTTTTTGAAAATGGGTAAAATTTGATTATATACTCACAAGGTGGGCCCCAAAGGGTTATTTTCACTTTCCACGATGAATATTTTGCATAAAGTTCTATAGATCTTGAGTGAAAATGCATTGTTACCAAGATTTCTAGCTATCTTGTGTAGAGGAGTTGTGGAAAACCGTAGAGACCAACAAGCCTCTAGAAGAAATAGGAAAAAACTTTTCAATATTGCATTTATTTTATAAATTTAATTTTAATAGGAAAATATAGAGAAGTCCAAGCATCCTTGGTGTGTGTTAGAATCTTGGACACACTCTAGCATCTAGGATCCTGGATGTTCATCCAATATATGGTTTCATGTTGGCTTGCTCGGTGTGCACTATCATTCAAGAGGGAATGCTAGCATCCTTAGAGTAGGATTGAAAATTGTTTTAAGAATTCAACGTATGACTAGATTAGAGTATGTATAAATAAAGAAGATGTGCGATTTTGTGTAACAAATTTGTGTTTTTATAAGTTTTCCAAAGGTTCATGAGCACATGAGAAGCTTGATCTTATCGCTGCTATGTAGTTTCATAAGGTATGTGTCAACACATGATCGTATTGTGTTGCAATGTGTAACGCCCCATCATGCAAACCCCAAAGGACAATTAAACAACAATTACTGCACTTTTTTTTTTTTTTAAAGTAAATTTAAACATACATGAGATGCACATTGAATCATAAGTCATAAACTTAATTAAACAAATCCATTAACACTTACATCCCTTGGGGTACACGAGAAGTCATTACAAAACATAAATCCATACAACATCGATAGAGAATGACATCCAAAGATATAATCCAAAACAAAGTAAACATCTACGAATGTAACACATACATGAAAAACATTAATAAGAAACCATCCACGTATGAATATACAACATATACATGATAAACTCAAAACTCATAAAGATAAACTCACTAACATCAAATAGACTCAAGGGACATATTGACACAAATACAACATATTGAATAACATCTGACATAGGTCAATAATTACACAAGGTTTATCAAGGATAAAATTATACACTGCATCCTTCTCAACACAATACAATGTTCAAGAATTACAAAGATACAAAGGTGTTCCCCAACATGAATGGGAACTAGATAACATGATAGAATAGTACAACTAAGTAGCAGAATACAAGATGTCATATCTAGCTCCAAGACGGATGCTCTTGAAAGTCACCGCATCTGGTATCAATCTGCACCTCTAGATCCTCGATTGGGGACCCAATGGGGTGCTTAGCATGTTCCACCCGACCACGTGAGTTCGAAGACCCACCCCCTGTGCTAGGAGCTAACAAGAAAGAGACCTCAACCAAGAACATCCAAATAGGGAACCACAAGACTCAACGCCATACAAAAGTATCATAAAACTCAAGGATTACAATGACATAATCAACAACATCCATGAGTCAACATAATAACTTAAAGTCATAAATCTCATCACATTAATCAAAGAAATAACCAATAAACAAGTAGCCAAAGGATGATCATGAAATACTTCCACATCAACTTAAAATAATAAACATAATACAATTCCAGAGGCAATAAGGAAACAAGGCACAAGGGTGTCTAGTGGAGAGTGTCATCACATAGCTCTCATGGGATCTCCTGGCTCTTCCTCCAACATGAGGCGTTGGCACCCATCTATGGATCTCCTAGCTCTTCTTCCTAATTGAGGTGTTGACACCATAGGGTAGCTCATGCGGAGTCGATAACCTCTCATGAAGACGAGATTATGACTTTGTCGACCACGGCCTTCTCAATCTATCATTAGTCTATGATAGCCCTAATGCATAGACGAGGTATCCAATATTTATTATCTTGTGTGTTTTACTACCCATCCCCCCTAATTCTATTTTTAGGCTATCACTTGTTTAACTAGTCTTATGTGGGTTCTCCTGTGCACTTCCTCTTACCCAAGGTGCCAGCTCCCACGAAGAGCCACTCTCCCTAATACCCCTAACATAAACCAAAATCCAAGGGTTGTACATAAAAAGAACATTAGATCACCATAGAGAAACATGCGAGGCATTACCCATCTCGTTAAAAACACATAAACAGAGTCTCAATAATTCACGTACAACCCTTTCAAAATCATGATATCAAAACACTTACCACATCAAGGTCACATAAAGAGTGAACATTAACTGACAATAAAATCAAGCCTCTGGAAGACTAAGAAAAGAACAACTACTCAAAAAGCCCACAACAAGAGTAGGTCAATCGATACGGGGTTTCAAGCCAGTTTTAACACCAATCAATGAATAAAAGCTCCTCAAATCAAGATGAACTAAAAAGGTCATACACATCAGAACATTCAAGACTTTGAGATATACAAAAGAGTCCCAAACAAAAATCAACTCAAGGGAAGGTCATGTCAAGATGAAAACATCAAATCATATATTAATCACATGAACAAGCAATTACAACTTCCATGAACTTCACTTTTCCAAGCAACCTCCCACTATCTACCAAACAGTAAGACATTCCTTCCACATATAACTACTAAGTAATTTCCAATAACTCAAAGTGTTTTTTTTTTTTAAGTTACATAATCTATTGATTTCTTAATGGATTACTTATATAAAAGACTATATCTAATAATTAACAGACTACCTTTTATAATCCACATAACTTGGTGATAACATTAAACTAGCATTTAAGGCTTCAAATATTGAGACATCATCTAAAACAATTTAAAGAGAATGTAGAGACCTATTTTAACTATAGCTAATTCAAATATTGCCTTATTAATAATTTCTCATTAATTTTGCATATTAGGAGGTTATCATATCATAATACTTGAAAGAATTATAGTTAAAGAGAACTTAGAATACAAGTGTGTCAAAAATTAGCACCTACAAGAACTTCTAAAGGACTCCCCTATGATCTAAACCATAACCCATTTAAAACTAGAAATCCTATCACAATTTAATCTCGAGTTTTCTATCAGCCAAAAAGACATTCAGCATTGAATTGTGCACATAATTTTTGATCATTTAATTACCTAATTAACTATTCCCTTACCAAAACCAACATACTTTTTCGTATTATTCCAAACACAATAAAATATACATATAGATACTTTTATAATCACATTCAATTTATATATCGGGTCACACACACATATGAGATCAGAAAAAAAATATGTGTATACAAGAATGACACACTCTTTTTCCTAAAGTGATGATTATCTTTGACCTACATTCTCCTTAGTCTAAACCTTATCTTTTATAACAGTATAATTTTACATCTATCACAACTGTAAATTACAAATGCTAATGATCATAAACGATTCATAGAAAAATAAGTAACCCAAAAAAATAAATGTATATAAAAATACCTACTTAAGTTCACAATCCCCAATGTTTATTTAAAACTCGTAAATTGAATTATTATTTCCTTAACAACTTTCTATTGATTTCAAGCGCTACAACTATGCGAGATTGACAAAGGAATCAGAGCGGCTATTTATTGTACTACGCCCTTTCAAGTCTAAAATTTGCAGCTGTGATAAGTTACCAAAGGTTTCAGGGAGGCTATATAATTTTGTACAATACCTCAACTCTAAATGTTGTAACTGTGAGAGGTTGCCAAGTATAGAAGAAAGTGAATATTGGAATTTGGAAATATCACCATCTTCTTGCATTAATGTCAAATTCCAAAAGTTATCCCCAAGACTAAAGGGAAGGAGAAAGGTGTGTAAATATGTGACTTAAGGGTAGGAGAACTAATGTACAACTTTCTTTTTTGAACTAGACGCACTTATGTATAGTGGCGAGTTTCCAAGACGCGCTCAAATGTGAAGTTTGGAAATTAAACTTTACCACTATCAAAGGGAAGCTCTCTATTATGTTAGTACATTGACAATATTTATTTTCAGGTGCTGCAACTGCAATAGATTGTCAGCAGAATCAAGAAGGTTATTTAAACTTTTGGAATTTCCTTTTATGATCAAGCGCATGACTTAGACAGGTTGACAATGAAATCAGAGAGATTATTTAAGCCTCTACAACATACTACTTTTGAGTACTGCAGAGGTGGCAGGTTGCTGACAGAATTCAGGGAGACTTCTTACACATCTATAGATTTTTGCAAGGAAGCACTCAAAATCCTTGAATTAAAGGGGCACTCTAGATCACATCCTACGTTGTAAGCTTTCCTTGTGCTCAAAGTGCATGCAGTCAAGCAGTTTAATGCATGCGGGCCGTACATTCCTCACACCACAACAACCCTTCTGGAATTGCATCTATAGTTGATCATCAAGTGCGCATGCTTGGCCTTCATGCCCATGCTGGCTATCATGCTACGGATATGTCCTTTAAGCCTATGGTGTCGATGGAGCATCTATGAATATTGGCTAAGTATTTCTAGCAACACTGCTTCTGTATTTTGATGGATCCCCAAAATAATGTGATTTAGGTTCCTCTCTATAACATCTGAGCAGGAGTAGCCAGGTGTGATGAGGTTCATAAGGTAAGGAGATTGATGCACGATAGAGGAGTTAAAACAGATACTTGATTACAGAAAGAATTGAGGATGTTTGATTCCAATTTCCAGGCATCAAGTATGGTAAGGATATATTCGAAAGGTATATACGCTAGAAGGGTCTAATCAATGTGCATGCCCAATATAGAAGCATAGCTAAGGCATGCAAAAAGATTGATAGAATACATCAAGAAAGGTTTCCAATAGGACCAAGATGTGCCAATGTTCAAATCAGTTTACTTTCAGATTATGAAGTACTACAACTCATTCCAGATCCGACTTAGGGTATCAAGAATTATCTGCTAAAATCCACATTCTTTTAAAATGCCCAGGTATTGCATTAAGGCAAGATCTAAACAATGTATGTATTCGAGATTTGTGAGAAAGCTTGAAAGATACACGACTTAGGCATAAACCTATAATTAAGAGAATTTATTAAATGTATTAAGCAACTCAGAATATGCATGCAATATATTACACTTTTAATTCTGGCTATTCTTGAAATGATAAGGAATACAGATTGGTATTTTTTTATTTTAAAAGGTAACGAGACCATACCTTGTAAGACTACGCATATGTATATATATATATCACCGTTTCAGAACATATGGTACCTTCAGCTTGGGTGACCAATCCCCATAAGGAGAATAGATATTGTGCATTTTTAATTGTATTAAACTTCCTTTAGTCCAATCATCGAATCCTAACTGAAAGCCTCATATACAGAAGTGCAGAATTCCCATGATGGACTTCACCTCTATGCCGTTTCCTCCCCCTTCCTACAAAGAGTAAGCCTTTGTATCGACCTCATAATTTGAAAGACTTAGAGTATAAAACAAATGAATGCTTAGACCCAGCTTCTCCGCTGTTTTCGAAGTGATTTTCTTTCCACCCCCAAACAGAGAATATCCCATTTTTCCCCCGAGCCCCCATTCTCTGCCTTCCCTTCATTGGTTCCCATGCTTTTGTAACAGTCCATGCAACCAATCATACTATAGACCCCTTTTCTAATAATAGGTATCTTTCTTTCTTTCTTTTTTTTTTTTTTGGTTATAAGTACAAGACAATAAGTAAGACCTATTGCATGCAAAAAGTTCAAGACAATTTTTCTCCTCCACCTTCGATCGTCCATTACTGAATCATCCAATGCATGTTCATCTTTCATCTTTTTTTTTCTAAAAATATCCCTCCAATAGCTTTTGTTATGTTATGTCATTGTGGTTAATTTATTATATTATTTATTTATTTATTATTAAATTCCATTTTAAAACAATATTTCTAGAAAAAAAAATTATTTATTTATTTAATACTGAACTCTTTACTTTATGACTCACAATGTTGATTTTTTTGAACTATTGCCTAAATCCTAGATTTATATAAATTACATGATAAACAATTTTTTTAAAATCTAATTATCTTATTTTACAAAGCCATAACAACAATAAGTTCACAACAAGCAATGAAATTACAAACAACACTTACACAAATGTCTCAAAGTACCGATATGGAGGACACTACATCCTCCCCCCAAAGACTTTGACTTACTCCTGGAAGTTGAGCTTAAGCATAAACATGGTAACAAAAAAATATCAACGATTGTGAACACATCAACACCATAAATTAAATCATCAATCAAACGTTGTCAAGTAAGTAAAAAAAATTAAACAAACCAAAAATAAGTGAATGATACCAAAATGAAAGTGGTGACTGGGTTACAACCAGACCAATTTTTCAAACACGAGGACGGGTGATGAACTGGGTTGGGGAAACTTTCTTGTCAGCTCCTATGTTCAACGTAAAACCCATTGGGTGTATATAATGCTTGCCCTGTCCTGACAATGCAGGTGGAATCGAGACTTAGTTTCCTGCAATCCTGCATGCAAACAAACATTGTGCACAATACATATATATCACAAATACATCGTGAGAGGAATTACCAGCATAGTAGGGCACTCGTGAGTGAGTGATACCACACTGTCCCTCCCACCAAACCACACATAGTAGTCAAAACAATTCTAGTAACTCGTAAACAGTTTGCTTCTTATTAGTTAGGCAATATTCGCATAAGGATGCTAACCATAAATCTAATTCATTTACTATATCAAAATGAATTACTACTTGACATTATAAGTATCTATAACTACATATTACAATTACATTACCTTCGTCACTATGCTTTCTAAAGCCAACTTCCTGTAAATCAAAAGCTACGATAGAACATCACACATTAGTACCCATAATTCAAGTTACAATCTTAACCTCAAGATACTATATTTTACTAAAAATCATAGCATAATTACCCACACAACCTCACTTCTATGTCAGAACTCATCATTTTAATGCAAAGAAATCCACTTTATACATTATACAACTCCAAATTTCACAAAAATTCCAAGAATAGAAAATAACTCTACACCTTTATAGATTTAGGACAATAAAAGGCAGACTCCATGCACACTTGACATATGCATACACATAACTCACATCACTGAAAACCACATGACACAACACAAGGGTCCATAGTGCATACCCAACATGGAGGATATCGGTGCATTGCACACTACACCGAGGGTCCTATCCTTTCCCATCAGTTTCCTGCACCATCTGCCCGACACTAGCTAATAGAAGAACTCAGGTTCACAACAATGACAAAAGAAAAGCGAAACTCAAGACTCATGGAACTAAACACAAGGTTACATAGTGAGCACACATAGTGCCCGGTGTATGAACCTAGGCTCTTATACCATGTTGTAATGCCCCGTCGTGCAAACCCCAATGGACAATTAAACAACAATTACTGCACATTTTTTTTTTTAAGTAAATTTAAACATACATGAGATGTACATTGAGTCATAAGTCATAAACTTAATTAAACAAATCCATTAACACTTACGTCCCTTGGGGTACACGAGAAGTCATTACGAAACATAAATCCATACAACATCGATAGAGAATGACATCCAAAGATATAATCCAAAACAAAGTAAACATCTACGAATGTAACATACATGAAAAAAATTAATAAGAAACCATCCACGTACGAATATACAACATATACATGATAAACTCAAAACTCATAAAGATAAACTCACTAACATCAAATAGACTAAAGGGACATATTGACACAAATACAACATATTGAATAACATCTGACATAGGTCAATAATTACACAACGTTTATCAAGGATAGAATTATACATTGCATCCTTCTCAACACAATACAATGTTCAAGAATTACAAAGATACAAAGGTGTTCCCCAACATGAATGGGAACCAGATAACATGATAGAATAGTACAACTAAGTAGCGGAATACAAGATATCATATCTAGCTCCAAGACGAATGCTCTCGAAAGTCACCACATCTGGTATCAATCTGCACCTCTAGATCCTCGATTGGGGACCCAATGGGGCGCTTAGCATGTTCCACCCGACCACATGAGTCCGCAGACCCACCCCCCATGCTAGGAGCTAACAAGAAAGAGACCTCAACCAAGAACATCCAAATAGGGAACCACAAGACTCAACGCCATACAAAAGTATCATAAAACTCAAGGATTACAATGACATAATCAACAACATCCATGAGTCAACATAATAACTTAAAGTCATAAATCTCATCACATTAATCAAAGCAATAACCAATAAACAAGTAGCCAAAGGATGATCATGAAACACTTCCACATCAACTTAAAATAATAAACATAATACAATTCCAGAGGCAATAAGGAAACAAGGCACAAGGGTGTCTAGTGGAGAGTGTCATCACATAGCTCTCATTGGATCTCCTGGCTCTTCCTCCAACATGAGGCGCTAACACCCATCTATGGATCTCCTGGCTCTTCCTCCTAATTGAGGCGTCGTCACCATAGGGTAGCTCATGCGGAGTCGATAACCTCTCATGAAGATGAGATTACTACTTTGTCGACCATGGCCTTCTCAGTCTATCATTAGTCTATGATAGGCCTAATGCATAGATGAGGTATCCAATATTTATTATCTTGTGTGTTTTACTACCCATCCCCGCTAATTCTATTTTTAGGTTATCACTTGTTTAACTAGTCTTATGTGGGTTCTCCTGTGCACTTCCTCTTACCCGAGGCGCTAGCCCCCACGAAGAGCCACTCTCCCTAAGACCCCTAACATAAACCAAAATCCAAGGGTTGTACATCATAAAAAGAACATTAGATCACCACAGAGAAACATGCGAGGCATTACCCATCTCATTACAAACACATAAACAGAGTCTCAATAATTCACGTACAACCATTTCAAAATCATGATATCAAAACACTTACCACATCAAGGTCACATAAAGAGTGAACATTAACTGACAATAAAATCAAGCCTCTGGAAGACTAAGAAAAGAACAACTACTCAAAAAGCCCACAACAAGAGTAGGTCAATCGATACGGGGTTTCAAGCCAGTTTTAACACCAATCAATGAATAAAAGCTCCTCAAATCAAGATGAACTAAAAAGGTCATACACATCAGAACATTCAAGACTTTGAGATATACAAAAGAGTCCCAAACAAAAATCAACTCAAGGGAAGGTCATGTCAAGATGAAAACATCAAATCATATATTAATCACATGAACAAGCAATTACAACTTCCATGAACTTCACTTTTCCAAGCAACCTCCCACTATCTACCAAACAGTAAGACATTCCTTCCACATATAACTACTAAGTAATTTCCAATAACTCAAAGTGTTTTTTTTTTTTAAGTTACATAATCTATTGATTTCTTAATGGATTACTTATATAAAAGACTATATCTAATAATTAACAGACTACCTTTTATAATCCACATAACTTGGTGATAACATTAAACTAGCATTTAAGGCTTCAAATATTGAGACATCATCTAAAACAATTTAAAGAGAATGTAGAGACCTATTTTAACTATAGCTAATTCAAATATCGCCTTATTAATAATTTCTCATTAATTTTGCATATTAGGAGGTTATCATATCATAATACTTTAAAGAATTATAGTTAAAGAGAACTTAGAATACAAGTGTGTCAAAAATTAGCACCTACAAGAACTTCTAAAGCACTCCCCTATGATCTAAACCATAACCCATTTAAAACTAGAAATCCTATGACAATTTAATCTTGAGTTTTCTATCAGCCAAAAAGAAATTCAGCATTGAATTGTGCACATATTTTTCGATCATTTAATTACCTAATTAACTATTCCCTTACCAAAACCAACATACTTTTTGTATTATTCCAAACACAATAAAATATACATATAGATACTTTTATAATCACATTCAATTTATATATACGGTCACACACACACATGAGATCAGAAAAAAAAAAAAGTATCCAAGAATGACACACTCTTTTTCCTAAAGTGATGATTATCTTTGACGTACATTCTCCTTAGTCTAAACCTTATCTTTTATAACGGTATCATTTTACATCTATCACAACTGTAAATTACAAATGCTAATGATCATAAACAATTCATAGAAAAATAAGTAACCCAAAAATATAAATGTATATAAAAATACCTACTTAAGTTCACAATCCCCAACGTTTATTTAAAACTCGTAAATTGAATTATTATTTCCTTAACAACTTTCTATTGATTTCAAGTGCTACAACTGTGCTAGATTGACAAAGGAATCAAAGCAGTTATTTATTGTACTACGCCCTTTCAAGTCTAAAAGTTGCAGCTGTGATAAGTTACCAAAGGTTTCAGGGAGGCTATATAATTTTGTACAATACCTCAAATCTAAATTTTGTAACTATGACAGGTTGCCAAGTATAGAAGAAAGTGAATATTGGAATTTGGAAATATCACCATCTTCTTGCATTAATGTAAAATTCCAAAATTTATCCCCAAGACTAAAGGGAAGGAGAAAGGTGTGTAAATATGTGACTTAAGGGTAGGAGAACTAATGTACAACTTTCTTTTTTGAACTAGACGCACTTATGTATAGTGGTGAGTTTCCAAGACGTGCTCAAATGTGAAGTTTGGAAATTAAACTTTACCACTATCAAAGGGAAGCTCTCTATTATGTTAGTACATTGACAATATTTATTTTCAAGTGATGCAACTGCAATAGATTGTCAGCAGAATCAAGCAAGTTATTTAAACTTTTGAAATTTCCTTTTATGATCAAGCGAGCTACTGAGATAGGTTGACAATGAAATCAAAGAGATTATTTAAGCCTCTACAACATACTACTTTCGAGTACTGCAGAGGTGGCAGGTTGCCGATGGAATTCGGGGAGACTTCTTACACATCTATAGATTTTTGCAAGGAAGCGCTCAAAATCCTTGAATTAAAGGGGCACTCTAGATCACATCCTACGTTGTAAGCTTTCCTTGTGCTCAAAGCGCATGCAGTCAAGTAGTTTAGTGGATGCAGGCTGTACATTCCTCACACCACAACAACCCTTCTGGCATTGTGTCTATAGTTGATCATCAGGTGCGCATGCTTGGCCTTCATGCCCATGCTGGCTGTCATGCTGCCAATATGTCCTTTAAGCCTGTGGTGTCGCTGGAGCATCTATGAATATTGGATAAGTATTTCCAGCAATACTACTTCTGTATTTTGACAGATCCCCAAAATATTGTGATTTAGGTTCCTCTCTATAACATCTGAGCAGGAGTAGCTAGGTGTGATGAGGTTCATAAGGTAAGGAGATTGATGCACGATAGAGGAGTTAAAATAGATACTTGATTACAGAAACAATTGAGGATGTTCGATTCCAATTTCCAGGCATCAAGTATGGTAAGGATATATTCAAAAGGTATATACGCTAGAAGGGTCTAATCAACGTGCATGCCCAATATAGAAGCATAGCCAAGGCATGCAGAACGATTGATAGAATACATCAAGAAAGGTTTCCAATAGGACCAAGATGTTCCAATGTTCAAATCAGTTTACTTTCATATTATGAAGTACTACAACTCATTCCAGATCCGACTTAGGGTATCAAGAATTATCTGCTAAAATCCACATTCTTTTAAAATGCCTAGGTATTGCATTAAGGCAAGATCTAAACAATGTATGCATTCGAGATTTGTGAGAAAGCTTGAAAGATACGCGACTTAGGCATAAACCTATAATTAAGAGAATTTATTAAATGTATTGAGCAACTCAGAATATGCATGTAATATATTACACTTTTAATTCTGGCTATTCTTGAAATGATAATGAATACAAATTGGTACATTTTTATTTTAAAAGGTAACAAGACCATACTTTGTAAGACTGCGCATATGTATATGTATATATATATATATATATATATCACCGTTTTAGAAAATATGGTACCTTCAGCTTGGGCGACCGATTTGCCATAAGGAGAACAGATATTGTGTAGGTTTAATTGCATTAAACTTCCTTTAGTCCAATCATCGAATCCTAACTGAAAGCCTCATATAAAGAAGTGCAGAATTCCCATGATGGACTTTACCTCTCTGTTGTTTCCTCCCCTTCCTACGAAGAGTAATCCTTTGTATCGACCTGATCAGAATTCGAAAGACTTAGAGTATAAAACAAATGAATGCTTAGACCCAGCTTCTCTGTTATTTTCAGAGTGATTTTCTTTCCCCCCCAAACAGAGAAGATCCCATTTTTCCCCCGAGCCCCCATTCTCTGCCTTCCCTTCATTGGTTCCCATGCTTTTGTAACAGTCCATGCAACCAATCATACTACAGAACCCTTTTCTAATAAAGGTATCTTTATTTCTTCTTCTTCTTTTTTTTGGTTATAAGTGCAAGACAATAAGTAAGACCTATTGCATGCAAAAAGTTCAAGATAATTTGTCTCCCCCACTTTCGTTCGTCCATTACTGAATCATCCAATGCATGTTCATCTTTCATCTTTTTTGTTTCTAAAAATATCCCTCCAATAGCTTTCGTTATGTTATGTCATTGTGGTTAATTTATTATATTATTTATTTATTTATTATTAAATTCCATTTTAAAACAATACTTCTAGAAAAAATAATTATTTATTTATTTAATACCGAACTCTTTACTTTATGACTCACAATGTTGATTTTTTTGAACTATTGCCTAAATCCTAGATTTATATAAATTACATGATAAACACACTTTTTAAAATCTAATTATCCGATTTAACAAAGCCATAACAACAATAAGTTCAGAACAAACAATAAAATTACGAACAACACTTACACAAATGTCTCGAAGTACTGATACAGAGGACACTACATGATGAGTTGTACTTTGCTGAGTATATGAGATGCTAGAGATGAGGTTTCTCCCCAAGATCTTCATGACACTAATGTAGAGATAGGATGTCAATACAATGTCATTTCATTTTCATACATGGGAGATGACCATCACCTTGACGGATGTCTACTACATTCTATGTCTCCCCATCCTAGGGGAGGGATATATTTGGATGAGCCACAAACATATCAAGATGTTTGAGACAACCAAATGCATTGTATCAACCAACTTGTTCCTATGGAAACCACAAGGAACATATACCTAAGGTGGATAGAGTGGGGGTGAGTTGGATTGCCCCTCATACATCACATCATGATTGTGAGAGTGGCACTCTAATTTTCTATAGATGGATGAGGCTCCCACGTACATGTGGGACTCTTTTGCTACATTATGGAGATGGAGGAGTAGAGGGTGTGTGTAGGATAATAATGGAAAAAACATGCCCTTAAGTGGAAAAAAATTCAAAAAAATCAAAGTTAGGAAACTTGACATAAAAATTAGAATAAGTTATCTATATTATTTCAAAAATATGTAAGAATAGAATATGTAGAAAATTGAATGTAGTTAAACTACTGGGTTTGTTTAAAAAAAAAATCTATTTAGTGAAAATTTTAAATTTCAATGTAGTAGTACTTAAATTTCAGGGAAAAAATAAGAAGTAGGTGTCTCTCTGACTACCCTAACCACAATAAAATGATAATATTTTTTTATAAGATTTTAGATATAAGTAGAGGAATCATGTCCTAATGTGATGCATATTTTTAAAATAAAAAATTCCAAGTAAATAATTAATTGTGAATTTTTTATTACAACATTTTAAAAATATAAAAAACTCGTATGTCTAACCACCTTAACTTGGTCAAAAATTCATGAAATTCAATTTTTATTTTTTAATCCTATAGTATGTGAAGAATAAAATGTGACGCATGTTTTAGATTCAAAAAATATGATACTGTTTGAAAGCTATATATGTTTTTCAATTAGCCTATTAATCAAGACTTTAGTCATAATTTGAATAGAAAATTAATAATAATTACTTATTAAATTAAAATTAAAACATAATTTATATTGGTGTAAAGCTGAGAATCTTATTTAAAAACCCTTTTTGTTTCATCAATTTTAGGTTCAAAAAAAGTCATCAGCCACATACCCATCATATTGCCACTTTTTGGCCCATCATGATCCTGGACATACCCTAGAGTGTCACATTTTATTGGGTTAGAGCATGCAGACACACTGTGAAAATAAATTGTGGGAATGCAGGGCACTCACAAGCGAGTGATGCTACTATGTCCTTTCACCAAGACTCACTAACAACCATATCATAAAACATAGCATCATAGAATCACAACATCGCCACATATAATATTAAAGAAAAACCATAGGATAATCAAATAATCTAACCACTACATAAAGTATCATAAATCGTCATAATAATATCAAGTGTAGCAACCAACTAAACTATGAATCCACACACAACCAAGTTGGTGAACTAATCACTATCAAAACCCATTATCAAACTAACACACAAGAGTAATAGCAAAAAGTTATGTTTTAGCCAGTGAATCATGTCTGAATTGTAACTGGTTTGACTTTGAAACTTAATTAAGAAAAAAAAAATCAATGAAATGCTACGAAACCAATTCCATGCACTATATATCATAGTTACAACTCTAAATTCAAAAAAATTAAATTTTTATCCTTCATAGAAAAAAAAATTGTGTTAGCCACTAACATCACTCTTTAAAAGTGGTGTTTACTGTTAAAAACTAGTTTTTGAAAGAGATGGAAAAAGAAGTGGGATTTGATTCCAAAAGAATTGAAAAATTATATTTATAATCTACAAACAAAATGTCACATCTCACTAGTTCACATCATCTCCAAATTCCTCATGGTTTAGCTGCTATAGGTGCCAAAAAGTGAATATTTCATTAAAAAAATTTAGTTCAATGTCTAGTTTGGCCAAAAATTGTAAACCACTATTGTGGGATCACCCTATGGGTCTTGATTACTATTGAATACATGTTTATCTGATATTTTATCTATTTGAGCTTATGCGTTCTTCCCTATATTGCTATGCTTGTACCAATAAGGTGAGCACACGTGGAATGGATGTATTGTATACATTCATCACACATGTACCTCTTATCAATATGATAGTAAATATGTATGGGCTTAATTTTACAATCAAATGTATACATGAGCATAGAGGAATATGTATATATTTACATATATATACATACATACATACATACATACATACATACATATATATATAGTCAATATTATGTATAGTATTATTATCTTTCCTATATATGAAGTAATAATACACACACACACACACTTAGTCATAATCATTTGAATATTGAATTGATCACTTGACTACCATGTTTCTATATGTGGACACGAAAAAATTATCCTTTTCTTCTTGCTTGGTTTGGGCATAATTAATGATAAATTGGACTTAATGAAGCCTCGATTTCGTGTTGTGAGGTGTTTTACACATCCACACTAGGTCTTGACCCTTGCAAACTGAATAAAATGCATTTAACAATTTCTTGTAAAGGTGTTGTAAAAGACATTCATGCCTCTTTAGACTTAAAGGACCTATCTTTCCCTTATTCAATAATATAAAATGTATTTGATTACATCTTCACATAATCTAGAAGGCTTGTAAATTAAACCTAATTTTAATCTAGTGTTGTAATGTATCTTATACATTCACATTGGATGTTGTGCCTTTCTAAGCTATGTGGGCCTTATTTTAATGATGTAAAGTGTATTTAATCACACTTTCACATTGAAATTTGTGTACCAATCACTAATTACCCTTACATCATTATTAATAGGCCCCTATGGCCCCATATTGTTCATCCCAAGGTATAATTTGATCAAATACTTGATGAAAACAACACAAGAAATAAAATTCCTCATTCCCTAGCATTCCAACTATCAAAAGGCCTCCTTTGGGATGAATTCAACCATCTGGGCGAATGAGTCCCTACCAGGTGGGACTAAGTAGCCCAGCATGGCGACTTAGTTCAATTTGGCCTATTTTTGAGGTTTGAGCAAGAATTTTTGGACTTTAAGTTTTTTTCTTTCATGTAAGCCTTAGGGATCCAATTAATTGGAAAATAAGGTGGATTGATTATAAATACAAGTCTCTAAATCCTAATTCACATCTCTTATCATTCATTCATCATTTATCTTCTCTCTCAAGTCAAGAAAGGTATAGTTTTTACATTCTAAGTCATCAAGATAGATTTCAAGGACAGTCAAGGAAAGTTTCTTCATCTTTTGCTAAAAAAATTCAAGATCAATCATCATGGAAAGGTATTAAATTCATTGTTTCATGCTTCATTAAATTTTCTCTTCATTTTGGTTTAATTACCTAAAAGGGGTTTGACCAAGGCAAACCCCTATGGTCTAACAATTCACCATTTTCTTTCTCTTTCATTGTGTTTTTATAGATTTAGACACTTTGAGGTTTTGAATATCATTGAATATTAGGTTGAAGAATTTTTGAAGACCTCTCCTTGCTTACAAAGACAAAATATCCATTAAAAGTCACTTTCAAACCTGAAAATTAGAGTTTCAGAAGTAGACACCTGTAGACAATCAAAGTGCAGACTAAGGGCTTCTATTTCCACTTTCAAATTTTTAGAAATTTAGAAGTGGAATAAGTCTCCAAAAATTGATATTTAGTCCCACTGAACCTAATTTTTAGAGGTTTCTATAGATTTGGATACCCATTTGGCTGAAATGGGCTTTGGAGCAATTTTTCCAGAATTGGGACTAAGACGCCCATATTGGCACAAGTTCCTTAATCAGCTTCTATAACAGTTTTTTCTAGATTCCAAACCTTCATGCCATCCTTTTTTAGCCTCTAGATCCAAACCTTCAATTTCATCAGTTTATATTACAGTATACCTTCATTTCTAGGTGTTTTTGCATATCACAATGTGTTTTCAAAAAAAGTGCATTTCATTGGTTTTGCATTAGTGATCAATATATTTTATTAGTTTATTGCATTTAGGAAATTACATTTAGGCATATTTCATTCATATTTTCATTATCCTTAAGTGGGGACATTGCAAATTTTGGCCTACCTCTCTCCTTTTAGGTGAAAAACCCTAGAAGTGTTAGAGAGTCTTGTGGTGCCAAAATCTTTGTCCACACTATAGTATATATATATGTTTGTATAGATATATTTATAGATACACACATAAGTGTAAATGCTTAATAGGGGAGTGTGTATATATATAATATTATTATTATGTGAATGTATATTCTTTTGTATATTGAATGTATATGTACTTGATTGTCATGGATATGTATAAATATATCAACACATTTACATATATACAATATATATATATATATATATATATATATATATATATATATATATATATATATATATATATATATATATATATATATATATATATATATATATATATATATATATATATATATATATATATATGATATAGTGTTAATGCTATTCATTGAAATATATATAAGTATATGTACATCTATAATATATATATATATACTATGCATAAGTGTTAGAATTAATGAATATAACATTGCTTATATATAGCATAATTATTATGTAAATAAGCGAGTACATAATATGAACATTATAGCACTACATATAAAGTGTAGTGTTGAGTATTCAAAACTACAAATAGTTGTATGCTTTGAAGTTGATTATCATTGATAGTGATTATAGACCGATTATTTAACTTAATCATAGGTCAAGTATATTAAATGTGACTATATTTAAAAGGTCGACTAATACTCATGTTGGACGCACACATTAGGAGCAAGTATTCTACAAAATAATTAGTAGTCATGAAGTCAATATAAATGATAAATTGGTCAAACTATTTAGTGTGGTGAGTTGAATCATACTATACTTTGTCGATGTGAGTTATGTGTTGCATATTTGATATTGATTGATTCAAATATATTGTAAATCCTGCCAACTATTGGAGAGATCTATTTTCCTTGATGCTACCTTATGAATCTTATTTGTTGTAGATGTTCATTGTGAATGAAATTTGAACTACACCTTTTGGTCATGTGTTGATTTGAAATAGTATCCTACTACTGTCAAACAGTGTGGTTGATCTATAGCTTTATTTAGTTGAGTAAGTTCTTATTTATGTGCCACCTTTTAGCTAAGTCGAGTGAGTGGCTATGCATGGTAATTACTATCAACACTCATGTCTATTCTGTAGGATGAGAGGTCTCATTTTTTCTATATAAATAGTAGAGAAAACTCACTTGTTTGGGACACATACCATAAGCATTTAGCTCTACAATTTAATCTTCTTAATTATGTTGTATTTGAGAGAGAGAGTTCTGAGTATTCATGAGAGAGAAGTATATTGATTGAAGTATTTTTTCAACTCGAGAGATAAAGGTATATTGTGATATCACATGAGAAATCACAGTCAAGCTAGTTGTTGCTTGGGAAAATCTATTTTTTAGTCAATCAATTGGATAAGTGATAATAGGCATGAGGATAATTCTCCTTTATTTTTCTTAGCATTTGGATGATTGTTTCATGAATTCATTAATTAGTCTATTATGAATGTTGCAATTAGGAGGAAATAGTATTGCTTTGAAAAGGAATTAGAACCTATTTATACTATTTGTATAATGCTTGTATGTACTCCATAATATGAGGACTATGTTTGTCATATGTATTACATACTAGATATGATTTAAACATGTGTAGCATAAGGGATAATCATAGCTAAGTTATCTAATTATAATAGATAGCTAGTAGGTTACTCCTAGGTTGAGAGATATATTGCAACCTAGTGAGATTAGAGTTGTTGCTTGATTAATGGAATTACACTCTTAATACAAAGTTATCATATTGACAAGATTAGGCTCATAGCTTAAACCCATTTAGTTGAGAAGATTATACTCTCTAATGGAATCATCTAATGTTATGAAAATTCTTTGATTGAGGTCATTCATTGATAAAGGTATACTCTTAAAATGGGTATCACTTATTGTGGGATATTCAATGTGCTTACCCGTGAAGGCCTGCTTGTGGTACTACATCAGGCTCACATAGAGAGAAGTATTTGGATTTTTTCCAAGGATCCAACATGAAGGTGGTGTCGAAAGATGGGGGGATATGCCAATTATGCTTAAATGATGATCAATACACCCATGAAGGACTAGTTGATGTATGAGTGCATGCCAAGGAACTCAATGCTCAGAAATTAGAAGGTTGCCTACCAAAACTAGAAACAAGAGGGATTTTTTTTATCTTCCACCAAGTGATGATGATGGCTAGGAGCTTTCCATCGAGATTAGGAGCAATTCATCTCCTTCTCAGTAACACAAATTTGCAACAAGATTTTCCTGATTGGATGAAAAAATGTTGTGAAGACATAGTAAAAAGGAAAATTTCAATAGTTTATAGCTATAGGGAAGGAGGCAGCTAAAAGGAAAAATAGACTACATGAAAAAATAGGGAAAATACAAGAAGTCTATTTTTATATTGTAAGATAATAGGGGTACGTAAAACCCCTAAGTTGTGACAAATCTAAGCCACACATTGTAATTAAATCCTAGCCATTCATTTCACTTTTCAAAAACCATAAATAGGGGCTTTCTCCTCATTTGTGAGTAGTGGTGAATTGTTGTAAGATGAATTTTGTGGCAATAGAAAGAAGCATTGCATTATTTTTAGTGTCTTCTTTGAGCTTGCTCATTTTTCATGCATGATTCAGCTTCCATGTTATTTTAGTTTACTTGAATGTATTTAATGGTGGTTGTTGTTATAGTATTTGATGAACTTCTAGTCCATGGTTTTGGAACTTGTTGATGGAAAACTATTGTGTAAAGTTAGTCTAGTATTTTTTACTTGCTGCACTTTAGTTCAATTGTATGTCTATGAGGTGAATGCATAATCTGAAAATCTATAGACCTTATAAGATTGCACTGGTTTTGTGCAGCTGTAGGTTTCTCCTGGTAAAAATAACTTTGTTTTATGGGATTCTATCTATTGTAGCATCCTCCATTGTTACTATTAATTTATAGCTTAAATTTAGAATAGCTCGCTCAATCCATTTTCCATTTTCTATTTCTTTTAGACCTTTAGTAGAGTAGGATTCCAAGCACCCTAATAATGTCAAACTTGGTGATTAAACTGACTTTTAGCTTGTTGTTATGAGTGTGCAGTCATTGTTCATTCACTTCTAGCACTTTGAAATTCCATTTGCAGACCAAAATTCCCATGCTTTGTAAACCATAAAGGCCTCCTTGTGATTACCAACAAATAACATCAACCAATTGACATAAAAAATTACTGATCCATAAATCAACATGCATCCATAATAGACATAGATCACAAAAACATCGCCAAATGGCTCTGTCTACTTATCTAGGAATGCTTGGCATAATTGACTATCTATTTTTGAACAATAGCAACATTGGGCCTAGAAAACTCATTTCATCAATCAAAATGTACTCAATATACCTAAATTGTTCTTGGAATAATGTAAATTTCTTCCCTTGCAAAGGATTCATATCCTTTATGGGAATCTGAAGTGTTGTATGGATTGTAGAGGCACATATGTTGTATGCAATGACACCTATAGGAGCTAATGTGAGCAAGCAACTATTGGGTCTAGCAAAAAGGGTGTTCATTTGTTGTCGAATACAATTTATCAAGAAGAATTTTATAGTATCAACTATCCCTTGAATAATGATGTAGAGAGGGGCTTTGGGTGAAGGCTAATGTAACATAGATTTTAGGAGCTGAAATGCTTGCTCTCTTCCTAAGTTTTTCACCTAGAAAGAGAAAGATTTGGATCCTAAAATGCTTATGTGACATTCCAACTAGGACGTGTGTGATATGATATAATGTGAATGAACTTAAATAAATGTAATTTATTAATCTAAATGACTAAAAATGAATGCAAAAATAGGATTTATGCTATGTTTGAAAACACAATGTGATATGCAGAAATAAAATAGACATGAATGCAAAAATTAATAGAAATGAATCAAACTGAAAGTGTGCACCTAGGATATTGATGGAGGATAGAAAATAAATATGAAAGGCTGATAATACTAAAAATTAATCCTAGTGGGAGTCATTCTCCAAGCATGGAAAATCATTCCCAGTTCTGGGTGATTGTAACAGAGCTTGTTTCTGACAAAAGGGTACTCAAAAATGTAATAATACAAAATTTTACCTTAGGATTGGACTCATTCACCAAGATTGGTCAATGAGTCCACTTTGGACTTTCTAAAATCTTAAAAATGGAATCTATAGCTTTCAGATTGCTCAATCAACACCTCTAGGAATCTGAATATGAAACTATTGAATTCAGGTCTGAAAGTGACTTTTTGTTGATGATTTGACTTGAATGATAGGAAGAAATCTTGGATGAATTTGAAATGAAATATTAAATGATCCTCAAGCTTCCAAAGGACCTAAATTTGCATACAAACAAGACAAGAAGAGAGATTGTTGATTGTTAGGGCATGGGGGTTCGCCTTGGTCAAACCTTGTTTAGGTAATTAAACCAAAATGATGAAATAAGTGAATAAGACATGAAAAAATGGAGTAGATTACCTTGAAATGATGATGGATCTTGGATGTCTTCTGCAATACATGTAAAATCAGCAGTTGAACTCTATAGAATGCTAACTTGAAGACTTCTATTGAAGAAAACCTCAACTTGCTTGACTTGTAATAGAAGATGAATGATGAATTGATGATGAGACGTATAATAATGAGATAAGATGTCTAAAATGAGGATGAAAAAACTTTTTTATAGTCAAGTGTACCCTAGTACCTGATTATACTACATCATAGGCCGACATGAAGTGAAAATAAACTTTAAATTTCAATTTTTCCTACTCAAGGGTCAAAATGGGGGCCATATAGGACTCATTCACCAAGCATGGCAAATGGGTCCCACCTAGATGGGACTAATTCTAAAAGCATGGTGAATGGGTCCCATAGGGTCCATTCCAACAGCTATGAAGCTAAGGAGATAGGAAATAAGGTTTAGATTGTTATCTTGTCACGTGTTTCATCAATTAGAGCCTCGTGATGCACAACATGGGTGAAATAGGACATGTTAGTGATGATGTCAATGTCGAATAGGGATTGGGACACATAAATGAATGTGAAAGTGTAATTAAATACACTTTACAATATTAAAATGAGGTCCTCATAGCCTAGAAGTGCACAAGAACCAATGTGGATATGAAAATCACATTACAATACTAGTTTATCATTGATTTTACATTAAGAATATTCTAGATTGATGTAATAATGTTATTATAATTTTGAATTAGGAAGAAATAGGTTAATTAATTCTAGAAAAGCATGAAAGCATCTTACAATATTTTACATCTTTACAAGGCATCATTAAAAGCATGTTGTTTTATTTACAAGGGTCCAAGACCTAGTGTGGACACATAAAATGCCTCACAACACTAGATTAGGGCCTCATTAAGTCCAGTTAATCTCATGTCAAGTAGCAGGTCCAATTTTTGATGGTACATTAAGGCCCTACTTTAGTGAGAGAAACTTGCTTCCTCACACTAAAGTAGCCTTTTCAAGAGAGATCCACATGTATGTGAAGCCCCCAAGATACAAGATCATACAAAGGAAAGGAGGAAAAAGGAATGAGATGGAAAATATGTACTCACTTTAGGGCATGAGAAAACCCAAATGTACTCACTCTTGGGTGTGAGAAAACCCAAAAATTAAGATACATACACTAGTTTGTATGCACTCACAAAACACAAAAGTCACTATGGGGAAAATTCATGCTGCTAGTTGGGCTTCCCACTCAACCATGCTAAAGCTAAACTCATTTGATAACTTAAACAAGGCACCACAAAGCCAAAGAAATTTAAATTAAAATATCCATTTAAGTTTGATAAGATAAGTAAAATAGGATGGAACCACAGGCATGGAAGTTGTGTTATGCAAGGTGGCCAAACAAATAAGATGGCTCCACAAGCATGCAAGTTGTGTTATTCAAGGTGGCCAAATGATAATGCAATATGTAAAAATGTTATGTGCAATACATTCAAAGGAGTCTTGTTTAGTTCAAGTAAGGTCAGTCACTTAGGGAACATTGTGTCTAATGTCTCCAAAAGAGGACCAATCAAAGAATAGTATATTCACAACTTAGGGGATGTAGTGCATCACATCAAACCACAAAGAGGAATCCAATATGTTGATATAGATCACACTTATGAAGGAAATTACACCGAATGTCATCCACAAAGTGACAAAGACATCACATAAACAACAAGGCTTCACTAAGAATGTAAATGAAATAATGTTAATGTATGCCCCCACTTTAAAGGAATTGCTACAAATCATTCTATAAGAAAATACTTGAAAGTAGAGGAGAAAAGAAAATGCAAGAAGCAAATAAAGACATGAGAACCAACCTAGAAAGATCTATTCTAAGTCATATGTTTTGAAGTTAGGCTATTTCATGTCAAGGGAATATGAAGAAATAGAGTATGTCATATGCGAGTCAATCTTAAGACATGTCTTCCACATCTCAAGCTTGCTCTTATGTGTTCATGAAAGGTTAACAACAAGTCAGAAGAGACAAAAACAAGTGACATACAAGGGATAAGGTTGTCTAACTGAGCACCATTAGTTTGTCCTGGTACTTGTACTCCTTGGTCATCATCAATTTCCATGGGTTCTTCTTCAAAAGATTCTGTTTCATCCACATTTCTACTATCTCTTTTTCGATCATACAATCTTGTTCTTTTCTTTTTATTGCCCATCATAAATTTCTTAGGTTTGAATGCACCTACATACAAAAAATAACATGCATTCAAATTTTTTGATGTTTGTATTGGATAAAGTGTCTCCTCATATCGTGGAGGTATGACTATTTTTTACAATGAAAACAAGATGTAAACCCATCATTATGTATGTGGAAATTGTTTTCTGGAATCTTGTCCTCTATGAGGAAGCTTGATTTGATAAAAGTGGATGATCCTAGTTGATAGGATATTATGGCCTACCTTATCATTCGTCACGCTTGACTCTTCTTGATCATTCGAGATATAAATTTGATCCATGGTAGCTTTTGTATGTTCTTTAACTATAAATATTATTGTGGGTTATGTATGACCACCTATGTAAGAAGTTTAGTGAATCTATTATCATTAAGAGCTTTGTTTATAGTGGATTGGGTTATTTCTTCATCTTCAATTTCACTTGTTTCACTAGTTGCAACACAAATATGGTCTTCCCCATCAAAGTCTTTTCCCCAAGGGTTCCCTTCTTGAAAAATTTTCACTCTTGTTCTAGGGTTCATATGTGATTGTTCTGATCTTCAATCTAAGGTAAGATAATGTATGATACCTAAGACTAGGAAGCAATAAAAGTATATGATTCTAATATGGGATATGAAAATGGTATGGTATGATATGAAAAGCTAAGAATGCAAGAGGTCAAAGTAAAATCTAGGTCCAAAGTTGGTTATGATGTAAAGGCTTTACTTGTGTTATGATGGATAGACACAATGACCAATGATCAAGAGGGTGTATGTAGGAGATGATGGACTCCAAAAGGATTTTCATACTCAAGGATAATGGTATATTCCCTAACTTAAGGATGATGAACCTCAAGTGATGCGGGTGATTGATAGCCAATGATTTGATTTCAAGACCTAGGAAGAGTAGTCTAAGTGCAAGCTAAAGGTTTGTTTGAGAAATAGTATATATGCAAGGGTGGAGGATATGCAAGGACTAGGTGAAATGAAAGGATTGATAGCCCCAAGAAATCTAAGTGATAGGTTCATTTTGCATGTTTTTGTTGTTTGACATTTTGGGGTTTTGCAAGATTTAAGTTATTGCAAATTACTAGGTGTGATGTTTGTTTTAGGTCTATTTTTGAACACAAAAAAAAGATAGAGTAGGAAAAATGTTTTATTTTAACAATACAAGCACAAATCCTAAGGTTGGCAAGGACTATATTCACTAGATTCTACATGGGTGACTGAGAAGCTTGGCCACACTGGCTCCCCTCAAGGAAACTCACTTCTTGGGTCAACCAAGCTTCGAGCCCTCATGAATCTCCCATGAAAGACTCTTCACCTCTACTAAGAACTGCAAGAATGTGGATTCCTTGGCAACAACCGTTGGTACACCAACAAATAGAAACAAATTTTAGCAACTACAAACAAGAGGTGTCTAGTAAGGGAATCCATTTGACTGGATGTACATGTGGCAAGATCAACTCTGATAAGGAGGATTCCCAACCTATAGAGGCTATGCTCTATAGGGTTTATGGGGATTCACTTGTCAGCATAACACATCTACACTTGTGGTACTTGAACTTTCCTCAAGCACCCATTTTATATACCGACTAGAAGTAGATTAGCTTTAGCCTGCTACCACTTGGGTCATTCCCTTGGGGTGAGTACTTTTTCCCACCAAGGAATACCCTCTAAATGATTAAACACATACAAAGACAATCGGTCTAGTTTCTAGTCACCAATTTCACATAGGGTGAGAGCATACTCCCTACCCTCCCAAGCATAACAAATAGTGTTCATTCATCCCCTAGTTGAATCTATATGGTGGAAGATAATTGTTCATTTTAATGCACCAATTGAAAGGTATTCTAATCTAAAAGATAATCGGTTTCAAAAATAAAAAATCTTTGGCCAAACATCCTGCAAAACCATAGATTAGTAGTTTTTCAATATTAGTCTTTGATAGTCGATAACTACACCACTTGTTAGTCCAAGCATTTGCTACAAATATTCATAGTAAAACACAATGAAAATATAAGCATGAACATAAAATAATCTAGTAACCAACATATAAACATAAAAAAAAAACCAAATCTTATGTAGTAGATGCTTGATTTTCCTATTCAACCCTGTGACAAATGCAAATGATTATAAAAGTATCTTGTTGTTTGGTATTAAATGCTCAATGATTTAAGAGAAAAAATTAAATCATAATAGAAATAGTTACTTCATTAAAAAGTGGATTAAAAAATGGAAAAATCCAAAAAAAGACTAATAAAAGCTAACTTAAATAGTTATTTCAAGAAAAATTGGACAAAAAATAGGAAAAAGCTAAAAAAAATAAAAAAAAATCAGCCATTTTATGTTTTAGTACATAGTTGATGAAAACATAAATAAATTCAATGAAAATGAAAACAATCAAAAATATAAATTTGAATAAATCAGGGTTTTGGTTGAATACTATCCGATCGAAAAATATTCAATCAGATACGGTTCAATCAGACACTATTCGACTGATTTGGATTTAGCCAAATCCAATTCGGTTGAATCCATCCACATGGTACGTGACATGGTAGGAAAGTCACCATTTTATCAAATTTCTAGAAATTTTCAACTTTTACGGAATATTACTTCAATCAATTTTTTTTTAAATAAAAATTCCCTTTTGTAGAGCTCACGGTACTTAATCCAAATATATATATATATATTTTAGTATATAAATATTTGAAAATATTGCAAGTAGGTTGTTCAAAGTCAAAAAGAGGCTCAATTGAAATTAAATAAAAAATAGTAAATCATCATAAAACAAATTGCAAAATATATGATGCCCTAGAGGAGAGAATCCTCTTCAAGAGGGTATATTTTGTTTTTTGAAAGTGAAAAAAAAAATAATTATTGACGTCAACTGAAAAATATCAAATTCAGGTTATTTTGACTTTAAAATGATATTACGAGAAAAATATACATCAAAATTTCTTTTTTTTTCCATGCCCTAGATATTGGAGGGAGCTATCTGGGAAAAAAAAATCAAGAGAAAATGAAAAATAATTTGTATGTTTCTTAATGTCAATTGAATGTCACTTTCTCTTGAAATTTTTAGCATAACAAATTTGCTTTTAAATTGATAAAAATATATCAATTTTTTTTTTTTTAAATGAAAAATTACAAGAATAAACTTCAACAACAGTTCTACATTTTATTAGTTTACATCATTTTGAAATTCAAAACATAAATACCACTTTTATGTGTTTGAAGTTGAGAACTTTTTCTCATGTTGGTTGATTCCTTTATAAAGTGTGATATAGGTTTGTACTTTTACCCAACAAGTCTTTAAAACATCGAAACATGCAAGACCTATGATAGACTCAAGCTCCTCTAAAGTATCATCATCAAAGGGTATGGAATTTGCATATGCAAGAGGGATGGGACAATCTGCAATGGGATCCTTTGGGTGTGGAGAGATATGAGGGTCTCCATAAATCTCCCAATGTTGTGTCAAAAGTATGTGGGGACATTTAAAGTCTGATACAACATACATAGTGTCAAGATCAACACTATAACATATAACTCCTACAATATGATCACTAGTTATGCCCCATGTTGATAAACTCCTTGGTGTGTCTAGTGTAGGTATGAATCCATACAAATAAGGAAAAATATTGAAAGCCACCTGATTTTTGTCATTAAAAAATATTATAACCCCACAAACCTCATTAAAAATTCCACATGAATTTCCTTGTACTAAATACTATAGAGAAATAGACAAATTGTAAAAGAGGTGTTAGAATAGGAAAAACAAGTGCAATGAAGGAAAATGCACATCATCACAACACAAATAGAATGATTAAGGAAAATATATTTTGAATTATTTGAAAAGATCAATGCATGTTTACTTCCACTGGTGTATTTATATGTATGGATAAATATATGTATTTATGTTTTACTAATAGTTCTGTTACAATTTCCCAAATTTTCTATAATACTCAATGATAGATAATGCAGTTGTTGTTGTAAAATTCCTCTCTTTGTTAGAAAAATACAAAGAAGGTGGGCATCAAAGTAAAATGAAAACCATGGCAACTCAATGAATGTGAAAATCTATATAGGAAAAGGGAAGAATAAATTATGTAGCCATTCACAATCTACAATGTCCTCTTTGTAAGGATTTGAAGTGAAATCAATTAGATATTAATACAAAATATAGGGAGGTTGAAAGAGATAAAGGAAATAGAATATCATCAAGCATAAGAATACAAAAGAAGCAGTTGATGCAATAGTTCACATTTTCCTATCAACTATTTGTTTCAAGTTCCCATTGGGATTTGCATAAGAGGCAAGTATAGGACCATGCGAAAATATAATCTGAACAACCTATAGTTATTATAGTCAAGTTCATGTATAAATTTGTGCATGATTTTTTATATAAAGCAAAAAATGTATAAAGGATGTGTAGCCATGGAAGGAGGGTAAAATTTAATGTATAAAATAGGAAAATATAAATATGTAAAACAAACCTTGTTTATACTTAGAGTTGTGGGTGTCTTTTCAGCACCAATTGTTGAATACATGGGCTTCATTTTTGCTTGTTGATCTATCTTTGTATTGAGAAAAACATCATACAACTACAAAGCAACATATTTTATTGTTATATCAAAATACATGTGTGAAATTAGATAAGTAAGGAATGGGGAGAAGACATTGTAGAATGGCCCACCACAAGAATAGTAGCAAAGATGTCACAAGCTGTGGATGAGAGTAGTTGTGGAGCTCTCCAAACCAACACACAAGGAAGGTGCATATTAGTTTCTTTGATAGGTTTGATATGAAACAACTACCATTTTTTTTCATTTCACAAGGCAAACAAAATCATTGATATCATTATATTAGAACAATGAATATTATCAACTCGCATATGAGAAAACACCTACCATTTTGTGTATGTCGAGTGGGGCACGATGAGGAAAGCATGAATCTAATAAACTCCATGGTCATTGTGGAGATGCTCAAGCAAGCCATGACAAATAACATAAAATTTAATCATGTATCATGGAAAAGAAAATCAATGTACAAAACACTATATATTTATGAATGTAATATATAGGAATAGTGAAACTAGGAAACAACGAGAAAAGAATTTTGTAGACAATATTTGTAGCAATTTAAATCAAATAAAACTAATAGAAATGATAACAACAAGACATTTAAATTTGTGGAACGAAAGCACAAAGGAATGTGCGAAGTGAATATATATAGGCTATATTGTTGGTTCAAATCTCCATGCATCTTAGACAATTGAAGTTGTTTGTATTTACATATGTATTAATGTGTAAGAACTATAACTGTATGTTTACACCATTGTATGCTAAAATTGGGTGGAAGAGATTCTAGGTATGCCAATAAATAGCCGACTTCATGAAATTTTAAAACACTTAAACAAATATGGGAAAATGGAATATACAAAAGAGTGTATTAGTTTGAATGCCATATAGTAAAATCATCACACAATGAAATCTTAGACCAAGAAGGTGGAAGTTTAATAGAATAGAATCTGTTGCAAGGTGTGACCCTTGGTCTTCATTGCAGCAGTAGCACCTAGGTTTGTGACATGGTCTAACTACCTCTTGTGGTTCTTAACCAAAGCTTGTATCGGGCATTGACATGTCAATCTTTTGGTACAACACCAACAATTGGTATCAAAGCTGGTCATAGGTTCAAACCCCTCACTTTTGCTAGGGGGGATTGTTGCCAGGTGTGACCCTTGGTCTTCCTTAGAGCACTAGCACTTGGGTTTGTGACATGGTCTAACCACCTCTTGTGGTTCCTAACTGAAGATTGTATCAGGAATTGACAGATCAATATTTTGGTGCAACGACAAGTCCAACATAATCATCAAAACATGGAATTGGCCTATAGAAGTTGTGGCCTCTAGTTATTTGTGCATGGTATCTTTGTGCATTATACCCATTTTACACAAATTATTACTTGGTATGGTTTTTAAAGATATAACATAGAAATTTTTTGAGGAGGCGATGGCACACAGGCTGAGGTAGATGTAAGAATAATTATCTTGAAGCATTTTTTGTAAGTTGGCCTATCGGGTGGAACTAGAAGCACTTAGCAAGGTCTACAATTGCTTGAGGCATGTTTCTTCCCTGTCTCAATGAGTAGTGTACTTGTTGCTGTTGAGCCTAAGTATCTCTCAAATGAGAAATGTGGATCAATACAAAGTCTTTCAATTGATTTTACACATGAAATAGCTGTGAAAGTCAACCCTTGCCTCTCTTTACTACTTATGTTTATTGTTACTCTATCCAATGTTAAGCCTTGTGCTTTATGTATTGTGATTCCCCATTCCATAGTGAGTGGAATTTGTGTTCAAATCCTTGACTTATAGCTAGGATGGGGATGTCTCTCAAATGTTTTGGGTCCCATGGTGGGCCAATGTAATTTTGGAAGCAGACAACAACATAGTTAGGTGGGTTTGGCAGTTTAGAATGTGGATTGTACACAACAACCATAACAACACCAAGGGATCCATTGACAAGGCCAGCTTGAATCCATAAATTCATTGTTAGCATCACTTGTTCACCAATACAAAGCAGTAATTCTGGGAGAAGTTGCTCATCATCTCCATGATCAAATGCATGTTTCTAAGCAAACTAAGCAATGCTAATTGCTATTGGTAGATTTAATTGTTTGATCTCATTGTTTTTGTTGTGGAATGCAACCAAGTCATTTGTTGCAAACAAATGTGTAGCAACATCAAATTGTTCTCTTTTTGTGGTTCAGAGAATTTTATTTGTTTGTTTCATAAGCTCTTCCCAATCATTGTGGAGAGCCTCAACATTTCTTATATGAAGAAGGATTTCCCAAAACTTTCATTGTGAAGGGATATCTCCTTTTTGGTGAAAGATAGTGTCTACAATTATTGAGACCATGAAATCAACATTACAATCATGAAATCATTGTGCAAAAAATGTGACATGCATAGGGTGGAATTAAATATTATAGAGCAACACATAAATTGTGGAACAACTATTCTACAACAAATCCTGGTCATGGTTTCACTTATGAAAATCATGTTGGAAACTTCAAACAGATAAGAAACCCTCTAGATATCCATATATATACAATCCCTCCTATTTTAATTTTTGTGGTTCTTCACTATTTCCCTAATAATCCTGTTAGAATTTGTGTTTTTCATCAAGCTAAGAATATTTAACTCCAATCAATCCATCCATACAAATTGATAATGTCTTTGAAGTCTCCAAAATTGGGTATAACCACAAAGGTACAAACTAATAACCCTAACCTATCTTTTTGGGCGAGAGGAAAAATATTTAATTGCTATAAAACCTTGCATAGAGAATGATTATCTCTTTCAAGTCTCCAAAATGGGTATAAGAACAAAGATACAAACAAATAACAATGAACAATAAGCAAATATCGAAACACATGAGAAAAAAATTAATATTTCATGTAAAATTACCATGTAAAACCACTTATAGATTTCAACGCACAACAGCCTTAAAACCCTCCAAAATCCTATAAAATGAAGCAGAAAGCAACAAACTTTATAGTCATCTGCTATGAAACGAACACCACAATGGTTATTTCCATAATGTAACTTAATCAATAGACTTTCTCACACACTTCGCACTACATTAGTGTTAAAAACCTCCAACCTGGTATCAAAAGGAACAATAAGCACACAACGAAAAATATGAAGAATAAATAATCTACTATCAAACCAACACCACAATGGCTCTTCTGAAAAAGCAACTTAAGAAATATAATTTCTCACACATTTCAAACCGTATCAGTGTTAAAACCCTCCAAGATGCTATGAAAAGAAATAATAAATAGATAACAAAACACATGAATAATAAATTACTCATTTTTGCAAAATATCCATCAAAAATGACTTATAGTTTTTACGACACAACAGTTTTACAAACCTCTAACCTACTAAAAAATGGGGCCAAAGGTGATAATTTTAACAATATTCTAGTGTGTATCCCACACCATAATGGATCTCTCGACAATACAACTTAATGAAAGTGTGCTTTCCTATAGGAAACATTTAATATAGCATTTCCTCCGGCTTGTGCCTCTGTGAGCCAACAAGAAGATGCATTGGTGCTCGTTGCAACAAACACTTACCATTCACCTTCCCCATAATGACTACACCATTCTTTACCACCACCAACACGCATAATTACCAACTCCCATGGAGCCAAAAAAAAAAAGCAGTGCCCTACTCACCCATCGGCAAAACCCGGGTGCCAGAAAATCCAATTCGCAGATGGGGTGATGAAAATTCAAGAAACTTCAAACAAAATAGCCTTGTTTATTAGGCTAGAGAAAAAATGTTTCACTACAATAAAATGAGAGAAATTTTTTTTCACTACAATAGAACCAAAACAATAAGAATAGAATGAAAGAAATGAATAATAAATAATATGCTATCAAACCAACACCACAATGGCTCTTTCAACAATGCAACTTAATCAATATACTTTCTCGTACATTTCACAGCACATCAATGTTAAAACCATCCAACCTCCTATCAGAACTAATAATAAAAAAACAATGAAAATACATGAACAATAAATTACTTGTTTCTATAAAATACCCATCAAAAATGACTTACAGATTCCATGCCACACCAGTTTTACAACCCTCCATCCTGCTAAAAAATGGAGCTGAGGCCAGTGATATTAATAGTAATTTGGTATCAAACCCACACCACAATCTCTCTTTTGACAATACAACTTCATCAAAGTATGCTTTCCCATGTCACAACATTCAATATTGCATTTACTTTGGCCTCCACCCCTGTACACCGATAAGAAGATGCATTGGCACTCATGCCAACAAACACTTACCATTCACCTTCCTTTTTACGTGGACACCATTCTCCACCACCACCAACCCACATAATTACAAATGCCCACATCACCTCAAAAAGAAGATGGTTCACTCCCTGCAAGATGACAACCCCCCAACACCGAAAAAACCAATTCATGGTTGGGCTAACAAAAATCCTAGCAAGAACTTCAAACAAAATAACCTATCAGCTAATTAAATAAATATATTTAGTTTTAAATTTAAAGAATGTATAAAATTTAGTATATATGAAATTTAGTTTTTTTGAGATAATAAAAAAATATGACAAAGTGTAGTTTTTTTTTTAAGATTAAAGATTATTGTTTATTATGTGAAATGTAAAATTTGTGAATATGGGTTAGACATACATTTGTAAAGATTTCCTATATAGTTGGACATTAGCTACCCATTTGTATAGTTCTATTATATTTTTCCTAATTCATTCCATTATTTCCTTTGTCTTTACTACTATGTGTAGTTGACAATATTTAAACATACCTAGACATGATTATCGTAATGTCAAAAGAGGAAAAATTCCACTAGGTCAACCCCTTGAAAAATTAAGTAAAAGATAAATAACAACACTCTTCAACCATGTATATGTTCCTAAGATGATCATACAAATATAGATTCCTTTTATTTCACCTTAGCCAAGTGATTTTCCATTAATTACACCTTAAATGCTTCTAAGACAAGAGGGGATACTTGAGAAATGAGAAATAAGAAATAAATTTTAATTAATGACTTTAAATATAAGTGAATAGAATAAAATTTAATAAAATGTGTACTTAGTCATCTAGGATGAAGAAAGGGCTATTGTGAGACCATGATTGGCCAAATAGTGATACTACTCAAGAAAATTCTTAAACATAGAAAAAATTGTGAAATGGAAATTTTATTTTTTCTTGGCTAGGATAATAGTAGATGCTTCATGCTTGTGATAAGACATTAATAGACAACAAAAATGGTAAAAAAAAATTGATTTATAAAATTTACAACACTCATATGTTACAATCCATGCCTATGGAATAAGGATGTGAGACAAGACAATGACACCACAAGCAACTATTGATAGTGTTCCTAGGAGAGAAAATTGTCACATAGATGCAATGGTGAGTGTTTCTTCCCTTGTATGTCCAAATATAGCATAGATTAGTACCACTTTGTGGTCCAAAAATTTCTCTTTCCTACTATCATAGATAAACCTGAACATGATATTCTTGAGTGAACATATATACTTAGGGGAATGGTATTCACATACCTATATAACTATCTAAAAACTAGAAAAATTCCCAATGATGCAGTAAGAATACTCATGTCTAGATACAAAAGGTTTCAACCCATTATATCATCATAGCTAAAAAAAAATTATCATAGATCCTATAATGATCTTCTTCTCTGATGTCCTACTAAGGTTGAGATACCCCTTGCTCTTTAATAATCCCATTTAGGCTTTGGGGATGGATATTTTGGTGGTAAATACTTAGTGCATAAACTGATACACATGGGATACTATTGGAAAAAAATGGAGGAATACTCATTTTCCTTAGTCAAGAAATTTCCTCAATGTTAACAACATATCAATCTTATCTGAGCTCCTACGTAGTAATTTTATACTCAAACTTCCCCTTGGCCTTTTGAAATACGGGGTTTGGATATCATTGGAAAGATATTTTCCTGCTCTTCTAATGGATACACCTTCATCATAAGAACAACAAATTACTTCACAAAGTGGGTTGAAGCTACTCTACCTTGATCTACTAATGTTGGAACAAACTACAACTTTCTTGTAAATAAAATAATTTCTCACTTTAGATTGTTTTCTACCCTTATATCTAATAATGAAACTCCATAAAAAACAAGTAAAACAATTCTTGGATAAGTTTCATATTCAATATCAATTCTCTACACCTTATTATCATTAGTCCAATGTCCAAGTTGAAGCATAAAATAAAATTATTGAGCAAATTTTGCACAAGACAATTAATAAGCATGAGAAATATTTGTATTCTCAATTAACTTACACGTCGCATGCCTACTGTACGATTATTTGTATGGCTATTGGTACTACTCCATACAACCTCATGTATGGTGCTGATGATATTATTCCTTTAGAGTTGGAAATTTTTTCCATATGAGTTTCCCTTAGAGTTTTGATTGATGATGACACTTATCATGTAAATCATTTAAACCAACTTGATTTTCTTGATGAGCTCCAATTAAAGGCCCTTGAGGACCTTTAGGCTTATTAAAAATATATATCAAAGCATTACAATAAAAATGTTCTTTCTCGCACATTCAAAACTAATGATCTTTTTCTTTATGAGAACTAGAGAAGCATAAGTGTGTCACTTGACCAAAAGGGGAAATTTAGTCCTTATTGGTTAGGTCCATATGTAATCACCTTTTTTTATGGCTTTGGTTCTTATGGCCTTTTTGACATGGATGGTATACCACTAAAATAGATAGTCAATGGGTGATCCCACAATAGTGGTTTAAATTTTTTGGCCAAATTGGACACTTGAAATTATTATTTTTAACTAAATCTTCACATTCAAGCACCTATAGTGGCTAAACCATGATGAATTTGAAGATGATGAAAACTAGAGTCTCACCACATTTTTTCTATAGATTCTAAAAATATTTTTTTTCAAAAATTTTGGAATCAAATTGCACTTCTTTTTCCATATCCCACGAAAATTGGTTTTTTTCAAAAAATAACATTTTTAAAAAGTGATGCACACCATATAATGCATAACTTGTTTTCCATGAAGGATAAAATTCTAATTCTTTCAAATTTATATTTGTAACTTCGATATTTAGTGCTTCCACTTGGTTAGATAGTTTTTTTATTGAATATTTTTTCTTTAATCAAGTTTCAAAGTCAAACCAATTACAATTCAGACATAGTGCGTTTGTATAACACAACTTTTTTTGTATCTATCAAAATTCAATTTTTTTTTGTTTTTGGATCAAGGACTTCAATATCTGGTACACTCATACCTTTTTTTAAAAAAAGATAATTTGTTATTTTTCCACATGTGCAGAACAAAGACCTTCATTTTCAATGAAAAACCTATGTTTAATAAAACTTAAAAAAAAAACATAATAAAACCAAAACATATTAAAATTATATCCGTTGGATAGCTCGTTTCGAGGACTACTTGATTCTAGTTGGGTTTGTGAATAATCCTCCATTTTCATCCTCAAACTGAGCTTCAAAGTGTAAAAAATTAGGTTTTCAAAGTGCCTGAGGGGGAGAATGAGGGAAAAGCAGGGTTCGGTCAAATCCATAGGGGTTCAGTTGAACACCCAGGGGTTTGCTCAAACCTTGGTTTAGTCGAACCTAGGTTCAACTAAACCCCCTTCCCAAAAGGGGATTTTCAATTTTTTTTGTCTATGCATGCATTAATTTGGTCCGCTTGAACCCTGGTTCGATCGAACATTTTTTGGTTTGTTTCAACCTACAAGTTCGTTTGAACCTACAAGTTCAATTGAACCCCCAAAATCAATTTTTTTTCCAAAGGCTCATTTTTTGTGAGTTTTCCTTCCTCCATCAAATTGTAAATCACTATTGTGGCTTCACCCCAATGTTATGCACTTGGCTAATACTATGCATAAAATTCCTTTGTGTGTCATATACATGATAGTCAACTATTTCTATAAATGAAGTATGATTTGTTATGACATTCTTTCATCAACACATGGCTTGTTTATTTTGTTTTGATGCATATATGTATGGTTAATTTATTTAAACAATAATTAATAATATATGTATTTTGAATTCTAGGCATTTACATCCATTTTCTTTCATAATATTAATTTATATTAATAGTAGATTAATCATTTATTTTTATATGCAATGTCTTTATTAATTAGCATGTTTGAATTATTAATTAGAATTTTTCATTTATTAAATAGCATGTTTCATTTATTAATTAACATGTTTCATTTATTAGCCAATAGTCTATTTTGTTTGAAGTTCCCACTGGGATTTTCGTTAGCTGGACTGTGAATTGGACTTGCTTATGATGGGGGTTTGTCAGTCGGCAGGGAGGCCACTTTTTTTTTGTGTGGTGATGTGGGAATTGCTAATTACATGGGTTCGTGGAAATCAAGAATGGTGTGTTGGATACAGGGAATGTGAATGGAAAGCATTTGTTGGTGCGAGGCCCAATTTTCCTTGTCATTGCATGATGGGGGCAGATGAAGTAAATGCAATATTGAATGTTGTATGTGGGAGAGTATATTTTGATGAAGTTTTATTGTCGGAAGATCCATTGTGGTGTTGGTTTGATAGTAGTCTATTGTTAAATTCATTGCATTTGGCTCCGTTTTTAACAAGTTTGAGGTTTTTAAAATTGTTGAGGTGTAAAAATCAGTAAGTCATTTTGCATGGGTTTTTTGCAAAAATGAATTTATTGTGTATGTCTTTCCTTCTTTTCTTATTGTTCATTTTGATAGCAGGTTTTAGGGTTTGAACACTGATGTGTTGTATAATGTGTGACGAAGTATATTGATTAAGTTGCATTGTTGAAAGAGTCATTGTGGTGTTGGCTTGACAACAGACTATTGTAAGATCTATCATTTGTAGTTCCCTAGTTTGTTTCATGGGGTACAACTATTAAAATCTTCAGGTTTCATTGATTTTTGTGCTAGATTGGAGGGTTTTAAAGCTATCATTCTCCACAATTTGTAAGTCATTTTACATGGGTGTTTTGTATAGATTGCTTTTGTTGTCTAGATTTTGTAAGCCATTTTATATGGATGTCCGGTGTTATCATTTTCTGTGGGTGGAGAAAATGCAGTTGAATATTTTTTGTTTCGTCAAGAAATATGGTTAGGGTTTGTAATTTTTTTGTTACTCTTTAATTGTTTGTAGTTATCTCTATGGATTTTTGGGCTTATACCTATTACCATAGGAGCAATAGTAGTTAAATGTAGGTTCTTCCGTTAAAATGGTTAGGGTTGGTAATTTTATTTCCTTATTGTAGATTAATATTGGAGTGATTGTATATATATACATATTCAGAGGGTTTGTTATTTTTTTTAAGTTTTCAATAGGATTTTTGTTAGCCAAGCCTTGAATAGTCTTTATTGTGTAATAGGTGTGTTACAATTTCTCTATTTCTCTATAATAATGAATCTCAACAAATGTACATTAGATTTTGTGCATAATGTGTGAGGAAGCATATTGATTAAGTTACATTATTGAAAGAGCCATTGTGTTGATGGTTTCATAGTGGACTATTGTAAAAATGAAATCATCAGCCTCTACTTCGTTTTATCACAAATTGGAGAGTTTTAAAACATGGTATTGTGCAATTTGTAGGTCATTTTACTTGGGTATTTTGTATAAATGGTTTATTTATTGTTTATGTTAAAACTCATTTTCTCTAGAATCTATAAGTCATTTCCCATGCATTTCTGTCATTATGGTTTTGTATGGATGGAGAAATTGCAAATATATAGATATGCAAAGTGTTTGTTATTAGTTTTAAGTTTCTGATGAGATTTCCATCAACCGAGTACTATGAACAAGATTTGTTTATGTTTAACCTTAGAGACAAAAACATATAACAATAAGATATTAACAATAAATTAATCATCTATGCAAAACACCCATGTAGAAATGAGTATAACCTGACAAACTTGATTGAAAATTTGAGTTGCATCACCTCACACTAAATATTATAGAGAAATAGAGAAATTCTAAAAGAGGTATTAGAATAACACTAATGTAAGTTGGAGTATCGATTAAGTGTGTATATGTATATGTATATATATAGATATACATTATAAATACATACGCACATATATATATACATATATGTGTGTGTGTGTGTGTGTGTATACATAAACACATACACACATGTATACACGTGTATATACATATATTTTCTCATGGTTTTTGCATACACCAGTGTTAAAACCCTCGAACCTGCTATCAAAAGGAACAATAAGCAAAATTGGAAAATCCAATTCGTGAATGGGTTGATGTATTGTATGTATAGATATATGCATGTGTATAGATATGTATATATGCATAAATATATGCATGTATGTTTTACAAATAGCTTTGTTACAATTCCCCCATTTTTGTATAATACAGAATGGTAGATAATGCAACTCTTTTTATATAGAGACATATAGCAAGAAGACATTAACCATAAACTATTTATTTATGCAAAACACCCATGTATAAAAGAGTATAATCCCACAAGCTTCATTGAAAATGAAAACCAAACCATGTGTATGGCAGAAAAGATGCACAAAGTATATAAATGTGTCTACATATGTATATATATGTATGTACGTATGTATGTATGTATGTATGTATGCATATACATATATGTATGTATGTATGCATATATGTATATATGTGTGTGTGTGTTTGTGTGTGTGTCAATGGTTTCATACAACCCTAAACCCTACACATAGATAGCTACAATTCCTCCTATGGTAATGGCTATGGTGCCAAAGATATACACAAATGATGAAAAGGCTCTTTCAATATGCAGTGTTGTGTATGAACAACTAGGTGAGGTATTCTTAATCTTCTATGGGATTACTATTTTTTAATTCTTTGCATGAGAAGAGTTTATAAGATCTATAAAACCAACTGCTTTCAACATAATCTCAATGATTTTGTTTAATTTGACATAGATTATATGTGTGGTTCTATTTGTATAAATTAGTAGAATTATGTTCTCCAAAAACCCCACAAGCTTCATTGAAAATTTGAGCTACATCACCACAAATAGACAAATTGTAAAAGACCTGCTAGAATAATACTGGACAACCACTAAAGTAATTTTATCTCCAATATGTTAATGCTTTCATACAACCCTAAACCCTACACACAGATAACAACAATTTCTCCCATGGTAATGGCTGCAACACCAAAGATACACAGAGACAACCAAAACAATAGACCAACAAGACACAAATAATTAACCTTCACCATATTTTTTGATGAAAGAAGGAAGATTTAAGTGCAATTTCTGCATCCATACATAATGATAATCTCTTTCAAATCTACAAAATGGGTATACACATAGACAACCAAAAAAATAGACCAACATTTAACTACAATTTCTCTTAAGGTAATAGGTATGTACATGTTATACATATATGTACACATATGCATACATATATACATGAATATGTTGTAAATTTGAGGTGCATTGTTTGGGATTAAATATTATAGAAAAAATAGAAAATTATAAAAAAAATATGAGGAAAACATTGGAGAATGACATACATTTGATTTGTGAGTATCATCCTAATAGCTCTAACATTTGTTACATAGACTTCTTGTCTTGCACTAATGTGTTGTGTGATACTATTGTCCCTATTTTCCAACTTTCACATAATGTGCATATTTTTTTATAGGCACTTGCTCGAGATGTGAGCGGGTTTATCCCTGTCCATTTTTCGTCTTATACCCGTTACCATAGGAGAAACTATAGTTGAACCTTGTTTTTTCGCTCAATAAATATGCTTAGGGTTAGTATTTTTTATTTCTCTGCATTTATTATTTTGGTTATCTATTTGCATCTGTGTTGTTGGATGCATTAACATAGGACCATTTGCAAATTATGAACATGATGAATATAAAATTAGTTTGGCAGCTGGTAAGTGTTATTGTTTCTAATATCTCTTTTATCTATTCAATTTAGTTGTTTGAAATTTCGAGTGGGTTCCCCATCGGCTTGGTTGGCAAGAGGATTTGTTATGCAATAAATCTCTTACAAATTCTCTATTTGACTACAAAATTTATTGCCAAGTGATGTAGCTTGAATTGTTAATTAAGCATGTGCCATTGTGGGTAAGCTATGTTGATTATTGGTACTCATTGGCTTTATGAGTTCTATTTAATATGGGTTTTGTGCTAAGTAATGTAGCTTCAAATTTTACTTGAAAAACCAAGTTTTACATAGCCTACTTGCCTTCTACGAATTTTTTTAGTGTGGGTTCCAACTCATCTGTGATTTAGCTATGATTTTTAGCTTTTCTTTTAATAGTTGTTTCGCAATTTTCCTATTTTGTCTATAATATTTAGCGGGAAATAATGTTGCTTGAATTTTCAATTGAGAAACAACTAAAGGATGTATCTAATACTTGTTGTACAATTCTCTATTTTTCTTTGATATTTACCAGTAAGGACGTAGGTTGAATCTTGTATCAATATGTTTCAAATCTTGTTTTTTGTCTATAAGTTCAAATAAATCAGCAAGGTTTTTCTACATAAAAATATTTAGGGTCCCCAAAATGCAAGTAAGAATCTAGACTAGATTTTCCCTTAGCTAACTAGTTGAGAAGGCTTAAAATTCAACCCTTTTTCTACCTATATTAATGCCAAACTTTGTAGTAGAAAATATGGTATAAGAAACCAAAAAGGTTTGAATTTACAGCCTTCTCAGCTGGTTAATTGAGGAGAAAAATAATTTGGATGTTTCTTGCCTTTATAAATTCCAAGGTCAAGAGTTAGATGGTGATAAATAAATATGATATACACAAGTATTTAGATATAGTATCGTGTATATAAAAACATATATACATATGTACATATGGATACATATATATGGGTATGTCTAGGATCATCATGGAAAAGATAGGCCCTTAAGTGGTGAAAAATTCAGAAAAATTAGAGTTGGGAAACTTGACATAAAAATTTGAATAATTTATCTATATTATTTCAAAAATATGTAAAAATAAAATTTGTGGCAAATTGAATGTAGTTTCTAAAATAGTAGGTGTATTTTATTAAAAATACACCTATTTGATGAAAATTTGAAATTTCAATGTAGCAGTACTTAAATTTTAGGGAAAAAATTTAAGTAGAGGACTCATGTCCTAATATAATGCATTTTTTTGTAATTTTTTCCAAAGTAAATAATTAATTATGATTTTTTTATTACAAATTTTTAAAAATATAAAAAATCATATGTTTGACCAACTTAACTTGGTCAAAAATTCATGAAATTCATTTTTATTTTTTTTAAATCCTATAGTACACAAAGTATAGAATGTGACGTATGTTTTGGATTCAAAAAATGTGATACCGTTTGAAATCTATAGATGTTTTTCAATCATCCTATCAATCAAGACTTTAGTCGTAATTCAAATAGAAAATGAATAATATTTATTTATTAAAATCAAAGTAAAGCATAATTTATATTAGTGGAAAGCTTAGAATCTCCTTTATAAACCCTTTTAGTTTCATCAATTTTGGGTAAAAAGAAGTCGTTAGCCTCATACCCTACACATACCCATATGCTTATATGTGCATGTGTGTAAATCTGTTCATAAAGGGGAACTTCAATGCATATATGTACTTGATTATTTCTACACATATATACATGCACATATTCTACATTCAAGCTCCATTATTTTCCATTAAATATTAGACATATAGGAAAATTGTAAAAGAACTATTAGGAAAAGACTGAAGCACAACATATGTTTCATTCTTTAGTAATTGTTGTTATTTCTTTTGTTATTAAGAAAGGAAACTATATTGATTAAATTTCATTTCTAAAAGAGCCATAGTAGTGTTGCTTTAAAATTATAGTATTATAAGAATCATATTCCTTGGTTCTCTTGTCTAACAAAGTAGGGTTTAACTAAATTGTTGTGCTATGGAATCTGTAAGTCATTTTGCATTAGTATTTTGCATGAATATTTTTCCCATAATATAGAATACCAAGTAATGTAGGCTGAATCTACAATTAAGGCTCTGATGTTATAGACATTTTAGACAAATTATTGCACCATATGATTCTTGCAATAACATAGTAAAATTTACAATATGTACAAATACATATATATAGAAATAATAAAAGCCTCCATGCACACACATATAAGAATCCTTAAAGATAGAGAGATACATATGATTGTATATACATTTGCATTTATTATTTTTTATTCTTCATGTTTCCCTTGGTGTTTTCATACCATTAAAAGTATATTTCTATACTTCTTGTTGTATCTCATTTTCTTTAAATAGTATTAAATGTGGAATGGTTATAAATTGATATTTTTAAGTTGTGTACCAATTAGAATTTGGATGCTATAGTACACTAATCTTTTTTTTTTAATTATGAAATAGAGTTGTCAATTAGTGAACTCAAATTGCAACATTTTATCACTACAAATAAGCTCGTACAACTATGTCTATAGAAGCAGGATTTGTGGATGGGTTCATAGAGGCCCCAAATATTGATTTGTTGGTAGCCCCCATTGGTCTCCCTATGGAATCTAGCTCTGAGGGTGTGGCCACCTGACCTTCAGATCCTAATTCCATAAGTATGGTTTCACTTTATATTATAATTGTTGCAAATTTGGAGTTATTATTTCCAATTCTCTTCACTTCTAGGTGTATATCTACATGGGCCATCTTGACAAAGAATATAGATGTGGAAGTAGATATGCACTCCTATTTTCTACAATATAAAAGGATGGTTTTGATGTATATGTATATTTGTTGCCCGGAATATGCTTTTCACGATTAAGGAATATTTTGAAACCTATCAGAATCTTTGAGATTTTTAGCCTGTGGAAATAATTTCACACTAGTTTATGGAAGTTCACTGGTTTGAGAGATTGTAGCATCCAGTTGGGAGTGCCAGTGATTTTGATTTTCTCCACTGATTTAAAAACGCCTGCCAGTTCTTTTATGTTTGTCAGGTGCAGGTTGAATGAATTAATCGGCCACATGGGAGAGGGGGCCCACCATGGCCAGTGAGAACATGCCACATGGCATCCGGTGGTGGGGGCGATAAGTACGTTGTACCCTAACTTCTATAGTACTTTGTACTACAAAAATATCCGTAGAAAAAACATGTTTTCACCCCTTCTATTTTGTTTTTTTTAATTTATAAAAATAAAAAAACCAAATAGGCAAAAAAAATTGATCTAGGGCTCCCAATGTCATATTTTGATGAAACGAAAGGTTACCCTAAGTGGAAACAACCTTTTGAATCCAAATTTAAGGTCAGATTTGGTCTAGGATGCACCAAAATGTCACTGCTCCTCATATTTTCCTCTTGAATACCTTCACATGAACTAAGATCTCCCAACAATGGCTATGTAAAGAATCTCCAACTTCTCTGATACCATGTAAGAACTTATGAAAAACAATAATAGGATCAAGAGATCAAAGATAGCACAAAAGAGAGAGAGAGAGAGAAGATGAGAGAATATGATGATTGTATTGTCAATATGCATGAAGATGCTCCAATTACAAGTATGTACAAGGCTTGCTTATAAAGGCAAGCTACGACACAATGAAGGGCCATGAATGAGTCAAGTGTCCCAATTATGTGCAGGGTAGGTAGAAGGAAATAATAGCTAATTCCATGAAAGGTGGATCACCCATCTAAAGCGGAATTATCATGCTACGAAAAGTGGATATAAAAATGTGATAACTAGATCACACCACAAAGACTGGGATTTCTCCTACACACACTTTCCTAAGTTTCTAACTCATATCTCTCAATGTATGCACAAACCTAGATGCAAGATGCAAATAACTAGGTGTCAAAAGTGTAGACTATAATGTTATCCATTCCCTAAGTAAGCTTAAGTAAATTGTAATAAGTAAAATACTTATTTATACCAACAATTGCAAATCAACATTGCTTGACTGCAATAAGATTTAAGTAGGAGATTCAAGAAGCCATTGCAACATTTTGCATTAGAAGAAAAATGTAGAATTCATGGCACTTGTAGAGATAATGAAGTTGAATGTCTAACATTATTGGGCATAATTAAAATGGTTTTGAAAGGAGAAATCTCCTTATGGGAAATATATCAATCCTTAGCTATTGCAAACCTAGGAGAAGAATTATTTAACATGGTAGCGCAAGCCTTCAAGAAGCTAATCCAAGAAAAAATGAGCAACAAATATGGAGCAAGACTAGATGAAGTACAAATTTATAGGTGGTGTAGGGTCCATAATGCACCTCATTCACAATTTAGTTACCAATCATGTGCCGACATCATTTCCCAAGCTATGGATTGTTTGAACAAAATAGAATAGCCAAATCTTAATAAAGAGGATTCATACACTAAGGTAGGAGAGCAATCAACATTTAGAGGAAAGTGCACAAAAGGTGAACCAAGAAATTCTACATAAGTAAGTTTTGGGATAGCTAACACAAAGATTGAAAGTCAAAAGGAAGGAGTTGAATCCCTTGGGACAATAGGGAGCCTTGATGAAAGTTCAATTGGAAAGGGATTAGAAGACCTTTTATCCATGGGTGAAGAGAAATACCCCACTTAGGGAGAATAACAATTATTAGTTAAAAGGAACTATACAAAAGATGAATCAGAAGAATCTGTAACACTGGTTATTGGAACAACCAATGTAGATGTTTAAAATTAGAAGGAAGATGAGGTTGAAACTTTTGGGGCAATAGAGGATGGCGATGAAATTTAATAGGAATGAGAATAGAAGACCTCCCCTCAATGAATGAAGGTGATTAGACCTTTGAAATGGAATATCCAAGGTAGTGTTAACAACTACAAGCTGAGGTAGTCCACCCTCAAACTTCCTTCCCAATTGATGATGAAGATCCAATACTGGAAAGATATAATGAACTTGTTTCAAGACTCACAAGAGATTGGTCAGAACTAAGATACTAGATAGATCTAGAGGTGTTCTTTCTATAAGGTTGGTGTAGGCTCCATGATTTGGAGCATTCAAATTTCATGTACAAGTTGTCTCAAGATGCCATCAAACAAGTTAAGGAATGAGTGGAGCTACCAAATACAAGGCCTCCTATAGTTGCTTCAAGGATTGAGCTAGAGGTTGAAGAACATGAGTCAAGTAATGATTTAGCTAAGGTCAGCTCCCAAGGAGGTGTTGGGACAACAGAGGAAGAACCATACAATCCCAAACCTCTAGATGAGGAAGCAAATCAAATGGGAGAGTTGTCCATCAATCGTCATGAGTCTTCCCCTCTTGTAGGGAATTTGTGCATGATGGATGATAGGATTTATGGAGGAATTTTAGAGGGAAATCATGTCATAGTCCAATCCCCTTTATGATCCAATATAATTTTTTGATTTCTTCCCACTTGGGATTGTGCCACAAAGGTATGATGACACTAAGGAAAAGTACATTTTAGAAGATGGTGGTGATGCAAATATATAATATAAACCTCTAGATGGTGAATTATTAGAGCTCCCAGATTGGGAAAGGGACTCCATTTCCATCTACAACGATAGTGAACAAGAGGAAACAAGTAAACCTCCTAATGAACAACAATCTAGGAATGATAGTGAGTTGACCAACAAACAATTCAAGCTGCCTACACATGAATTGCATAGAAAAGAAGGCCAAGGAAAGGAGGCATTGGTGGTTTCCCACAAGAATTATATACCAGGACAAGTTGCAACTGGGAGTCTTTCCTGCTTGACCATTGTTTCTCTTCCTATGCATTTTGAGAGCTATGATGAGACAGATTCACCCATATCATGTTTTTATAACATGGAGCATCACAAAATTGAGATCAATATGAGGGAAATGAGATGGGACAACATGCTTCCTTTTGAAGATAAGAATCAAGTAGACACTAGGATCGTTGATGACCAACATGATAGTGCCTATCTCCTCAAGGAACAACTAATGGAGGTTATGGATCTTGTTGGGGGCTTGGTAGAGAAATTTGTTGATTTGATTTCTCATCATTATGCAACTCCAAAATCATGTAGAAGGTTCCTTGCACTTGAAAAAATTTCTTCATAGTATCCATTACCTAATCAATTCGATCATGATCTACAGGTCTACAATGTGAGGGAGATATTGCACCATCCATTGTGTCTGCTTGAGGCTGCCAACGTTGTGATTAATGATGTTGTGCATGCTCCAAACTATCCAATACAACTACCCTCAGACACCAACATCCAGGTTTTATCTTTCCCTTCTCTTATGGATGTTCATGCTTATCATTTTGATTATGGGTAAGAAGGGGGACGGGCTTGTTTGTGGGTTGACCATGGGTTTAATGAGCCATCTCAACTACTGATTCTTCCTAAATTTGTTATTGAATTCAAATTTTGCCTCATAAAGTTTTATTTTTCTGAATATAAAGAAGAATTTTCATGGCTTAGAATTGTAACAATCACCAATTTTCTTGTGCATGCATTACAAAATACGATGGGCTTAAATGTCAATTTACCTTGCTTGAACATGTTTTGTTGTAAATATCTTTATACATAGTTTGTTTTGATTAGTGTAGGTTTCTTTGTATATAGCTCACTTTCCTGCTTTCATTATGTTGGTTGGTTTTCCATAGGTTGGCTTGCCTTAGATTAGTTTGATTTAGAGTATTTTTGTTGCTATTTCTCTTGCTTTCTTGCTTTGGTTAGTTTAGGTGTTTTGTTTTGGATTTCTTTTTTTTCCTTTCCACTTTCTTTTTCTTTCCTTCTTTATAGGGTCCCTTTGCTTGATGTTGGGTATTTCTTTGATAAACTTTAATCAAGTTTCTAGAGTGGATGGTGAAGTTCTTCTATTGGTGTCAATTGGTGTCGAGTGACTTGGATTTTATTATTCAAAGTGCATAAGCCAATGGTCTCATATTTTCTTTATTTAGTCTTAAATATTACACCTTTCACACTTTAAGAATCTTGAGGTTGTTGTAGGCTCTTAGGTGAAGTCTTGTTAAGTGAAAAATCTTAAATTCTACTTTAGTGCCACTATGATTCTCAGCCCTGAATGTGAGCTTCACTACTTGTGGGTTGAAATGAAAAGAAGAGAAAAAAAACAAAAGAGAATGAAATAAATTAAACTTTCAGGGGGATACAAACAACTCTACTGAGGCTATGGACACATGGCCAATAGTAGAGCAATTTTTGGGAGAATCACAATCACAACCTCATTAGGGCTATGGACCCCTAACTTGCAATGAGGAAATGTCTTGGATGCTTTTGGAGTGAGAATAAAACATGTAGCTTAACTTAACGAAGCTTGGGTTCCTATAGTGACTTAAAGATGGGAATGAACATGCCTACACACACTTGGATTTTCAACATACTAAAGGTTGGGTTTACTAGTGGTTTTGATACTTTGGTCAGAACTCAAGATGTTTTCCCTAATGAGAGGATCAAAACCATAGATTTTGGGTTCGTGATTCCAGTTTTTCATCAAAATTCTTTGGATCATTTCCATAGTGAGTCACCATTTGTTGTGCATGTTTTTCACACACACCCCGCCTTAGGTAGGGACACCCTCTCTTTTTCTCCTTACAGGTCATTTTTTCTCCCACCTCACTTTGTGTGCCCCTATCCTTGAGTCCAATTTGGTCACATGGCTTAAAGTGATCAAAACACTTCTTGACCAAATTCACCTATTTGAATTTCACTAAGTATTTTTCCTTTCTAGAACTTGGCTTGTAGGTTTCCCATAGCTTTTTTCCCTAGCATCTGTCGACTCTCATAGACCTGCATGTGTGGGTCTCCTCTTACAGATTGCTATTATCATTCCACCAATGGCTAGTGGCCAAGCCTTAACATTTGCTTCCATGGTAGATCCTGCATCAACCTTTACCGCTGCATCTATAGGGCATCGTAGACCCACAATTGCGGGTGTTCATTTGTAAGTTGCCACTTGTGCTTCATCGCTAAGTAGTGGTCAACCCTTAACTACCACCCACATGGCAAGCTCCACATTTAATTTCTCTTCCTTTTCCATTTCCTTGAGTGAATTGAACCGAACAACCCCTAGAAAATTGGCTAAGTCAAAAAAATTTGTAGGTCATTGCATGCAACTCACCTTCACTCGACTGCCATTATTTAATAGTTGAGCTCTCATGTCCTTAGCTCTTTGTGTTCATCTTCCCATGCTCATCCTTCAATAAATGTGTTCTTCATTCAACTGTCGTGCCACCCATAGGTTTACAACCATAAGTTCAACTCAATTATCTCATTTGTGGTAAAAATGACTCACTACTGAGTACCACAAATATGATCAAATGGGTTGGTCACTCTAGTCTAGGGAAATTGTAAACATAATAAGCATAGTAAGGGTTAGATATTTCTTGTAGAGAGCTTAGCAAGTAAGTCAAATAAATTGGCAAAGACCCTAAGATCTCTATTAGTTTGAGTATATCGTATTGTGAATTAATTAAATATGAGGTTGATGATGTCAAAAAATATGACTAAGAATGCCACACTCTACCGCCACATTTTGGAATGACTTGTTGAACATACTCGCCATGAAGGTGTAAATGAGTTAGTTTTATACACAGGAGAGTTAGCACAAGTGCAGATCATGATTGGGTGTGATAAGGGTGATCATCATAGTAGAGATGGCATCATGTGGCCAGAATGTAGAAGCTATGATGTAGATTCCATGATGATGGTACCAAGGGTGACAATGCTCACAATTAATATTTATGTGTGTCATATGATTGATATGGGGAAGAAGAGAGGGTGTTACTATTTGAACTTATGAACCACCAAAGAAATAGGAAGAGAATGAAAGATACTATAGGTACTCTTGGAGCTTGGTGGAGGCAATGTTGATGATTAGCATATCTTTGTATGGACTTGGATGCTAAAAATGTCATGGTTGTTGTGGCCATTATTTTATGGCATCCATATAATGTCCTCCTGCACCCTTTCTCCCACATCCTAGGTTCCTTGTAAAATGTGATTAGACTGGTTAACTGCGGGCTCGTGATTTGAATCATTGTTGGCATGATGAATTCAAGAGTAATGTTTGTCCTTGCAAACCAAAGAAGGAGAAAATGGGGTGATGAGATAGGCTTATTTTTACCATTGCAAAGTACCATGGTGAAATGATTATGGGGGAAATGATAGGAGCAATGTGTAGAAGAAGTGGAAACCATGTTGAGGACTTGATGACTTCCATGAACATTTACTTGAGGTCTACAAGACTTGTTTGGTATCGAGAGATCTAATGCATTAGGGCTACTATGATTCTATAGGCTTGTGCATACTTGTGCTAGGGAGTGTTATTTACAAGTACTTCACACCATGCTTCAGAAAATGGGACAACCCTAAAATCAGGCACAAATGTCCATTTTAAAAGTACAAAAAGGGGTGGTGCTAGAGGTCGCTCTCAAATGATTGGAGGAGAGGGAGAACCTCAATTTGTTATGCTGGGAAATAATTATACTCCATCTCCTTCACTATGGCATCATTCTTCAAGTGAATAGGAAAATCTATCAAAGTCTCGGGATCAACAAAGAATGAACTATTAGTTGGAATTGTCCTTAAGCACAACACAAGTTCGGTCTACAATGTTCAACTTCAATACAAGCTATATGTGTATGTATATGCATGTGTATATGCATATGTGTATGTCTATGGACATGCAAAAACAAATAATATAGTATAATAGATCAAATCTAAAAGTATGTGCAGGATCATGATGGTTCAAATAGTGGCGATATGATGGATATGTGGTTGACAAATTTTTTTTAACCAAAATTGATGAAACAAAAAGGGTTTTTAAAGGAGATTCTCAGATTTCCACCAATATAAATTATGCTTTACTTTGAATTTAATAAATGATTATTATTCATTTTCTATTTGAATTATGACTAAGTCCTAATTGATAGGCTGATTGGAAAACATCTATAGCTTTCAAATTATATGACATTTTTTGAACCCAAAATATGTGTCACATTCTATGCTTTGCATACTATAGGATTAGAAAAAATAAAATTGAATTTCATGAATTTTTTACCAGGTTAAGGTGGTTAGACATACAAGTTTTTATATTTTTTCAAATTTGTAATGAAAAAATCATAAATGATTATTTACTTGGAAAAAAATTACAAAAAAAATGCATCACATCGAGACATGAGTCCTCTACTTATATCTAGAGTATTATAAAAAAATATTATCATTTTATTGTGGTTAGGGTGGATAAGACACCCACTTCTTATTTTTTCTATGAAATTTAAGTACTACTACATTGAAATTTCAAATTTTCACCAGATAGATTTTTTTTTTTTAAAAGACCTAGTAGTTTAGAAACTACATTTAATTTTCTACAGATTCTATTCTTACATATTTTTGAAATAATATAGATAACTTATTCAAATTTTTACATCAAGTTGCCGAACTCTAATTTTTCTAAATTTTTCGCCACTTAAGGGCCTGCTTTTTCCATGATGATCCTGCACATACCCATGAGGACAAAATATTTTGTGCTTTTTCTATGAAATGAATGGCACAATGGCTCTTTTGATAGTGCAACTTAATGAAAGTTTAGTTTTTGACACTACAACAATCAATATTTTATATGTATATGTATATGTATGTATATGTACATATATGTCTAGATATATATATGTGTGTGTGTGTGTATGTATATGTATATGTATGTATATGCTTGTATATGTACATGTATGCATGTGTATATGTATATGTGTATCTATATGTATGTGTATCTATATGCATATGTGTATGTCTATGTATATGCAAAAGGAAATATTGCAATATCATAGATTAGATATGTAGACAATAGGTTTCTCCCAATTACTACAAAATTAATACCATAATTATTGCTTTGAAAATGCATCTTAATCAATGTATAGTTTGTGACACTGCAACATTCAATATTTATTTTACTCTGTCTACTTGCATTTACTTTGCTTTGCTTGCCCCCATTGTGCAACAATGACAAGTTGCATTAAGCCTAGCATGACCATTGACTTACTACCCATCCCTCCCTATCCCCAAGTTACCAAGTCCTATATGTATATGTATGTATATGTATGTATATGTATGTATATGCATATATATGTCATTGTATATGCATAATGCATGTATATGTATACATGTATATGTACATGTTATACATGTATATATTAGCCATGAAACTAATTTTATATGCACCAAGTTCATAATCTGCAATTGGTCCTATGTTAACCCGTCCATCGGCAGAGATGCATACGTATAAATAAAATAATAAATGGAGTTCAATAGAACTACTAACCATAAATAAATCTTTTTAGGAAAGGGACAAGATTCAACTAGAATTTAATATTTCCTAATGTTCAACCTATGCTATTCCTTTTCTGGTCATTCATAGATATTGATTCATATACAAATGGATAAACATATATATTTTGTTATATGTTTATGTATAATTGCCACTTTCAATGTATATATGGGTATATATGTATATTCATATATCCTAATGTACTTGAGCTTGTATGTATACTCATAAGTTGTACGAGTAGAGTTAATTTGCACAACCCAATCAATTGTTGAATTTAAAAATGGTAAAAAATAGCAACATAATTATTTCTACTATAGGGAGCATAGAGAGGAAATATCCATGAAGTGTCACAAAAAATACTAACCACAAAGGACAGCTACAACAACCCCATATGCATGCGAAAATGGTAACAGTGCTCCCTTGGAGCACACAATTCCAATAGCAAATGCCAACCCTTGTATACAATCTCAGAGGAGCTCCCTTGCTACATGACAACAAGAAAAATACCTCAAAGAAATATTCAATGATAGCTATTTTGCTGTGGTAAGAAAATTTTGACACCGTATAGATACACTTTCCAACCTTTTTATTTTCCAAATATGTAGGGAAAGCTACATAGGGATGCAAACTCAAATGTTAGGGTCAGAAGCCATATGTGTAAGGTGTTATTTTGAAAAAGGTTTCCATCAGTTCAACTCTACAAATGGAATGGACCAAAGCCCACAACCATTATTACTCAAAGAGTTAACATAGGTTGAAGAGATGCTTATTGCTAGGGTGGCTCCAGTTTTATAGGTTACCCATGTTGAGGAGGCTAATTTAAATATAGTGGTCACATGATAAGCTTCCCTTAGGATATCTCAAGCATCACAAAACTTTTACCTTGTCGTCTGCAAGACCTTGAGGTTGTTATCATTCATAGGACCACTATTGAAGGAGAGAATTATGATTGTTATGTTAATAAACATCATGTCATGGATGCATCAAAATACAAAATCTAATATGAAAAATACTACAATGATGTTGAGGATCTTAATATTTTACTTGATGTTGTTGTTGATGTGTCTAGTTTGTTGCATACAATAGAGAAATTTTTAGGTGAATACCTAATGCCATCAAGCAACTCAACAAATGTTGGACAAGAAGAAAATGTTTCTTCAAACTTTTCATCATTTATTCTGTGTATACCAAATGCTAGACGAGAGCTGCAAGAAATAAAAGATGTCTTGTAAATTGAAAAGAAAGACTAGAATATATTGTTTTGGCCTGAAATTAGCTCTTCTCCTATTAATGAATACAACATTGAAGGTTTATTTTCAATGGCCTTTCCAACATTGTTCCCCACTAGAGCAGTGATTCCCCTTCAACTAAGAGATATTAAAATTTGCTTGCATGAATATGCCCTCCACCTAATGAGATATCTTGACCATAGGTTTGGAAAACATGTTAGTTTTAGATATTTTCTCTACAACTTGATTATGAGACATTGTAGCCAACAAACTGTCTCTATTTTTGTAAGAGAAAATCTTGAGGATAGAATCCCTAGGACATTGACTATTTTGAGGCAACAACTTCAAGCTACTCCCAACTTCCAACTAGCCAAGTAGTTGATGTGATTTGGTGTGTCATTGTGTGGGAACCACTCTTTCGAGAGCTCTTTCTAGGCCTAACTAACTGCTATGATCAAACAACTTGGTATACCCACCCTTTTTTTCACTTTCAGCTATGCAGACACAAAATGGGTTGACTCACAAAATGATTTCTCTATAGCATCTTGTTTAATGATGGATCCTTCAACAAAAATGCTAATATATAGTTTTGTTCATAATCCACATATAGCATCTTTATATTTGCATCATATATTCTTAATTTTCCATGAGGAGGTGATCGAAAATCTTTTGGATGCAAGAGATTATTGGTATAGATATGAATGGAAACATCATGGTTGTACACATATGCATGGTTTTTTATGGATTTTAGAAGCTCCTAACATGGATAATTTTGATTGGTCCAATGACCATGATCTTGCCATAGCAAGACAATTTTTTGATAGATACATGTTTTAGCTTGGAATCCATGTTGCCCTGCACAAAGATTGCTTAGACCATATCATTTCTCTAAAGAAAACCTGTAATTGCTTACCACAAGCCAAATCCTGACCAATGATCCAATCATAGATTATGAATATTTTCTAAACATAGTTCAAAGGGACACAAAATGCTTTGAATATACTTATTTAAGAAGAAAAGGAGAGAAATTGCAATGTTGGTATAAAGCACCATGGCAGTAGCAACTTACCTCTACATTGACATCTAATGTTGAGTCTAACAAATCCTACAAAACAACAAGAAATGATGATCACCTAAATATTCATATCCCAACTATGCTTGTAATTTGGTGTGACAATGTTGATTGCAAGCCAGTTGTTTCTATGAAAAATGTTTTGAATTATATTTCTAAATATGTAGCTAAATCTAAGAAAAAATAAGAAAATTATCTAGATATGATGAAAAGAGTTGCAAATAAAATACAGTTGAGGATAGAGCATTGGTTGCATACCAAAAATTCATGATGAATATGCTTGTGGAATGTGACATCTCTACATAGGAGACATGGCATATGTTACAAAAATTGCCTCTTCTTACTTCAAGCCAATGATACGTTTGCATGAATGTTGGAAAAAAGACATGGTTTTGTATAAAGAAAGATGATATTGATGAAGATTTGACAACAAAATATATTCAATGTTGTATGAAAAGGCCTCTAGAGTTAGGTTCTTTATACCTTATTGACTCGGTTCGCCTATCTACACACTTGCAACAATGAAAAAAGGATAAATGGAAACCAAGGCTCTAGCCTACAATTGTCCTTGTTTACCCATTATTCAAGACTAAGTTCTTGTTGAAGATACAAAGATATTTGACACATTTTTTAGACTAAAATTATGTTATACAAACCTTTCTAGAACATACAAATAGATATAGGTCTTTGGAGAGAAGAGATAATAGAAAATTGGAAAATAATTTTTAAAATGGCCCTTTATCATCCTAAGCATGTTAATAGAGTTCTAGTTACATCCACAATTAAAGAATAGTATTATAGTGATACTGATGATTCGAACCACCATCCTTCTATAGATGAATATGAATGGGAAGTTTTCTCTCAGCTTGGTGCTACTACTAACTTTAGTATAAATTAGCTTCAGCTATTGGGTAGTTTGGATTTTGACATGAAGTATCCATGGAATGCAAACCATGTTCCTAAAGAACTCCATAATATTACTTTGTAGTTAATCTCACCAACAAAGGCACAACATGAGCAAGCTATAGTTCAATTCTTCCCTTTACATATGTCATCCCATCAACTTTGATGGAAGCAACAATTGGCCCTTCAAATAATCCAAACCCACCATATGCAACTATACCATCAAAAATTGGACCTGCTAATTGACATGAGATTAAATGGACTTAATGAGGCCCTAATCTAGTGTTTTGAGGCATTTTATGTGTCCACACTAGGTCTTGGACCCTTGCAAATCAAACAACATGCTTTTAGTGACATCTTGTAAAGGTGTTGTAAAGTATTGTTAGATGCTTTCACACTTTTCTAGACTTAATTGACCTATTTCTTCCTAATTCAACATTATAATAACATTATTACATCAATCTAGAAGATTCTTAATGTAAACTTAATGATAAACTACTGTTGTAATGTGATTTACAAATCTACATTGGTTCTTGTGCACTTTTAGGCTATGAGGACCTCATTTTAATATTGTAAAGTGTATTTAATTACACTTTCGCATTGATCTATGTGTCCCAAGACCTATTCAACATTTACATAATCACTAACATGTCCTATTTCACCCATATTGTGCATTCCAAGGCTCTAATTGATCAAAGACCTGACAAGATAGCAATTTAAACCTTATTTCCTATCTCCTTAGCTTCATAGGTGTTGGAATTGTCCCTGTGGGACCCATTCACCATGCTTGGAGAATGAGTCCCATCTAGGTGGGACCCATTTTCCATGCTTGGCAAATGAGTCCTATCTGGCCCCCATTTGGATCCTTGAGTGGGAAAAAGTGAAATTTAAAGTTTATTTTTCACTTCATGTCAGCCTATGATGTAGTATAATCGGGTACTAAGGAACACTTGACTATAAATAATTCTTTTCATCCTTATTTTAGACATATTATCTCATTATTATACCTCTCATCATCAATTCATCATTAATATTCTATTACAAGTCAAGAAAATTGAGGTTTTCTTCAATAGAATTCTTCAAGTTAGCATTCTAAAGCATTCAAGGGCTGATTTTACATATATTGTAGAAGAAATCCAAGATCAATCATAATTTAAAGGTAATATACTCCATTTTTTCATGTCTTATTCACTTATTTCATCATTTTGGTTGGATTACCTAAATGGGGTTTGACCAAGGAAAACCCCCATGCCCTAACAATCAACAATATCTCTTCTTGGCTTGTTTGTATGTAGATTTAGGTCCTTTGCAAGCTTGAGGATAATTTAATATTGCATTTAAATTTCATCCAAGCTTTCTTTCTATCATTCAAGTCAAATAATCAACAAAAAGTCACTTTTAGACCCAAATTCGACAATTTTAGATCTGCCCACCTAGAGGTGTAGATTGAGCAATCTGAAAGCCATAGATTGCAATTTTTAGTTTTCAAAAAGTCCAAATTAGACTCATTTTCCACCCTTGGTGAATGATTCCCACCCCAAGGTCAAATTTTGGATTTTTACATTTTTGAGTACTCTTTTGTCAGAAATGAGCTCCAGTATAGTCACCCAGAACTAGAACTGATTTTCCATACTTGGAAAACGAGTCCCACTAGGATAAATTTTGAGTATCAGTAGAATTAATATGTATTTATATCCTCCATCAATATCCTAGGTGCACACTTTTAGTTTGATTCATTTCTGTTAAGTTTTGCATTCATTTCTAGTTTATTTCTACATATCACACTGTGTTTTCAAACATAGCATAAATCCTAGTTTTGCATTCATTTTAAGTCATTTAGATTAATAAATTACATTTATTTAAGTTCATTCACATCGTATCATATCACACATGTCCTAATTTGAATATCACATAAGCATTTTAGAACCCAAATTTCTCTCTTTCTAGGTAAGAAACATAGAGAGCAAGCATTTCGGGTCCTAAAATCTATGTTCCTTTTGATGAACCTGCTTTTTAGAAAATTTTATTGTATGATTTTTGAGTCCTTCATTTTACATCTATCTTGCATTGATCTTTCATTAGGGTTTGTATGAATTCATTTGCATGTTAGATTTAGCATTTTACATTCATAAAAAAGTGCATTTAGGTTGTATTGTTGGCATCTAAATTCATTTAGAATTTTTAAAATTATGCATTTTACATTTATCTCTACATCATAGAACTCTAAATTTATAAAAATCAAGTACAAATTTCTAAAAATATTGAGAAAAAAGTCCATGCTAGGACTCATTTGCCACCTTGGGCGAATTAGTCCCTTTTGACCCCTGAAGCAACATTTTCTTGAACTTAGAATTTTTTTTTAGGTGTTTGTTTGGTGCCTTAGCTTTTATATATCAATCAATAGCATTTTTGTAGCATGCATTTTGTTAAATTTTTCTTTTATTAGCTTATTTAAGGAATTGTTTCATTTACATTCTTCATATCATTTTCTGATGGGTGAGCTCACAGGATAGAACCGCGATATTTCCTACACCTACTCACTAACTTGTGGTGAATGAGCTCATGCATTTTCCCCCCCTATGCTAGTCTGGTTATCAATAGTTTCAAACACAAGCAATACAAAAGAAATGCATCCATGATAGTAAAGCTAGTATTAAATGATCCCCTCAAGAATTGTGAGAAGTTTTGTTTTTCTAAAGTATGATGCATGTTGACAACTTAAAAGCTAATTTGAAGGAAATTAAAGGCTTATCATAAATATTGGGATCATTGCTAATTGTTAAATCCTCCATGATAGATTAGTATTTGGATGCTATTTGGATATAATGCATTTAAAGTGATGGGTTGGCATCAGTATTGGCCAGATGAGAATTAAGTTTCCCACTATGGAGTGCGACCATGTGGGTACCGTAGACTTCTTGGACATCATCTTGACTTAGTCCAATGACATTATACTCAAGTTCCCTATGGGAAGTGCCTCTACATACTCTTTCCAAAACGGTATTAAGGCACACAGAACCTATTAGGATTAAAAATCCTATTCACTATTTGTTACATTTGATTTCATAAATTACAGAAATTCATGTGACTAGATCCATTTTATAACCCATGTTAACTAATGGTCCCATAAATATGGTCTTTGGAATATAAGCGTCTCCCTAATCATAGTTGAGCAAAACTTTAAGAGGAATTGATCCTTATCAGGAAGATCATGTGCATGTCTTTCCAATCAACAAGTCATAACCCTTTATTGAATATTTTCTATATATTGGGAAGAGATAAATAAAGTTACAATGATAAAAGATCCCAAAGATAATAGGTGTGTATAATTGAGAAGACAATGCATAACATTTCACCGATGAAAAATTTATCGGTAAAAGCAAGCTAGCTGGAGGGAAATTTTCAAATCACACCAAGCCCGTGCATCACACTAATGGAGACCTTATCATGGAGAGACATACATAATTTCACCAATGAAATAGGAGAGAAATTGTATCAGAGAGACATGTATGATCAGAGTGGGTTCGTCAGATCTATCCAACTATATCAATTGGTTACTTTGATGAGGGAAACTACAAGAGTTTTTGGGGAAAGTCCCATCGACTTATTCAAATGAAGTGGTAGATGAAACATATCAAGGAGACCAAGTATATCATAAAGGAATCTTATTTTCTTAGTGATGATACATGCCAAGCAGATGATAATATGGAATGATCACCATTTATTGGAAAGACATCTGGTGACGCTTAAAAGGATTTCTAATAGTCCAGACCACCTTGATATTGAGTAGACTTCATAATGTTCTCCCTGAAACATTAGGAATTTAAAATCCAGAGAAAAGTAAGGTGTACAATACTGGTGAGAGTATTAAGTTGTCTTCTCGACTAAATAAGAGAACCAAAGGGACACTTCATATCAAAAGGACATTCAGTTAGTCTTGGTGATCAATTATGAACATATAAACAAAGATGGCACCAAATAAAGCACACAGATCAAACTGATACTACAGGGGTTCCATCGATGCAATACTATTGTATCGCTCTAGCATTTTGAAATTCAAAAAACCAATTGCATTCATTTCCAGTGGTAGAAATTAATGCCCGAACGAACAAACCTTATATGAAATTTTTTGATTTAAAAGAGATTGAACCAAAAGAACTATTAGAAGTTGTAGCAAAGAAGGATGAGGGATTAAGTAGAAGTCATGGAATTCAGTGCACCCAAAAACATACAAGTAAGCATACAAAAATCCCTACAATTGATAGATTGTAATTCAATTTTTCCACCTTGTAGAGAAATAAGATGGAAAGTTCTGCAAAAAAAAAAAAAAGAAGTAGCTAAGGATGATGATCCAACATTAGAAGAGGCCTATGAGCATTTAGAAAATATTATTACTATGGATATTGTGGCAAGGAATGTTGTGCATGATGATGATACATACTTGAGTCAAGAATACCTAAATCATGTTACACAAGTTCATTTGTGGCTCATTAGAGCTTAATGTTAATATTTTATGTATGTTGTTAAAGTCCCAAAAGACACTTATGAAGAGGTATACCCTCTTCAATATATTTCTATATAAGTTGGGCATGTGATGATTGAATGAGAGGAGTGAAAAAGAGAGAAGAGAGAGATATACAAAAGAAGAGACTTTCATAATATATATCATGTAGATTATATTTTAAAGGACCATGATGCATGCATAAATTTTGGTAGAAATCAGTAGATGATCTTTAATTCTATGTGACTTCACATTAGTGTCTATTGTTTTTTGATTTGAGAAATTATTGGGTTGTCTTCACACTATCATTTCTCTATTATTTGAACTTGTGTATCCAAGTTGATATTCAATTTCATCAGACATATTTGTTGTTATTGTGTAGTCAAGTTAATTAATTTATATCAAAGAATTAAAATTCTTTTAATTGATTGTAGTAACTTGGAAGTAATGTTTGGATTAGTAAGAAGAGCCTTATAATTGATAAGACCACCACACTTTCTCCAACTCAATATTATCTTGTTATTGAAATTTAGGATATACTTCATTTGTCAATACACACTCACTGATATTGTGTGATTCTTTTTATTTGGTTCATTCAAAGAAGGATTAAAGTCCTTTTAAATAAGTCACGATAACCTGATAAGATTGATTGGATCAATAATTATAGTTTTTCAGTCACATTCTTTCACAAGGAATCAAAAGGAATAAATCAACATGCATCCATAACAGACATGAAATCAAAAGCATATAATAGAGAACAAATCATAGTCAAATCAAAATCTCATATATATTTGTAAATTTCTCAATGTACATGTGTCACCATCACTACAACAAAATGTGATATTTATATATGTATGTATGACTATATACATACAAAATTCTATACATCATAAATGTTAGTGATTGCAAATGTTTATATAAAAAATGTCTATATAATATAGATTTTCTCTATCCCCTTAGAGCATGGGTCCTAAATTCCTGTGGTTCTAGCAAATCTATTTTTGGTTATAGAGGTTAACAGGCTAATACACAAGACTAAGATCTAGAAAATGATCTCAAGATTGAGGTACATATTCCCCTAACTCACTCTCAACCTTACAATTATCTCCCCCTAGATTGTGATATGCTCATGTGGGGTGTCCTCTCTCTATCTCACTACCATGGCTTCATCCCTCAACTATCACACTCAAGGATGGTCAAGGCCCATGTGGATGCTTATTAGCATAGCCTCAACCTCCCTCTTGAGTTTCTCAACCTCACTTTGAGGGGAATCACATGCCTACTTGACACGTTTTTCCCTTGTCATGGATTGGTCTTGCTTAGTGAAGATGATGAAAATATTCACCAACCTTTGGTCTCTCTAGCCTATCATTATGGTAAGCTCTGACCCTTTCTATACAAGCTCCACATCAATAGGAAATCTTGAGCTATCCTATGGGCTTGAACAACTAAATGTGTCTCCTAACTACCTATTGTGGTTTAGAGGAATCTAATATAGGACCCCATGTCTATACTATTGGTACAATCTCCACTAATGCTCAATTGAAGAAGTTGAGTCACTCTGGTGTAAAAACTATAAACACAAAGAAGAGTATATGTATTTGTACCATATCATTATAATCATAGTATAATAATAACTAAAATCATATCAAAATAAAAATCCAACTCATATTTGGGTCATCTTCTCACTAGTCTAGATCAACTAGTGTAGCCATACTCCTTGAGGACCCTAGTTTTCCTATCACTATAGTTGGAGATACCCTATTTTTCACTACCTATGGTGGACTCCTAATAGGAGCACCTACTAGTGGAAGTAATGAGATGATGAGGATGACTACTAGGGAAGGCACCATCCACCATATCCTAGGCCTATCCATTGTTTCCTCCTCTATGTCTCTATAAGGAACTCCACCGCTAGAATACCAGTGTAAAAGTTTAGAACCCTTTGGACTCCAACATCACTATATCACACCACTACAAATTCTAAACTCTGGTGCTCTATGTTTCCTGCCTAGAATTCAAAATCTCAAACGATGCCACTGATTCTTTTTCACATGCTAGATTATTTCCAAATTTCAAACTCCACCACTGGTTGAGATAGCGATGCCTTCATGCTCTCTATCCCTACTATAGAGCGACACTGACTAGTAAGCGATGCTATATAGCATCGATGGAAATTTTAAACTGCAGTACCTTCACAAGTTCCATCACTGAAGGAAAGTAAAAAGTGAAAATTATTTTTATAACACGTGCCTTTTTTCAAATTATGATTATTTGGATTGTTCTGTGATCTCCTGACCTCTATTTTTGTAGATATGACTAGTTTTCTTGTAGGTTGTCTTGATAAAAATATGAAGGAGAAAAGAAGCATAATGACATCATTATTTCATGATACCAAGTGTTTTTGAACACTTTAGTTTTTTTTTAACACTCTAAGAGAACTCACAATTTCTCTTAAGAATTTTTTTATCTTTCATGCTTAGGACATAAAGATTCCTTTTGGGCTCTAAAAAGAACACTTCAATTTCCTGTTACAAACGGCTTAAAATGAACTTTAGGAAACAAACTTACTAGAGTTGGTTTTCAGATTTAACAATTGAACAAGGAAAAATTTCACATTTCCTTTGGTTCTTAAAAAAAAGTCATTATTGATTTGTGGGTCTTAAAAAGAACATGTGCTACTTTATTTTGTAATTGCTTACTCAAACTAACACCATTGAAAAGATGTATGCGCTTCTCTCATACCTCATGGCAATCTTGAGAATCAAAATGCTTTTTGGTGGTCTTAGGTTGGGATAAAGTGATTACCTCCACACTTCATTTTGAAACTAGAATTGAACAAAACATCTTACGAGTGTGAGCCAAACTTATCGCTTGTATTCTATCTTTTTTTCTACACAAATATCAATTGAGTTACATATATGTTTTCTCACTTTTTTTTATCTTAGAGGTCCTTCCTTGGCGAAAATGTACTCGCCTGAGGGAACGAATCAACCAGTAACACTCTAAAGCCAATATTATTTCCAACCAGGATATAAAAGTGGGTATTGGAACAAAGTCTAGTATCACATGGTTGGATTTGACAAGAAGGGAAAAAATGGTCTCTCACCTCAATGGATCAAATCCTACAAATGGAAAGTCTGAATTAAAACCCTTGTTGTAGAAAGGCCAAAATCCCTATCTATTTGTTAGTGTAGGAATGTTCATTTTGAAGTTGTCCCACACTTTTATGGTCTTTAGTAGAAATGGAAAGTATGCCATGGGATTTTTATTGGTATTGATGCTTGGCCGCCCTGAGAAGTGAGTGTCATGAGGGGAACCAATTGGGTCAAGCATCTAACCATTCACTAAAAATAAGCATAGCTGGACTTGTCCAAGTGGGAACTCAACAAATATAGTCTTTCATATCCATAGGATTGTGCTTGTTCTTGGTTACAAAACACTTTACTTGTTTGAAAAAATTGGGAAACAAACATTTAACATTGTCATCAAAACTTCAAACCCTTTAGGAAGCGAAATACAATTGACCAAATTCATGTGTTATTGCTTGACCTCGGGATTTTATCCTTAGAGGTTTCTAAACACTTGGATTTATATCTCAATTTTCCTACTAAAGTTAACAATAGGTAACCCTTGCCTTGATTTCATAAAAATTCCCTATGATATATTTTATGGAATAAGAAGAAGTTGAGGCATTGGACATCTAGTTTGAAAAGCTAATCAAGAAGTGTTTGTGGTAAAATGAAGCCATTAAGCAAAGACTATAGACAATTGAATCCCACACATGTGTCTCCAATGATTTCACACAAGATCAAGATCAAGAAACCAAAGGTAAAAGCTCTTAGTCCAAAAGATCACCAAAAGTGTCTCTCAATGCTATATGAATTCAGACAAATACTACTTCTTAACTTTTATAGAAGAGCTTCAACAAACAATCCGAATTTTTATGAGCTATTTTGTCAACAAAATCCAAATCTTTTTTAGGAATTTGCACACCTTGTTTGGAGAAAAGCATGTTCTCCAAAACCAACATCTAGTAAGCAAGTGTCCTTTTAGGTAAACATAAGATCAAAATAAAACGTTTATCCATCTTTGAACATCAAACCAAAATCACCTCATCATCAACTCTTGAAAATCTTGGAAAAATCCTCCATGTTAAAATTTGGGCAAATCCTTTGAAACAAATCCAAAATCATCTTGTTTTATTATATGTAGATACATCCTTCTCCACACATATAGTCAAATTATCAAACCTTGTGGGACAATTTATCCCTTGATAACATCAAATATCTTGGGGTTTAGGATTGCATGATCCAAAATCAAAACCCAATCAAAAAAATCATCTTGTTTGGTTAGCTATGTCTAGATGAATCCTTCTTCTCACACTTATTCAAATTAGTATCTTGAGGAAATATTCACTCTAGGACAACATCCAACCTCTTAGAGTTTATGAGTTCACAATCCAAATCCAAATAAAATTGATCTAATCCCAAATCAAAACCAAACATCAAATCCAAGTCCTAAAGTTTAAACATCTCCTTCAATATTTCTCAAGAGTTCGAAACATCAATATCATCCATCTTTCACACATATTTTATCACATCTTTGATCTTTAAAATCATCCTAAATTTTCTCTTTTGTACTTAAATTTAGCTCAATTCAAGAGAATTAGAGATTCATCTCCCATATTCTTGCAAATTGATCCCTATTTTATGGTGCAAACTAGATCTCAACAGAAGAGGAACATGGAAGCCAACAAAGAAACATCCACTTCAAGCGACCTAAGCCTAAAAAATTCTGAAATAAATCCCATTGGATCGAGCAACCCTCTAACTAACTTTCCTTCCTCATCACAAAATCAACAAGAGGAAGGTCAAGTGGAGGATCTTACCAGTAATCACTTTGGAAGGAAACATGAGGAAATCACATAAATGATTCAAAATTTAGAGAATCATAAAATTATCAACATCATGATGAGACTCAATCCTTCACTATACATGCTCTAATTAGCAAAGAAAGGGGCTAAACTCCCCTTCGATTTCGATGTGAGCACTATTGTGGAACCACCTTTTGGGGTTATTCCTCCAATTTCATCCACACTCCCCATCTCATCTACACCTCCATTCCAAAGCATCTCTCAAAACATCCCCCAAATTATATCATCTATTGCTCCAATGCAACCCATTGTTAACAAGGGAAGTTCATTTCTCAATGTATTGCAAACACATCCTCTTGTACAAAATCAGGATTTGGATGCAAACACTATCTTGGGACCATCTGTACCTCAAAATCCATCACATCCATATGTCCCTCTCACTTTTCATGATCCAAATAACCCCTTATCATTCCACACAAAACCCCAAACTTCTCTCCCCATAACCTCGCAAGGAGAGGGTGGCATATCTGGACCAAGGGGAAATTTTGACACTAAACCATTTCCTCAAGAGATTACACCCCCACATTTCCACCACTTCCTCTGTTTCCATCAATATCCACATCAACTCTTGGCTTGGGACTTCCCCCTTTACCAAACATCAATCAAAAAATCCAAATCAACCCACCAAGCATCAATCAAAACACCATATCAAATCCTCAAATCTCTCCATCGATATCACAACAATAGATGGAAACCATCCTGATAACATAAACCACCACCATCACACCATCAACCATCCCCCAAACATATCAAAACATTGTCTCTCAAGGACCAACCATATCAATCACACCATCCACCACCATCCCAATCATTAAACCCTGAAGATCACATCAAGGAATTCTAGGTTCATTGCATGGAAGTTACATATGATGACACCTATCTAATGTGGCTATTTCCTAGAAGTTTGGCTAGCCATGCCATGGAATGGTTCTCTCACCTTCCTCCTAGCATCAAGAAGTTCCAAGAAATAATAGATGCATTCATCAAGATTTATGCATTCAACATTGGTATGGATGTTAGTCTAGAGGAACTATCAGCTCTGAAACAAAGGAAGAATGAATCATTTGCTTCATTCCTACAATGATGGTGATCCAAGGCCAATGGGAGAAAATGGGTCATGTCTAAGGAACAACAAGTGTGCACTATCATATCCAACCTTGACAAAGCCTTGGAATTCCATCTCAAAGTCCAAGGTATTACCACATATGACCAGTTGATCTCCAAGGAACTCAACATCAAATGAGCCCTTATGACACAACCTAGAGGGTCAACCACATATCCTGAATAGTAGAACAATCGCCCATCCACCAGTTACAATGAAAAATCTCGCACATGGGAAAATAACTGAAATGTTACCAACAATGGTGTTTTTGATGCCAAAGTTGTCATCAGTTCCTCTTGACAAAACACACCCACACTACAACAACAACCCCAAAACCATCATCAAAACAATCAACAGGCAAACACAACAACACAAAAACCAAACAATCAAGTGATCAACAACATCAATGATCAAAGGGGACCACCCTAGCGAAACAAGAATTCCACCAAGTGGAAGTAAACCACCATTAGAGAACCACTTGAGGTTATCATGAATAAGTTAATAAGCGAAAATCTCATCAAGGATCCTACCTATGAGAATTACGAGGAACCTAATGGTAAACCACCTTGGTATAATGAAAATTAGCTCTATGACTTCCAAAAAATCAAAGGGAACACCACTAACAGTTGCATAAGGTTAAAGAACCTAGTCCAATCCCTCATTGATCAAAGAATCATAAATGTGGAGCAGCCAACAGGAAATCAAAACCTCAAAATATACATGAATTTGATGCCTAACCATAACAATAAACAGAACAATAACACTAATAAGGGGAAAGGTACCTTCAAAATCATGAATCATGTATATGACCATGTCGTTGCATCCCTAGATGAATATTGCGCTACCATCACCATCAAAGGATCCCATGCCGATTATGGAGTCACCACAAGAGGTGGAAAAATCACCATTGTAGGATCATCTCAGCCAAATAGAACACCTGCACCCAACCCCATATCTGTTCCCAATGGCTACAATGTCCTTGATCAAGTGAAAAGAACCCCAACACAAATCTCCATCATGGAATTTCTAAAAATTTCATCTACCCACAAGAAAATCCTTGAGGAAGCATTGGCTTCATCAACTGTCCTAGGATATCTTGATACAAAAAAATTCCAAGCTATGGTTGGAAACATCATCACTCTAAATCTCCTTACATTCTCTTACCAATATTTTCTCGCTCAACAATCTCACAACTATGCACTCCATTTAGAGTTCCTAGTGCAAAAAAATAAATTCAAGAGAGTCTTGGTGGATGGAGGTGTAGGTTTGAATATTTGTTCCCCCAAGCTCATTAAGAACCTAAAAATATCATAGCATTCCATTGACAAAGAAAAAGGTATTATAATCAGAACATATGATGATCAAGAAAGAGTGTCCCAAGGAAAAATCCAAATCCCTATTCAAGTAGGGCCATCTATCATGCAAACCACCTATTAGGTCCTATACATCAACTTTCCTTATAACATTATCCTAGGACATTCGTGGATCCATGCAATGCAAGTAGCAACATCAACCTTCTATCAATGTGTCAAATTCACATATGAAGGACAATAAATCACCATCCATGGAGATCTTGAACCATTCTCCTACTGCAAGAACGTAGAGGAAAAATACTATAAAATACCTCAAGTGCATAAAAATGATGAAGGCCCATCAACACCATACATTGATCCAACCACTCCTGCTTCCAGTTTTGCGACAGAGACACCCACCATTCCCACCATCCCCACCATCTATGATATCAAAGCCATCATCTAGGACAATGGTTGTAGAAACTATACCATTCCCAAAAATGTTTTGTGGTAGGAGAGTTACCACAATCTTTAGATCATGAGGACGACCACAATCAAATGAAGCCTCCACATCCTAAACATGCACTGAAAGTTATTCCAATTTCAGAAGTTGGGGGAATCTTGGTTGAGAAGTAATAGGGGAGGATCCATCCCATCTCCTATACTAAGACAATAGACCCACAACCTATCTACCAATGGATGACAGAAGCAAAGGTTTGCAAATGATTCTTGCAATGGGCTATGATAGAAACCAAAAACTAGGGGAAAATGACAATGGTCATCTAATACCTATCATTCCTGAGACATGAATAAGAAATCTTGGCCTTAGATGTACCCCTCTAAGTTTTTAGCTCTCAAAAACATAGGCAAAATACCTCAAGAGGTTGCCCAACTCTTGGTACATTTTAGGGTAACAGACAAGGCCAAATTGTTTGAACCTTCTTCTCTTTAGGTGTTTCCATACCTAGGTGCGTATAGCTATGTGAATGAGGTAGACTTAAAGTTATGTGACTTGATTGAATTGATGGATCTATTACGATGGCACAAATTGTAATAGATGAAAGCTTGCTAACTACTCCCACTAAAATGTGAGATGTGAATGTTTGAATAATATTTTAAAAAATTCTAAAGTGGAATTGGTGTGACTAGTGCCTCCTTTTGTTTGGCTAATGGGGTCAAGAGGTAAAAGATTTGTGTTTCACCGTTTTGTCTTAACTCTCAGTAATCTCACAATATTGGTTTACAATTTTTGGCCAAACTGGACACTAAAATATTTTTTTTAACTAAATCTTCACTTTCGGGCACCTATAATAGCTAAACCGTGAGGAATTTGAAGATGATGCAAACTATAATTTCGTGAAATTTTGTCTATAAATTCTAAATATATTTTTTTCAAAATTTTTGGAATCATATTTTACTTATTTTTCCATCTCCCTCAAAAACTAGTTTTTTTCAGAAAATAACATTTTAAAAAAGTGACGCTCACCGTATAACGCATAACTTTTTTTTCATGAAGGATAAAATTATAATTCTTTCAAATTTAGATTTATAACTCTGATATCTAGTGCTTCCACTTGGTTAGATATTTTTATTAAATATTTTTTCTTTAATCAAGTTTCCAATTCAAACCAATTATAATTCGGACATAGCGTGGTATAATGTGTAGCTTTTTGTATGTATCAAAAATTCAATTTTTTTTCTTTGTTGGTTCAAGAACTTCAATATATGGTGCACTAATATTTTTTATTTTATTTTTTAATAATCTACTATTTTTCCACATGTGTAGAATAAAGAGCTTTTGATTTTTGAAAAACCTACATTCACGAGAAATAAAAAATAAATATAATAATAAAATTAAATTTATTTAAAATTATACTTTTTGGGAAGATTATAATAAGGACTACATACTTGAAAAAAATAAATTTTAAATGAACTCATTTGATCCCCCAAAAGGTAAATCAAAAGTGGTTTTTTATCAACATTTTGATAGGTGTAAAGGAGACTATGTTATAGGTATGGTTTAAAACTAGCAGGGTTTTATCCAAGGGGGTTTGATTTAAGGTAGTTTGATCAAACCCTCTTCAATTAGAATTATTTAAATGGAACCTATTAAGGCTTAAATCATTATATTTTCTAAAAATATGTGATTTCAGAAAAAAAACAATTCCTCCCAGAAATTGTAAACCGGCTTTGTGGGATCACCCCTCTAATTGCTAAGCACTTTGATAATGAGTTTCTATAACTGGCATAAAACTTCACTAAATTTATGACTTTCATAAATTGTGCTGGAATATTTTCTTACCAGGTTCTTCCTCAATTATCCAAAAGAGATCTTTAAATAACTATGATTCATCCAAAAGAATTTAAATTTGACTTGCAAACACCAATTGATTAATTCACACAAAATGAGAATGCATTTTGATAAACCGGAAATATACTTGATATACTGATTTAAACGATTAAAAGACCTCAAGTTGGAGACAACCATATAAAAATGTAAATAATTGCATCACAACAACTGAACACCAAGAAAGGGTTTTACCAAATTTGATGTGTTCCTCTTCATTATATAATTTGAAAAGATTTTACAATATACAACATGATGTTTTATTTTGGCAACAATTCACCATATCCAACTACCTAATCTACTCCTTCTTTTTTTGATAAAATTTTATTTTGCATATATACATCACTCATTTTAGGGTTATGATTCTTCACAGCATCCATCCAGTGTAACTCTTATATTTAATGCAACTCTTCATTTAATTAGACTAGGCAAAGTAAAATATTTAATTAATTGCCTTTTTGAAAATTAAATATTTTAATTTTTAATCTTCATTTTGTATCTTTGTGAAAGATTAATTTTGGTAATTATCCTTTGCTAGAAACTCCACTTTTCTCCCATTGAAATAATTACTCGCTTCATGAAAAATGTTTCCCTTCCTGGTGAAAACATTTTACTTTGTATTTATTTTTTGTATCTCCACCCAATATAAAATATTTCATGAGTAAAAAACTAATTACCTATTACAAGACTTTCAATTCCTCCATAAAGAGTTAAAGCATTCTTCAATATTTCTCCCTTAGTAACAATATGTTTTCTTGTACTTTCCCCTATATCTTTTGCCCCTTTTGGTAAAAAAATCATTGATTATTTAATCTTTTGGATAAAATTATTCCCCTTTGAATAAAAAAATATTTTCATCAATAAAATATCTCCAAAAAAAATGTGGCAATATTTACCACATAATATTTTTCCCACTTTCCACCACACGAAAATCTAAACTCTTAATAAAATATTGTTTAGTTTCTCATCGTTACTTATCCCTTTTTGGGCCATCAATGTGACTTGATGCATCGAGAAAACCTTTCCTTTTTCCCACCGATATCATGCCTCTTGCCAATAAAGTAAGTATGCTCTCCAAAAAATTTATCATCAGTGTGACTAATATAGTTGGAGAGACATAATAAACTCAAACAAATAATACTTTTCTCTCGGATGGATTTAGGGATTTTTATTTGTCTCTGACCAAAATCATTGTGTATATCTATAGATTATGTATTCTTCCTTTTAAAAACTCCATTATCCACCTTGAGTCGATCCTCATTGCATTTAAATGACTCCATTTTGGAATTCAAAAATTCGTAATAGAAGAACTTCAAGTGACTTATATCGTGCCTTTTTTAACTCATAGTCCTTCGCACTCCATTCTTGAGCACGTGCCCTGATTGTCTCTTCCATTGTGCCTGATATGGTTAGTGAAAGACCTGCGGTGTAAGCACCAATGAGTGTGGGAACAAAGAATATTTTGGGGGAAATGTTTTTTCTACCACATCTTCAAGATCATTTCTTCATCTTGTATTTAGTGCCTACAAGATCCATCCATTAGAGCATTGTAGATTCAACGCCTCCCTCCAATATCTTACGGACTTTTACACCACTTTGCCTAATCTTCTTTCTTCACATATTATGTGCAATCCTATATAGATTGCCCCTATTTTATTCTCACTTCAACCCAAATAGAGATGCGTGTGGGTTTTCATCATACAAGTCTTTATTCGTTCTCAAAATAGTTGAATGTCCTCATATAATAAACTTTCCTGAGATATGCCAAATCTAGGATGGAAGCCATTATTGTAAAAGAACATCTGATTTAAATGCCTTTGTTCCATGAAATGCCTGATGTAAATCTTAGTTTGATTAGTCTTTGAGCATAGTATGATTGCATTCCAATCTTTAATTGCATCGCCTAGCTTTGAATCTCATGGATGCCTTTAGAATAATCTTGGTTTGCTTAGTACAAAACGAGATAAACACTTTTCAATGCACATAACTCCATTCCACTTTTTTCCATATGATAAATTGTAAACATTGTCATCTTTTATTCCCACTCTATATGACTCTTGATATATTTGTTCTTGAATAATTTTCAATACCAGATGAGCCAATAATTCTCTTGAAATTGTAGATATTTTCTTCCAAGCAATGTGGTAATAGCTAACTTGTACACAAAGTCCAACTTAAATGACCTTTCACATCTTAATATATATGATAGGTTCCTCAATTCTTATTTCCCTTGGCACATCCCCAAATAATTAAATCTCATGATACTTCAATTCTCACAATCAAAACACAAAATATGCTTTAAACTTAAGTGGGTGCTTGTCAAACTTTATTTTCTGCCATTTTGTACTATGAAAAAAGGAAGCCAGACAACCTCCAAAATGACTTTTGAAAATTGATCAAATGATCTCCAAAATCCATGTAACTTCACTAGTATATTATTTGAGGGTAAGGGAGTGTGCTCGAAAAATGGTGGGGTGTGTACTTATTGGGATTGAAAGTTGTTCACAATCAAAATTACTTATTCAGCCATTTTTACAACTATTTAAATTGAACTAAAACTTGCCACTTTACCTCTCTGGAAAATAATAAAATTGGATTCTAGGAAGCTTCCATCCTAGGGATTGGTTTATTTTGGTCACATGAAGATGTAGGAAAATTTATTTTACACAAATCCTCTTCCTCGAAAAAATATTAAAAATCAAACTTGACCACTCTACAGTTGTTTTGGAAAAGTAGTCATTAAACTGTGTAAAACTCATTTCGATTTGATTTTGCAAAAATACCAAATGATGTTCAAATTCTCTAAAAATTGTCATGGATGCACCTTGAGATAGGGAGATTCAAGAGCACCAATTGGTTTTTCATAATATATTTTCAGATGCTTAATATTTCCTTCAAAGTAGGCCACTTTAACAGATTTCATTGTGTTGACAGTAGATTTTCTAAAAAACCCTTCAACTTGTCGCTTTGAAACTTTGTCAAAACATATCAGATGAAGCTGAAAATTGGCATCCATACTCCCATATGCTAGACAAACATGTTCACAAAGTGGTTTGGCATAAAAAATAAATCCAAAGTTATGATTTTACAAAATGAGCCACATAAGAAAATTTTTCAACTTTACTTCTAAGTGCCAAAATCAAATTTTCACATATGGGAAACTAAAATTTGTATGAAATTTTAGGCTCCAACATGAGTATAACCATACATGTATGAGGTCCCCCAGTTAAATTAATCAAGACTCCCTGTGAACCAACACCAGTTTTACTTCACTTACCTGTATCCACTGGTCGTGTTATAGATAATTTCACTTTTGATATAACTGATGTCTGTAGTAGTAGCGATGATGAGGAAGATACCATAACTGACCTACCAATGCTTTTTGAGAATTCCTCACTCCTTATGATTAGTACCCTATCTTATAAGTTTGACAACCAAAACCATGAAATCCACCTAGTTTACCCCCAACTCATCGATTATGACCAACGAGGGCCGCCAATTCTTGACACATTCAAAAATGATACAGAGCTCTCAAAATTCATAGGAATGAAAGATAATATTCCAGGTAGGTATCATAAAGTAGGATTCATCATTGAGCTGGATACACATGCATACTATGGGGAAATGATTGAATCCCTCAGTCGCAAAAGCGAAAAATTGAGAATAATCTCTAGGTCCTTGAGTAAAAACTACACCATGGCACTCTCTGACCCTAAAATAGTAAAAATAAAGGATGCATCCAATGGTGAAAACCTATTTGAGGTGCCTGAGGATGGGGGATTCAATCTTCCTCTTAGAGCTCTCCATCAAGAAAATTCAGAAGTTCTAGCTAAAAAATGTAATCCAGCCAACCTAGGAACAGAGTAGACACTGCACATCACATTTGATGCAAAGTCATTACTATTAGAGGAACAAGAGCTTCTAGCAACCTTCTTGAGAGAAATACAAGTTAAATTTGCATGGAGCTATGTGGACATTCCTTGGCACGATTTAGAGATTGTGATTCATCATCTAGTAGTTTATCTTGAAGCGAAGATTGTTAGACAAAAAATAAGAAAATTGTATCCTCAGATCGCCCTGCTAGTCAAAATGGATTTGAAAAAACTACTTGATGCAGTATTCATAAGACCAATTGACTGCCTTGAGTGGGTATCCAATCTAGTTCTTGTTTCAAAACTAGATGGGAGCATCCAAATCTACATGGATTTCAGAGACCTAAACAAAGCATGTTCGAAAGATGATTTCCTATTACCTAACTTTGACATGATTGTAGACATGATGACAGGACATTAAATGCTTTCTCTAATGGATGGTTTCTCTAGAAACAACCAAATAATGATCACCAAAGAAGATAAACATAAAATGACCTTCACTTGTCCATGGGGGACTTACTAAAGGAATATGATGCCATTTGGCCTAAAGAATGTTGGGGCCACCTACCAAAGGGCCATGACACTAATCTTCCATGATATGATCCAAAAAACTATTGAATATTATGTTGATGACATACTAGCAAAATCTAGGAAGAGGAGAGATCACATAACAACCTTGAGTGCTATTTTCAATAGGTTGGAGGAATATAAAGTCAAACTCAACCCAAAAAAGTGTGTCTTTAGCGTACAATCAAGAAAGCTACTGGGATACATAGTGTCAATGAGGGATATTGAAATAGATATAGCAAAAGTAAAATCAATCCTCGAGATGGAGGCACCAAAAAAATGAAAAATAGTTGAAAGGTCTCCAAGGTAGGCTTCAGTCCATCTGCAGATTCATAGCACAACTAGCAGACAAGAAAATCCATTATTCTCACCTACTCCACAAGGGGATAGAGTACAAGTGGAATGACAAGTGTGAGGAATCCTTCAAAAAAATAAAATAATATCTACTCACACCTCTAGTCCTCATGTCGTCGATCCCAAGAAAGACATTAATTCTATATGTACACCAACAACATTAGTAGCCCTTGGAGCTCTCCTAGCTCAACATGATGAAAATGGGATAGAAAGGGCCATCTATTATATTAGTAGAACAATGGTAAAGCATGAGGTAAACTACTCATTCATCAAAAAAGCATGTCTAATAGTAGTGTTTGCTTCATAGAAATTCAAACATTACATGTTGGCACACAAAATCAAACTCATTGCCAAGATCAATCCCCTAAAGTACCAATTATCAAAGGAAATTTTCACAAGTATGGCTAAATGGGCCATGGTACTATCATAGTATGACATTGAGTATGTGGAGCGAAAGGAAATCAAAGGTCAAGTTATCGTAGATCAACTTGTAGAAGCACCAATTTATTTAGAGAATCCACTCATATCAGAGTTTCTGGATGAATCCATCTTCAATATTAGCATAGTCGACCACTAGAAACTCTATTTTGATGGCTCCTATACACAAAATTAATCAAGAGCCGGTGTTTTCTTTATCACTCCACAAGTGGATTGTATACCTAGATCCTACAAATTGGCATTTCCCTACACTAACAATATTGCAGAATACAAGGCTTTAACCATAGGTCTTAGAATAGTAGTGTAGTGGCACATCATGACCCTCAAATTATATGTAGACTCCCAACTGATAATAAATCAAGTGAATGATGAGTACCAAACAAAGGATGATAAGTTGATTCCATACAAAAAGTTAGTAGAGAGCCTCAAACAATCATTCATTGATATCACATTTGAGTAGATTCCTAGAGCCAACAATAGAGTAGTAGATGCCATGGCAATGATTGGATTCTTACTGGACATCCCTCACAACATCCTAAAACATAAATTCTTGGTAGAGCAACTTCTCATGCCCTAATTCAAGGTACCAGAGTTGTAATTTGTGTGTGAAATCGTTTGTCCTGGTGATCCTTGGTACCATGACATTTATACCTACTTTTGAATAGGGGTCCTACCTACTAACTTACCCTCAAACCTAAAAAGACCCTTTGTCAAAAAATACTCTAGGTTTGTCATTCTAGGAAACACCCTTTACCGTAGGAGCATAGAAGGATCCTTATTATGCTTCCTCAACACTAACAAATCCTTGACTACTTTAACTAAGGTGCACAATGGTATTTGTGGTTTGCAGTCAAGCGGAATGACCTTGACCAACAAACTGTTGAGGATAGAGTATTATTTTCCTACTTTGGAAAGAGAGGCACATGACTACGTCAAAAGGTGTCTATAATGTTAGCAACATGGGTACCTCATCCATGCTCCAACTCAAGAGATCCATTTGATTGTCACTCCATGGACCTTTTCATAGTGGGGGCTTGATCTCATTCAAAAAATTACTCCCATATCATCTAGTGGCCACAAGTTTATCATTTCCACCCCTAAGTATTTCACCAAGTGGGTGGAATCCATCCCAATGACTTACATAACTAGAAATTAGATCTCAGAGTTCATCTTGAACTACCTAATATGTCGATACAATGTTTCCCAAGCCATTATCTCAGATAATGGGAAACCTTTTAAAAATCAGGATTTTCATGACCTATGTGAAAAAGTCAAAATACAACAACACTTCTCCACATAATACTATCCCAAATAAAATGGCCAAGAAGAAGCCACCAATAAAACCATTTTAAAGATCCTCAAGAAGAGAATCAATGACATAGGTCATGACTGACATTTGCAGCTAAATCTCACCCTCTAGGCTTATCCAACCAACATCTACAAACCCACTAGTGCCACTCCATTCTCCTTGGTCTATAGATCAAAATCCATATTTCCCATCGAGGTCGAGCTCCCATCACTGAGAATATCACTACAAAACCTCATCACGAATGAGGAATACTAAGTATCAAGACTAAATGAGCTAGAGCTATTGGATGAGCAACGTATGGAACCATTAAACCATTTGTAGGTCTATTAGAACCGACTCAAGAGGAGCTATAACAAAAAGATTAGGAGTTGTATATTCCAAGTTGGAGAATTAGTACTAAAGGAGAATCAAAAGAATGTCCCAAACCCAAACAACAAAGGAAAATTTGAACCCAACTAGTTGGACCCATTTTTTATCACAACAAGCTATAAGTCAGGGTTAAATATAATTATTGATCCAAGGGTTAAATATAATTTTGCAACTTCCGTAGGGTTAAATATAATTATATTTAGTCAAGTACATGAGTCTTAAACACAAAATATGATGTTTTAGATAATGACATTATCAAGCTTCAAGGTGATGACCATAATGAGAGACTTTTGGATGTGCCTACAAATAGTCAATTAGAAGTTTATATGTAAACCCTTTTTCTAAATCATACAAATAATATTGAAAATGAAGATATATCACATGAACATTTTCTTGTGGGATTTTTTGAAACAAATGCTTCATCTTTGTCTTCTCATTTCACTTATTTAATTTCTTATATATGCAAAAATAAAAATAAAAAAATTACACATTGATTATATTAAATTTCAGCACATTACGCATATTCCAAAACTTCATTGAAAATTTCTATTAAAATACAATCCAATTATGTTTGCACAAAATTATTCAAATTAACTCTAAAATCCATTTTGCTATGAGAATTTTACTTTATTTTTCTTATGAAACACAATCTCACCTATATATTTATTCTTCATTTTTTTGGATCCTTTCTCACCTAGATGTGATCTAATATTTGATGTCAAAATATTGGCATATCAACTAATTCATTTATATGATCAAAATTCATGGCATAGTTAGACTAAGTAGTACCATGAACATGCAACACATCAGCTAGTGTCTTCATTATGCCATCACTAAGAAATAGTGTCTTAGTTGTGGAAAATAACTATTTTGAATGTGAAAGGAGTAAAAAAATTTAATTATAGGTTAGGGAATTTTTAGACAAAAGGAAACAAAAAGTCATTTTTGAAACACTTGTTCATTTTCCCTATTTCTCTCTTCCCTCTGCTCCATGGTGTGAGCTATTATTTTGAAAAATTATTGTTTAAAAATTTCTTGTGGATTAGGATATTTAGGTTTGATCTAAAATAGTGTTGCCAAAGGATTGTGTGCATTAAATTCAAGAAGGATAATATTTGTTGTTGAGGGTTTTTATTTGTGAATGTATTATTCTATTTTGATGTACATACAAACATGCTTAGATAGTTTTCATATTAAATTACATCCTTCACCTAAGGAAATTTTATGTCTTTCCATTTGTACTATGCTAAGTTTGAATCAAGATCTATATTTTTACTTGTGAAATGTATATTTGTAAGTTTTTAGATTTGGAAAATTACATTTTATGCTAGATCTATGGAATTTTTTTTCGAAATCATTAACATTTGAAACAAGTAATCTCCTCAATTTAGTTCTCAAAAGGGTATGTAATTTTTTTTATGAAAAGAGTAATCTTCTAATTTGAGTTCTCAAAATTCAAAAGAGTGATCTTTGTAATGCATCCTTCACATGCTCAAGTATGTATGTGGTAATTATCATCTCTTAAGTACTCTTTAAGTGCATTTATTTAATCATGGCAGGTTAACATAGATGATTACATAATATGTCATTACTTGTCAAATCATCACTCCCTTCTCACATGTGTGAACACATGTCCAAATTTAGGTTGGGGGGAATAAAAAATGCAAATATGATACCTATGTGTCAAATCATAATGTGGCTACGTCATAAAATTTAAATAAGTTGATTTGAAAATTTGGCTCACATGTGTGAAGTGATGTTAACTGAGTCACCAATTATTTCCATCATCACTCTCATTTATCACCCCTTTTCTTGCCTTAATTTCCCTGTTGTAATATTGAGTTATAAGCAGTAAATGGTAAAAACAAAGATAGAAAGAGAAATTCAGTTGACACAAGTAGTAAAAAATTTAGCAGAAAGGTGGTGATTTTCAAAACAAAAATTGTAGAGGAAGGAAATTTTGTGAGTGACAGTGGTTTTAGACAATGGGAGGTGGCTTAATTTAGAATGAGCCCTCAGTTCATGATGTTTTACTATAAGATGCACAATGCTTTGCAGAATTTCAATGTTGTGGATGGTTTGATTATTTCATGAAGCTAAATGGATTTGATGAAAGCATTACACTTGAACTTGCTCAAAAATTCTCTAAAGAAAAAGCTACTATAAAACAGTTAGAAGTTGTGGCAACAGAGGAGAGAATTTCAGAAGTTTTAGGGTTACATGTTGATGGAGAAAATTACCCTACCTCTAGGGATGCCAGGTCAGCCATAGAATAATTTATAGCACATGGGAACCCACCAATTAGCATTGACAAGTAGGGTGGAAAAATAGTGTCTCTTCCTAAACCATGGAAGCAGGAAGTTGTCTACATTATAAGGTATATCACTTGTGAGGGGCGTTTGTCAAACCTACATTCAATGTACATTTTAAGCTCTTGAGCCACATGAGCATGGAATGAGGATGAAATGCCCAATGTTTATACAATTTTCTCTCCATCATGGTTGTCAAAACATAGAAAGGTAGGGATAACTCTATCTCCCACCATTGATAAAATTTCTAGTTAAGAAATCTTTGCATGGTGCTTCTAGAGTGACTTGGGAAGATTTTTTTCAAGTTAATCAAAATTACCATTAGGAATATTTTTTCAGTGTTGAGCATTTTCCACCTAGGGCTATACCTCAATATTGTAGGTCTAGCAGAAGATTAATCATAGAAAAATCCACCTCTAGTGTTTCAACTTCTAGTGCTAGTTCTAGTATGAATCCTCTTGTAGCAACATACGAAGCCATAAAAACTAGTTCCTCTATAATAAAACATTTAGAAAAGCAAGCTCTTCATTTAATTATGATGATGATGTCCGCCTAAAAACCCTAATAAGAAGTAGGGCACAAAAGAAAGAAGCTGAAACAAGAAAATAAAAATAAAAAGGACAAACCAAACCTATAGAAAAAGAGGCATTGAGTACTAGGAAGATAAAATTTGATCCTATTCATCCTATAGCCAAGGGAAAATGTATGAGCATCTCTAGGAATTCAAAACCCGCTGGGCCAACCCTTTGTGTACCTTCATAGGAAAGCCTTGAGCATGATGAGATACCACATGGGGACACTAAAGCTCTGATGGAACAAGAGAATGCTGAAGGAAAATAAGAGGATATATTTGAGAAAGAAGCAAAAGTAACACTAGTAGACCTTGCTAATATTGTAGAAGAATTTGAGGATGAGTTGAGGTTCCTGCAGAAAAAATAAGAGCAAGAGTAGGAGTTCCTATAGCCATACCAGGAAGCACAACAAGAGCTAGAGAAAAACCAAGAACAACAATAAGAGGTCCTAAAACAAGAAGGGGGCAAAGAAATAGTACCCCTGTAGCCATAGACAACTAGACACCCTGAGGTCATATAGATAGTGTCATATGGGGAGCAGCCATCAACAAACACATTGGTAGGAATTCATAACCCTCCTAATTTTATGATTCATGCAACAATTTTGAATTTATGGAAAGAAATAGAAATGAGGGAGGGAGAATGGAGACATGAGAAGAAGAAAATTCAAAAGGAAATCCAAGAGAGGGATGACATTATTGAGGAGAAAAATGAGCAGATGACAAAGTGACCCTGGTGCCACAAATCCTGGAATGTAAAGCTCCTCCAAGGGTTTATGCCTCACACTTGAACGAAAAATATCTTTCTGTATGAACCAAGATCCTAGTACCTACAAGAGACAAAAAATAAACATATAATTCTAGATTCAAGTGCAAGTTAAGACCAAGATTCCCCATAAAATCCATTTAACTATGCTCAAAATAGGAATAAAACAATAATACAATGAAAGAAGATAAAAATAAACTAAATCCTATTAAGAATATGTAAAATCTTGATCTTATGGGGAAATTGGTGCCAATTTGATATGGAAATTTGGCCCTTTCCCAACTCCTATGCAAGCTTTGATGATTTGATGAAGATGTGATCCACTTTGTTGAAGATTGAAGTGTGCTCCAAGATGAAAATCAACATAACCTAGTTAAGAGTTGATAAAAATGGATGAGAATTGTTATGGATTTGATTATAATAACTTTGCTCAAATTGTGGATGCTAGAATGAGGAATGGGACCTCTTTTTTATATAATGACAAGTTGGAGAATGCCCAAAATGAGGCAATGTGGGACTAGCATTCATCCAATTGCAAGGTGTCACTTGTTAAGATGTGAATGGATGAAGGATGTGCACATTTTGATGAATGTGCCCATAAATTTAATTAGGTGATATTTGAAATTAGTGAAATGACATATAAGAGGGAAAAGAAATGCTCTAAATGCCACTTGGCTCAAGGAAAAAGGACTCATTAGGTGAAGTAAATTCCTTTTTGGAAGGACAAAGTTCACTTGGATTTGAATTCAAATTTGAGAGAAAATTCCTCCATTATGCCATGTTGAGAGAAAATAGGGATTTAATAAATGAATTAAATCTATTTTCATGTGCAAGTGGAAAAAGCTAGAGGATGGGACATGAATTAGGATTAAACTAATCAACAGTTAATTAATTTAATGAGAGATTAGATGATGTGACAAATTTGACTTAGATTTATGGGTAAATTTAAATCAAAGTTGAGAAGAATGTGATTTTAGACTTAGTTAAATAAATATTTTATTTTATTTAACTAAAGGGGATGGTTGGTTAGCTTAAATTAAACAAGGTTTAATTTATTTAATTTAATAAATAGACTTTAGAGATTTAATCAAATATAGGGAATTATTTGATTAAATATTGACATAGAGTTAATTAGATCAGGTAAATTGATTTAATTAACAAGAGAGAAAGACTTAATTAGATAAAATGATTTATTTAATTAAGAGAGGAAAATTGAGAAATTTAATCAAATAAGGGTATTTGATTAAATTTTTAGACTCAGAGATGATTTAGGATGAAATGGTGTTAATAATTGGGATCAAGTATGTTGGTATATTTTCCATGTCTATATTTTGCCCCTCTTTGAAGCAAAGTACTCGTTGTTGATTCAAAGAATAAACTGACTCGATCAAAATCCAAAATTTCATAATTTTTAAAATTTTCCCCAGTGCTACCTCAGTGAGAGAAATATGTCGATATACTACCCCCTCGAGAGATCGGGTGAAAATTCTAATTTTTGGGTGATCTCAGGAAATAAGACAACAAGATGCCCAACAAGTTCAGAAAGGCTCCAAGAGGTAAAACACAAAAAATGGTGTAAATCGGCCTTTGGATAGACAAAAATGAGCTCAGGGAACCAAAATGCTAATAGGACGGTTAAACGGGGTCAAAAAACCCTAATTCTTAGGCTTAAATAGGCCTTGAGGGGCCACTTCCAATTCATTTTCACATTCATCCTTAAGAGATTTTGTGATTTCAAGCTCTGAAACCTTGGTGAGATAGCATAATGATAGCTCTCCATGCACATTTCCAACATGGTACAAATGTATTAAAGGCTTCCCAACACTGGACCACCAGTGAGTCAACTTGACCCAACTTGATTTTTTAATTTTTGCATGCATTTATGATGTTTAAAAAATAGCTCTTTAGGAGTGGTGCTATATAGGCCCACTAAAATTTTAAACTGCAATGCTCGGTGTTCAAACTATGCTACCATCCCAAGATTCAATGCCATAGTGCAATTTGAAATTTAGGGTTAAATTTTAAAGTCTGCCACCTTTGCAGATTGCACTGTTGCGGTGCTCTTTAGAGTTAGGGTTTGAGTTCAAACTGGTCTGCCTTTGCAAACTGTGATGCCATGATGCAATTTAGGAGTTTGAAGGCTTCCAATAACACAGTTTGAAATTTACAAACCACTGCCTTAATAGGAAACAATGCTAGAGTGATTTTCAAAATTCCAAGACAAGCTAGGATCATAATTTTTTGGATGATTTCTAACACGGTGACTTTCCTAATGCAAGAGGAGGTGAGAGAGATCTACTCATGTGAGCATAGGTCACAAGATATTTTTGGGTATTTGTGTGATCTGACTGAGAGGAAGCAAGAGTGCCTAGGAGAGATGGGGCTTTGGTAAATCTCCTATGCACCACCTATGCAAACACACTTGGGCATGATGACAAAATTTGTTGAGAGGTGCCACAGTGAGACCTCTTCATTTCACTTTCTGACTGGAAAGGCCACAATAACGTTGGAGGACGTGTAGCAAATCTTGAGATTACCCATCTATAGTGAGCGGGTGATTTACAATATGGATGTTGGGAGGGATGCTTGCTATGCCATCCTAGAGACTAATCAGATTGTATTTTGTGAGGGGAAGATTGAGCTATAGAACCACAGTTCTCTTGCATCACCCTACCATTTAGTGATTGCAATGATCATATCAAGTCTTGTCGCACCAGATTGGCAAGGCCGATATTTCAATCTAAGGTGGGGACTTTACTAGGAGTGCATGGTTTGGCGGAAACTGACATTGTTTGCATGATGCCCAATTCTTTTATCCTCACTATATAGGGATCTTCATGAGTTTGCTTATCTAGATGACAAAGCACTCAGAGTTGGGATCACACTCCTACATATCTATGCATGGGAGCACATCTTCGTGCTTTGTCTAGGAGTTCTTTCAATTCTAATAGAGCCAGATGATCTAGTAGTTTGGTGATACAGAGGGGGTTTTTCGTTTACCCACATAGGATAACACAAGATTCTTATTGGAGTAGGGTCTTGGAAAACATGTGAGTGTTAAGATGGCAAGCATACCTTGGGTAGCTAGCTTGGTTTGATGATGCACAGTAGCTTTTCTTCGCTCACCAGGATAGACTCATGTATGGGCTAGAGCACTTCGTTTAAATTTATAATATATATATATATATATATATATATATATATTTATATATTTATATATATTTATATATTTATATATATTTATATATTTATATATATTTGCTGATGGAATTTTTTTATAGTATGATTTGTTTTCATATATATATTTTGTATATATACTTATATATATATGTATGTATATACATGTAAAAAGTGTATATATGTGTATATATATAGATATATATACATTTATATATATATTTATTTGTATGGGATAATTTTATATGTTAAGGACATGGATAAATTATATAAATTCATATGCAGCAATGTTGGAAAAATTGTATAAACTGGTATTATGCTAGTGTAATTGTGAAAATTAGTGATAAACTATGTGTTAATTAATTGAATGTTCTCGAGTAATTGATTGGTTTTATTAGAAAAATTTGTTGTGTTTTGAAATGAGTTGTATATCATTGTTTTATGTAAACTACTTACTCTTGAGACTATTCATTGAGTCCACTGTGGTCTTCTTTTCTTCTAGTTTATGTCTTACGGGAAAACCCTAGAGTTAGCTTATCCTATTATAGGAACTTAAGTTATTTTTTAGAACTTTCAAAGGTGTGGATATTAATGTTATTATTGATTTTGCAATTTGATACTTGGCCTATGCTTTGACTGTGGTTTTGATTTTAGTTTGCACTGAGATTGTACCATTTTGTGAATGTAATTTAGATGATTTTGGCAAGATGGTTATGCCTCGTGGATGTTCCATTTCTTGGTTTTGTAATCTGGTTGGTACAATCCTTTTGTGTTGAATATTTTATGCTTCAGTGTCTAGGGAGAGTGGTTGTAAGTGGGGGTCGGTGCACAAAGGGGTTGTCAGGGTAACCCACATAGAGTTAGAGTAATCAGTGATAACCTAAGTAATTAATTATGGGTGGTTGGTTAAACATTAATAAGTTAATTATGATGTCTCATCTACCTATTAGTGCTATCACAGGCTAAAGGGGACCGAGAAGGCCATGGTTGGCATGATCCTTGCCTCGATCTCACAAGAGGTTAATGATTCTACATGAGTAACCCTATGGAGTGGCACTTGAGATAGGCTATCAGGAGAACCATAAATGGAGGTGGCACCTTGAACTATGTTGTCTGGATAATCCATGTATAGATGGAGGTGACACCTTGTGATAGGTTGTTTAGATCATCCATGTGAATCCATGTGATGACACTCTCCTCTAGCATTCCTTTTGTGTTATTTTATTAGAGTCCTTTGGAAGTGGTCTATTGTTGTCTTTTGGTGATTTATCGTTGTTTAGTTTTTAGTGTGGTCTAGTGATATTATGTTATCTTGTATGGAGTTATTCTTGTGTTACTGTTAGATGTGCTTGGTCAGGGATCCTTCCTTGTTTACTCCCAGCACAGGGGTGGTTGGGTGGAACATGCTATGCACCCTGTTGGGTTCCCTTTAGATGCAGTTGTATCTTTCAATGTAGGGTTTTGGTAGATGTTGTTGATTCGGGTTTCATATGCTCTAGATTTTTATTTGTACTATAGATGTATCTCTTTTATTGATGTATCTCTTCCACGTGTGTTGGGAAGACCTTGATGTAGTTTTTTTACATGTTCATTATGTTGTACTATCAAATTGATGTAATGTTTATTCATACCATGTAATCATTCATGAACTGTGATTAGTAACTATTGATTATGTTATGTTGTATTTGTGGAAATATATATGTATTTAATATCTTCATGATTAATTATTTTGTGTTTTACATATATGGTTTAATATGATTTACTCTTATTAATGTGGTTCTTATCATTAATGGATTTCTAAATGATGTTGTGGATGAATGGATTTATGTAATTGTAAATTTAATGTTTAATCTATTATCTTGTTATGGGTTAGTTTGGTAATGTCACCTCGTGTACCCCAAGGGATTTAGTTGTGCAACTTAGAACATTATTATATTGGAATACTTAAGAACATTTCTTTATGTTCTTGTAAAAAAAAATTGTTGCATTTTGAGTTGTTCCTTTAGGGTTTGTATGACAGGGCATTACAACTTGGTATCAAAGCCAAGGTTGCTAACACGGGGTAGTTCATGTCTGTTAGGAAACCTTTGTACTAACTATTGGTCTTAAATGACTCTAATTGTTGTGCAAGATCATGCCTCAAGGTAGAGGTCGTGGTCATGGAAGAGGCTGAGGTGGTGGTTGTAGAACCAACCGCTAGAGTCCATCACCACTGTGTTATCACGGTTCAGAGCATGAGGAATGACAGAGTTCTCAACACAATTTGTCAAGTGGTGGTCAGAACCCAGGACAACCTAGTTTGGATGGATAGTTGCAACACATTCTGGGGGAGATTCTTGACTGGTTGGGACCCAGGCTAGAGGAGCCGCAATTCGAGAGAGAAAGGGAAAGTTTGCCAAGGCGAAAGGAAGTAATGACATATCAGGATGTAGTGATAGCTAGTCATATGAGAGACTTGATGAGAGAACACCCACCTACATTTGATGGTTCTGGATGAGGTTTGGAAGTAGAAACATGGTTAATTGATTTGGATTGATGCTTCATGATGCACCCCTATGGTAGAAATACCAAAGCTCGGTGCGCAATCATGCATCTGAGAGGTTTTGTATCCACTTGGTGGCGGCTGGAAGAGAAAAAATTACATCTGGATATCAACATGGTCACATGGGATCTATTTCTGGATAGGTTCAATGCTCACTTGCTTTTAGATCATTAGAGGAAACGCAAGGCAAATGAGATTCATAACCTTAGGCAGATGTCATTGTCCGTTGAATAGTATGAGCATAATTTTTATGAATTGAAACAATATGTAGGAATCAACCATGATGAGGAAATGTTGGTTTAGCATTTTGTTTGGGGCTTAAACACTCGAATCAGTGGTGGAGTTAGAGTCTTCAAGCTGAAGAAAATGGGGGTAGCGGTTGAGAAGGCTCGCCTAGTAGAAGAAAATTTGGCTATGGCATTGGAAGGACACATAGGAGTTCAAATCGACAATACACCGACATCGGGTGTTGTTTCTCATGGAGGTCTAGCCTTGGTTTTAGGGTCCTCTAAAGTCCATCAAGCACTCACTAAGGGTGATCAGCAACAACACTCCCAGTCGAGACTTGAGAACTCTCTGTCTCAACAAGGAGATACATCTCTGAACAAGAAGAACTGAAGTTGGCAGTATAATAGACCAAATCTTTTTGTGTAGCTGACACAATCCACATAGTCGGCACCTTCATGAGGCAGCTTTCAACACTCGAGTGCACCGTCTGGTGTCAAAGGTTTCAGGTGAGGCACAGGTTGTTTCTCATGTGGGCAGTAGGGACATATTTCTAGAAAATGTCCATAAGGGAACACTACGAGTTATAGTTAGATACCAGTTGCTTCTGAGGCTACAGTAGGTGATGCCGGTAGGTCACATCGAGCATTTTTTGTGGTTGACAACTGCCAGGATGGGTACCGGGGTGTAGTTGTAGAGGCTACTAATAGAGGCTGTGGTTGTGCTACAACATCAGAGACTCACCCTCAGGGGCAGAGATATTGATCAGATGCAGGTTCAGTGGGACCCAAATGATGAGACTTTGGCAACATGGGTGGATGCGTCCCATATTGAGAGGCTTACCCATATTTAGTTACTGGCATCCAGGAGTAAGCCATGTTCTAGGGGGAGGATGTAATACCTCCATGTTGTTGATGCTCTTTTTCATTCTTTGATACTCTTATGTGTTAGTTAGATGTTGGTTTGTGATGGTGATTAGTTCACTGATTTGGTTGTGTGTGGATTCATAGTTTAGTTGGTTGCTGCACTTGACATTATTATGATGATTTATGATACTTTATATAGTGGTTAGATTATACTATGGTTTTTCTTTAATGTTATATGTGATGATGTTGTGATTATATGATGCTATGTTTTCTGATATGGTTGTTAGTGAGTCTTGGTGAAAGGATGGAGTAGCATCACTTGCTTGCGAGCGCCCTACTACCCCACAATTTCCTTTCATGGTGTTTATGCTATGGAGATTTACATGTTACTTGATGTATATTTGTATGTAGAAATTTCAGGAATAAAGTCACGATTCCACCTGTTTCGACAGGACATGACAAGCATTAAATTAACCCAATGGATATAATCTTAAAAAGGGGAGTTGATAAGGAAGTGTCCCCGTCCCAAGTCTGTCATCCCATTGCAAGTTTTGTTGTGTCATGATTGAGGTTTTTTCCTTATCTTTGTGTAGTTTAATTGTTGATTAATTATTTTCTTTATGGTTAGTGGTTGTTTAATTAATCTTTATTTCATAAGATTTAATTGATTAATGTTGTTTTGTTACTTGATTAATTGTAAGTTAGTAAAATATTGAATTTTAAACATATTATAAATTTAAAATTTATTAATTAATTAAAAGTGTAAGCAATTAATTTAAATAAATAATGATGATGATAATTATATATTATCTTTTTCCTGATATTAAATTAGAAAATCAAAAGGGAATATCTTGTGAGGATAATATCATGAGAAAATAATTAATTTTTAATTAAAATTGTGAGATAAGTGTGTACTTTTAAAAGAAAGAAAAGAAGTAATGAATGTTGAAGATTTTTGAGGAAAAAGATGAAGAGCTTTATATATTATGATTTATTTTTATTGTGAGAGAGTTTTACACACATAAGGGTTTTCTAGTTTTGGTCTGTAAAAAAAAAAAGATAGTTTTTTGTGCTTCTTGGTAAAAAGATTGTTTTGAAGAAAGGATTGGTTCAGAAGGGAGTTGAAGGAAGGAAATTGAGAAGAAGCTACAAAAGGGATTCTACATCGAACGAAGGACTCCAGATTCTTCAAAATCATTATTTCCTTAGATTTAATATTCTATGAACAAAATCTTGTTGCCATATTTGAAAATTAATATCTCTATGTTTTCAAAGAGGTTTTTTGTGATTGAGAATTTGATTGTTAAACCTTTGAATTTCTCTGTTGAAAACTATAGTTAAACCTTTCAAATTTCTTCAATAAAATTGAGATGAGGAATTATTGTTTGGAAAGAAAATCATTGTTGTTATTATGTTGAATTTACTTTGGAAAGAAAATCATTTTGTGAATTCATTGAAATTGCATGCCCAGATGTTTATTAGGTCTGATAAAAAAAATTTATTATATTATTTGTTTTGAAGCTCTCGCTCAATATATATATTTTGTGTGTGTGTGTGTGTGTGTGTGTGTGTGTGTGTGTGTGTGTGTATAAATATGTACTACTCTTTTTATAAGAAATTTTCTTATATAAATAAATATATGGGTCAGATTTTGAATTGTTTTTATAGAATAAATTATGTTAAAAAAATTTGTGTTCTTGAATTCCATGTTCTTTTAAAAATAAAATTTAAAAAATCAAATAAATAAATAAAAATAAAAATGAAACTGATTTATGGGGGTGGGGGTTGGCCAAGGTCATACCACCCACAGCCCCATTGGTGGTTGGTTGTACGCAGCTGCCATAGGCTACACACACAAGCCAAGGCTGCTAGTCACAGCCTATGGTAGTTGTAGCCTGCCCACCTGTGGTACACAATACCACAGGCGATTGTGGTACTGTGTACCACAGGCTGGGTGGGGGCAACATTTAAATGTTTTTTTTAATACATGTGTTTTCTTTTAAAAATGCAAATGCCTTTTTTATGACTTCATTTAAACTTATATATATATATATATATATATATGTATATATATATTTAATGATGAATTTTTTTTTATAGTATGATTTGTTTTCATATATATATTTTATATATATACTTATATATATATATATATATATGTATGTATGTATATATGTATATACACATAAAAAGTGTATATATGTGTGTATATATATATAGATATATATACATTTATGTATATATTTATTTGTATGGGATGATTTTATATGTTGAGGACATGGACAAATTATATAAATTCATATGCATCAATGTTGGAAAAACTGTATAAACTAGTATTATGCTAGTGTAATTGTGAAAATTAGAGATAAACTATGTGTTAATTAATTGAATGTTCTCGAGTAATTGATTGGTCTTATTGGAAAAATTTATTGTGTTTTGAAATGAGTTGTATATCGTTGTTTTATGTAAACTACTTACTATTGAGACTATTCATTGAGTCTACAATGGTTTTCTTTTGTTCGGGTTTATGTCTTGCGAAAAAACCCGAGTTAGCTTATCCTATTAAAGGAACTTAGGTTGTTGTTTAGAACTTCTAGAGGTGGGGAAACTAATGTTATTATTGATTTTGCAATTGTAGACTTGGCATATGCTTTGAATGTGGTTGTGATTTTATTTTGCACTGGGATTGTACCATTTTGTGAATGTAATTCAGATGATTTTGGTAAGATGGTTATGCCTCGCAGATGTTTCATTTGTTGTTTTTGTGATTTGGTTGGTATAATCCTTTTGTGTTGAATATTTTATGCTTGGGTGTCTAGGGAGAGTGGCTCTAAGTGGGGGCCAACACACAAAGGGGTTGTCAAGGTAACCCACGTAGAGTTAGAGTAATAAGTGATAACCTAAGTAATTAACTATTAGTGGGTGCTTAAACATTAATAACATAATTATGATGTCTCATCTGCCTATTAGTGCTATCACAGACTAAAGGGGACCGAGAAGGCTGTGGTTGGCATAATAATTTCCTCATTCTCACGAGAGGTCAACGATTATGCATGAGTAACCCTATGGAGCGGCGCCTTGAGATAGGCTATCAAGAGAACCATAGATGGAGGTGACACCTTGAACTGTGTTATCTAGATAATCCATGTATGGATGGAGGCGACACCTTGTGATAGGTTGTCTGGATAACCCATGTGATTCCATGCGATGAAACTCTCCTCTAGCATTCCTTTTGTGTTATTTTATTGGAGTCCTCTGGAAGTGGTCTATTGTTATGTCTTTTGGTGACTTATCATTGTTTATTTTTCAATGTGGTCTAGTGATATTATGTTATCTTGTATGGAGTTAGTCTTGTGTTACTGTTAGATGTGCTTGGTCAGGGATCCTTCCTTGCTTACTCCCAACACGTGGGTGATTGGGTCGAATGTGCTACGCACCTTGTTGGGTTCCCTATTAATGCAATTGTATCTTTCAATGTAGGGTTTTGGCAGATGTTGTTGATCTAGGATTCATTTGCTCCAGATGTGTATTTTTACTATAGATGTATCTCTTTTATTGTTGTATCTCTCCTACGTGTGTTGGGAAGACCTTGATGTAATTTTTTTATATGTTCATTATGTTGTACTATCAAATTGATGTAATGTTTATTCATACCATGTAATCATTCGTGAACTGTCATTTGTAACTACTGATTATGTTATGTTGTATCTATGGAGATATATATATTTAATATCTTCATGATTAATTCATTTATGTTTTTCATATATGGTTTAATATGGTTTACTCTTATTAATGTGGTTATCGTTAATGGATTTCTAAATGATGTTGTGGATGAATGGATTTATGTAATTATAAATTTAATCTTTAATCCATTATCTTTGTTATGGGTTAGTTTTGTAATGTCACCTTGTGTACCCCAAGGGATTTAGTTGTGCAACTTAGAATAGTGTTATGTTGGAATACTTAAGTGCATTTCCTTATGTTCTAAAAAAAAATTATTGTGCCTTGAGTTGTTCCTTTGGGGTTTGTGCGGTAGGGCATTATAGTAACTATGATATCTAGTGCATGGAATTGGTTTCATAGCATTTCATTGAATTTTTTTTCTTAATTAAGTTTCAAAGTCAAACCAGTTACAATTCAAACATGATTCACTGGCTAAAACATAACTTTTTTTGTATGTATTGAAATTCTTTTCTTTTTCTTGTTGGATCAAGGACATCAATATCCAATGCACTAATATTTTTCAATTTTTTTTTTGATAATCTACTAATTTTTCTCCATGTGGAGAACAAAGAGCTTGATTTTCAATGAAAAACCTATATTTAATCAAATTGAAAAAAATAAATATTAAAACCAAAATATATTAAAATTATATTTGATGGATAGCTTATTTTGAGGACTACCATTATCTAGTTGGGTCTGTGAAGTCTCCTCCATTTTCATCCTCAACCCGAGTTTCAAAGGGAAATTTTTTGTAGAGATTTGTTAGAAGATGGGGACAAGGGGGGTTCTATAGAACTAAGGTTCTCTAGAACTAGGGGGTTCACTAGAACCCCCTTCTAGCAAACCCCCCTTTAAATTTAGTCACAAAATAAAACCCACTAAAAGTGGGTTCACTAGAAGGGGGGTTCACTAGAACCCCCCTTCTAGCAAACCCCCCTAGTTATAGCATACCCCCTAAAGTTTTTTCCATTCAAAAATTAATTTTCCCTTCCTCAACAAAATTCTAGACCAATTTTGTGGGTTTACCCCATACTAATGCAAACACATTACGCTAAGGATTATTTACCAATTCCCAACTCAATGACTAGACTCAACCAATCACTGTGAATGTGTGTATAAGCTCATATAGGTTACGTTATTGGTTACCTGACCAACATCTTCTCTTGAGTGATACTTCCCCTCCACCTAGAGGAATTGAACATATACTTGCATCCACTGACATATGCCCAAGGTAGTCAAGTATTCAAAAAGTATGCATTACACATAATACATCTCCAAAGTTGTAATATCAATTCAATAACCATCCTTTTCACATATATGAATTTTGTCATATATTATTAAATTAGATAACATTTATTCATAATTATTTTGATAACAAAGTGCAAGCACAATTTATTCATCTTCAAAAATTAAATTACATTGAAAATTTACCCTACATAGTAATTGTAAATAGTAATTACACAATTGGGGTGTAATAGGAATTAGACCATCTCCAAGAAGGGAGTACAATTTCTATCATTACACATACATATCCTCATTTCTTGTTGCAAAACAAACACACTATGCAAGTTTTAATGCAACATAATTTTTCCTTTCAAAAATTAGTTCTACTTAAACGTAGCCTTGACAACTAAACTTTGGAATTTAATAATCATATAAATTGCATTTGGTTTCAATATGCCTTATACTTATAGGAAAAATGTCACAATTTAAGGAATCTATTAGCATCTCTTACAATGTGTTCAAATTCTATATTAAGGAACATCTTAGCAAGATGTTCAATATACCTTCTACTTAAAGGAAAAATCTCACAATTCAAGGAATCTATTAACATCTCTTACAATGTTTTCAAATTCTATATTAAGGAACATCTTAGGAAGAATTCAAGACATCATTCATGATACCTTCTCTTATTGGGTCTTAGCATCTAGAAAGGATCAAAACTTGTAGCCAATCTAAGCTTATCTAGAGAGCTCAACAAGTACGAGGCAAAAAATATCAAATAAAATGTAAAAGGACAAAGCATCAAACATGTAGGTCCAATGGATGGTTGATTTATTCAATCATTTATCATAGTTTCCAAGTGATGCCTTCTAAGATACACAAGAGTTTAGGTCATGCACATGAATGTTTTAGGGTGTTTCCCACTCAAATATTGATCAAAATAAATATTTATAATGATGTCTATGTGCCAAAGGTAGTACCCTGAGAATGATTAATATTGCTTCTAAAAATCTAAGACAAGGGACTTTTTCCTTTTCCTATCAAGTGAAAAAATTCTAAAAGACTCCCTTTACATGAAACACATGCCAACTTTCTTATGCATCATGCGATAAGCACCTTTAGGAGGTTCATGTTATCAAGTGTCACAACTAAGGAGGGTGAACTCAAGGCCCTAGCATTGAACCTTAAGCTCTAATTTAGCAAATATAACAACCTTCATAAATTTAACACAATTAAAATCACAAATTTACACATCATCACTCGCATAGAAAGACATTTATCCAATGCACAAGAAAAAGATAAATATTTATATTAATTTAATAAATTTAACTACATGTGTTATTTACAAGGAAATCATACAGGAACAATTTCCTTACATTAGACCTCTTGGTTGATAGCAATACTATATAGCAAACTAAAAATTGAGTCTTCCTGATAGTATCCTTTCAACCTTAAAATTCCTTCAACCATCTCAAGGGTGAGAACATTATGGGAGATAATTTCTTCCCTACCATGAAGTGAGAAACTTCCCTAGAATTCTTCAATCCATCAAAGAATACTTGACCTAGCATGAGGAAAACTAGCAATCCAATATTGAATAGGAGTAATGGAATATATGTAGCAAGTTCAAAATGACATCTAATCATATCATGATCATCACAAAGATTACACAAAAAAATGTCATCATACTTGATGCATGTGCACATACATAGTCAATCATGAAGGATATATGTTAGATTACTGTCAATGTTGCTAAGTCCATTTCTTGAAAAGCAAAAGGCTATTATATGCAAGCACTAGTTTTTAACATGGAAACATGTCTACATGCATGCAATCCTTTCAATGATATTTATATAAAAAATGCATTAATAAACCTAAATCATAAGTGCAATTTAAGAAAATAAATCAATATTCGTTCATCAATTTTCCATAAGCAAAGAAACATGTCTCAACAAGGTTTTAAGAAAACATGTCAAAATCACATCTTCCTTCTTATGTGCATGCAAACATAAGCTAAATTTGCACATTCATATTTTAATATTCACAGAAAAGTATTTGCTTCCAACAATATAAGGATTTTTAAAACTGATTAAGGAAGGTATATCACATGTATGTGTTTATAGGTACATATATATATGTATGAATATGTGTACACATTCCTATAAAATATAGCACTCATATGATCTATTATAGAGTTTCTCACTTAAGAATGCATTTCATACATATACCTTCATTACATTCACTACAAGGATAAACGAGAGTTTACATATGCATCCCAAAATACATCTTCCATCTAGTTAACAACGTTAACAAATAAACATATTCTAAATTATATTATGGGTATGTGTAGGATCATGATGGGCCAAAAAATGGCAACATGATGGGTATGTGGCTGACGACTATTTTTTTACCAAAATTTGATGAAACGAAAAGGGTTTTTAAAGGAGATTCTCAGCTTTCCACTGATATAAATTATGCTTTACTTTGAATTTAATAAGTAATTATTATTCATTTTTTATTCAAATTATGACTAAAGTCCTAATTGATAGGCTAATTGAAAAACATCTAGAACTTTCAAATGGTATAACATTTTTTGAATCCAAAACATGTGTCACATTCTGTGTTTTGCATACTATAGGATTAAAAAAGAAAAAATTGAATTTCATAATTTTGACAAAGTTAAGGTGGTTAGACCTAAAATTTTATATTTTTAAAAAGTTATAATAAAAAATCATATGTAATTAATTATTCACTTGGAAAAAAATATAAAAAAATATGCATCACATCGAAGCATTAGTCCTCTACTTATATCTAAAAGCTTATTATAAAATATTATCATTTTATTGTGGTTAGGGTGGTCAAACTGACACCTACTTATTTTTTCCCTGAAAATTAATTACCATTGCATTGAAATTTCAAAATTTCACCAAATAGATTTTTTTTTTAAAACAAACCTAGTCATTTAGAAACTACATTCAATTTGCTACAGATTCTATTCTTACATATATTTTTGAAATAATATAGATAACTTATTCAAATTTTTATGTCAAGTTGCCTAACTCTGATTTTTCTGAATTTTTTGCCACTTAAGGGTCTATCTTTTCCATGATGATCTTGTGCATACCCTTATCATTACTTTATTTAAATCTAAAATGTTACTATACTAATATTAGATCATGGATTTTCTAAAGATATTTTATATTCCATTCTCAAATGGTCAATATAGGAGTCACTAACTCATGAGTTATAATGATCACTTTGAAGTCATTCATTTATTCATATAACTTCTTAGCACTTTTGACATCATGGACTATTCACCAATTTCTCTATGGTACCAAGGAGAATGCAAGGACTAGAATACTTCTTTAGTTTAATGTAAGTTGGTGAGATCCTCAAGCAATCAGCCCAAATAGAGTTAATATGAGAACTCCCTTCCCTATAATTATTACACTTAGGATGTTACAAACAAAACAAAAAAATGTAAATTCCTTGATCAATACTTATCCTATCTTGAAATGAGCTTTTTCCATCATTCTCATAAAGAAATTCTAAGGTGCCAACCTTGCTTTTCTTCCTATGTATTTGATGAATGTTAGGGTCGATGCCTTTGAAGGGATTTTAATAAAATGTGTTGAAGTAGCTTTCCATTTCTTTTCTCTTTTAAATAAAGAGGTTATTGCTTATCTGGCTACATGGAAAAATTGAACATGGAACAAGAAATTTAATGGTCCATCAAAGAACTTCATTGTTCTAACATAATCTTCTAGCAACTTTAAGGGAGTCTAATTCTTCCAAAGCTAATAAAATTAAACAATCAATTACTCCCATTTATAGTAGATGTATGATTTGAACACAATAGTCTCATAATTCTACCATATTTAAGATGAGGGATAAGGTACCATTACACATCATCTCCCAAATGATTGACATGGAGATCCTCTTTTACTATATCATTTGAATGATTGGTTAGCTAGGAAGAAAGTTAGAAGGAGTAGAAATCTTATCAACATGAGAATATTTTCAAGAAATTCCAATAGGAGACCAATGCTAAATGGAACATTCAGTAAATTTGACATGCATTGACTTTAGGCTTATATTGGTGTGACGATGATAACGGTTGAGATTTAGATGAATATTGAGTGTCCAAAGAAAATAACAGTAATGAGATTATATGATACAAGAGCATCTAGTGGTGTAAGGGAAATCCTACATCACCTAAAAATATTTGCATTTCTTATTGGTAGTTTCTTAGATGTTTTTACTTTTCTAGACACCCTTTTCATCATAATGTAATTCCCCAATTTTGGTTTTTTTTTCTTTTTTTGGCCAACTGCTATTTGTAGCAGGTATTGGAATTTGAAGGTATTTGGGGAAAAAAATTAAATGGGAGGATTCAAAAAAAAAAAAAAAAAACATTGGCAAAAGAATCAAGCTGAGAGAATTCTCGGTTTGAAAGATATTGCAGTTTCAATCTCCTAGAATTGCACCTGAAAACCTTCCACATCATATTTGAGGCACTAAATGGCCTGAAAATGGCCCCGAAACTTATCAATATTGGTGTAGCAAAATTTGAGCACATTCTTGGCTCTGAGACCTTTCCGACGGTTCAAACGATTCAAAAAATGGAGTCTTAGATCAAAAGTTATGGCTCCCAGAAGTTGGTGCACTTCCAAAAATGTGCTAAATTTTGAATAGGGTTTTAAAATTTGATTTTCAAATTGTATTTTTTGGTGCCAAACTGCCAAAACTAAAATTTGAATTTGTTTTGGCTCCAAACCAAAAATGAGCTCTATTTATGGGTGATTTTTAATAACTTTTGTAGCTTTTTGGGGAAAAGAGTGAACATTGGGAAAAAGGGGTAAAACTTTATAATTTTCTGTAAGAGAATGTATTATAGAACTTGAGGATTTGACATCCTCTACATGTAAGATTTTCATCATTCTGAATAAATAATATTCTCTATTGTGTGTGTGATATTCTATATCTTGGGTTAGCACCCTCATTAGGTGGTATATGTGAGCATGTGATAAAATCTGTAAACACTAAACCTCAAGCATGGGTTGATGACTTACAAATTCATCAAAATACTCCTATGAAATAATGCAAAATGCTTCCTAACATGATAACAAAACAAACTAAACTGAAAGTGTGAAGAATACATAATGCACCCTTATCTCAGAGTGGATTGGTGCTACTTTGATGTGAAAAGTAGCCCTTTCCCAACCCTTGATTAAGCTCCATGATATGATATGTTGATGATCAAGATGATGGATGGGAAAAATTAGTTCTTCAATGAAGAGTGACTTTGCATAAGCTTTTTGGATGAAATTGTGGAGGGTTTTCTTGAGGATGAAGCCTTTATTTAAAGATTTTCAAATGCTAAGAGTTCCAAACATGGAGGATGTGGGACTAAGATTGGAAAAATGAGAGGAAGACACTTGTCAAGTGGTGAGTGGTTGATGCATGTGCAAGATTTGGGAATGTGCCCAAGAGGGGGGAAATTTGAATTCAAATTGTGCAATGAATAATGAGTTTGACCTTTGGAAGGGGACATGTAAGAGCCATGTAAGAGCTCATAAATGACTTGTTGGATGTACATGTCCACTTGTTTTTTATTTCAAATTCTAGGGAATATTCCATGTTGAGTAAAAATGTTGGATTTAATAAATCAATAAATTGTTTTATTTGTGCAAGTGGAGATATCTAGAGGATTTGACATGCATTAGATTAGATTTAATTAGGATTAATTAGCTAGGATGATGTTTAGGATGCTTTAACTTTTATGACTTAAATACTTTGATTTATTTAAATCAAAAGGGATGGGAAATGACCTTTGAGATTTTAATTAAATAAATTTTGATTTATTTAATTAAAGGATGATGTGAGCCTTTGATTTGAATAACCTTAGGACTAAAGACTTGATTTACCTGATGAATGGATGAGTGCATAATGCTAATTTTGTTTGTCTAAATTTTTCCCCTCTTTGAAGCAATGTACTTG
>VDFB02193867.1:353467232-353534288 GCA_007258455.2 Sequoia sempervirens
AAGAAAATTAGTTTTTTTAATGCTTCTTGGTGAAAGTTGTTCTATAAGAAAAGATTAAAAAAAAGGATTGATTCAAAAGAGAGTGGAAGGAAGGAAAACTGAGAAGAAACTGCAGAGGGGATTCTACTTGCAAAGAGGAATAAAGCTATTGTGTTTGGATTCTACATCGAACGAAGGACTCCAGTTTCCTTAAAACTCATTGTTTTCTTCTTTTTGATTTTGTAAACAAAAATCTTGTATGCCATGGCTTGAAAATAAATTTCTCTATGTTTTGAAAAAGGTTTATGTGTTTGAAAATTTATTTGTAATAAGCCTTTGAATCCTCTATAGGAAATTATAGTGAAACCTTCAAAATTTCTTCAATAAAACTTCGTGGTGGAAATAATTGTTTTGAAAAAAAAACCAGTTTTACTAGTGGGTTGAAATTAAATACTAGATTTATATTGGATCTAATAGAGAACCAGTTTATCCACTTTGTTTATTTTATATTTATGAGTAAGTATATATATATATGAAAAAATATATATTTATATATCTACTTGTTCATATGTTACCTTTTGTCTTTTCTTATATATATATATGTACCTATATTGCGTCAGAATTCTTATGTTTCTGGTTTTTGAAGAAATAAAAATAAATATATATAAAAATATTTATATACATTTTTTGAAATTTGTAATCTTTCTTTTAGAAAGTTTTTAATATATATATATAAGAGAAGGGCATATTATATGGGGAAGGGAGTGGTTGGCAGTGGTTGTACCACCCTTGACCCCGGGTACTATGCGACAGACACTACGCTGCGCAAAATAGCTAATGGTTGTTGTGCGTAGCCTAGTGGGGGCTGTGGCCTCCCCTTGGGAGGTACGCAGTACCTCCCTATTGCTTTGAATCTGTCATAAGGTTCATAAATTTGATTTTTAATTAATTCAAATTTGATTTCATTAAACCTTTTTCCATTTGATTTTGATTTGTAATATACTTATATATATATAATATATATATATATATATAATTTACATGTATATATATATAAATATATATATATATATATTTATATATATATGTTTGTAAATTTACTGTGTATTATAAAGGAAATTTTTATGATATATTTTAAATGCTTAAATTTGAATTTATTTTTTAATTATATATATATATATCTAAAGGGATTTTATATGCTGAGAATATGAATAATTATATAATTTTATATGTTGCAATGTTCTAGTGTAATCGAGAAAATTAGAGATTAAATATGTGTTAATTAATTGAATATTCTTGAATCATTGAATTGGTTAATTGGAAAAATTCATTGTGTATTGAAATGAGTTGTATAGCATTGTATAATGTAAATTGCTTACTCTTGAGACTATTCATTGAGTCTATTGTGGTTTTCTTTTGTTTTGGTTTATGTCATGTGGGGAAAACCCTTGAGTTAGTTGTCCATTGTAGAAGCTTAAGTTATTGATTAGGAACTTCGAAAGGTAGGGATACTAATGTTATTTTTGATCTTTCATTTTGATGTTTGGCCTAGGTTGTGACTATGGTTGTGATTTTAGTTTACACTTGGATTGTACCCTTTGCGGATGTTGTTCATATAAATTTGGCAAGATGGTTATGCCTCACGAATGTTGCATTTGTTGGTTCAGTATTTTTGGTTGATACAATCCTTTTGTGTTGGATATTTTTGTTTGAGTGTCTAGAGAGAGTGGATCTAAGTGGGGGTCAATGCACAAAGGGGTTGTCAGGGTAACCCACGTAGAGTTAGAGTAATCAGTGATAACCTAAGTAATCAATTAGGGGTTTGGTATTTAAACATTAAACAAGATAATTATGATGCCTCATCTTCCTATTAATGCTATCATAGACTAAAGGGGATTGAGAAGGTCATGGTTGGCATGGTCATTCCCTCGTCCTCATGAGAGGTTAATGATTTTGCATGAGTAACCCTATGGAGCGGCACCTTGAGATAGGCTGTCAAGAAAACCATAGATGGAGGGGACACCTTGTGATAGGTTGTATGGATAATCCATGCGATGACACTCTCCTCTAGCATTCCACTTGTGTTCTTTTATTGAAATCCTCTGGAAGTGGTCTATTGTTATGTCTTTTGGTGATTTATTGTTGCTTAGTTTCTATGTGGTATTTTGATATTATGTCTAGAGTTAGTCTTGTGTTACGGTTAGATGTGCTTGGTCACAAATCCTTCCTTGTTAATTCCTAGCATGGGGGTGGTTGGGTGGAACGTGCTTCACACCTCGTTGGGTTCCATATGGTGTAGTTATACAATTCAAAGTAGAGTTTTTGTAGGTGCAATTGATCCAGTGTTCTTATGTACCAGATGTATGTTTACACTTTTGATGTAATTTATTTATTGATGTATCAACTCTCACATATGTTGGGAATATTTTGATGTAATTTGTATATGTGATTATTGAGATGTATTTTCAGATGGATGTATTGTACTATCACACCATGTGATTCATTCTTGTACTACCATTTGTAAACTTTGTTAAGTTGTGTTGTATCTGTAGAAATATATATACTTTATATCTTTATGATTCTTTTGTGGTCATTTTTATGTATGGTTTTATTTGGTACATTTACATATTTCTAGTTATCGTGAATGAATGTTTTATTGATGTCTTTAATAAATGGATTTACATTATTGGTTATTTAATATTTCATTTATTACTTTTTTATAGATTAGTTTTGGCAATTTACTCATGTACCCCAAGGGATTAGTTGTGTAGCTTAGAAAATTGTTATGTTGGAATACTTAGTACAATTCTTTTTTTCTTAAAAAAAAATTGTTCCATTTTTACTTGTTCCTTTGGGGCTCTGTAATGATAAGTATTAAAACTTGGTATTAGAGCTAGGTTACTAACGCTTGTAGGTTCTCTCAATAGCTTGTGGTCCATTAGGGGAACCTTTGAATTAAATCTTGATCTTACATGACTCATTGTAGGATCATTACTGTGCAGGTCATGGTCGAGGAAGAGTCGGGTGGTGTGGCCATAGAGCCAACTGCCAAAGTCCATCACCACCGAGTTCCCATGGTTCAGAGCACAAGGAATGATAGAGTCCTCAACACAATCCATCAGGTGGTGGTCAGAACCCGGGACAACCTGGTTTAGATGGACAGTTGCAACACCTTTTGGGGGAGATTCTTGATCAGTTGGGACCCAGGCCGGAGGAGGAGCCACAGGTTGAGAGAGAAAGGGAAAGGTCGCCAAGGCGAAGGGAAGTAACGACATATCAGGATGTAGTGATAGTTGGTCATATGAGAGATTTGATGAGAGCACACCCACCTACATTCGATGTTTCTAGAGGAGGTTTGGAAGCAGAAACATGGTTAATTGATTTGGATCAATGCTTCGCGATGAACCCCTATGGTAGCAATACCAAAGCTCGATGCACAGTCATGCATCTGAGAGGCTTCACATCCACTTGGTGGCAGCTAGAAGAGAAAAAGTTACATCTGGATATCAGCATGGTCACATGGGAGCTATTTCTGGACAGGTTCAGGGCTCGCTTCCTTTTAGATCATTGGAGGCAACGCAGGGCAGATGAATTTCATAACCTTAGGCAGATGTCGATGTTCGTTGAACAATATGAGTGGTGATTCTATGAATTGAAACAATATGTGGGAATCAACCATGATGAGGGAATGTTGGTTCGACATTTTTTTCAGGGCTTAAATGCCCAAATCAGTGGTGGAGTTAGAGTATTCAAGCCGAAGACAATGAAGGTAGCGATTGAGAAGGCCCATCTAGTAGAAGAAAATTTGGCAATGGCATTGGGAGGACACACAGGAGTTTAGATTGGCAGTGTTCCAACATCAAGTTTTGGTTCTAGAGGTGGACAACCTCAAGCTACAGGGTCCTCTAAAGGCCATCAAGCACCCACTAAGGGTGAGCAGCAACAACACTCCCAGTCGATACTTGAGAACTCTCAGTCTCAACAGGGAGATAGATCTCAGAACAGGAAGAACCGAAGTTGGCAGTGTAATAGACCAGATCATTTTGTGCAGCCGACACAAACCACTTAGTCGACACCTTCACGAGGTAGCTTTCAACAATCGAGTGCACCGTCTGGTGTCAGAGGTTTTGGGTGAGGCACAAGCTGTTTCTCATGTGGGAAATAGGGACATATTTCCAAACAGTGTCCACAAAGAACTTCTAGGGTTATAGTCAAATACCAGCCTTACGAGCCGACGATGGAGTGGCCCAGCGGGTAGGTCATCGAGCATTTTTTGTGGTTGACAACTGCCAGGATGGGTACCGGGGTGTAGTTGTAGAGGCTACTAATAGAGGCTGTGGTTGTGCTACAACATCAGAGACTCACCCTCAGGGGCAGAGATATTGATCAGATGCAGGTTCAGTGGGACCCAAATGATGAGACTTTGGCAACATGGGTGGATGCGTCCCATATTGAGAGGCTTACCCATATTTAGTTACTGGCATCCAGGAGTAAGCCATGTTCTAGGGGGAGGATGTAATACCTCCATGTTGTTGATGCTCTTTTTCATTCTTTGATACTCTTATGTGTTAGTTAGATGTTGGTTTGTGATGGTGATTAGTTCACTGATTTGGTTGTGTGTGGATTCATAGTTTAGTTGGTTGCTGCACTTGACATTATTATGATGATTTATGATACTTTATATAGTGGTTAGATTATACTATGGTTTTTCTTTAATGTTATATGTGATGATGTTGTGATTATATGATGCTATGTTTTCTGATATGGTTGTTAGTGAGTCTTGGTGAAAGGATGGAGTAGCATCACTTGCTTGCGAGCGCCCTACTACCCCACAATTTCCTTTCATGGTGTTTATGCTATGGAGATTTACATGTTACTTGATGTATATTTGTATGTAGAAATTTCAGGAATAAAGTCACGATTCCACCTGTTTCGACAGGACATGACAAGCATTAAATTAACCCAATGGATATAATCTTAAAAAGGGGAGTTGATAAGGAAGTGTCCCCGTCCCAAGTCTGTCATCCCATTGCAAGTTTTGTTGTGTCATGATTGAGGTTTTTTCCTTATCTTTGTGTAGTTTAATTGTTGATTAATTATTTTCTTTATGGTTAGTGGTTGTTTAATTAATCTTTATTTCATAAGATTTAATTGATTAATGTTGTTTTGTTACTTGATTAATTGTAAGTTAGTAAAATATTGAATTTTAAACATATTATAAATTTAAAATTTATTAATTAATTAAAAGTGTAAGCAATTAATTTAAATAAATAATGATGATGATAATTATATATTATCTTTTTCCTGATATTAAATTAGAAAATCAAAAGGGAATATCTTGTGAGGATAATATCATGAGAAAATAATTAATTTTTAATTAAAATTGTGAGATAAGTGTGTACTTTTAAAAGAAAGAAAAGAAGTAATGAATGTTGAAGATTTTTGAGGAAAAAGATGAAGAGCTTTATATATTATGATTTATTTTTATTGTGAGAGAGTTTTACACACATAAGGGTTTTCTAGTTTTGGTCTGTAAAAAAAAAAAGATAGTTTTTTGTGCTTCTTGGTAAAAAGATTGTTTTGAAGAAAGGATTGGTTCAGAAGGGAGTTGAAGGAAGGAAATTGAGAAGAAGCCATGCGAGGGGGATTCTACATCGAACGAAGGACTCCATGTTCTTCCAAATCATTATTTCCTTAGACTTAATATTTTGTGAACAAAATCTTGTTGCCATGTTTGAAAATTAATTTCTCTATGTTTTCAAAGAGGTTTTCTGTGATTGAGAATTTGATTGTTAAACCTTTGAATTTCTCTATTGAAAACTATAGTTAAACCTTTTGAATTTCTTCAATAAAATTAAGATGAGGAATTATTATTTGGAAAGAAAATCATTGTTGTTATTATGTTGAATTTACTTTGGAAAGAAAATCATTTTGTGAATTTGTTGAAATTGCATGCCCAGATGTTTATTGGGTCTGATAAATAAAATTTATTATATTATTTGTTTTGAAACTCTCGCTAAATGTATATATATTTAATATATATATATGTATATATATGTATGTATGTATATATATATATGTATAAATATATATATGTATATATATAAATATAAATTATATACTGTTCGTTTTATAAGAATTTTTTTTGTATAAATAAATATATGGGTTGGATTTCAAAATGGTTTTATAGAATAAATTATGTTAAAAAAAAAAAATTGTGTTCTTGAATTCCATGTTCTTTTAAAAATAAAATTTAAAAAATCAAATAAATAAATAAAAATAAAAATGAAACTGATTTATGGGGGTGGGGGTTGGCCAAGGTCATACCACCCACAGCCCCATTGGTGGTTGGTTGTACGCAGCTGCCATAGGCTACACACACAAGCCAAGGCTGCTAGTCACAGCCTATGGTAGTTGTAGCCTGCCCACCTGTGGTACACAATACCACAGGCGATTGTGGTACTGTGTACCACAGGCTGGGTGGGGGCAACATTTAAATGTTTTTTTTAATACATGTGTTTTCTTTTAAAAATGCAAATGCCTTTTTTATGACTTCATTTAAATTATATATATATATATATATATATATGTATTATATATATTTACTAATGGAATTTATTTTATAGTATGATTTGTTTCATATATATACTTTTATATATATATATATATATGTATGTATATACATGTAAAAAGTGTATATATGTGTATATATATAGATATATATACATTTATATATATATTTATTTGTATGGGATAATTTTATATGTTAAGGACATGGATAAATTATATAAATTCATATGCAGCAATGTTGGAAAAATTGTATAAACTGGTATTATGCTAGTGTAATTGTGAAAATTAGTGATAAACTATGTGTTAATTAATTGAATGTTCTCGAGTAATTGATTGGTTTTATTAGAAAAATTTGTTGTGTTTTGAAATGAGTTGTATATCATTGTTTTATGTAAACTACTTACTCTTGAGACTATTCATTGAGTCCACTGTGGTCTTCTTTTCTTCTAGTTTATGTCTTACGGGAAAACCCTAGAGTTAGCTTATCCTATTATAGGAACTTAAGTTATTTTTTAGAACTTTCAAAGGTGTGGATATTAATGTTATTATTGATTTTGCAATTTGATACTTGGCCTATGCTTTGACTGTGGTTTTGATTTTAGTTTGCACTGAGATTGTACCATTTTGTGAATGTAATTTAGATGATTTTGGCAAGATGGTTATGCCTCGTGGATGTTCCATTTCTTGGTTTTGTAATCTGGTTGGTACAATCCTTTTGTGTTGAATATTTTATGCTTCAGTGTCTAGGGAGAGTGGTTGTAAGTGGGGGTCGGTGCACAAAGGGGTTGTCAGGGTAACCCACATAGAGTTAGAGTAATCAGTGATAACCTAAGTAATTAATTATGGGTGGTTGGTTAAACATTAATAAGTTAATTATGATGTCTCATCTACCTATTAGTGCTATCACAGGCTAAAGGGGACCGAGAAGGCCATGGTTGGCATGATCCTTGCCTCGATCTCACAAGAGGTTAATGATTCTACATGAGTAACCCTATGGAGTGGCACTTGAGATAGGCTATCAGGAGAACCATAAATGGAGGTGGCACCTTGAACTATGTTGTCTGGATAATCCATGTATAGATGGAGGTGACACCTTGTGATAGGTTGTTTAGATCATCCATGTGAATCCATGTGATGACACTCTCCTCTAGCATTCCTTTTGTGTTATTTTATTAGAGTCCTTTGGAAGTGGTCTATTGTTGTCTTTTGGTGATTTATCGTTGTTTAGTTTTTAGTGTGGTCTAGTGATATTATGTTATCTTGTATGGAGTTATTCTTGTGTTACTGTTAGATGTGCTTGGTCAGGGATCCTTCCTTGTTTACTCCCAGCACAGGGGTGGTTGGGTGGAACATGCTATGCACCCTGTTGGGTTCCCTTTAGATGCAGTTGTATCTTTCAATGTAGGGTTTTGGTAGATGTTGTTGATTCGGGTTTCATATGCTCTAGATTTTTATTTGTACTATAGATGTATCTCTTTTATTGATGTATCTCTTCCACGTGTGTTGGGAAGACCTTGATGTAGTTTTTTTACATGTTCATTATGTTGTACTATCAAATTGATGTAATGTTTATTCATACCATGTAATCATTCATGAACTGTGATTAGTAACTATTGATTATGTTATGTTGTATTTGTGGAAATATATATGTATTTAATATCTTCATGATTAATTATTTTGTGTTTTACATATATGGTTTAATATGATTTACTCTTATTAATGTGGTTCTTATCATTAATGGATTTCTAAATGATGTTGTGGATGAATGGATTTATGTAATTGTAAATTTAATGTTTAATCTATTATCTTGTTATGGGTTAGTTTGGTAATGTCACCTCGTGTACCCCAAGGGATTTAGTTGTGCAACTTAGAACATTATTATATTGGAATACTTAAGAACATTTCTTTATGTTCTTGTAAAAAAAAATTGTTGCATTTTGAGTTGTTCCTTTAGGGTTTGTATGACAGGGCATTACAACTTGGTATCAAAGCCAAGGTTGCTAACACGGGGTAGTTCATGTCTGTTAGGAAACCTTTGTACTAACTATTGGTCTTAAATGACTCTAATTGTTGTGCAAGATCATGCCTCAAGGTAGAGGTCGTGGTCATGGAAGAGGCTGAGGTGGTGGTTGTAGAACCAACCGCTAGAGTCCATCACCACTGTGTTATCACGGTTCAGAGCATGAGGAATGACAGAGTTCTCAACACAATTTGTCAAGTGGTGGTCAGAACCCAGGACAACCTAGTTTGGATGGATAGTTGCAACACATTCTGGGGGAGATTCTTGACTGGTTGGGACCCAGGCTAGAGGAGCCGCAATTCGAGAGAGAAAGGGAAAGTTTGCCAAGGCGAAAGGAAGTAATGACATATCAGGATGTAGTGATAGCTAGTCATATGAGAGACTTGATGAGAGAACACCCACCTACATTTGATGGTTCTGGATGAGGTTTGGAAGTAGAAACATGGTTAATTGATTTGGATTGATGCTTCATGATGCACCCCTATGGTAGAAATACCAAAGCTCGGTGCGCAATCATGCATCTGAGAGGTTTTGTATCCACTTGGTGGCGGCTGGAAGAGAAAAAATTACATCTGGATATCAACATGGTCACATGGGATCTATTTCTGGATAGGTTCAATGCTCACTTGCTTTTAGATCATTAGAGGAAACGCAAGGCAAATGAGATTCATAACCTTAGGCAGATGTCATTGTCCGTTGAATAGTATGAGCATAATTTTTATGAATTGAAACAATATGTAGGAATCAACCATGATGAGGAAATGTTGGTTTAGCATTTTGTTTGGGGCTTAAACACTCGAATCAGTGGTGGAGTTAGAGTCTTCAAGCTGAAGAAAATGGGGGTAGCGGTTGAGAAGGCTCGCCTAGTAGAAGAAAATTTGGCTATGGCATTGGAAGGACACATAGGAGTTCAAATCGACAATACACCGACATCGGGTGTTGTTTCTCATGGAGGTCTAGCCTTGGTTTTAGGGTCCTCTAAAGTCCATCAAGCACTCACTAAGGGTGATCAGCAACAACACTCCCAGTCGAGACTTGAGAACTCTCTGTCTCAACAAGGAGATACATCTCTGAACAAGAAGAACTGAAGTTGGCAGTATAATAGACCAAATCTTTTTGTGTAGCTGACACAATCCACATAGTCGGCACCTTCATGAGGCAGCTTTCAACACTCGAGTGCACCGTCTGGTGTCAAAGGTTTCAGGTGAGGCACAGGTTGTTTCTCATGTGGGCAGTAGGGACATATTTCTAGAAAATGTCCATAAGGGAACACTACGAGTTATAGTTAGATACCAGTTGCTTCTGAGGCTACAGTAGGTGATGCCGGTAGGTCACATCGAGCATTTTTTGTGGTTGACAACTGCCAGGATGGGTACCGGGGTGTAGTTGTAGAGGCTACTAATAGAGGCTGTGGTTGTGCTACAACATCAGAGACTCACCCTCAGGGGCAGAGATATTGATCAGATGCAGGTTCAGTGGGACCCAAATGATGAGACTTTGGCAACATGGGTGGATGCGTCCCATATTGAGAGGCTTACCCATATTTAGTTACTGGCATCCAGGAGTAAGCCATGTTCTAGGGGGAGGATGTAATACCTCCATGTTGTTGATGCTCTTTTTCATTCTTTGATACTCTTATGTGTTAGTTAGATGTTGGTTTGTGATGGTGATTAGTTCACTGATTTGGTTGTGTGTGGATTCATAGTTTAGTTGGTTGCTGCACTTGACATTATTATGATGATTTATGATACTTTATATAGTGGTTAGATTATACTATGGTTTTTCTTTAATGTTATATGTGATGATGTTGTGATTATATGATGCTATGTTTTCTGATATGGTTGTTAGTGAGTCTTGGTGAAAGGATGGAGTAGCATCACTTGCTTGCGAGCGCCCTACTACCCCACAATTTCCTTTCATGGTGTTTATGCTATGGAGATTTACATGTTACTTGATGTATATTTGTATGTAGAAATTTCAGGAATAAAGTCACGATTCCACCTGTTTCGACAGGACATGACAAGCATTAAATTAACCCAATGGATATAATCTTAAAAAGGGGAGTTGATAAGGAAGTGTCCCCGTCCCAAGTCTGTCATCCCATTGCAAGTTTTGTTGTGTCATGATTGAGGTTTTTTCCTTATCTTTGTGTAGTTTAATTGTTGATTAATTATTTTCTTTATGGTTAGTGGTTGTTTAATTAATCTTTATTTCATAAGATTTAATTGATTAATGTTGTTTTGTTACTTGATTAATTGTAAGTTAGTAAAATATTGAATTTTAAACATATTATAAATTTAAAATTTATTAATTAATTAAAAGTGTAAGCAATTAATTTAAATAAATAATGATGATGATAATTATATATTATCTAGGGCGGGGCCCTAGCTAAGTAATTCCGTTGCCTTGGCTAGTCATGAGTTCTAGTCTCCCTATCCTTGGTACCGGAGGAGTGTCGCGCCAGCCTTGTCATGTTAAAAAATTTACCAGGCACACTCACGGTTTATAGGGTCGTGCTGCATCCTCGCTGTCTAAAAAATAAAAATTATATATTATCTTTTTCTTGATATTAAATTAGAAAATTAGAAGAGAATATCTTGTGAGGATAATATCATGTGGAATTAATTAATTTTTAATTAAAATGTGAGATAAGTGTGTGCTTTTAAAAGCAAGAAAAGAAGCCAATGAATGGAGAGGATTTTTGAGGAAAAAGATAATGAGCTTTATTTATTATTATTTATTTTTATTATGAGGGAGTTTTTACACACATAAGGGTTTTCTGGTTTTTGTCTATAAAAAAAAGAAAAGAAGAATAGTTTTTTGTGCTTCTTCGGAAAAAAATTGTTTTCAAGAAAGGATTGGTTCAAAAGGGAGCTGAAGGCATGAAATTGAGAAGAAGCTACAGAGGGGATTCTACATCGAACGAAGGACTCCATGTTCTTCCAAATCATTATTTCCTTAGACTTAATATTTTGTGAACAAAATCTTGTTGCCATGTTTGAAAATTAATTTCTCTATGTTTTCAAAGAGGTTTTCTGTGATTGAGAATTTGATTGTTAAACCTTTGAATTTCTCTATTGAAAACTATAGTTAAACCTTTTGAATTTCTTCAATAAAATTAAGATGAGGAATTATTATTTGGAAAGAAAATCATTGTTGTTATTATGTTGAATTTACTTTGGAAAGAAAATCATTTTGTGAATTTGTTGAAATTGCATGCCCAGATGTTTATTGGGTCTGATAAATAAAATTTATTATATTATTTGTTTTGAAGCTCTCGCTGAATGTATATATATTTAATATATATATATTATGTGTGTGTGTGTGTGTGTGTGTGTGTGTGTGTGTGTGTGTATAAATATAAATTATGTACTACTCTTTTTATAAGAAATTTTCTTATATAAATAAATATATGGGTCAGATTTTGAATTGTTTTTATAGAATAAATTATGTTAAAAAAATTTGTGTTCTTGAATTCCATGTTCTTTTAAAAATAAAATTTAAAAAATCAAATAAATAAATAAAAATAAAAATGAAACTGATTTATGGGGGTGGGGGTTGGCCAAGGTCATACCACCCACAGCCCCATTGGTGGTTGGTTGTACGCAGCTGCCATAGGCTACACACACAAGCCAAGGCTGCTAGTCACAGCCTATGGTAGTTGTAGCCTGCCCACCTGTGGTACACAATACCACAGGCGATTGTGGTACTGTGTACCACAGGCTGGGTGGGGGCAACATTTAAATGTTTTTTTTAATACATGTGTTTTCTTTTAAAAATGCAAATGCCTTTTTTATGACTTCATTTAAACTTATATATATATATATATATATATATGTATATATATATTTAATGATGAATTTTTTTTTATAGTATGATTTGTTTTCATATATATATTTTATATATATACTTATATATATATATATATATATGTATGTATGTATATATGTATATACACATAAAAAGTGTATATATGTGTGTATATATATATAGATATATATACATTTATGTATATATTTATTTGTATGGGATGATTTTATATGTTGAGGACATGGACAAATTATATAAATTCATATGCATCAATGTTGGAAAAACTGTATAAACTAGTATTATGCTAGTGTAATTGTGAAAATTAGAGATAAACTATGTGTTAATTAATTGAATGTTCTCGAGTAATTGATTGGTCTTATTGGAAAAATTTATTGTGTTTTGAAATGAGTTGTATATCGTTGTTTTATGTAAACTACTTACTATTGAGACTATTCATTGAGTCTACAATGGTTTTCTTTTGTTCGGGTTTATGTCTTGCGAAAAAACCCGAGTTAGCTTATCCTATTAAAGGAACTTAGGTTGTTGTTTAGAACTTCTAGAGGTGGGGAAACTAATGTTATTATTGATTTTGCAATTGTAGACTTGGCATATGCTTTGAATGTGGTTGTGATTTTATTTTGCACTGGGATTGTACCATTTTGTGAATGTAATTCAGATGATTTTGGTAAGATGGTTATGCCTCGCAGATGTTCCATTTGTTGGTTTTTGTGATTTGGTTGGTATAATCCTTTTGTGTTGAATATTTTATGCTTGGGTGTCTAGGGAGAGTGGTTCTAAGTGGGGGCCAACACACAAAGGGGTTGTCAAGGTAACCCACGTAGAGTTAGAGTAATCAGTGATAACCTAAGTAATTAATTATAGTGGGTGGTTAAACATTAATAAGATAATTATGATGCCTCGTCTGCCTGTTAGTGCTATCACAGACTAAAGGGGACCAAGAAGGTATGGTTGGCATAATAATTTCCTCATTCTCACGAGAGGTTAACGATTCTGCATGAGTAACCCTATGGAGTGACGCCTTGAGATAGGCTATCAAGAGAACCATAGATGGAGGTGACACCTTGAACTAGGTTGTCTGGATAATCCATGTATAGATGGAGGCGACACCTTGTGATAGGTTGTCTGGATAATCCATGTGGCCATGCGATGACACTCTCCTCTAGCATTCCTTTTGTGTTGTTTTATTGGAGTCCTCTGGAAAGTGGTCTATTGTTATGTCTTTTGGTGACTTATCATTGTTTATTTTTCAATGTGGTCTAGTGATATTATGTTATCTTGTATGGAGTTAGTCTTGTGTTACTGTTAGATGTGCTTGGTCAGGGATCCTTCCTTGCTTACTCCCAACACGTGGGTGATTGGGTCGAATGTGCTACGCACCTTGTTGGGTTCCCTATTAATGCAATTGTATCTTTCAATGTAGGGTTTTGGCAGATGTTGTTGATCTAGGATTCATTTGCTCCAGATGTGTATTTTTACTATAGATGTATCTCTTTTATTGTTGTATCTCTCCTACGTGTGTTGGGAAGACCTTGATGTAATTTTTTTATATGTTCATTATGTTGTACTATCAAATTGATGTAATGTTTATTCATACCATGTAATCATTCGTGAACTGTCATTTGTAACTACTGATTATGTTATGTTGTATCTATGGAGATATATATATTTAATATCTTCATGATTAATTCATTTATGTTTTTCATATATGGTTTAATATGGTTTACTCTTATTAATGTGGTTATCGTTAATGGATTTCTAAATGATGTTGTGGATGAATGGATTTATGTAATTATAAATTTAATCTTTAATCCATTATCTTTGTTATGGGTTAGTTTTGTAATGTCACCTTGTGTACCCCAAGGGATTTAGTTGTGCAACTTAGAATAGTGTTATGTTGGAATACTTAAGTGCATTTCCTTATGTTCTAAAAAAAAATTATTGTGCCTTGAGTTGTTCCTTTGGGGTTTGTGCGGTAGGGCATTATAGTAACTATGATATCTAGTGCATGGAATTGGTTTCATAGCATTTCATTGAATTTTTTTTCTTAATTAAGTTTCAAAGTCAAACCAGTTACAATTCAAACATGATTCACTGGCTAAAACATAACTTTTTTTGTATGTATTGAAATTCTTTTCTTTTTCTTGTTGGATCAAGGACATCAATATCCAATGCACTAATATTTTTCAATTTTTTTTTTGATAATCTACTAATTTTTCTCCATGTGGAGAACAAAGAGCTTGATTTTCAATGAAAAACCTATATTTAATCAAATTGAAAAAAATAAATATTAAAACCAAAATATATTAAAATTATATTTGATGGATAGCTTATTTTGAGGACTACCATTATCTAGTTGGGTCTGTGAAGTCTCCTCCATTTTCATCCTCAACCCGAGTTTCAAAGGGAAATTTTTTGTAGAGATTTGTTAGAAGATGGGGACAAGGGGGGTTCTATAGAACTAAGGTTCTCTAGAACTAGGGGGTTCACTAGAACCCCCTTCTAGCAAACCCCCCTTTAAATTTAGTCACAAAATAAAACCCACTAAAAGTGGGTTCACTAGAAGGGGGGTTCACTAGAACCCCCCTTCTAGCAAACCCCCCTAGTTATAGCATACCCCCTAAAGTTTTTTCCATTCAAAAATTAATTTTCCCTTCCTCAACAAAATTCTAGACCAATTTTGTGGGTTTACCCCATACTAATGCAAACACATTACGCTAAGGATTATTTACCAATTCCCAACTCAATGACTAGACTCAACCAATCACTGTGAATGTGTGTATAAGCTCATATAGGTTACGTTATTGGTTACCTGACCAACATCTTCTCTTGAGTGATACTTCCCCTCCACCTAGAGGAATTGAACATATACTTGCATCCACTGACATATGCCCAAGGTAGTCAAGTATTCAAAAAGTATGCATTACACATAATACATCTCCAAAGTTGTAATATCAATTCAATAACCATCCTTTTCACATATATGAATTTTGTCATATATTATTAAATTAGATAACATTTATTCATAATTATTTTGATAACAAAGTGCAAGCACAATTTATTCATCTTCAAAAATTAAATTACATTGAAAATTTACCCTACATAGTAATTGTAAATAGTAATTACACAATTGGGGTGTAATAGGAATTAGACCATCTCCAAGAAGGGAGTACAATTTCTATCATTACACATACATATCCTCATTTCTTGTTGCAAAACAAACACACTATGCAAGTTTTAATGCAACATAATTTTTCCTTTCAAAAATTAGTTCTACTTAAACGTAGCCTTGACAACTAAACTTTGGAATTTAATAATCATATAAATTGCATTTGGTTTCAATATGCCTTATACTTATAGGAAAAATGTCACAATTTAAGGAATCTATTAGCATCTCTTACAATGTGTTCAAATTCTATATTAAGGAACATCTTAGCAAGATGTTCAATATACCTTCTACTTAAAGGAAAAATCTCACAATTCAAGGAATCTATTAACATCTCTTACAATGTTTTCAAATTCTATATTAAGGAACATCTTAGGAAGAATTCAAGACATCATTCATGATACCTTCTCTTATTGGGTCTTAGCATCTAGAAAGGATCAAAACTTGTAGCCAATCTAAGCTTATCTAGAGAGCTCAACAAGTACGAGGCAAAAAATATCAAATAAAATGTAAAAGGACAAAGCATCAAACATGTAGGTCCAATGGATGGTTGATTTATTCAATCATTTATCATAGTTTCCAAGTGATGCCTTCTAAGATACACAAGAGTTTAGGTCATGCACATGAATGTTTTAGGGTGTTTCCCACTCAAATATTGATCAAAATAAATATTTATAATGATGTCTATGTGCCAAAGGTAGTACCCTGAGAATGATTAATATTGCTTCTAAAAATCTAAGACAAGGGACTTTTTCCTTTTCCTATCAAGTGAAAAAATTCTAAAAGACTCCCTTTACATGAAACACATGCCAACTTTCTTATGCATCATGCGATAAGCACCTTTAGGAGGTTCATGTTATCAAGTGTCACAACTAAGGAGGGTGAACTCAAGGCCCTAGCATTGAACCTTAAGCTCTAATTTAGCAAATATAACAACCTTCATAAATTTAACACAATTAAAATCACAAATTTACACATCATCACTCGCATAGAAAGACATTTATCCAATGCACAAGAAAAAGATAAATATTTATATTAATTTAATAAATTTAACTACATGTGTTATTTACAAGGAAATCATACAGGAACAATTTCCTTACATTAGACCTCTTGGTTGATAGCAATACTATATAGCAAACTAAAAATTGAGTCTTCCTGATAGTATCCTTTCAACCTTAAAATTCCTTCAACCATCTCAAGGGTGAGAACATTATGGGAGATAATTTCTTCCCTACCATGAAGTGAGAAACTTCCCTAGAATTCTTCAATCCATCAAAGAATACTTGACCTAGCATGAGGAAAACTAGCAATCCAATATTGAATAGGAGTAATGGAATATATGTAGCAAGTTCAAAATGACATCTAATCATATCATGATCATCACAAAGATTACACAAAAAAATGTCATCATACTTGATGCATGTGCACATACATAGTCAATCATGAAGGATATATGTTAGATTACTGTCAATGTTGCTAAGTCCATTTCTTGAAAAGCAAAAGGCTATTATATGCAAGCACTAGTTTTTAACATGGAAACATGTCTACATGCATGCAATCCTTTCAATGATATTTATATAAAAAATGCATTAATAAACCTAAATCATAAGTGCAATTTAAGAAAATAAATCAATATTCGTTCATCAATTTTCCATAAGCAAAGAAACATGTCTCAACAAGGTTTTAAGAAAACATGTCAAAATCACATCTTCCTTCTTATGTGCATGCAAACATAAGCTAAATTTGCACATTCATATTTTAATATTCACAGAAAAGTATTTGCTTCCAACAATATAAGGATTTTTAAAACTGATTAAGGAAGGTATATCACATGTATGTGTTTATAGGTACATATATATATGTATGAATATGTGTACACATTCCTATAAAATATAGCACTCATATGATCTATTATAGAGTTTCTCACTTAAGAATGCATTTCATACATATACCTTCATTACATTCACTACAAGGATAAACGAGAGTTTACATATGCATCCCAAAATACATCTTCCATCTAGTTAACAACGTTAACAAATAAACATATTCTAAATTATATTATGGGTATGTGTAGGATCATGATGGGCCAAAAAATGGCAACATGATGGGTATGTGGCTGACGACTATTTTTTTACCAAAATTTGATGAAACGAAAAGGGTTTTTAAAGGAGATTCTCAGCTTTCCACTGATATAAATTATGCTTTACTTTGAATTTAATAAGTAATTATTATTCATTTTTTATTCAAATTATGACTAAAGTCCTGATTGATAGGCTGATTGAAAAACATCTAGCTTTCAAATGGTATAACATTTTTGAATCCAAAACATGTGTCACATTCTATGTTTTGCATACTATAGGATTAAAAAAAAAATTGAATTTCATGAAGTTTTGACAAAGTTAAGGTGGTTAGACATACAATTTTATATTTTTTAAAAGTTGTAATAAAAAATCATAATTAGTTATTCACTTGGAAAAAAATATAAAAAAATATGCATCACATCGAAGCATTAGTCCTCTACTTATATCTAAAAGCTTATTATAAAATATTATCATTTTATTGTGGTTAGGGTGGTCAAACTGACACCTACTTATTTTTTCCCTGAAAATTAATTACCATTGCATTGAAATTTCAAAATTTCACCAAATAGATTTTTTTTTTAAAACAAACCTAGTCATTTAGAAACTACATTCAATTTGCTACAGATTCTATTCTTACATATATTTTTGAAATAATATAGATAACTTATTCAAATTTTTATGTCAAGTTGCCTAACTCTGATTTTTCTGAATTTTTTGCCACTTAAGGGTCTATCTTTTCCATGATGATCTTGTGCATACCCTTATCATTACTTTATTTAAATCTAAAATGTTACTATACTAATATTAGATCATGGATTTTCTAAAGATATTTTATATTCCATTCTCAAATGGTCAATATAGGAGTCACTAACTCATGAGTTATAATGATCACTTTGAAGTCATTCATTTATTCATATAACTTCTTAGCACTTTTGACATCATGGACTATTCACCAATTTCTCTATGGTACCAAGGAGAATGCAAGGACTAGAATACTTCTTTAGTTTAATGTAAGTTGGTGAGATCCTCAAGCAATCAGCCCAAATAGAGTTAATATGAGAACTCCCTTCCCTATAATTATTACACTTAGGATGTTACAAACAAAACAAAAAAATGTAAATTCCTTGATCAATACTTATCCTATCTTGAAATGAGCTTTTTCCATCATTCTCATAAAGAAATTCTAAGGTGCCAACCTTGCTTTTCTTCCTATGTATTTGATGAATGTTAGGGTCGATGCCTTTGAAGGGATTTTAATAAAATGTGTTGAAGTAGCTTTCCATTTCTTTTCTCTTTTAAATAAAGAGGTTATTGCTTATCTGGCTACATGGAAAAATTGAACATGGAACAAGAAATTTAATGGTCCATCAAAGAACTTCATTGTTCTAACATAATCTTCTAGCAACTTTAAGGGAGTCTAATTCTTCCAAAGCTAATAAAATTAAACAATCAATTACTCCCATTTATAGTAGATGTATGATTTGAACACAATAGTCTCATAATTCTACCATATTTAAGATGAGGGATAAGGTACCATTACACATCATCTCCCAAATGATTGACATGGAGATCCTCTTTTACTATATCATTTGAATGATTGGTTAGCTAGGAAGAAAGTTAGAAGGAGTAGAAATCTTATCAACATGAGAATATTTTCAAGAAATTCCAATAGGAGACCAATGCTAAATGGAACATTCAGTAAATTTGACATGCATTGACTTTAGGCTTATATTGGTGTGACGATGATAACGGTTGAGATTTAGATGAATATTGAGTGTCCAAAGAAAATAACAGTAATGAGATTATATGATACAAGAGCATCTAGTGGTGTAAGGGAAATCCTACATCACCTAAAAATATTTGCATTTCTTATTGGTAGTTTCTTAGATGTTTTTACTTTTCTAGACACCCTTTTCATCATAATGTAATTCCCCAATTTTGGTTTTTTTTTCTTTTTTTGGCCAACTGCTATTTGTAGCAGGTATTGGAATTTGAAGGTATTTGGGGAAAAAAATTAAATGGGAGGATTCAAAAAAAAAAAACATTGGCAAAAGAATCAAGCTGAGAGAATTCTCGGTTTGAAAGATATTGCAGTTTCAATCTCCTAGAATTGCACCTGAAAACCTTCCACATCATATTTGAGGCACTAAATGGCCTGAAAATGGCCCCGAAACTTATCAATATTGGTGTAGCAAAATTTGAGCACATTCTTGGCTCTGAGACCTTTCCGACGGTTCAAACGATTCAAAAAATGGAGTCTTAGATCAAAAGTTATGGCTCCCAGAAGTTGGTGCACTTCCAAAAATGTGCTAAATTTTGAATAGGGTTTTAAAATTTGATTTTCAAATTGTATTTTTTGGTGCCAAACTGCCAAAACTAAAATTTGAATTTGTTTTGGCTCCAAACCAAAAATGAGCTCTATTTATGGGTGATTTTTAATAACTTTTGTAGCTTTTTGGGGAAAAGAGTGAACATTGGGAAAAAGGGGTAAAACTTTATAATTTTCTGTAAGAGAATGTATTATAGAACTTGAGGATTTGACATCCTCTACATGTAAGATTTTCATCATTCTGAATAAATAATATTCTCTATTGTGTGTGTGATATTCTATATCTTGGGTTAGCACCCTCATTAGGTGGTATATGTGAGCATGTGATAAAATCTGTAAACACTAAACCTCAAGCATGGGTTGATGACTTACAAATTCATCAAAATACTCCTATGAAATAATGCAAAATGCTTCCTAACATGATAACAAAACAAACTAAACTGAAAGTGTGAAGAATACATAATGCACCCTTATCTCAGAGTGGATTGGTGCTACTTTGATGTGAAAAGTAGCCCTTTCCCAACCCTTGATTAAGCTCCATGATATGATATGTTGATGATCAAGATGATGGATGGGAAAAATTAGTTCTTCAATGAAGAGTGACTTTGCATAAGCTTTTTGGATGAAATTGTGGAGGGTTTTCTTGAGGATGAAGCCTTTATTTAAAGATTTTCAAATGCTAAGAGTTCCAAACATGGAGGATGTGGGACTAAGATTGGAAAAATGAGAGGAAGACACTTGTCAAGTGGTGAGTGGTTGATGCATGTGCAAGATTTGGGAATGTGCCCAAGAGGGGGGAAATTTGAATTCAAATTGTGCAATGAATAATGAGTTTGACCTTTGGAAGGGGACATGTAAGAGCCATGTAAGAGCTCATAAATGACTTGTTGGATGTACATGTCCACTTGTTTTTTATTTCAAATTCTAGGGAATATTCCATGTTGAGTAAAAATGTTGGATTTAATAAATCAATAAATTGTTTTATTTGTGCAAGTGGAGATATCTAGAGGATTTGACATGCATTAGATTAGATTTAATTAGGATTAATTAGCTAGGATGATGTTTAGGATGCTTTAACTTTTATGACTTAAATACTTTGATTTATTTAAATCAAAAGGGATGGGAAATGACCTTTGAGATTTTAATTAAATAAATTTTGATTTATTTAATTAAAGGATGATGTGAGCCTTTGATTTGAATAACCTTAGGACTAAAGACTTGATTTACCTGATGAATGGATGAGTGCATAATGCTAATTTTGTTTGTCTAAATTTTTCCCCTCTTTGAAGCAATGTACTTGTTGTGTTGATTCAAAGAATAAACTTTCCGCGATAAAAAAAAAAAAAAAAAAAAAAAAATAAAAATAAAAAATTGATTTTTCGGATGCCCCAACAAAAAGTACACTGGTACATTGCCCCCTCAAGAGATTGAGCGAAAAGATTCAATTTGAGGGTCAATCTCATGATAAAGAGGTTCAAAATGGATGGTTATGATGAGATTATTTTAAGATGCTTAGAATAACAAATCTATATTATCCTAAACAACTTAAATGATGATATGATGTGATGATAGATGACATGGATAATGTGATATGCTATGATTATGCAATGGATGATTTATGTAGATGCTCAGACTAACAGATCTATATTATGGTGATGATACAAATGCAATGCATGTGAAATGATCGATGGTTCTTATTATGTATGATATGAATGATATGTGGTATGCTAATAGTTTTGTGGATGTAGGATGGATGCATGATGGATGCATTGGTGATGATGATTAATTATTCATGACATGGTGTTAGTGTGGAAAAGAAGAAATTAGATGATGACAAGAGTATCCAACAAGCCCACATTATGAGAAATGATGATGATGATGATAGATGATGTTGATAAATGGATGATTTGCTTATCAAGGATTGGGATTTTAAAAGGGCTACTTACCTTATGTTTTATAACACACGTAGGTACGATGCATCAAGGTATAAAGAACCAGGATGGTGTTGTATCTAGTGCGATGGAATTTGACTCGACAAACAAATAGGAGTACTCTTGTTCACACTTGATATATAGAAATCTTGCTAGGACGTACCTAACAAAGCAAGTATTCGCCAAGTTATTTTACAATAACATCCAACAAGCACAACAGAAAAAAGATAATGATCGTTGCCCCATTCCTATATCTCTAAATCCTTTGCTCGAATATCATCGAGAGGTCCTTGGAATGAGTGCAATAAGATAAATCAAAATAAAAGATCAAGTACAAAAACAAGTCAATTTTCTTCATATCTCTAGCTAAAGGGATTTGTTTTGATAGGATAAGAATCCAAGGTGATATCCAAAATGATGCCCATTGTTGGAACGATATATCCTAGGACATGCATTGTATAGGATGATGATGGGTTTGATAAGTTGATTGATAGGCTATTGATATAAGGTTGATTGACATGTTTGCAATTGATCAAGAGTTTGATTTTTCATTTACAAGATTTGTTGTTTGCTTTTGATTTTACTATTGAAGCTTGCTTTTGCTGATTGTTGTGGTTGTTTTTGTTTGTTTTGCCAAAGGATGAAGGTGATAATCAGTTTATTATGGGTGATTGATTATTGCGGGTGAAAGAGAAATGGGATGGGTGGATGTTTTCAAATATTTGGATGTTTTTGACGTTTTTGGAATGTTTTGAGGCTGTTTTTGGTGTTTTTGAGATTTTACAAATGTTTTGATTTTTGATTTTTTTGAATGTTTTTTGATTTTGATGTTTTTTTGAATGTTTTGGATTTTGATGCTTTTCAAATGTTTTGGATTTTGATGTCTCAGGGGCTGATCAAAGATGAGCCTTGCCTATGTTTAAGGTCAGAGACAACATAGTTCGGATTCCAATGTTTTTGATGTTTTTAAATTTTTTGAATGTTTTTTGGATTTTTGATATGTTTTGAATGTTGTTGGATTTTCTGATGTTTTGATGTTTTTGGATGTTCACATGATTTTGATAATTTTGATATGGATATGTGTGATGCTATCAATACTCTATTTTGAGATTTTGTTGAAATCCAAGCTAAGGCTATTTAATCAGATCAATGGATTGATGGTGATAATAACATTGTTGAGGATACACAAATATGTAAGGATTTTTTTGATCTGGATTGATGATGATAACATTTTTGAGGATACACAACAATGCAAGGATAGTGTTAAGCAACACAATGATCTGGAAGGATATCCCAAGATTATGGATTGATTGGATTCGATTGATTAGGATTGATGAAGCTTGATTTGGAACAAAATTTGTTTGAATGATTTGATGTGATGTTTGAAGTGTAACTTAGATGCAATTGATAGTGATTGTTTTGGATTGATGTTTGATGAAAGATGAAGACTGATAAGGAATGTCTTCTTGTCAAAATATGTGATGGGCTAGTGATTTGGATTTTTTCTCACAAGTGATTTGACCAATTTGATTTCATGTTTTCCAATGCTCAAATCGCCACATAAGTTGGAGGATATAGATCAATATTTATTCCCATAGAAAGATGTACATATCTGCCCCCAGTGTCTAGCAATGTATGAAATGTCATGGATAGATGCCTCGATAGGTGTATGGATAGGTGGATATGGTAAGTATGCCAAGGATTCCAAGGATTATCTTGCAATAAGATAAGGTGTTTGGATAAGGAATGCTTCATTTGGATAATGCTTCATGGCTCAGATAATGCTGGGTAGGATAGGATCAATGAAAATGACCCATGTCAAGATGTTTTACCGTAAGCAAGCATAAAGTGTGCCCCAAACATTCATCAAGATCAAGATAACTTGGATGATGGATGCAGATGGATGAAAATGGATTAGATCAATGGTTTATGGATGAATGGATTTATTATGGATGGGATAAGATGCTTTAATCTGAACTGGTTCACATAGATGCTTGATTCTACACATGATGCATGTTTGCAAGGTTTTCATCATGGTCTTGCCCAAAGTGCCACTGTAGTGGTTTTCACTAGAGGACATTTTTTTCTCTTTACTGTTTTCAACCATTTTTTTTTTTTTTTGGATTTTAATATTTTTTGATTTTTTTGATTTTTCAAAAAGATTTATGCTAACCCACTTGTTGGTGTTGATGTAGACACTTCTATCATAATGTGCCATCGGTATCCTACCTGAAGAAGTTGCTTTTCTAAGATACGTGCACTTGAAAGCAACTTTTGAGATTCCTGATTTACTTTATTGAGGCTAGAGTTGACTCTGTCTTTGTGCATACATCGCGATAGAGTGCCTTCAAAATCCTTATGATGAAGGGTCGTTTCCAATACATGGTCAATGTAAGAACTAGATATCATGTGTGGACGTATGGATGGAGTGTGTTTTGGGATAAAAGATGGATTGGTTGATAGTTTGGAACCTTGGACTCTCCAAACTTGGGAAGATGAGAAATGATGGGTGGATACAAAAGTGTGCATGGAATTAGGACCAATTGCTTGATACACTTTGTACGTCACTTGAAAAGCCTACTTTTTCTTTTGTGGACATCCTTGATGGATACTTTTCCCTCTCTTATTTTGCCCCATAGTTTCTTTGACTAATGGAGTTTGGTAGGGATAATCTTTCTTTGTATGCTTTGGTATCCATATGTATTTGATTTGTCCTTTATGATTTCTAGCTTCTTTTTATTTGATAACATTCTTCGTACTTTGATTCAATTCTTTATTTTGATGTTGGTCCCAATTTGTGGATGGGGTGATGGGTGGATGAAGATTCGTGACATGACTATTTGTAGTATTGACACTAGTTTCATCATAAGGACTCTTCGTGTTCCCTATGTTGACATTTGCTTGAGATGAAGTTGCCCCCAATATTGTGGAAGTAGTGCCTTCATGCTTTAATTCTTCTTGTTTCGAGAGTTCCTATTTGGAGTGCATTCTCTGATAAATGACCATCGTAGGTGACATTGTTTCAATTTGTCACTCTGCTAACTCTGGATTATCTTGTTCCATGTAACCTGCTTCCTTGATTGGATAATGTTGGATATCTTCATACATGATGTCCTTAGTCTGAATTTGGGATATATTTAATCCTGGTGTTGATACCTCAATTTGATTGTAGGAATTGATAATCTGCTCTTTTTGTGTAACAAAATCTTGTTCTAGATGAATATCATCTACATGTCCATCCATAGAAAGCATCTCATGGGTAGATGGAGGAGTATGTGCTACATGGATATGATCATCTTGCATAGATAGGAGAGTGTCGATTAGCTTATTGTAGTATCTTGAAGATAAAAATTCTTGATCTTAAATGATTTCAGAGTTACTTTCGACATGCTTTGGATCAAGTTCTTGACATGGGTCAGTTTCAAAGGATGGATTGCTTACAAAGGGTTCTTGGATGTCTTCATTAGACATGGTAAGTGGTTCAACATCCTCAAGTGTTGATTTCGGGGTTCCTTTAGTATCTGTAGCCATGAGGTCGGAGGATGTCAATATGTCTTGGGAAGGACCATTGCTAACTTTGGTGAAGGATTTTGATTATGCTTTGGAATAAATTCTTGAGATATATCCTCTAACTCATAAGGCAATATAGAGACATTTTCAATATGATCATTGGTCAACGGATCATGCATTATGTCAATTGGATCAAATAATCCTAACACTCCTTGAAAGAGATCACTAAAAAGTGGCTCTTGATGTATGGTGAGTTGGTCATCGGATTGTGTAGATACATCCTCAATGTGTTCCTCAATGGAGAGGTTTTGATCATTGTTTTTGACAATTGTAGTGAAGGGATTGTGAATGTCTTCAACCATAGAGTCACGTGATATTGACATTTTTTGAATTGGATCATTGTTGGGTATCATTGGTGGATTTTGATCATGACCAAAAAGTGACTCTTGGTGTATGTTAATTTGATCTTCGGATGAGGTAGGAACACCTTCGATTTGCTCTTGGATGGATAGATCTTGATCATTGATTTTAGCCATTGTGGTGGGGAGATTGTCAATTCTATCACAAATGGTTGAATGTTCATTGCTATCCCCAATAGTTATCATTTTTGGTGTTTGAGCTTGTATTTATTGGGTAGCTCGAGAGGCTTGGGCAGCTTTTTTAGTTTTTCTTGCTTGTTGCGTGGCTAGATATTGTTGGAATCCCCTTTGGAAAGCAGCTTGTAATGTCATGTTGTATTTTTTTGATGTGGTGGAAGTTGGTGGTGGTGGGGGTGGTGGATTCAAAATCATGTTGGATGTAGTGACAAGTGTTTGAGATACGCTCAGAGCGATCATGGTAGTGAGGGGTTGAGATGTGATGGGCATGATAGTGGTGGTTGGAATGATTGAAGGGATAGTGATGGTTGGAATGGCCGAGGTGATAGGTCCTTGGGAAACCGTATTTTGATTTGGGATCAATGTTGTCTGATTAGATACCATCCATTGGTGTGATGTCGATGGTAGATTCAAAGGATTTGTTGTGATGGTTTGATTGGTGTTAGGTGGATTGGTCTTAGGTAAAGGGGGAAGCCCTAAACCAACAAATGATATAGGTAATGGTGGTGGAGATTTCCCTTGGCCCAATGACTCAACTATTTTGGAAAGTGCAGCAACTTGATCTCGCCAAATTTGTTCTTGATTTTGATCTTGACTCCCTTGATATAGTTGATTTGGCTCTTTTTTAAGCAAATTTGGAGTGTGTAGTTGTGTTTGATTTTGGAAAATGTTTTGATTTGGGATGACACTCAGATTTGGCATGATAGGTTGAGATTGACCATTGTTCATGTTTGGAATATTCGTATGATTTGGAAATGTATCCATCCCAAAGTTTTCCGGATTCATGTTTTAAAAACTTGTACTTGGTACATTCTCATTTGGCTTGTAGGGATTTAATGGGATGACATTGTTCATTGGAAGGCTCATGCTTTGATTGTTCGGTTGAAAAATTTGTAGGTTTGGATTTAGATCTACCATCGAGAAATGTGTTCCAATCTTTGATTTGGGCGTACTCACACTTGTCATTCTATTGACATTTTTTGAAGGTAATGGTCCCATGTATGGATTGTATAAGTGTGAGTTTTGATAATCGATCAGCATTGTAAGGCTTTGAAAATTCAATTGATTTGTATTACTGAAGATGTATGGATCAAGTTTATATTCCATGTTCTCCTTGTGTTTCGACCTTGTTGCAAAAGTGACATCTAAGGTGTTTAGGAGCAAATGATGAGATGAAGGATGAAAAGGGATGAATGATATGAGTGTTGAATGTTTAGGGACTTTGGATCAATGCTAGACTTAGGGTTTGATTTTTATTGTTTGATTTGGATAGTGAACTTGTAAACCCTAAAATGTTGGATGTGATCTTAGGATGAACTTGTTCAAAGGATTGTTGATTTAATTAGATGTATGAGAAAGGATGCATTCCCACACACCTAACTAAACAAATGACTTTGATTTGATTTAAGGATGTAGAAAGTCTAGATAATGATGTTTCCAAAGCTCTAAAGTTGTTTGTGGGATGAGATGATAAATGTTTGAGATGGATGAAGTGTTTGATTTGATCCTAAAATACTTAGAGAGACTTTGTTTACTAGGCCAAGGTATTGAAGAACACACTTTTCCCTAAGAGAAATTCAAAATCAAAAGACCAATGTTTGCATGAAAATCATATCACCAAAACATACCAAGCACATGTGAGGGGTCCAATTTGCTATCTTTGCTTAATGAGTTATTTTTACCACAAACACACTTCTTGATTAGGTTTCAAACTGAATGTCCAATGTCACAACTTCTTTTCATCCCACAAAGTGCTATGTGGAAGTTCCAAGAAATAAGGACACGGGTTTCCTAATGTTGACCTTTGTAAGAGCAAATTAAGATGTAAACCCAATTACTTAGAAACCTCTAAGGACATAATCCCCAGGGTAAGCAATAGTTCTTGGGTTTTGTCAAAGGTATTTTCTCTAACTAAGGGGTTTGAAATTTTGATGATGATCTTGAATGTTGGTTTTCCCATGTTTTTCGATTAATGCACTGTGTTTTCAAACTGACTCACAAGCAATATGATGTCCTAGTTCAATTGGTACATTTTTCTTGGTGGGCTTGCCTCATGCCCTTCGTAGTAGAAGAGATGATTTTACATGCAATCAAGGACAAAATATAAAGGTATATTAAGAATGAAGTCTTAACCTCTATATTCTAACCAAGATCGGACATGGCAACTTATTGGAATCTAAGTTCCAATGCACCACTTTGATAAACTCGTTGGATGGACTGGTTGGCAACTACAAACAAGGTTCTTACTGACACAACATCTGGGAAATGGCACCTTGCGAGCATCCAGCAAGCCACTTAAGGCTTTAATCAATCCTACTAGGGGCTCTTATATGTTTTACGGTAGTACCCCATTCTGAAAGACACTATACGGCTAAGGCCTACATACCATGAGGACTTGACAGTTTAGTCTTATCCATTTGTATACCGGCCCAAATGAAAAATTGGTTGGAGTTGCCTTTGAGTTCTCCTTTCGGATGTGTCTCTTAGGCAGGCCCCTCTAAAGGTGACTCAAAGTAGTAAAATGCATTTTCATTGTTTCTCTTGCACCCTAGATCACACGAAGTGTAAGGGGGGAGGATACACACTAAAAATGCATGAAAAGCAGAATCACACAATTTAGAGACTTGTTTGTTTTATCCTCAAAGCAATGTTGAGTTCATTTTAAAGCACCAAGATGAAGTGTGAAATTTTTCTTGTTCAATTTTAGCCCAAAAGTAAAGTTTAGTCAGTTTTTAAGGTTCATTTTAAGCCTTTGTAGAAAAAATTGAAACATTCTTTTTAGAGCCCAAAAGTATGTGAGTTAATTTAAAACAGAAAATTAAAGATATAATGAAAGCCTCAAGCATTAAAAAACACTTTTGGGTTTCAGGTTTGATGCTTGAATCTTTAACTCCAATTTTTCTTTCATTTTTGTCCAACTCCAATGCTTGATTTCAACCTTCACCTTTTGCTTTTCCTTGATTTCATTCATTTTCACCTTTTATGCTTTCCTTGCTTTCCTCGCTTTCCTTCTTTTGCCTACTCCTTGTTTTCCTATAAACATCATAAATAAAATTTAGGCATGTATTGTAATTTGATAAAAACATATACAAGATCCATCAATCATTTGAGGAAACCTTTTAAAGCAAGACTAGTGATTTCAAATGAAAAACATATACAAGGTTTTTTTCTTTTTAAGCATTAGCTCAAAAAAACTCAAATGAAAGAGTAGTGATTTTGAATTAATATGCAAAGCATTTACTAAGAATGCTGCAATTATTAATTCTAATTATATGAAGATCTAATTTGAAATTCAAATATTAGTATGAAATTTTAATGAGATCCATAATCCTCCAATTTAGATTGCATGAAGACAACAAAAATAAATAGGAACCTAGATGTTAGCAACATGAAGATGAGTTCTTATCATTCACAAAATGGTAATGAGCATTAAATGAGGTCTGACAATATTCAAAAGAATAGAAAACCAGTGTACAAGACACACCCCTCCATAAATCTAGAAACTCTCGAATGAATGCAAGTGACAAGTGTCAAGCAAAGACTTTCCAGCCAGCGCATTAAGTGAGTTTAGTTGATAGGCAGAAAAGGAAGCAATTTTTGGTCATCCAGACCCATGCATATATATGACTTGGCATAGATGTCTATGACACCAGCAAAAAGGTATACAAATGGTGACTAACATAAATGCATTTGGCAGATGTAAGGTTTGAAATACATTTGGTTGGTGTCTCTAACCAACATCTAATATGCAATAATTGATATGAGTCAAGGCGCCTCTATTGCAACCAATGTTAGAAAATACAGCAGTTACAAATGCTAATAATTATCTGATGTAAATATCAAACTTCTGGCCATCTATAACAAGACACTTGTGGAATGAATTTGAAAAGACATAGTAAATGAAAACAGCCTTCCTCACAAATGAAACCACGCCTGCAAAGATTTCAAGTTGTTGTCAGAAGCAATCCTCCATAGAAAAGGTCAGATGCATTTGTTGGGATCTCGTGTCAAGAGAAGTCACAACCATCAATGTCAAACAACACAATTACTGAGATGGATACAATACTTAATGATAGCCAGCGATGAGAAGAATAGTGATATTGATGGAAAACAAAAGACTTTACCTGATGCAATTAATCCCTAGATAATGAATAGAGATTCATAATCTCTTGTAGCACCACTATGTACTCCTCCAAGTCTGACTGTCATACTTGATTGATATTTCTAGATAAAAGAGGCTCTCTTTTATTGACTACGATCACCAATATGAGGGGGCGATATGCTATGGGACGTAAGAGGGCGATATGATATGGATTTGAATAGAATTCTTCTCCGAATGTTGATCTCATTGAATGCATTGATTGCTGTGCAAATGGACTTGAACAAGGCTTAAGAAAATTTCAAGCAAAAGCTATTAAAAGGTGTAAAACTGAATTCCATAACCATTCTTTAGCATGCTTTCTACCTGCGTTGAAATGGGAGATTTGGAAAAGGGTGTGGGGCAGAGAACCAGTAATAGGATCAGACCTTAGCTCCTATCATTCGTAGAGAGACAGGAAACATCAAAATTGGGATGGTGAACTAATAATAGGATCAGACCTTGGCTCCACTTATCCGCACAGAGACAGGAAAACAATCATTGGGACAGCGGGCTAAGAAGTTTTCTTTCCACAGGTGGGCATGATATGATGAATGGGAAATCAGTGGATCAGATTTTTTTTGCATTCCTCGCATTTATATGTGAATGACAAAGAGATCTCATGGTATCAATATCAATCCCATGAACCATATAGAAAAATAGCACTCGAGTATGCAAGTGCGAACAACAAATTTGTTGAACAGATGGGAGGGTCTGAAAATGATTTTGAAAGATCTTTCTAGGGATTTTGAGACATGACTTGACAGGTATGGAAGCTTCAACAACTTTGATAGTTTGCTTGGAGATGCCCAAAATCCTCAACAAGACCACTTAGACCATCATATTTATCAATGCCCTATCATAGAACATTTATCACATTGAAATGGGTATTTGTGCCCACTATTTGCTTCTATATACTATTTGCATAGCGGGAGCAGAAGGAAGTATCAAAAGGATTTGAATCCTTAATTATTAAACGTTGAATAAAGATCTACAAGTTATAGCAACTAACAAAATACTTCCCAAGAAGCTAGAGGCAACAACTAGATAATGATTATTTTATAACCAATAAAATTTTCAAATCTGTTTCAGCTATAAAATCTAGCACTTTCAGAATGAACATATAAAATCTTCTAAACATGTATCTGAACTGAAATTCCAGTTGTTAACAAAATTTACAGGTCTTTTGAAATGTGAATAGTAACAAATCAAACGGAGTTTGAAGTCTACATGATTAGTAACAGAGCAAACAAAACTTTATGTTTTAAATGGACATCAAAGAAAGATGTTACGCTTTTTTTTTAATCTAATATTTGAAATAAATGAAAATAGAAACAATGATTATATTTCAGCCCTCCTTCTAGCACCAATATGTGAGCATGTGATAAAATCTGCAAACACTAAACCTCAAGCATGGGTTAATGACTTACAAATTCATCAAAATACTCCTATGAAATAATGCAAAATGCTTCCTAACATGATAACAAAAAAACTAAACTGAAAGCATGAAGAATACATAATGCACGCTTATCTCATAGTGGATTGGTGCTACTTTGATGTGAAAAGTATCCCTTTCCCAACCCTTGATTAAGCTCCATGATATGATATGTTGATGATCAAGATGATGGATGGGAAAAATTAGTTCTTCAATGAAGAGTGACTTTGCATAAGCTTTTTGGATGAAATTGTGGAGGATTTGCTTGAGGATGAAACCTCTATTTAAATATTTTGAAATGCTAAGAGCTCCAAACATGGAAGATGTGGGACTAAGATTGGACAAATGAGAGGAAGACACTTGTCAAGTGGTGAGTGGTTGATGCATGTGCAAGATTTGGGAAATGTGCCCAAGAGGGGGGAAATTTGAATTCAAATTTGTGCAATGAATGTTGAGTTTGACCTTTGGAAGGGAACATGTAAGAGCCATGTAAGAGCTCATAAATGACTTGTTGGATGTACATGTCCACTTTATTTCAAATTCTAGGGAATATTCCATGTTGAGTGAAAATGTTGGATTTAATAAATCAATAAATTAATTTATTTGTGCAAGTGGAGATATCTAGAGGATTTGACATGCATTAGATTAGATTTAATCAGGATTAATTAGCTAGGATGATGTTTAGGATGCTTTGAATTTTATGACTTAAATACTTTGATTTATTTAAATCAAAAGGGATGGGAAATGACCTTTGAGATTTTAATTAAATAAAGTTTGATTTATTTAATTAAAGGATGATGCGAGCCTTTGATTTGAATAACCTTAGGAATAAAGACCTAATTTACCTGATGAATGGATGAGTGCATAATGCTAATTTTGTGTGTCTACAATATCAAAGCCGGTTTTCTTGATCATGTGGACAAATTGTTGATCGTGAGGAAGTTCACACCAAGACCGTGGTTGTGGGTTCAAGATATTCAAGATGCCTCAAAGAGTGATGCCTGATAGGCATGGTGGTGCTAGAGGTGGAAAATGTGGCAAAAATGCTAGTGGAAGAGATCCATTAGTGATTGAGGGTCTCAGAGCCTTCTAGAGACAAATTAATGGATTAAATGAATAGATGAGAAGAAGGTTAAACCTAAGAAGGAGAGAAGAAAGTGAGGATGAGGAAGAGGTGGAAGATTTAGATATTGAAGAGGAAGAAGAAGTGATTGATCAAGATCAAATGTGGCTAATAAGGGCCATTTTTAAGATTGAAAAAAGACCCAAAGTAGAAGTTCCCAGTTATTCTGGAAGTTTGAACTTGGAAGAGTTGATCAACTAGATCAATGAGCTAGAAGAGTATTTTGAGTATGAAGAAATAGAGGACCCAGATTAGGTTAAGTTTGCAAAAATAAAGTTGAAGGGCCACACAAGTATTTAGTGGAAAGAGGTCTAGTTGGAGACAAATCAAAGAGGAAAAGGAAAGATCAAAAGTTGGGATCACATGGTGGAGAAACTAAAGAAGCAATTCATACTAGTGGACTACGAGTTAGATCTATTGAAAAAAATTACAAGGGTTGAAGAAAGGAAACAGATCTTTGAAAGAATACATAGAATATTTTCGGAAGATGATCATCAGAATGGACCATATAGAGGCCAACAAGGAGAAGGTATCCTTTTATCTTAATGGGTTATAGTTGAGCATTCAAGAGGAGCTAAGCCTAGTTAGAATGACCACCATTGAGGATGCATACCAGTTTGATCTAAAATTCGAAGAGAGTCTGAACAAAAGATTTGACAACAAGCTAAAGGGACGAGGAGGTCAAAGCAAAATGGGAAGTGGAAGATGTTCCGGAAGCCAAAATGAAGATGAAAAGAAAAATGGAGATCTGGGTACTAGCAGAGGCTAGAAGAATGACTTCCCTAATGATCAAAATAGTGGTGATCAAAGAGGTAGAGGATGAGGAAGATGTGGGAAAGGATCCAGAAGAGGTGGTTACAAAGGAAATTGTTTCCAATGTGGTGAAGAAGGGCATCAAGCCTATGAATTTCCACAACACCAAGGAAGGATAGATAAAATGTTGGAGGGTCATGGAAGAGTAGCACATGTAGATGAGCAAGCTCAATCTGAGCATTCAGATGATGCTGAAAAGGGAGAAGCCCTAGTGGTTAGAAGATCCCTAGTGAATAAAGAGAAGGAGCCATAACAGAGGAAGAATCTATTCCAAACAAGGTGCAAGTGTGAAGGAAAATGTTGTGAGGTCATTATTGATAGTGGGAGAACCAATAATCTAGTGTTAGAAGAGATGGTTACTAAGTTGAAGCTAAAAAGGGAAAGTTATCCACATTCGTATCAGATTTCCTGGTTGCAGAAAGACCACAAAGTTCTGGTCAGTGAGCAATGCATGGTGAAGTTCAATATTGGGAGCTATCATGATGAGGTGCTCTATGATATCATCTGACGCATTCATGTGATATGTTGTTGAGGAGGTCATGGCAATTTGACAAGTGAGCTATACATGATGGACATGCAAACACTTGTTCCTTGATGAAGGATGGAGTCTGCCATAAGTTGAAACCCCTGAAGGAGGCCGAAGAAAAGGTATACATTAGTGCTAGAGTTTGTTATGTTGATGGAAGGAAATTTTTAGAAGGCATGAAGCATGAACGTATGTGTTATGCATTGATTCCTAGAATGGATAAGGAAGATAGTGAGAAGGTGCCAATAGAAGTTTTTGGATTATTAAATGAGTTTTAGGATATTGTTTCTAATAATGTACCTAAGGATTTACCACTAGTGAGGAAGATCAGTCATCAAATTGACTTGGTCCCTAGAGCTAGTTTTCCAAATAAGGAAGCTCATAGAATTACCCCTGCAAAAAATGAGGAGTCTAATAGGAAAGTTTAGGAGTTGTTGAGAAAGGGTTTGATTCGGGAGAGTTGAGTCCATGTGCAATACCTGCAGTACTAGCACCAAAGAAGGATGGGGAGTAGAGGATGTGTATAGAATCCCAAGCTATAAATAAGATAATAATCAAGTATAGATTTCCCCTACCAAGGATGGATGACCTAATGGACTGTTTGAATGGGGCTTAGTACTTCACAAAGATTGATTTGAAGAGTGGATATCACCAAATCTAGATTCATGAGAGAAATGAATGGAAGAATGTATTCAAGACCAAAGAGGGAATGTATGAGTGGTTAGTCATGCCTTTTGGGCTAACCAATGTGCCAAGCACATTCATGCAACTCATGAACGAGGTACTAACAGAGTTTCTGGGAAATTTTTTTATTGTGTATTTACATACTATTTTGATACTCAATAAGTCACTAGATGAGAATTTAATGCATATTCATAGAATCATTGAGAAGTTGAGAGAAGAGAAATTGTTGATTAATATGAAGAAGTGTAGTTTTGTGAAGGAGTTAGTGTAGTTGGGGTTTGTTATCTTGGTAGAAGGTCTCAAGATAGACCTAGAGAAGGTGAAGGCTATTTTTGAATGACCTACCCCAAGAATTGCTACTGAGGTGAGATCTTTCCATGGTTTGGCTAGTTTTATAGAAATTTCATTAGAAAATTCAATAGTATTTGTGCACCCCTAACTGAAACAATGAGAGGGGATATAAAAGAGTTCAAGTGGAGCACTAGAGTAGCAAAAAGTTTTGATATGTTGAAGCAGAAGGTGACAAAACAACTTGTTCTATCCCTCCTAGATTTCAATAAGGTGTTCCAAGTGAACTGTGATGCTAGTGGTTGTGCCACTGGAGCAGGGTTGAGCCAATAAGGTAAGCCCATTTCCTATTTCAATGAAAATTTAAATGATGCAAAGAGAAATTACTATGTATATGATTAGGAATTTTATGCTTGAAGAAATGGAGACACTATCTATTGTCGAAGGAATTTTTTTTTTGTATATTGATCATCAAGCATTACAATACTTGAATAGTTAGGGAAAATTAAATTAGAGGAATATGAAATGGGTAGAATTTTTGCAAAGCTATACCTTTGTTTTAAAGAATAGGAGTGGAAGGTCAATAAGGTTGCAAATTCCTTAAGTAGGAGGCATACATTGTTGATAGAGATGCAGATTGAAGTGTTTGGGTTCAATGAACTCAAAACATTGTACCCTAAAGATCCTCATTTTACAGTGGCTTGGAAAGATTGCAAGGAGCCTATTATAGTTGACAAGACGAAGTGGTTGGATTTCATAATCCAAGATGACATGTTTAAGGGAAGTCAATTGTGTATTATGAGGAGTTCCATGAGTGAGAACCTAATAATGGAGAAGCAAAGTGGGGGAATGGCAAGACATTTTGGTCGGGATAAGACCATTTCAATTATCAGTGAGCATTATTATTGGCCTCAATTATCACAAGATGTGAAGAAGCTTTGTGTAGAGTTTCAGGGTTTGTCAACTGGCTAAAGGAGTGAGCCAAAATACAGGATTGTACCAGCCCTTACTTGTACCAGAAAGGTTGTGGTAGGATATAAGTATGGAATTTTTTCTTGGTTTTCCAAGGACAAAGAGAGGGAATGATTCAATATTTGTGGTAGTTGATAGGTTTTCGAAGATGGCACATTTCATTCCATGCCATAAGACCCATGATGCAGTCCACATTGCTAACTTGTTTTTTAGAGAGGTGGTGAGGCTACATGTTCTTCCAAAGAGTATCATCTCAGATCGTGATACCAAATTTTTGGGTTACTTTTGGAGAACCTTATGGAAGAAATTGAAAATAGAGTTGAAGTTCAATTCTGCACACCATCCATACCCCGATGGGAAGATGAAGCTTGTGAAAAGAAGTCTAGGTAACCTACTAAGATGCTTGGTAGGAGATAAGTTACCCAAGGGATGCAACTTGATATTACCCCAGAAATAATTCTTTTACAATTCTATCAACAAAAGTACTAGTAGATCCCTATTCCATATTGTGTATGGAGGAAATCCCAAAACAACTACATAATTGAGGAAGATGGACCAAGAGAAGAAGATAAGTGTTGAAGTTGAATACTTTGTAGAGCCCATGAAGGATATACATGAGAAGGTAAGAGAACATATTAACAAGATGAATATGCAGTATAAGGCTAAGGCATATCAAAAGAGGAGGAATAAGGAGTTTTAGATTGGTGATGAAGTGATGGTCCACTTGAGGAAAGAAAGGCTTTTAGCGGGAACCTATAACAAATTGAAGATGAAGAAGTTTGGTCCTTGTAAGATTTTGAAGAGGCATGATTCAAGGAACACATATGAGGTAGAGTTGTTAGATGGAGTCAATGTTTCCCCTATGTTCAACATTTCAAATTTGATAGAGTATCACGAAGGTGGCGTAGATGAAGTACCAACAATGGAATAGCATGGCATTTGAGCACCTACTTTAAAGGAGGAAGAGATTGAAGTAATCTTGGATAGCCATGTGGGAAGGAGTACCAGAAATAGGCAATATGAATAATATTTGGTAAAGTGGAGAGGAAGGCATGTGGAGGATTCATCTTAGTTGTCTAAGGTAGAGGTTGACCATTTGGGTTTTCCTCAACCATCTGAGGCATGATAGGGTCTCTTCTCAAATTACCCTGGGTGTTTGATGTAGGAGCATCTAGTGGTGTAAGGGAAATCCTTCATCACCCAAAAATATTTTCATTTCTTGTTTGTATTTTCTTATTTCTTTTACATTTTTGGATACCCTTTTCATCATAATGTAATTCCCAACTTTTAGTTTTTCTTTTCTACTTTTTCTAACCAACTGCTATTTTTAATAGGTATTGGAATTTGAAGGTATTTGGGGACAAAAATTCTATGGGAGGATTGATAATAAAAAAAATAAAAAAAATTGGTGAAAGAATCAGGCTGAGAACATTCTCGATTTGAAAGATATTGTAGTTTCAATATCCTAGAATTGCACCTGAAAACCTTCTAGATCATATTTGAGGCACTAAATGGCCCTGAAACAGCCCCAAAACTTACGAAAATCAGTGTAATGGATTTCGAGCATGTTCTTGACTATAAGACTTTTCCAATGGTTCAAACGGTTTGAAAAAAGGAGTCCTAGATCAAAATTTATGGGTTCCAGAAGTTGGTGCACTTTCAAAAATGTGCTAATTTTTGAATAGGGTTTTCAAATTTGAATTTCAAATTGTAATTTTCAGTGGAAAACTGCCAAAACTCACATTTGAATGTGTTTCTTCTCAAAACTAGAAAGGAGCTCTATTTATGGGTGGAGTTTTCTAATTTTTGTAGTTTTTTAGGGAAAAGAGTGAACACTAGGAAAAGGGGAGGAAAACTTTGTAACTTTCTATAAGAGCATGTATTACAAAACTTGAGGATTTGAGATCCTCTGCATGTAATATTATCATCATTTTGAATAAATAATATTCTCTATTGTGTGTGTGATATTTTGTGTCTCAGGTTAGCACCATCATCATTATACATATCATGATTCAAAATGAGGAGTTCATAGACATGGCATGCAAATTATTCTCAAAAAGCCTCAAAGGAATATAATATTGTGAAATGTTGTGATTGCAAGAATGTTTAGAATGGGTTTCTAGGGCTATTACATATGGAAAAAGTTGCAGATTCCTTGTTGTTCTTCACTATACTTTACATGCATATCCATTTTGTGTGGCACCTTATGAATTCATAGCAACGGAAAAGTAATGGTGTATTAATCTCCACTTTAGGATATATGACTAAGAATGTATATGGAGGTTGCTATATCCTCAAACTTATTCACAATGTCGGTATGGTTTAAGAAGTGCCTACTACCAAGCTCTATAACACTGAACACTACAGTGTACACATGTTGAAATGTCTTACATCATGATACACACGATGCTACAAGATGATACCTAGATATAAGGATGCAATGGGGTAAATGGTAGGAGAAATATATAGATCATAGACTTGGTATGAGTGAACAACGATGTCCATGTTGGGAAAAGGTCCCAACTAAAGTTGGAAAAGAATGAAAACACATACAACAATGGAGAAAAGACAAGAAGGAAAAAATATATTCTATATTTCATTCAAATACCAAAAAAATATTACATTCAAAATGCTTATAGATAAAAATTAGAGCTATGTCTATGGATTCCCTTCATACAAAATTGTGCATATTTTGGCACACTGGAGCTTTCTATGTGTTGTTGTGTTTTGGTGATATTCCAAAGCACTGAAGCAGTGCTCTTTGTCAAAGTCTTTTGCTGCTATAGGTTCTCCTAAACATTCCCTTCTTGTGTTTTGTGTTATGCTGAACATTTCTCCTTGTTCTTCTCCATTGTCTCTCTAACTAAAAAAACATTGTATTCTTCTTTAGTCTTTCTGTCCCTTTTCCAAAACTGCCACCCAAATTCAAATTCACCTACCAAAATTAATTTGCTACTAGAAAGCACACTAATTGGGATAACAAATTTTTGACAAAGAAAGAGGGGGAACGATCCAAAATGGATCTCATCTGATTGTGCATTATATGCACTTTCTTGTTGCTGCTCAAGATTAGATATTCCAACTCCCTCCCTAATATCTTGAGGATTTTTTCTTTTCATCATGTAAAATTTGTAAAGAAAATTTTCTAGAGAAAAGTTCCTGTTTTTCATCACTCTACAAAACTTTTGGTACAACAAAGAAAAATTTCCAGAGCACTAGACCAAAGTTTATGGAGCAAACCTATTTGCACCTATTCTAATTTCTAGTGATGTCTTGAACTGAAGTTTTGGCGCATCAATGCTTTTTTGAGTTTTCTAGAACTAAAGTTTCGGTGCATCTATGCTTTTATTAGTTTTCCAGAACAAAAGTTTCGATGCATTCCTTCATACCAACCCTATCTCTTAGGAATTCAAAGGATTCTTTTGAAAATTCCTTTGTGAAAATATCAATGAGTTGCTACTTAGAACTGCAGTACAAAAGTTCAATCTCTCCATGCTCCACCAACTCCCTTATGAAATGGTAGCAGATTTTGATCTGCTTGCTTCATCCATGAAAGATGAGTTTCTTAGTCAATACAATAGAAGACACGTTGTCACAAAATATGGTTGTACCATCTTCTTGCTTCTCATTCAAATCTTCAACGATTATTCTAAGCCAAATGGCCTAACATGTTGCTGCATTTGTTGTTATGTACTTCGCTTCGACTGTGGAGAGAGAAACTATGGGTTGCTTCTTTGATGCCCATGATATTGCTCTTGAACCCATGCAGAAAAAATATCCCAATGTGCTCTTCCTATCATCTATATTTTCTTCCCAATCACTATCTATGTACCCAACCAGCTAAAACTCATTGGAGGTGGTATACATAATGCCATACCCTTTCGTGCCATTGACATACCTTAGAATTATTTATCCTGCTTACCAGTGTACATCCTTAGGTTGCTCCATGAACCTAAAAATTAGGCTTACCACATACATCAATTCATTTCTTGTTGCTATCAAATACATGAGGCTTCCAACCATGCTCTTGTAGAGGGTTGGGTTAACATTACTGTTGATTTCCTCTTTGCTTAATTTTAGACTTGTAGTTGTTGGGGTTGGGGCTAGTTTGTTGTTCAACATTCTAAATCTCTCAAGATTTGTTTGGAATATTTTTTTTGTGAAATAAAGATTCCATGCTCTATTTGTTGGAGACCTATGCCTAGGAAATATTTTAGCAAACCTAGGTCTATCATTTCAAACTCATTTTTCACTACCTCTTTGAAATGAGCAATGAAAAGATTACAATTCCCTATGAAAATTAAATCATCTACATATAAAACAATAATAATAATCTCACCATTGGTTTCCTTGATATAGAGTGTGGGCTTACTACCACTTTTGCTAAATTCATTGCTTAGAAGGTACAAATCAATTCTATTGTCCATGCCTATGGTGCTTACTTTAGCCCATAATGAGCTTCTAGAGCCTATAGACTTTTTCTTTTATCCCTATAGCCAAGTGGATGCTCCACATACACCTTTTCTTTTAACACTCCACTCAAGAAGGTTGATTTCACGTCGATTTGAAATAATTTCCATTTGTACTAGGCTACAATTGCTAGGACTGCCTGCACTGTTTCTAGCCTTACAACTGATGCATATTTTTCATCATAGTCTCTTCCAGGATGCTATTTATATCCCTTAATAACCAGTGTTGCTTTATGCATCTCAACCTTACCATCAATAGTACATTTGGTGTTATAGACCCACTTAACAATAATGACTGATTTCCTTTTGGGTAAATTAGTGAGCTCCCATGTCTTGCCTCACTATAATGTCTAGCTCTTCATCCATGGCCTTGGACCATTTTTCTTCTTTCATGGTTTCTTCAAAATACATTGGATCACTATAAGAAAACATCTAGAAAAATATGAATTCTCATCAAATTCATCATACCTTGTGTTGTCATAAATTTCCCTCATGCTTCTAGACTTCTATGGCATCAATGATTCAAGCATAGGGTTAGAATTTATGGAGTTTCTTAACTATTGGACCGATGAAGAAGGTTGTTGTTGTAAATTTTTGGCACAAAGTTTGCACTATTGAAAGTTTCCAAAGAATCTACCTTGTTGATAATTTCTGGAGCTATTGTTGTTGTTTTCTAAACTATTACCTTGCTATAAAGTTCTAGCACATTTTCCTTCTAGAGCTTCTTCATCCTTAAAGGGTATTATGACAAAAATATCCATGTTGCTATCAACTATTCCATCCCATGACTCATTTTCAATAAGTTCAACATCCATGCTAATCACCACTTTCTTGGTGATGGGATTGTACAATCTCTAGGCTTTGGATTCTTCACTATATCTTACATATGAAAATGCATTTTTCAGCTTTTTCATCAAATTTCTACCTTTTCTCTTTTGCTACTAGTGCATATTCCACACATCCAAATATTCTCAAATGCTCAACACTCCATTTGCAATTTTTCCATGCTTCTTGTGGGACCCTATCATGAATGGCCTTTGTGGGGCACCTATTCAAGATGTAGACCATTATTGCTACAACATCACCATAGTATTCATTAGGCAAACCTTTTTCCTTCAACATGCTTGCTATCATCTCCGTGATGGTTCTATTCTTTCTTTTAGCCACTCCATTTTATTGTGGAGTATATTAGGTTGTGAGCTTTTTTTGAATGCCTTGAGACTTGCAAAAGTTCATAAAATCTTAAGATATATACTCTCCCCAACTATCCATTCTGAGGACTTTGATATAGTGGCCACTTTTTTTTTCATCCAAGGTCTTAAACTCCTTGAACTTCTCAAATGCATCTGATCTTTTCTTCAAAAAATACACCCATATTTTCTACGATAATCATCTATGAGTGTCATGAAATAAACATTTCCACCTAGGGTTGGGGTTTTCATAGGACCACACAAATTTGAATGCACTAGCTCTAATGGTTCTCTAGCTCTCCTAGAATGCCTTGATTGAAAGGGATGCCTATGCTATTTATAGGTATGGGGTAAAAGCACAAATCTGTGTCACACTTTCAACCAACTTATCAACATAACTTAATTTAAGTATTTTTAACTAAAAATCAATATTATTCAAACATATGATCTAGTAAGATTCATTCTAGCTAAGTTAGATACTTCCACAACTTTTTTAACTAAAATTCTTGGCTAAAAATATATGGAGAACCACTTTGAGTCCAATTTACCAAAAAAATAAAATTATTTGAAAAACTTGAAGTTTCAATAACCCCTACTAGTGCAAATAATATTTTTTATAAAATACAAAAATACCTTTTTGTAGATCCATAAGTGTAGTTTTCAAAAATATATTTATTTTAATAGTTTAATTATTATTTATATTTTATTTTTAATTTTTGACTAAGAGTAGGTTATCAGCACAAAATATTAGGTTGATTACCATGCCAAGGGAAAATACTAAAACTCATTAAAAAAATTTGAAAAAAATATGATGCACTAGATAAAAGAATCCATTTGAAGATGGTATAATTTTTTTTCCATTTTAGATAAATACTTAATATGAAAGTTGACGTCCGATGGAAACAGTTGTTTTTCTTATTCACGCACATTTTAATATTTATTTAAAAATGTATATTTATCAAAATTGGAAGAAAATACATCCATCACTAAAGTTTCAAGTTATAAATACACACAAAAAATTTGAATGAAAAAAACTAAAATTTACTACAAAAAGTTTGGCGTCCCGTGCAACTTCATTTTTCAGCATTTTATCAGCAACTAAATTATAGTGTTAATTTATTAAAACCTAGTTTAAAATATTTTTTTAATTTTTTAAAAAAAATACAAACATAAAATATACTAAAAAATACATATTTTACTAGTTTACATCATTTCAAAATTCAAAACATATATGTCACTTTTTTAGTGATTCAAGTTTAAAAGTTGGATTAGCATTGGCCATTTCCTTTATAAAGTGTGACACAACTTTGTGCTTTTACCCTATGTGTAGGATGATGATGGGCCAAAAAATGGCAATATGATGGGTATTTTTAGGGTATGTGGCTAACGACTTTTTTTTTACCCAAAATTGATGAAATGAAAAGGGTTTTTAAAGGAGATTCTTAGCTTTCCACCAATATAAATTATGCTTTACTTTGAATTTAATGAATTATTATTATTCATTTTCTATTTGAATTACGACTAAAGTCCTAATTGATAGGTTGATTGAGAAACATCTATAGCTTTCAAATGATATCATATTTTTGGAATCCAAAGCATGCATCACATTCTATGCTTCAAATACTATAGGATTAAGAAAAAAAAAATGAATTTCATGAAGTTTTGATCAAGTTAAGGTGGTCATACATACAATTTTTTATATTTTTTCAATGTTGTAATAAAAAATTCATAATTAATTATTTACTTGGAAAAAAATACAAAAAAAAAACGCATCACATTTGGACATGAGTCCTCTACTTATTTCTAAAGTCTTATAAAAATTTATTATCATTTTATTGTGGTTAAGGTGGTTAGACAAACACCTACTTCTTATTTTTTCCCAGAAATTTAAGTACTACTAAATTGAAATTTCAAATGTTCACCAAATAGATTTTTATTTTTTTAAAGTAAACCTAGTAGTTTAAAAACTACATTCAATTTTCTACAGATTCTATTCTTAAATATTTTTGAAATAATATAGATAACTTATTGAAATTTTTACGTTAGTTTTCCTAACTTTGATTTTTCTGAATTTTTTGCCACTTAAGGGCCTATTTTTTCCATGATGATCCTACACATACCCTTACCTAGGACGCATGCTTCACACTTTCCATCAAGCTCTAAAAATGTTGGTAGGCCTCTAACCATATCTTTTTTAGCTAAAATATTTAAACTAGAATAACTTAGATGTCCATACCTCAAATGTCAAAGCTTGGATGGGTCTTGAATGACTATTTTGATGTTTGTCTTTTGCAAGCTTATTGAATGTGCTAAGAATTGCATTTTGAGGGGAAACATCTGGTTCTTTTTCATTTGAACCACTACCATAATTCTCTTGCTTCCATCCTTGTCATAGATGATGCATTCCCCTTTCTCCATTAGCACTCTATAACCATTTTGGACCATCTATCCAATGCTTAAGAGATTATGTTTCATGCCTAGGGAATAAAAGATGTCATGGATTTGTCTTTCTTCACCATGCTTGGTTTGTAGGAACACTATGCCCTTACCCATGATCCAAAATGGATCTCATCTGACAATGCATTAAATGCACTTTCCTTTTGTTACTCAAGATTAGATATTCAAATAGTCGATATATCTACCTTTCAGACTTTTTGAAAGACATTAAGAAAGGAAAAATCAATTTGATTCTAGCACACAAGTGACGATACATTGACCCAAGCAACTACATTCAAGATTCATTAACAAGGGTAACCAAACTATCAAATGCATGAAGAATACATATAATATAAAAATGATGTTTTAAAATAGATGATAGACATTAGATATCAATACCTATATCTGGAGGAAAATAGATAGGATAGCACCTATTATTGGATCACATTCGACTCACTCATAGGTGCCTTAATCCATCATGGCAGGTAGGCTTTCAGATGTAGGTGCATGAGAAAGGTGTGAGAGTATCATGTCAATGCTGAAGATAAAGACACTCTCTATGTCAAGAACGACCCCCTTGTTTTTTTTCTTTTTCCCCACCAAAGGCACTTGAAAAATTCCAGAGTTAATGTGGATGCAAGGAGCCACCGAGAGAGCCCATAATGGCCCGGTGGACATAAATGTACATATATTTTTTCATGTTTATTTCTTTCCTTCTTTAGGTTGTCCTTAACACCAGCAAATCGTCATTCACTTAAAGAACACTTTCCTTCTCCTTCTCTCGACATGCATGCATTAAATGCTACATGCTAAATTTATTTTTTTATAATCTTTGATTTGTTCCTATTTCCCTCCTTTTTGGTTCAAATTGATCACCTTCTTTTGATTATCAACATTTCTAAATAAAGAGATAGAAAACTTATTTTTTTATTACCTCCATCTCATTTATTTATTTAATCAAGAATGACTTTTAGAATATCTAATATTCACATTAAAATTAAGCAATCTATCTATATATATATATATATATATATATAAATTATTTTCATCTCAAAAATTACTTCCTATAATATTTATTTTTTCCATATAAAGAAAAAAATACCGAGCTCATGAAAATTTAATCTATTTAATTTTCTCAATTTACTAATTGAATTGTGTGAGGAAACAAGATGTGACAACTCTTCAAGTGAGAGCCAAAGAATGAGGGGTATCGATTCAACCAAATTCACCCAAAGCACAATCTTGGCCTCATCCCATATGTTGTTGGGGCCTTGCACTCAGTAAGACTTGATCCTTGGTTGACTCATTCAAAACCATTTAAATTCACCAGCAGACCAATGATCCATTTGAAAGTATAGTAAAAAGAGTAAACAAAACCTATCTAATGCTCATCTAACAACCTATACCATGAATTAGGGTATCACACACCCTCGAGTAAACCATCTTCTATTGATATCTTATGCCCATAGAATCCACAAATTCTTGTATTTTCATTGTCATGTTAAAGATTTATCCTAGTTAATAGTAAACAAAAGATTCAAACATATTTTGAAGATACTTGAAGACCCTTTCCATTGCAATATAATACTTGTTGTTGAGAAGGGATACAAAGACCTCCAAATGACCACGACTCTCTTATTGCTAACATAACTCTTGTTGCTTAGTGACCTTTACTGTTGTTTAGGCTTGATCCCACATACACTTTGAAGGTATATTTTCTTTCACCTGCCCTTTTTTTGTGAATAGAATAATATTTTCCTATAGACATAAAAAACAATGTAGACATTACTCATTAAAAAAAATCTCATTATGATTCTTACTACTTGAATAATGTTTGATATGATGCAAACCATAACTACTACCTATTGCAGTCACATAAAAAACATAATTCATACTCTATCTCATCTGATACAAATGTACACTACAAACCATACCCTTCCAACACTAACAAAACTCTCTATACCTTAGACCTTCTCCACAAGAACCTTCCACATCCAATCATTCAACTTCAAAGCCAAACACAATAACATCAAGTAAAAAGTTTGAACGATATAATCTTCTTAACGAAAAAAATCTCTCCTAACATCCATTTACGCATCCAAACGAATCAGCCCATAGCCACTAACCATCACAAGGCACTTCGTTCCAATAAAAATTGTACTTCATTTTCTATACAACCGATCAACAATTTTATATATTATATTCGGAATTTTATATTCTTCACCTTTCTTCACGGTGACGATCACTGGCCCCATTAACGACTTCCAACCTATTCGACGATGGATTATTCTACCGTTGTTTCCAAGGGGAGAGCAGAAACCAAAGCCTGGATTATTCCCGTTAAGAAAATAATTGTTTAATTCATCTTGTTTAGTAGTTATCGAGGTGATAACCCATTGGCCTTCGCGGACGTAAAATCTCAGCCATGGATTCCCAGCACTTCTTTCGTTGAAGTCATTAATCGCCTTGGCTGAATTAGAAGTATTAACAACAAACACAGCGCATAAGATGATTGCACTCCAAGGGCCTGTGTTATCCGTACCAATTTTGATGGCTGAATCGACGTCACGGAAGGGATTTCTCTTGAGAGTTGACATTGCTCCATCTGCTGCTCTACCAATTACTTGAATAAAGTCTGACGGCAGCTTCTGCGTGAGACAAAAAGTTCTCTTGGATTAACAGGTTATTTAATAGTTTAATAAGAAAATCTAGGCCATCTTCTGACAACAAAAGAAAAGTCAAAAGTGAACTACCTAAAACCTTCTCCTTCAAAAGGAAAATTTAGAAGCGTGGAAATCAGTACCTCCATCTTGAGAATGCAATCCTGAATTGTTTGGTTGCTGCAATATAAGAGTTGCATTCTTTCCAGTGAAGGCAATTTTTCAATGCCTGTTATTTTCGTAATCTTCTTACAGTTGTCAATAACAATTATCTTCAGCCAACTGAATCGGGCAAAACTTACTTCGTCAAACTGAAGCTCTGGACATGTGCAAATCTTCAATTCTACTAGCTTCGTAAGTTCAGATATTCCTTTCACACTTTTCAGATGTCTACAATCATAAATTGTGATCTTTTCCAGACACCGCAGAAGGCCCAAGCTTAGCTCAAACAGCCCAAATACATTAGAGATCTGAAGTTCTTTTAGCTGTAAGGGCGCCTAAGAGTCAGAAAAAAAAAAAACTCAAATTTTCGATTGTAGATAAAAGTCACCCGAGCATTATAAAATAATGCATTCGATTATCGAAACTTAACTTTTCAGAATGAAGAAGAAAATACCTTTAAATCATTATGCCATAATCTTCGCAGACCTCCATCAATGATTCGTAAGGATTCCAAATTTTGAAGAGGAAGCCATGCAGGAATGTTTGTGAATAGAGACGAACATAATCTAAGCTCAAGCCATAGTAAAGCGATTCTCGCCTCAGCCATATTCTCTGATTCACCTAGAAAGTATCTGATATTCAAACTCGACATATCCCGAAACTTACCGAAAAACCTACCTTTGCTTTGGGTGAATATGCTTTCGTATCGATTTGATATCTGCATTAAAAGAAGCAGGTCAGATTTTTATACTAGTAAAAAGTTTAAGATTTCGAACACTACTCTTGAAATCAGAAATCTGAAGGAGTTAAAAGCGTACCATAGATATATGCTGAGAACGCCACAGGCGACGACGATGAGTCAATTCATCTGCCATTTCTCGTCCCAAGTCCCGCAAATGGTCATGCATTCTCAATACAAGCATTTCTTCACTGGAATATTCTGAGTGCCACCTGAAACTAAAATCTCTGATTTCTTCAATTAAACATTTATTTTTGAGTCTTCGCAGTGCATGTTGAGCGCTCCATCCCGATCCCTCCCACACTCTGATGGCATCTGTCGTCAATTCTCCTATGAAAAAGCATGCAACATCCATGAAAATTTGTTTTTCTTCATTGTCCAGCGTGTCAATGCTTATTCTTAAACTCTTGTGTATGTCCTGAGGTAGCGTCTTTTTAACTTTCTTCAACTCTAACTCCCAAAACTTCTGGTCTTCGCCATGAACATGCCTGCCCAGAACTTGAAGAGACAGCGGTAAGCCGCCACACACGCGTAGGAAGAGGTCAACCAGCCCCTCGTATCCGCTGGGTGGATAAGATCGGCGAAAAGCATGCCAACAAAACAGCTCTTTCGCATCATTTGTATCCATTCCTTTCAAATTATAAGCAACTGAAATTCCTGCGCTTTTGAGGACTCCGACATCACGAGTTGTAACAATTACCAGACTGTTACCATCTTTATTATCCACATCCCAGATCGATAGGGCATCTAACTGTTCCAGGTGATCAACATCATCTAGACCAATTAAGAAACTCAAAATGTCGCTCCTTCCAATACGATCGCTGAGAATGTTCGTGCCATCCTCTACGCTATGAATGCTTTGATGATCTTCATCAAAGAGATCTCTGAGGAGCTGCATTTGCAAAGAAGTTAGACTGCTTTTCACAGAGGCTTCCCGAACATCGAGCAAAAAACAGGATCGGCTATAATCTGAATGCTTTCGATTGAACAATTCTTTGGAGAGAGTTGTTTTTCCTACACCACCCATGCCAAAAATGCCAATAATCTTAGCCTCCCCTTCTCCTTGATTGTTCATCCCGCACTGGCTTTCAAAATCTTGGACAACCTTATCAATGCACTGCTTTTCAAAATCTTCTACAAGCTTAGGAAGTCCTACTGGGTATTTGGCAACAGTTAAACATTTCTTCCTTTGTACCTCCTTTTGCACTGCTGACACTATGTTCTTGCAGTCACTGTAACTTTATAAACAGAAGGGGAATTCAATGAAAAAAACATTTGACCACTTTCAACGAAGAGAAAACTTATACTATGTAGAAATATCAAATACAGAGAAGCCATGAAAAATTACCAGTTGAGCTCTTCGCCGGCAATGAATGAAATAGATTTGAGGGCTGCCTTCCATTCCTCAAGTTTATCCAGGTACCTAGATTTCTCGCGGTATTGTTTGAATGCATTGGCGTACACTCCTTTTTCTATGTGGCGTAGTGCCGTAGGCTCCACGTCATAGAAAACAGGAATAATCTTAGCTTTAGTCTGCCACATGAGAACCAGCTCCATCAAACACCATGGGGACTCCGCATATCCTTTGGAGAAGATAGCTATGTGAACTGCTGCAGAGCGGATGGCTGTCTCAATGGTGGATGGAAACGAGTCTCCAAGTTCTTTCTCTTGCGAATCAAGAAACGCCCGTATTCTCAACTTCTCAAAAGATTTGTAAAGCTGAAGAGCCAGAGTATTTTTCACATCAGGACCTCTGTGGTTGATGAAGACATCATATAATCTTGAAGATTCAGAAACCTTCCTCCTCGAGCCGTGAGGTTCGATTGCAGAGAAAGCATGATGATCCTCACGTTTTTGGTGGGACGAAGAAGATGCTATCGAGAAACCATGCCTCCACTGTAAACAGATACATTGACTCCGAAGCATTGGTTTCCTAGCCTTTTTCTTTTGCTGGGAAGATGAGGAAGAAGATGCCATATGTGCAAAATAAGCTTGACGCAGATATCTTGAAACAAGAGGTTTGTTTTGAGGAACGGAACGGTGTATTGAAGTCGAACAGAGCGGGCATTCATAGAAATAACTTGGAAAAGAAGGAACAAATTCCTGCAAATAATGAGCGGAAGCAACAAGAAAAATGTATGAAGAAATTCAAGCGCCTGCCGTATGAAACGAAGTAATAAATAAATAAATGGTCGGTACTTTGGAGATTAGAACACGACACCATGGCGCGATCATTTCAAAATAACGCGTCCAACTTAGTGTTATTGCTCCGATCATAATGATGCAAAACGTGATTCTAAGAAAATAGAATATAAGATTTTTATTTCATGGGTGACAACATGCGGCGATAATACTTACAATTTAGTTCGTCGGTAGGCTATGTTAATATGGGATCTCATTTAAAAGATTTGTCGACTACATATAGTTGTAGGACATTATCTAAATTATGTTGTTTTTAATGTTTTGACGTGATGGGTGGTTTATAAGCTTTGCCAGTAACACTAATGATTATGTGCATCCTTTCCTTTGGATCTTTATAGAATTGCTTTGTCAAACATTTTGCTTTTAATTTGAAGTCTTCTTAAATATTTTGGTTTGGTGTTTTAGTAATAGTTTGTATTTTGAATGTATTTCATTTTTAATTTGAGGTTTCGTTGAACATTTCAATTTAGTGTTTTAACAAATATTTACATTTGATCTTCAATATAAATTATATAGTTTCTGTCACAATAATTTTTATATTATAATGTTGATCAATTACTTTTAGTATTATTTTATTTTAAATTCTAATTAGATTGGAGCATCTACATTTCATCATCTTTTCATAATTTTATTTGAACCCTTCCTTACCTATCTTATTCTTAAAACCTCTACTAAGGTGTTTTTGTAAATTTTCAAAGTTTATTATGGTGTATATTATTCTATGGCTATGTCTCAACAACCCTTATTTATGCATGTTATTCTATGCAATCTTCATTTTGTTTGCTTGTGACCTACATTATTTGGATCAAATTAGAATATATTTCTAATTTCATTCCATGGAGACAATTTTTATTTATATTGCATTTAATCTTTGATTACATTTATATTTCTCCCTATCTCTAGACTAATTACTATGATATTAGTAAAATTTAGTTATTACTATTATATTTTTCTTTATATATGCATCATTACCCTATATTATGTGTAGATATAAGTATAGATATATATCTAGATATGTGTATATGTACACATATATAGATATATTCCATTTAAGATTTATAGTGGTTAACAAAATTGAATGATTTAAGTTAATAGCATACACTCACTTGTTATATATATCTTATTTTTATACATAGAAATTAAATCAAATAGCAATCCCTTTTTTATCACCATGATCCTATGAAAGTGAGGTGAGAGTATATGATAAGAATATTATGTTTTACATCGTAGAATTACACACTTCTCCAAATTGAATAATATTTGTGAAAACTAAAACTAAAATTTTAATTAAACACTATAATGTATCCAATATGATCAATTGTATAGTAATTTTTTTGATAAGTAAGAAAGTATAACAATATAAGAGAACATGGAATTTGAGAGAAAACTATACATGTTATAGCTTCCCTCTTCAAAATCCCATAAAACTAAAGTAATTGTGATCTTCTTAGCACCAATACAAATTATGGATGAAATTACCTTTTGGAAACTAGGGGGTTTGATCATCCAATTAGTAATATATTGAAACTATATCATCCTTAGATTGTTAAATGAACAAAAAGTTACCATGAAAAATAAATAGAGTTTTTTCAATGATAAATAGATTATTCTATATAAGGAGAATTCATGCTTTCTATAGATGGTAAAAAATCCAACTTGTAAGATCAAATTTCAACACCCCTCTTCATGAGAAATAATAAAATTGGAGAATAGAATGATGTGAAAAAATCGATATCTTATTCATCACTATGCAAACACTTTTATGCAAGAGAGTACAAGTAGTTCGAAGGAGAAACAATTTTACTGTCACAAAAATAGTTAACCTACTAGTGCTAACAACCTACCTAACAACCTACAAACAATGTAATATATTATGCTAACATTCTCCCCTTACTACATTTTTCCTAAAAATGTATTCTCCAAAAGCTCTTATTCACTTTGCCAAGGGACCCCCCCTTAAGGCTTACATAATGTGGAGAAAAAATTTCTCTAAGTGTTTTTATTTTCAGTTTTTGGTCCCGCTAGTCTTCCTTTTTGGCTCTTACCTCATTTTCATGTTTTCATGGCACCGTGCCCCGAAGGCTAAGGTTACTCCTACACAAAGCTATACAATGCACCACATAGTGGTTGCACAACCTTTTCCTATATCACTTTCGTTTTTAGACCCAAAGGAGAACATGTGGCAGCATGGTGAGGATTTTCCCCAAGCTACTCTCATAGACTCAAAAATCACCCGCCAACGTGCCATGCCATTCACTTTCATTGGGAAGTTTGTTTCGCTTGCGGGTGTATCTTTTGCTTTGGAAAATTTTGTCAATAAATGCAGTGGTTCTTATGTCTTCAAGATTTTTTTCTACTATGGCATCATTTATTCCTTGTAGCTGATTGGATCAAATTTTTTCTAGAATTTAGTGACTCCAAATCCTTTTTTGACAATAGATCTTTGCAAGGCTTCTACAATATCTGGAGCCATTAATGAAGTAGTTGAACCTTTATTAATGAATATTTCTACAATTAAATCAGATCTTCAATCAAATTGCAAGTCATCAGAAGGGGACACCTGTTAACGTTCATCTCTATCGATTGTAGTATTGGCTCACCCCTTTGGCTTTATGAAAAGGAGGTTGCAATGGCTTGTGAAAAATCATCATCGAAAGAATTTTTGTTCTTTATCTAGGATTAAAATAGGGGAAGATTAAGAAATATTTTTATAGAGCTTTGTTCCCACTTTATGACATGTTTAAATTGTTAAGACTATTATTCAAATTGGCGTCCGACCTTTGCAGTTATGTGATTTATTGCAAGAACAAGTAATAGTAGGAAGAAATATATGGGATTGTGCATCTATATGGCCACTATCCCATGTTCCCTTTCTCTATTCTATATATGTTGAATGCTCTATGTTAATTTATGTGAGTATAATCTTGATGAATTTTTTATATGCCATTAGCTTTTATGTCTACTTAATGTTACTTTTTGGAAACTTAATCATGTTTGTTGTACACTTTGTTTTTCTCTAAAGATTGTGTTAACTCTCATACAATGTTGTAAGAGAAAAAGTGTTATGTAAAAATCTAAAACTATTCCTTTCAGTATTGGGTTTCTTGCTTTTGTCAAACCTTAGTGGGTGCTTCTCGCAAGGGGATCTGAATGACTACTTTTTTCTTATATCGGCCATAGTTGATTGTTCTCTCTCCAACAACGAATGGTTTGTAGCACTTCATGTCTATTTTATCAAAATTAAGAAGTCACTGGGCTTTAAAATGTTGTAAAACCTTTGGCACATCACCACCTTTTGTTTTCCTTGCATTTATCTTTCCCCTTTTCCCAAACACAAAGAAGATTTGACTTTTATAAAAATCCAGGAGTTTATTGAGTAAGGCACAAGCTAGTCCCCCACTCATTCAATTTCCCATAAGGTTGTTTGAAGAAGCACTAGATTTCATGATCAACACATAACAAAACTTGTTGATTACAAAATATACATACATCTTTATGAAGATCTTCATTGAAGAAATAAATATTGAATCAAGCAGCACTCCATCAAGTTGTCTCTCAACCCTCGTAAAGGTGTAGCCCCTAACCGAATTCCCAAGTTCTTCCTCCAATGAACTCCTGAATCATAGATTCCTCGAGTTATTCAACAACAATCCATATTGAGCTCTCCAAACACATGTCTCCATCAAGTTGTCTAATGACCCTCGGAAGGGTGTAATTTGGATCACAGATTCAAGTGCTCACTAGACAACCATCCATATTGAGCTCTACACCAAACCCCTTACCTGTCTTCAAAATGAAAACTTCATAATTTATATATCTTCAATTTTATTAGCAATAACAAGGAAAAGAAAGAAACTAAAGCCAAAAATGCTTCTCATGCAAAGTATCATCTCAAAGCGAGAAGCTAACTTGAGATGGTGGAAATTCCTCCATCCTTTGATGCCACCAACCTCCAGTATGACCCTACCATAGTTTAACCATTTAATTTCTTTGATGAGTGTTTGGTGGCCTCGTCAAGTGTAGCAAAGATAGCCTCGAAATTCCAAGCATAACTATTTGAATATCCATTAGCAACATTGATGAACTTATTGACAAGACACTCAATAGCTCTTTTGCGTTTTAGAATACATTTTCCCATGCACCAAAGAAAATACCATTTGGTGGATCCTCATAGAAAATTTTATTATTTGAAAACACATTACAATGTTCTCTATGGTATATCTCAATTTCCTTAAAGTCCATTTTATACATCTCACCAACACAAGTACACTAACCTTCAAATTTCTATTAATATGCCTTTATGCATGTTTAATCAAATCTGCAATGCAATCAAATCTAAGAAGATTGTGGTTTCTTTATTTTTAACAGTGACTTCAACAACTTAGAATATGAGGGAAAATCTGTTATTTCCCAAAAAAAATTCTCACAAAATCTATCCTTTTTCCAAACCTGTGATGAATATTCAGAGGTAAAGATCTTTTACCGGGATAGAGAATGCCACTTCTTTCACTTTCATGCCTCTTTTCACTTATGATTTTAACAGTCCCTCTGCATCACCCCTTGCCAATGATTGATCTTTCAACAACAACAAAACATATTCTACTAATTTTCCTTAATTTCATTCTTTATGCTTTTATTTCCATGTCACGCCTCTGATCTGCACTAGGTATAATTATTCTAATCTATAATTTGTGCCTTCATTTCATCTTGTAGAAGGATTTAAATATGATTGATATAACTCAAATGCGCCAACAGGGAAATTCAAACTTTTAATTATGAAGTACAAAATCTTAGCAATGTTTACCTTTTACCCTAACAATGCATAAATTCTTGTATACCACCATGGGAGTTAGCTACTAAGTTCTTGATAAAATTATGTCCAGTAAATCCTTTTTTGAGGGAACAAACTATAATTTACTCCAAATCAATTTCCACTCACCTTACATACTTTTGCCACGCAGCTTAAGAAAAATGCGACCCTGGACTCCTCCTCAATGCCTTCCACGAATCCTTCAATCAGCTCAGACTTCTTTAGATTTATAAGCCTTTAAAATAATCTGAATCCTTGCATAGCAAGTCTCCACACCCATTCTTTGATTCCTAATGCAGTGAATCTCCACAACCACTCTTCTTGTTTTGCATAACGTCTCATGCCTCCTCCATACCTGTTTCACATCTCTATAGGAGCATACGCCTTTATACTAACAAACACCAATGCCTGCAATGAATCACAAAACTCACAACAAAAATAAAGAGAGTTGCTCTGATACCATATGAAGAGTTCATAATGATGCAAAAAATTTGATATCGTATTCCTCACTATGCAGACGCTTTTATACAGGAGAGTACGAGCAGTTTGAAGGAGAAACAGTTTAACTGATAGAAAAGGTTAACCTACCAGCGCTAACAGCCTTTCTAATAACCTACGAACAATGTAATATATTATGCTAAAAAAAAAATATTATTATTTTTAATATTATCCTTCCAAACATGCTAAATCTTGTTATAACATTCAAAATATAAATAGTCGATAACTCCCCTTTTTCAAGATTTACATAGGTAATGGAAAATTTGAGGTGGCAACATCATCTTAGGAGTTATAAAATGCTTCATAAGGAATCTTGTGCCCCATTTTAAGTTAACAAAAAATTAATAATAAATTAATATTAGTTGTTCCAATTTACAAAGATTGAAAAGCTATTAACTTTGATCCAAAATTAATATTAATGAAAATAATTTTCATAACACTTTCCCTTAGCCTTATCGCTATGTCCTCTCCTAGCCACACCTATTTCTCTTGCCCAGGTGATATTTTGAACTGCTCTGTGGTGTCATCCCTATCTCTACCTGGGTGTGACCTTGTGGTTGATCTCACTGCAAATGTTGTGGGTGTTGCATTTACCTCGCCTTTTGTGGTTGGAGAGGCTATCGACGCTACTGTGGGTGATTTTGGGATTTTCCCATCCTCTCATGTGGGATAGTTTGCTTGATCTATGCTTTATGATGATGTTGTGAAGTCTAAGAGACCTTGGGAGGGTGTTGTGTAGCCTATGCATTGTGCAGAGGTTGCTCCTATTGTTTCTCTTGGTAAAAAAGTTGTTGATAATATTCATTTCTATTCCAAAAATGCTCTTATTTGCAGATTTTTTTGCATGTGGCCTTCTCTTCCTAATTTACACCTTTGGATCACCAACCATTGGTCTCCTTTTGTTTATGGTCCAATGGAGATTTACCCTTTTGTACAGGTTCTTTTGTGGTGGGTTTTAGTTCTCACGAGGATAGACAAGCTATTTTAGATCACGACCTATGGGTTTGGGATTCTCATCCCCTTTCCTTTAGGCCTTGGGTTCTTTCTTTTAACCCTTTGAAAGAACCTTTGGATGTGATGCTTGTTTGGGTAAGATTTCCCTATCTTCCCTTACAATTCTAGTGTTTCTCTAACTATGAGGGCATTGGTAATTATTTTGGTAGATTTTTGAAAGTGGATATGGCTTACCAGAATTTTACTCATACTTCCTTTGCTAGGATTCTAGTGGAGGTTGATCTATTGAAGGCTTTACCTGGTGAGGTTTTTTTGCAGATTAATGGTTAGTCTTGGTCTTAGCTTGTGGATTACAAGGGTCTTGTTTTCACTACAAACATTGTTTTGTTGTTGGCCACTTGGCTCATGATTGCTCTAGAGGCTCCTGCCATGTTTCTTTCTCTACCTGGTGGAAGAATTCACTCCATGAACACTTAATAGTTTTCCCTACTGTTGACTTTGCTTCTTCTTCTAATGATGACTCTAGGCCTTCTTCTCCTTCTATGAAGTTTAATATGAGTGTTGTGATGGATGTTGCTCCTCAATTGTAGGTTTATTTTGCTCCAACTGATTTGGTTGTGGTGGTTGTTTCTCCTTATGTAGATATTGTTGTGCTACCTATGGATTTGGTTGTTCCTAAGGCTATTTTTGTTGCCTCCCCTAAGGTCCATGTATTGGAAATGTTGTAGTAACTCATGCTGCTTCAGGCTTGGTTTTAGATGCTTTACCTAAAGTATCAGCTATTCCTCTAGTTTGCTACTCCAGATGGGAGTCTTCCCCTTAAGATCAAAATGTCTCGATTTCATTTTCTGATTCTCCTTGGAAAACATTTCACAAAAAGAAGAAACATTTTTCTATTGTCATTGTTTCATTTAACACACCCTCAAATGCTTTGCTTGGCTAAAGTGTTGTTCCTTGAATAATTTCGCACTGACTGTTGTTCTGACTCATTGTTTCTCTCTAGTTGGTTTCTTGGCCAATCTGTTTTGCTGAGCTCTTTAGCTCTATTTTTCATTTTGTAAGGTTCAGGGCCCTTCCTTGCTTATCTAATAAAAAACATTTCCCCTTATCCCACGATAAATATTGGAATGGGCTTTTGGATTCTTTAAATATATTATATAGAAAGGGCACATTACATATATGTATGCATATGCACACATTAACACACACATATGGATATCTATACAGGGTAAAAGAACAAAGCTATGTCACAATTTCAGCTAACTAAATAGTTCTTAATACAAATATTTTGAGCTAAACAGTTTTAGTCGAACTAGTTTCGCTTGAAACCATGTGGCCTATATGTGGCACATAGAATTTCTAACAAAATCCATTCTATTGAAACTATATATGTGGCATCCCAATTAGCAGCCAACTTAGTTTTTTTCTAAATTTTCTGAAACTTTCAACTTCAACTAATTATTTCTTCAATCAAAATGACTTTTAAAATTTTTTAAAAAAAAATCCCTTTGTAGAGCTTGGAGTGGTGAATCTGAATATGTATTTTTTTAATATTTTTATTACTTTTAATATATTTAATTTGTAAAATAATACAAGTAGGTTGTTAAAGTTAAAAAAGAGGCTGAATAGAAATTTAAAATAATAGTTAAAAATATTAATTTTTTTGAAAAATATATGGTGCACTAGATAGAGTCCTCTTCAAAAGGGAATAATTTTCTTTTTGAAAATGATTAAAAAATAGACAATAGTTGACGTCCAATAAAAACTATCAAATTTTGACAAGTTTGACTTTAAAATGTTATTACGAGAAAAATATACATGAAAATTTTAACTTTTTTCCAAGCACTAGATATTGAAGTTGCCTATTTAGAGAAAAAGAATTAGGGAAAAATGGAGTTTTTTTCTATTTGTTTCTTGACATCAAGTGAACGTCACTTTTTTGTGAAATTTTTAGCATTCCAAAATCTGCTCTTAAATTGATAAAAAAAATAATCAAAACAATTTTTAAATTTTTTGAAAAATTACAACATTAAACCTCATCAATGTTTCTACCTTTCATTAGTTTACATCATTTTAAAATTCAAAACATAAAGACCACTTTTATGTGGTCAAATTTCAAAAAAAATAAAATTGTTGGTTGATTCCTTTATAAAGAGTGGCATAGGTTTGTGCTTTTACCCTAAAATAACTTATCCAACCTCTTAGACAAAGCTTTGACTTATAGAAGAATTACAAGATGAAACATTTGGATAGTTTTGAAAACCATTTACAAGCCCAAGAGAGGCATGGTACCTAAAATTAGTTTAAAGCTAAACCCAACACCTTCCTTTATATAATCTATTAATATCATATTGTGTACATGTCATATAGTGTGATCTAAATTGAATATTTTAACACCTAAACTTGACCATAAAAATAATTTTTATTCTTTCATTAATTATATGTTCAATGACAAGTGTTTGACACTATCATAAGGCCACTCAATATTCCAATATAACCTCCCTCTTACATCTCATACACATCATATGTCTATGTCCTCCAAAATGGGGAATATAGAAGTGGTCAAATGAGTGATTTTTGCTATAATGTGCTCATGTTATTAAAAGATGGAAATAATTTGATAATGTTATTTTTTAATAAATACTAAGCCATAATATAGTCAAATTTTATGGTCCATAAAATACAATCACGTTCAATAAATATAAAAATATAAAAATAAACTATTGCTCATTCATAATTATGACTTAGAGAAAAGGAGTGCATTTTCTAAGCAAAACTCAATCATGTTTAGTAAAAATAACTTTATCCCAAGTTTTTTAGTAAGTAGTTCCATATTGAAGGAGATGTAAGTAGGGAATACTTTTGTTTTTATAATCAAATCATATATGCACTTTCATAAACTTTCTTATTTTATAATGCATTTATTAAATGTTGTTTTTTATAGTAGCTCCTATAAATAACATCAAACCTAATTAAATTAAGAAATATCTGAAAATATTTCCACATCACCCAAATTATCTCCTAAACTTTTGACAAACCATAGGGAAAATGAAAAGGAATTATTTAGGCATTGGGAGAAAAATAAAATTTGAAACTTGCATATTAAATTTTATCATTGAAGGCATCCATAAGAAACCCACATCATTTAACACTTGTTTCATCATTAGAAGAAATGATAAAGCAAGTTGAATTGTTCATGAGTCAAATAGATCAATAGAAACCTCATATAGGTTCAAGTCACCAATTTTATGAAGAAAATTATCTTATAATGAAGTGAAGAACAAAGATATTAAAAACCATAAATTTGTGATATTTTTATTGGTCCCAAAACTAATGTACCACTTTCAATGACTTTTAAGATATTTCCAATTCATTGGTGTAATCATCTTCATAAAAATTAAATTTTGAGGTAGGTGGCAGATGGTCTTTGACAAACCTTTGTTTAATAACTATGAGGTTCAATTGTACACTTTTAGAAAACTTTACTATGAGTTTATCCTTCATGAAATTATCAATTATTTTGATATGAGGGAATTTCAAAGTAGAGGTAGATACTCTACCCAAGATAAACTAGGAGATTATTGAATAGTAAAGTTTCAATAAAAACCACTAGCCCAAAATATATAGTATGTATTTGCTTGTGCCATAATTCTAGAACCTATGAAAATGGTGGATAATATGATCAAGTGCTATCATGTACCCACTTTCAAACCTATTCCACTCAAGGATAACCCTAGAGATCTAAATGTGAATGGGAAAGAGCTCTTGCAATAGGGTTGTCCTAGGAACTAAATATGATCTAATGAGGGATTCACCACCAAGTTTAAACTTTGAAAAGACAATGAAATGAAAGATGAAATGCAAAACCCTAATTGAATGCAAACTAACTCTAAATGACCCAGAAAGATGGATGAATTGGAACAGAAAACTATGAAACAAAAAGTGTTCACCTAGGAAACTAGAGAAGATAGAATGAAGGTCTAAATCACTGAAAAATATACTATTAAGGCTAAATGGGACTCATTCGCCAGGTTGGGTGAATTAGTATTGTTTTTGGAAAAATGTGTAGGAACATGTTTTTTCCAAAAGGGTATCCAGATCTATAAAAAATCTCTTTTAGGCCTATATAGTGCGACTCATTCACCACTTGTAGTGAATTAGTCCACTTAAGTTTTTCTAGAAGTTTTGAATTTTATTTTGTTTCTCTCAGCCTACTCTACTCTCCTTGATTGGTTTCTAGATCCAAAACTATAAATTGTCACATGTAGGTCTTCTCCAAGCTTCTCCAAGGCTTGATAACAACTTTGGATTAGTTGACAATTTTTCTCCAATCTCACTCCTTAGGAAATCTACAACCTAACACTACAAATCACACAAAAAGGAGAGGGAAAAAATGTTATGGGGTTAGTGAATAGGGGTTTTCCTTGGTCAAACCCCTTGTTGGTAATTAAACCTTGAAATGAAAGAAAATATGAATGGAGAATGATGAATGAAAAAAAGACAATGTTGCAACTCACCAAACCCTAGAAATAAGGTGCTACAAATATGCTTGAAATGGCTACAATGGATGTGGTTCTTGACTCTTGCTTGATTGATGTTGATCTTTCTTGAAATGCTTGAATAATAAACTCTACAACACAATTGTTAGCACAATCACAAACATGATCAAAGCAATCTTTTACATGATGATTGGCACTTGAAGAATTATCTAAAATTCTTAATAATATTCCCTTTAATTCCCTTCAATGCTCTTGTCAACTCTCTTGAATGCTAAGTGTTGAATATGAGTTAAAGAACCTTGTATTTATACCTAATTATGCAAGAATTCCTGAAATTACAACACTACAAGCCGACATCATATCTAGGAGAAGAAAATACCACTAGAAATTTGAATTAAATTTTATTTTGGGCCACACATGACTCATTCACCCAAGGTGGCGAATGAGTCCCATCAGGCATAATGTATGCGACCAAAAACAAAAAGTTCTTAGAAAAGTGTGAAAACCAGTTCAGGGCCAAAAGATCCACGTGGGACCCATTCGCCCAAAGTGGTGAATGAGTCCTAAAACTCTAAATATAGGCCACAAAAGCTAAAAACACCTAAATTATTATTGGTTACTAATTAGTGTCGAGATTATCCTTGAAAAGATGCAATAAATGAGGCTTGTGGATGCAAAATTAAACCAATTAGAGAATATAAGAAAGCCCAATTATTAATGAAAAGCCTAGAGAAGTGTGAAAGTGTGTTACAACACTTTACAACACTCCAAATAAGGAAAGATTAAGGTTAATTTTGATTAAAATTATGTTCATTACGTTTAGTTATTTTATAAAACCCTAGAAAAGTGTGAAATGTGTTACAACACTTTAGCAAGGTACCATTAAAATCTATTAGTTCACAAGGGCCCAAGACTTAATTTTAATATTTCATCAACATTACAACACTAAATCAAGGAAACATTAAGCCAAAACCACAAGGAAGGCCAGATCAAGCCAGAAAAAGTAGAAGGGTTACTTTTTCGGTGACTCCAAATTCATTAAGGAGACTACAAAGGTGTAGACTCTCCATGGCATTGCTAGCCCAATGGACAACTCTATACAATATTTCACATAGATGTTTGTACCTTGTGGTTTAGTATATGATCACACAAAAATACCATCAAGTTCTAGTTCAATCCTACATCCTACATCCTACATATGCTATAGTGAACATTTTTTCTTTGTATGAGACTATATCAATAAAGCATAGAGGTCTTCACCTCCCATGAGTGAACTCACTATAATTTGAGATATATTGGGAGTATAAAAGGAAATTAAGTAATATAGTGAGGTGAGCTAAATAACTTATGGTGGTTGATGACAACTTGTAACTACATAAAAAAATAATGATCATGCACATGTATTTTAATATGAATTTAAATATATTTTATACTTTATACTTTAAAACCAACATATAGATTAATATATGTACATGATCATAGAATTTATAATTATAATTAAAATTTATAATTATAGAATCGAATTAAAATTATGCATTTATTATATATTTTAGGATCTAATTGTTGAATGCAGGGTGTGTGCAAGAAGTTGAGTCCACGAAACGTGGAAGTTTTTTGCCTTAGCCAAAAAATTGAAATCGGCATGGAAGAAACGGGATCCTGATTTTTAAAAAGCGGGATCCCGTTACGGTTCAGGATCCCGAGCCTGAGACCAAACGGGATCCCGTTATGGTTCGGGATCCCGAGCCTGTGACCAAACGGGATCCCACTTTTTAAAAATCGGGATCCCATTTCCTGTTGGACTCCCAACCAACGAGGACGGAACGGGATCCCAATTTTTAATAAATGGGATCCTGATTTGAAAAAGACGGGATCCCAATTTATAGAGAACGGGATCCCGAGTTATATAAATCGAGATCCCATTTTATAGTGTTATTTATTTTTTTAAAAAATAGCAGTTTTCACTGCTGCGAACGGGACCCCGAATTGCTTGGCGACAGCGACATCAACATCAGCTATAGGTACGCCACTTCTTCACTTTTTTTTAGTTTGAATTGAAATTTTAAAAGAAATATGTTAATTTACATGTTTTTTTTTCAATTTATGTCACGTTTTAATGCTTTTTTAAATTGTTATATTAGAATTCAATAGTTACAAATTAGATGAAAACTTTCAATGAAATTTAAACGTTTTTTAATAAAATTGAGAAAAAAAACATTGAATTGTGTGTTAGAAACAAATTTTAACTTTTAAATCTTAAATTGATCAATTAAACCCAAAAAAAATTGATTTTGAAAACCTTAATTGAAACAAAACAAAAAAAATTGCATTTCAAAACCCTAGAGATCGAAATGAAATAAAACATCGCATTTACAAATCCAAATCGAGCTTTTTGAAACCCTAAATTCAAATCAAACGAAAAAAATTGAATTTGAAAACCCTAGTTTGAATTGAAACGAAAAAAAATCATTAAAAACCCTAATTGTTTAAAACTGAAACCCTAAATTGAATTGGAACAAAAAAAATTGTTAAAACCCTAAGTTTGCTAAACCCTAGACCCTAAACTGTAAAATCTAAACCCATAATACTAAAGCATTTGAAATTTATGAACCCTAGACCGTAATCTTTCATTGGACATACCTAAAATTATGTAGGTTCAATATCAAGAATGGGTCTATTTGGTAGATTTATGAAAACTATTTTGAATATCTAGAATGCCATAAAAGTATAATTATAGCAATTCCAATTGGAAACACTTCCAGATACATATATATCCTAGATAATAATCCACCCATCCTCAATCATAATGGATTATTTGACAATTAAGAGAGATTCAATTTAACCATAAAATTACCTATATTTTGATACTATATAGATTTATGTGGAAGGATAGAAATGCATCAATATGCTTTGTGCCATATTTTATGAATATTAATATTTAAGAAAAATCTAGATAAGATTGACCTAAGTAGATGATTTATGTAAGGGCTTTTTAGTGAACAAGTGACACACCATGGAGATAGGGATGGTACTTAAATTCTTATTTATAAATATAGTTTACCCCCTTTAAATTTGTATTTGGTTTTTATAATGAGTTGAAATTATCAATGTGTTACATAAAAGAAATTTGTGCTTAGATATATTTAAATTATATAATAAAGATCTATAGTTATATAAAATAGGGAATCCAACATGAGGAATAAACCTTTAATGTGCCATTGTGTGCATCTAATTTATGCCAATGATTTAGTAAGAGTGATCGTCTAAGAGGATGAAATTTAAGCCTTGAAAAATTGTAAGATCTAACACTATTTTAATGTAGTTTTATATGTGTGTACATGTCCACTATGTTTTTTGAGTTTATGTTAATGTAAGATAAGGAGGATTGGTGGATATATTTGAAATCTAAAGAAAAAACAAAAATGATGTGAATATATAGATATATATTTGTAAAATGATTCTTTAACTTATCTATATTAAACATTGTATATTATCTCTATATTACTATCATGGCTTGATTTTCATTATGTCTACTAAATGTTGCTATATTTATTCATTGTTGTAATTAAATTATAGGGCTCAATGTGTAATCTATTTTACATCAAATTTTATAGTAGACTTATAATCCTAGAATGTTTGTAAATTTAATAGCTAACAAATAACTTGATAGGTGCAACTAAAAACCAAAAAATGTGGTTTGATTTATCTCCATTAGGCTGGAAAGCTAAAAAATCTACTAGGTTTATCCCTATTAGGTTGAAAACCCAAAAGTGTAGCTTAATAAACTTACAAGTGGTGAAAACTCACAAAAGCACTAGAAACTAATATTTGCAAAACTACCCTTGACATATCAAAAAAAGCCAAAGGTCACCATATGTCATACCTATATAGGTTGTATAGTTATATTGGATACCTTATAGTATCTCCTATTGGTTATATATGTTTGAAGATGACATTAGCGACACATCCCTACATTTATATGAGATATATTATTAACATGTCATGTTACACATATGCTAAGATACTCAAATATGGATAAGGAGAACTAGGGAATATATATTAGAAGAGAAAGATATACTAAGCTATCCAATATTATATTTTTGTACTTAGTGTAGAAGAGAAATTCTAGACCAAGAATGCAAGTGCAAACTCAATACTCTACTTCTAATGAAAGGTAAATAAAATAATGAAAGATTAGAGAAGCATAATATGTTCCATAACATTCTTTTATGGCTCTAAATGTATGTGTTGAAGTTGCTCTTTGGTTCTCTAATGTGATAACATATACATACAAATTTTATCATATGGAAACATTTGGGGATGTCATTATTTTATAGAGTTGAGGGGAAAGGAATGGAGGACTAGGTTTTTTTGGAATCGAGGACTAGAATCATGAGAGAATTTTTGAATTTGAATTTGAGAGGGAAGAGAGAATTAAATGTAGGTGGTTGGGTTGATGGAGGGCTTGTGTTGACTTGATTAGGTAGATGGGAATAATTGAATGCTAATTTGAATTTGGATTGAAGGTCTAAGTTGGAAATGAATGGCTATGATTAGTCTAATTGATTTGATGGCTAGGATAGATTATTAATTTCATTTTAGATTTGATGAAGTGGAAGTAAGTTACATTAGTTTGAGTTTGGATTGGTGATTTGGAATTATTTTAATTTTAAGCTATGGATGTGACATGATTATCCCCTTAATGGTTGATTAAAAGTTAGGATTTGGGGATTTTAGCTAATTAAATAATAAACTCTAAAGTCTAAACCGTAAACCCTAAAGCCATCATTTTTTCTTAGGCTCTTAATGAAATTTGGTTGTCTTAGGCAACTCCACCAAATTTCATTACCTTATGCCATGTAATTGTTTCCTAGGATCTTGCAGCATGTAGATCCCCTTAAGCTATCCTATTACCTTAAACCCTAAACTCTAAAGTCTAAACCCTAAACCCTAAAGCCATCATTTTTTCTTTAAAGGCTCTTAATGAAATTTGGTTGCCTTCGGCAACTTCACCAAATTTTATTCATTTGAGCCATGCCATTTTCTCCTAGGACCTCACTAGACGTAAATCCCCTTAAGCCATCCTGTCACCCTAAATCGTAATTCAATTTTCTTAAGGGGTTGACAATATGACATTTCTTAAGGGGATTAAAGAAGTTCTTAAAATTTGGTGATCAAAGTTGCCCAAGGCCCAACCAAATTTAACAATAATAAGATCCTGCAAGATTATACAATATCAATTTAGTTAATTGTATTTTCATTCAAATAGCATGTGCCTTAGACATATAAATGAGGCTTACATATAATTTTATCATTTGTATTCAATTATTTAAGGCCATTTATATTGAATGGTTTAACTTGGTATAAATTCAAACAATGATCTTAAATAGTTATGAATTTATAAATTTGGTGAACGATGGATATTTTGTGACATGAATTTATGATTTTGCTTCTATATGGATATTTTTAGTGACATGGATTTGTGAAGTTGGTGGAATTTATGAACTTATAATGAATAGTATATAATAGTATATATTTAATGACTATCTATTAGATCATGATTTCTCCTGCTGAAAAATTGTGTGTGTGTTAAAGACATAAAATGAGATTTTGTGAATGTTTCAAGTTTATTGTTTAGTATGTATGTGCATGTATTAAAAATTTGCATAATAGTTCTTAAATTTTGAAATTTGTATATGTATGTATGTATAGTTTAGTTTAATGATTTGTACGCATGCAAATTATGCATCGTATTTTTTATTTTAAATGTACATGTACATACATTTAATTTTTAATTTTGTATGGACATGCTCTTGAGTTGAACAATCAATGTATATATATGTGCATTTCAATTAAATATATGAGAGCTTAATATATATGTTGCTCATCCTATTTCAATTAAATATATGATCTTAATTTTTGTATGCACATGGGTCCTATTTTGTATGATTTTAAATGCAGGTGCACATTATATCAAGCATATATCATGGATGATTTTAACATTGATGATATCATCAATCCACCACCATCCACAGCCAGATCCGCCTCCCTCTCCCCTCCACCTCCACCTCCACCTCCACCTCCACCTCCCCTCCTCCCCCTCCCTCATATGCCACCTCCAAAGCACCTATGGCATCTGATGAGGCTCGCTTGAGAGCACGAATAAATGATCAAGTTGCATCCTTACAGACACAAATCAATGCTATGCAGAGTCAAGCATTGATTGCTCCACATGTGAGACGTTTTGCATCTGTAATGCAAACGTTGTTATTCATTGGATGATTGATTCTGATCTTTATAGTACAGACGAGAGAACAAATGAGACAATTTTATTCGATGGTCTCTCTATAAACAAATATTAGACCTTAAAAATCTCTCTTATAAACAAATATTAGACCTTAAAATAACAAAAGCCCATCTAGCCCCTACTTTCTTGACCCTGTTACCC
>VDFB02193867.1:353534388-353724897 GCA_007258455.2 Sequoia sempervirens
TAAGGCCAAGTAGCACCCATGTCCTTTGCTAAAGGTGCTATATTTTTGGATGATGTGGTGATGTGGCTTCCAGATGGTGTGTTCTATTGGTTCATTTTGATGGTGACTGGTTTGCGGGTTTGTGTAAATAATTGTGATGGTGGTTACTTTGGTATTGGTAAACGTGCCAAATTTTTTTATGCCTTTTGGAAGGCTTGCATGGTGGCTCTAACAAATGGGTTAGCACTCTTTTTACCTTTTTATTTTCCCATAATCATGGAATAATTAAATGTAATGGTTTTGGAAATTAACCACAATGAAATTTATTTTGAAATGAATGTGAAATGTAATTACATCTTGAGCCAAATGCTTTGTCGCTCCCTTGGGTTATAAAAAAGGGATTTCATGGCTCGATGTAAAGGGTTCTAGTCTAAATTTTTTGAGTCCAATATGTCTAAGGTAGAAGCTGATTATAGTAAGAAAACGATAATGTTGAATGCTCGATGAATTCACTGGAAAGTTTTCTTCGGTATAAGTCATATAGGTCATAATCTTAATAAGTTTTGCATTGATTTTTTATATTGGAATAGAATTCAAAATCCAAATCATATAATCTCCTTTGTATATTTTCATAGATTATAAATGAAATTATCAAAGATCGTTTCATCTGTTATCAATTGCTCAATTTAATGTGTGGCTTGATTTCTTTTCTTTAACTGAAATGGTTAAGTTAAATACTTAGGAAAAGTCATGGGTATGTGAGAATTTACAAGGATTTGGTAAGTAGTGTTTGGATTACATGATTCTTTGTAGTGTAAAGCATTACAAAGATATTTAAACATATTAAAACTAGATAATCGATGTATTACTGGTGGTTTCATATTTGACTTCATTTACCCAATTGATGAGGAACTTCTTGCTTACTAATTTTTTAGAAATTAAATGAATGAATCACATATTTGGGTATGGATGCAAAATCAAAACAACATTTATAAAATTCCAAAGCCAAATCTGAATTATATGTTTGAAGCATATCCACATTCATAGAAAAATGAACATTAATTCGCTTAAAGGTCTTCCAAATATTTAGTGAAGTTAGTGTTTGCATCAAAATAAGAATGGATATGTATTGAAGTGTTCTTAAAAAAGTTGATGTACCTAATGAACATAGTAAGGAATACCCTCCTTGGTCCTACAGAGCCTAAAGTGAAGGAATAGAGACCTCAAAATTCTTTATTCGTTGTGTTCACCACTAATCATTAGTGATTTTTGAATATAAAGGTTTGTTGCCTTTTAGAAGATTCTGAGGTTAGCTAGAAAGATCACCAATAGGATCACAACAAGAAATAGGGTATGGAATTGAAACTGGATATCTCCAAAGCATCTGATCGGGTCTCTTGGAATTTTCTATTTGTTCTTGAAAAAAATCATTTCAATGGTAAATTTCTCAACCTTATCAAATCTTGTGTCACTACTCTGAAGTATTTTGTCTTGAATAATGGGGTCCCTAATGGCTTCTCCTCTTTAGGTTGTGGCCTGAGAAAGGGGGACCCATTGTCTCCCTATTTTTTTGTCATTGTTGTTGAGGATTTGGGCCATAATATCTAGAAACAACTTGCTAACAAAACTTTAAAATGATTTTGTGTTTCTTCTTCCCTTCCCTTGGCTTCTCACCAAAAATTCATTGATGAAACTATCCTCATGGGGGAGGCATCAATTTTTGAAGAAAAATAATGGAAAGCAATCCTTAACCAATACGCTAAAATTTATGGCCAATTCATTAATTATCAAAAAAGTAAAATCCATTTTTTCATTACTAGCCAGATTGTTAAGGACAAAGTTATAAATATTTTAGGTTGTCAGTCTTGAGGTAGAATTTCTAGCTACTTATTTGGGATTACCTTTAATTTTTGGAAAGCCCAACAGTGACAATTGGAATTACATGTGGAAAAGATTCAGAAAAAATTGGTTGCGTGGAAGGGAAAATTGTTTAGCTTTGTTGGGAAGTTTCAACTTTTACAAGCTTCCTTACATAATATACATGTTTATTACCTTTCTCTATTCAATATCCTTTCTTATATTGTTGACAAAATTGAAACGATTCAAAGGAGATTTTTATGGTCAAGTGTGGAAGAAAGGAAAAGAACGGCTCTCATTAAATGGGAAATTGTTTGCACAATTCAAAGAGGGAAGTCTAGAATTGTGAAGAAGAATAAAAATGTTTAACAAAGCTCTTGTGGCAAAAATGGGTTGGTTTCTATTAGAAGGTGAAAAATATTGGGTACATATCCCATGGGCCAAATAATCTTAAATAATAAGGATGCTTGTTTCCTCAGAAAAATGAGCTACCCATACTGGCTTTGGAATAACTCACCAAAAGTTAGAGGAACCCTAACTAAAGGAGTGAAATTAAGAATTGGAAATAGGCTTAGAACTAATTTTTTGGAGGATGTTTGGTCCACTAGTGCTCCTTTATTGGATAGGGACAACCTTCAACAAATCAGAATAAGATTAAAAAGAAGCATTGGAAATATAGTTTATAATTATTTTGATTGGGAAGGATTGAGACTGAAATGGATTGACTTCAAGAATTTTTTGAATAATGTTGTTCTTAGGGGTTGTAAATAGCTAAATTGGGATGCTGCTTTGGACTCTTTGTTGAGACTAATTGGGAATCCTAATATCTTTTCATGAAACAAAGAGGATGAATGGATCTGGACAAAAAATGCTCTAGGGAGGTTCTGTATTAAGTCAACCTATGAGAATATGGATTTGCAACCTCTTAACCTTGGATTGTTTGGTTGGAACTTAATCTCCGAGATTAATTTCTTCTGGTGGGTAGTGATACATGGTAAGATTCTTATAATTGAAAACCTTAAGAAAAGAGGATGGTATCTAGTCAATAAATTTTATAAATGCAACAAAGATGAAGAAACTATTATGCATTTATTTTTTCAATGCCCCTATGCTCAAGATGTTTAGGCTTTTTTCCTAAATAATCTTATGGCGGAATGGGTTTTCCCTGCTTTGTTCAAAACATTTTTTGAAGGGTGGAGCTTTTTTCCTTACTCTCACAAAATAATTCTTGACCTTTGGAGACATGTTCCCCAATTCCTCACTTGAGGATTATGGAAAGAGAGAAATAATAAGATCTTTAGGGATGTTGTTATAAGTAGTAAGGATATATGTATGGTTATATTGAAACAAACTCAAGAGAGTATAGAAAATTGCAAGTACACCTAGTCAAGGAAAGGGCCTTCCTATCAAGAGTTGAGAATTAAGCAATAGTGGGGGATTTCCCATGATCTTAACAATGTTAATTGGGCTAAACAGATTATCACAAACAACATTGTTTGGATCCCCCAAATCCAAGATGGGTTAAATGCAATTTTGATGGATGTTTGAAAGGAAATAATGGACACGTAGGAGTAGGTGGAGTGGTTAGAGATGATCATGGCATTTGTTGGGTTTTTTCTTGCAACCTTCAACCTTAAGGAGGAATACAATGCCTAAACTATGGGATGACATATTTGGGACAAGGAATCTGCACTATCAATAGGTTGAAGACAAGAAAATACAATGAACAAGGCTATGAAATCCTTTTACACTTTGAGCTCCATAGGACTCAGAATGGTGCTCCTAATTGTAGGCCTGCATGTGTGATAAACTCATGCCAAGCAACTAATTAAAAAACTATGAAAGTGGATAGTTCTCAGGTATATGAGTGATGGGTATTTCATATTATACCAGTTACAAGCATAATCCCATTTACATTAAACATTTTTGAGAACACATAGATGGTTACTAAGAAAATTTCTCACATTCAACCTCTATACTCTTTCAAATACCATGAAGATATAGGGAACATATATAACTTAAAGAACAAAGCAAACTAACATCAAAGTAAAAGGTTTTTAAGATTGATTTAGATTGTTTGTGAGAATTATCCATGTAATATCATAGATTAGTGCCTAAATCTAAGGAATGGAGTCAAATCTAAGCTCATGAATGCAAATTTAAACAACTTGTTTCAAACTAGTGGCCCTTTAATAGTTAATGCTTTACATTAATGTAATCTCTCATATTACTGCATGATCATACTTAAAAATTTATTTCATTCCCTCAAACCCACAGTAATTTGCATACAAAATTTAATTCTTTACTTGAAGAAACCCATACATAAATCACACGACTGCAAAAATATTGCAATGAAAAATCAACATAGCATTGATATATTTAATTTATATGCTATCTAAGAACACAAAATGGAGAATTTTTTTTCAATATTTTCATTGATTTGCTCAAACTGATTGGTACTATCATAGAAATTTGTACATTCATTTATTGTAAGTAAAACTCCAACTCCAAGCTAAGCATTCTCTATTTCCTTCCCCTAAATCAAAAGTTCAAAACTCTTTACAAATGAGAGAAGAAAATATATAGGAGGAGGAACCCTAAAACTACATCTTTAGTTGACACTTGGCATCTTTAGCTCTCGTTTATCTGTAACTACCTTCATCTTCTTGAAGAATCCTTAGTCTACACCTGATTCATGCATCTTGCATTTACTGCCCTTCTAACAGAAAAATATTCCCTTCAAGAGGACCTTCTCTATTATGCCCTTGCTATTGAAAATATCCTTGCAACTGAAAAATATCTTTGTGAAAGTCTTTCACTTCTTCTTTTAGCCCTGTGGTGAAAAATTATCAACTTCATTTTACCTAGGGACAAACCATAGGGAAAATGAAAAGGAATTATTTAGGCATTGGGAGAAAAATAAAATTTGAAACTTGCATATTAAATTTTATCATTGAAGGCATCCATAAGAAACCCACATCATTTAACACTTGTTTCATCATTAGAAGAAATGATAAAGCAAGTTGAATTGTTCATGAGTCAAATAGATCAATAGAAACCTCATATAGGTTCAAGTCACCAATTTTATGAAGAAAATTATCTTATAATGAAGTGAAGAACAAAGATATTAAAAACCATAAATTTGTGATATTTTTATTGGTCCCAAAACTAATGTACCACTTTCAATGACTTTTAAGATATTTCCAATTCATTGGTGTAATCATCTTCATAAAAATTAAATTTTGAGGTAGGTGGCAGATGGTCTTTGACAAACCTTTGTTTAATAACTATGAGGTTCAATTGTACACTTTTAGAAAACTTTACTATGAGTTTATCCTTCATGAAATTATCAATTATTTTGATATGAGGGAATTTCAAAGTAGAGGTAGATACTCTACCCAAGATAAACTAGGAGATTATTGAATAGTAAAGTTTCAATAAAAACCACTAGCCCAAAATATATAGTATGTATTTGCTTGTGCCATAATTCTAGAACCTATGAAAATGGTGGATAATATGATCAAGTGCTATCATGTACCCACTTTCAAACCTATTCCACTCAAGGATAACCCTAGAGATCTAAATGTGAATGGGAAAGAGCTCTTGCAATAGGGTTGTCCTAGGAACTAAATATGATCTAATGAGGGATTCACCACCAAGTTTAAACTTTGAAAAGACAATGAAATGAAAGATGAAATGCAAAACCCTAATTGAATGCAAACTAACTCTAAATGACCCAGAAAGATGGATGAATTGGAACAGAAAACTATGAAACAAAAAGTGTTCACCTAGGAAACTAGAGAAGATAGAATGAAGGTCTAAATCACTGAAAAATATACTATTAAGGCTAAATGGGACTCATTCGCCAGGTTGGGTGAATTAGTATTGTTTTTGGAAAAATGTGTAGGAACATGTTTTTTCCAAAAGGGTATCCAGATCTATAAAAAATCTCTTTTAGGCCTATATAGTGCGACTCATTCACCACTTGTAGTGAATTAGTCCACTTAAGTTTTTCTAGAAGTTTTGAATTTTATTTTGTTTCTCTCAGCCTACTCTACTCTCCTTGATTGGTTTCTAGATCCAAAACTATAAATTGTCACATGTAGGTCTTCTCCAAGCTTCTCCAAGGCTTGATAACAACTTTGGATTAGTTGACAATTTTTCTCCAATCTCACTCCTTAGGAAATCTACAACCTAACACTACAAATCACACAAAAAGGAGAGGGAAAAAATGTTATGGGGTTAGTGAATAGGGGTTTTCCTTGGTCAAACCCCTTGTTGGTAATTAAACCTTGAAATGAAAGAAAATATGAATGGAGAATGATGAATGAAAAAAAGACAATGTTGCAACTCACCAAACCCTAGAAATAAGGTGCTACAAATATGCTTGAAATGGCTACAATGGATGTGGTTCTTGACTCTTGCTTGATTGATGTTGATCTTTCTTGAAATGCTTGAATAATAAACTCTACAACACAATTGTTAGCACAATCACAAACATGATCAAAGCAATCTTTTACATGATGATTGGCACTTGAAGAATTATCTAAAATTCTTAATAATATTCCCTTTAATTCCCTTCAATGCTCTTGTCAACTCTCTTGAATGCTAAGTGTTGAATATGAGTTAAAGAACCTTGTATTTATACTAATTATGCAAGAATTCCTGAAATTACAACACTACAAGCCGACATCATATCTAGGAGAAGAAAATACCACTAGAAATTTGAATTAAATTTTATTTTGGGCCACACATGACTCATTCACCCAAGGTGGCGAATGAGTCCCATCAGGCATAATGTATGCGACCAAAAACAAAAAGTTCTTAGAAAAGTGTGAAAACCAGTTCAGGGCCAAAAGATCCACGTGGGACCCATTCGCCCAAAGTGGTGAATGAGTCCTAAAACTCTAAATATAGGCCACAAAAGCTAAAAACACCTAAATTATTATTGGTTACTAATTAGTGTCGAGATTATCCTTGAAAAGATGCAATAAATGAGGCTTGTGGATGCAAAATTAAACCAATTAGAGAATATAAGAAAGCCCAATTATTAATGAAAAGCCTAGAGAAGTGTGAAAGTGTGTTACAACACTTTACAACACTCCAAATAAGGAAAGATTAAGGTTAATTTTGATTAAAATTATGTTCATTACGTTTAGTTATTTTATAAAACCCTAGAAAAGTGTGAAATGTGTTACAACACTTTAGCAAGGTACCATTAAAATCTATTAGTTCACAAGGGCCCAAGACTTAATTTTAATATTTCATCAACATTACAACACTAAATCAAGGAAACATTAAGCCAAAACCACAAGGAAGGCCAGATCAAGCCAGAAAAAGTAGAAGGGTTACTTTTTCGGTGACTCCAAATTCATTAAGGAGACTACAAAGGTGTAGACTCTCCATGGCATTGCTAGCCCAATGGACAACTCTATACAATATTTCACATAGATGTTTGTACCTTGTGGTTTAGTATATGATCACACAAAAATACCATCAAGTTCTAGTTCAATCCTACATCCTACATCCTACATATGCTATAGTGAACATTTTTTCTTTGTATGAGACTATATCAATAAAGCATAGAGGTCTTCACCTCCCATGAGTGAACTCACTATAATTTGAGATATATTGGGAGTATAAAAGGAAATTAAGTAATATAGTGAGGTGAGCTAAATAACTTATGGTGGTTGATGACAACTTGTAACTACATAAAAAAATAATGATCATGCACATGTATTTTAATATGAATTTAAATATATTTTATACTTTATACTTTAAAACCAACATATAGATTAATATATGTACATGATCATAGAATTTATAATTATAATTAAAATTTATAATTATAGAATCGAATTAAAATTATGCATTTATTATATATTTTAGGATCTAATTGTTGAATGCATCCAGAGACTAAGAGGGGTGGGGTGAATCAGTCCAGTCAAAACTTAAACTTATCAACAATTCAAACTTCTTTATTAGATCAATAGTAAAGAAAGATATAGCAGTTTAGATCCTTTCCAAAGTCAGCAACTCACAACAATGAAAGATATAACAATTAAACTCTCAACAGCAAGGAGAAATGAAACACAAAATACACACATACACAAGATAACACCAGATTTGTGTGGAAAACCCCATGAGGCAAAAATCAGAGCGAGAGTTAACTCACAATGTAGATGGTCATTACAACATTACAATTAGGCTCACTTCCAAGGACTTGCAAGAATTGAAGCACATACAACTTCAAGGGAAAGATATAAAGTACTTGCCAAGTGTCACGACCCTTTAGAGGGAATAAGGTTCAAAGGTTGTTATAGGGAATACCTTCAAGTACCCTATGGTACCCTTTCATAGTGGAATGTGCAAGTTATATATAATAAATTAGAGTATACAAAAAACTATTTTTTTTTTCTAAAATTGATTAATTTTATTTATTTTTTATAAAAATCGCAAAAAAAATAAATTCAAAGTATCATTATGTGCACAAAGTTGGGTTGTATTACCTATCTTGCAAAAAAAACCTTAGAGCGAAAATTCTCTGAAATAAATGATTTGATAGTTGATCCTAGGGTTATTGGGCCTTTTGAGCACAATGTTAGGATCAAATTCAACCCAAAATGTTCTAAAATTTAGGCTACCTTTTAGATCTGGCAACCAAAACCAACTTCAAACCCTTATATATTTTGACTTCAATGTTCAATTAGGACCAAAAAAAATAAAAAAAATATGGCTATCCCAGTTGCTGTTGACTCAATGGTGAGCTTAGCATGTCTTTAGGAAGCTTAATAAAAGCTTGTAATTAGAAATTAAAAATATTAACCCCCCAAAAATGAAATTTTCTCTACATTTTTATGATTCTCTAGATCATCCAAGAACACAATAGAAGATCATACTCATATTCTTTAAAAAATAGCACCTCTACAATCCTAGATTCTTCAAAATAGATTTTTTTATCATTTTGATCTCTCAGAGTTACTATTTTGTGTTGTTTATGTTATTCCAATTTATATATATTAGAATTTATTTCATAAACTTCTTTGGGTTATCAATATATTTTAGATTTCTAAAAAAGATATTTGTTTCACAATTTACCCTATAAAATTGAAAAAATCCCCTATTTCTTACCCCTCAACTACCATGATCATGATTTGATGCCACATTTTATGAAATAAATTGCAAAATAGAAGAATAAGATAGAAAATATAATAAAAATACTTGATAATAATATGCCACTTTGATGGAGCAACCTCCTAAATCAATTTGATGATGCTACCTCTAATATTCTTTAATAAAAACACAATACTCAATATGATGATAATAACTAACATCTACCTCCTATATATACCATACCTATGCATTGAATGCCAAATAAGTTGACTCATAAGATACAATTAACTCACAATTTTGTCATGAATTCTTTTATGAAATATAGAATACATTAAATGAAAATATTCACTTACCAAGCCACCATGAATGCTATTGTACCCATCAGATCCTAATTTATGGGATCCAATACTTACACCCTAGCTTGGGTTAGTTTTCTTATATCTCGAAGGAATTTTTTAGATCCTCTTCGTATAGATGGCCTATAGTTTGGATTACTATGGGTATTCCTCTTAAATTTGGCATATTTCATAAGTTCATCCCATGTCACTTGGTCTATGATCCAAGTTGGATGCAAATATTTGAAGTCTTTTGTTAGCTTCGACATTAAATTGTTTCATTTAGAGTGAATGGACTTTGTGCAATATCTAGAATAATTTCCTTATTAAAACCAAGATTTCCAAATGCTATTATGACATCTTTAAAGATTTCATATTTTTTAGCATTGGCTTGATTTCTCCAATCCATTTGAATGGTATTTTCAAAATAATTTTTCTACACTTGATGAAAAATAAAGTGAAATAATTTTAACCACATTTCATTCTTCAAGATATTTCCTTTTGAGGTGAGTAAGATTGTAACTTCTTGCATTCATTTTGTAGTCACTAAGGATAATGTTGTAGTCTTAGGGGTTGAGGTAGATGCCCCTATAGACCTACATCAATCAATTTGTCATTTATTTCCTATATTTACAATGAGATCATCAAACAACCATGTAATCATCAATGATGCTTTTACTAGTCAACATGCTATTATAGTGATAAAAGTAAAATATGAACTAGAAAATAATAATAAGATAATATTGCCAAATAATTTCACATGTTCATCTAAAGTAAGCCCTACACTCCCCAACAATGCACTCTCCCATAATTCAATTTGTTTAAGTATTTATTTCCTAATTTCAACATTTTCAATATTTTATGGTAGGAGCTTTAGTATTCTTGATTAGACATATTGCTGATGAAAATATTGGTTGTCATTCAATTTTTTTCTCATCTAGAAGTATTATTGAGTTGATGATTACAATCAGTTGCAGAAGTAGAGCATCAAAAGAGAACTTGATGTAAGTTTACCAGTTCTCTATTAGTTATCCCATCTTTATATTTGAAGTGGGGAAGGATGTTTCCCAAATTATCTAATGTATATATGTATGTAAAATAATATTTGTCAATCTACAAGGTTGTTTCTAGCTTTGAGTTAATAAATCTCAGTACTATTAAAGCTTTGACAATAGAAGGAAAAAGATATCACCCACAACTAGCTGCTACTACGTATTGTGAGTTATTTGGATGAAATCTAAATCTTATTCTCTCAATGGTAAATAGTTGCCACATAATATGTAGAGAGAAGATGCATTATGGGAAAACCATTTATAGTTGGATAGGAACTAAAATAAAAAAAATTATGCATCAAAAATACTAAATAAAAATAATGAAGAATGGAAGTTTTACATTTGACAATAAGGACCATTTAATATAAAATTAGAGAATTGGTCAATAGAAAAATATCATTTCATATGAATTGAAGTGATTCTTGACTTTCAAGTACTTTCAATTGCTAATTATTTTGGGGAAAAAATAAAAGAAAATCCATTAAACTCTAAAATTTTACCTCTTTTCAAATCTAATTTTATTTGAAAAGCTCACAATGTCAACATGAATCCCACTATAAGAAAGATCTAAACTTGAAAATTAGGGAGATCCAAGATCTAATGGAGTTGGGAATTATCGATGATGAGACTTGTAATAAAGAAAGGGAGCTAAGATCTCAATGGTTTAAATTAAACAAAAAGGAAGAAATTTTTTGGCAACAAAAATCAAGAATCCAATGGTTGAGAGAAGGGGGTAGAAATACTAAGTTTTTCCACCAGTTCGCACAAAGGAAGAAACAAGATCAGATTTCTTGTTACTTCTAATGGGACAAGACTTGATAATGAAGAGGACATTGCTAGGGAGGTTGTTTCCTTTTTCTCAAAAATTTCCTAAACTACCAAAGGTTCATAATTCTGAATTGGATGCTTTCATGTAAGTCATTCCCCATGTTATCACAAAACATGATTTAAAAGAATTGTCTAAAGTCGTTTCTATGAATGAGGTGAAGGAGGCTATTTTTTCCTTTGGTACTTTTAAAGTGACAGGACTAGATGGATTTCCCTTGATACTTTTCCAAGTCTATTGGGATATAGTCTCTCTTGACTTGTTTAATACACTCAGGGATTTCTTCAGATTGGGAAAGCTTTTAAATCAGATGAATACCACTTTTGTAGCTCTTATCCCCAAGAGTAATGACATTTCTATGAATGATTATAGACCTATTAGTTTTCTTAACACCACCTATAATATTGTTCTAAAATTATGGTTAATAGGTTGAAATTAGTCTTGAATAAAATGATTGCTATCAATCAAATGGGATTTTTCCAAGGAAGAAAAATATTGGATGCAGCTATTTATACCCATGAGGTGCTACATTCTATGGATTTGGTGGAACCCTAATTTTTATCGTTCCACTGGTATCATGTCTTAGCCTATGAAATTTTATTCCTGAATATCACTAGGGTTTAAGGTTTTATCACTTAGCTCTCTTATACTTTCAACCGATTCATTGTCTTATATTTGCTTGCTAACCTATTGCATCTAGTCACCATTTGAACATAGTGATGTTTTATGACCCCTACTATCATTCTTTACCAACCCTATCTCTCAAGTCACCTGTTGCTCCGAGCAAGGCAACTCCTTTATGTACAATTTATTGGCAAGTGTGTTTTCACACCCTTTTAAAGTGTCACTGATAGTTTATCTCCCATCATAGGTTTTGTTTTAAAATATTATACACAACAAGAGATGAGTGATAAACTTGTCCCATTGCACCACCTAAGTCCATTGTTATTGATCTATCGCTCGTCGCAGGTTGCATTTCGCTTACCACAAAGAGACACACGATGGGCGATGCAAGGTAATCAACCATGGCTTTCCATCACCTATCACATGTTGTGCCCTTGCAGTTGGAGAGTAACCCATGACCAATTATGTAGTTAATTTTTGTAACCCATTGTTAGCCCTTACACTATTGTTGGTTGTCTTTGGCCTTTCAAAGAAGAACCTATGACCACCAATAGATGGGATACTTCTCATTGTGTGGGTATGGTCTATCGCTAGTTTGGGTAGCTTAGCATGCGAGGAACCTGCGATGGGCAATGTAAAATGAAGATTTTGGTTAGGGTCCTTTGGTGGTTAGATCAATAGCTAGTATCTCATCACTGGCTCTTAGACCATTATGTGATGATGTTTCAAAATGGGTTCTAAACCTGTGATGGGCAATGCCTTAGGAATGTGGGTGGGATTTTACCATGCTTAAAATGATCGACGACAGAAAAGGAAAGATGATTGGGTAAGCATGTTGACGGACGCATGGCTACTTTATATCATCTCCTCATTGTTTCTTGGTATGGTCCATAAAGCAAGTGGTGACTCTTAATGTATGTCGTCGATTGAGTTTTGAATCTGTGGTGATCAACAGTTGAGATATGACATACAATAATTGATTTTTTGTTCACACGAGTGAGCCGAGATGGATATTAATTATAGCTAGCCTTACGTTCTCTTATTTAATTAGGATTTTTTGTAGCTTGATCAAACCATTCATGAATTTATCAAACTGTAGAATTAAGTTTTTTGGCTGTGGGAGAGATAATTGCATAATTTGTAAGTGGAAGTGTTTCTAGGGTGGTAGTATAGCATCTTTTGGTGTGTAGGTGTGTGTACGTTCTACATTGCTCATTATGGCTCGATCCTTTTCTACAATTTGGGTCTTCGGGTATTTTCACTGCATGTATGTGTGGGTCTTTTGGAAGTTGTGGTTTTTTTTCTTCATTACCAGCACTAGTTTTTGCAGTATCTTGAGAGGATGAGTGAACCTAGCACTCGTATTGCACCAATTCAGAGGTCTCAAAGGCTAAGTATGGAAGAACCAATTGTATATGTGTTGGAAGACAAACCTCTCTTAACCAGGGTACCGATTGCTCCGAAGAAGAAGAGGAGTGTACGCAAAAAACATGAGAAGGTGGATATTTGTAAGACCTATACTTTGAGAAGTAGAATTATCTCACAAAAATTGACTAAAAAGAAAGACAATGGACCTTTGTTTGTGAAATAATTAACAAGTTTTGGCTCGAGTCCTAGGGTTTGTTTAGAGAAACCCATTGCTCCTATCCTGGTTTCTAATAGTTTGTCAGGAGAAGAAGGAGAAGCTAGCACTAGCCCTAGTCTGATTCTTTCTCATCTGCTGCCTTATAGTGATTCAGAGGATGAAATTGTAATTGCAACTCCACTCTCTATTATACAACCCGGTGAGGGTGGTTACTTAGTGGCTGATAAGGCCAAGTAACATCCATGTCCTTTGCTAAAGGTGTTGGGTTTTGGGGTGATGTGGTGTTCTGTTGGTTCATTTTGATGGTGACTCATTTGTGGGTTTGTGCAAATAATCATGATGGTGGTTACTTTGGTATTGGTATATGTGCCAATTTTGCTAATGCCATTCAGAAGGCTTGCGTGGCGGCTCTGAAAAATAGGTTAGCACTCTTTTTAGCTTTTTTTTTCTCATGATCATGGAATGATTAAATGTAATGGTTTGGAAAATTAATCCCAATGAAATGTATTCTGAAATGAACACAAAATGTAATTACATCTTGAGTCAGATACTTTCTTGCTGCCTTGGGGTATAAAAGGGATTTTGTGGCTTGATGTAAGGGGTTCTAGTCTGAATTTTTTGAGTCTAGTATGTCTTAGGTAGAAGCTAATTATAGTAATAAAATGATAATGTTGAATACTCGATGAATTCACTAGAAAGTTATCTTGGGTATAAGTCATATAGGTCATAATCTTAATAAGTTTTGCATCAAATACTGATATTGAAACAAAATTCAAAATACAAATCATATACTCTCCTTTGTATATTTTCATAGATTATAAATGAAATTATCAAAGCTCATTTCATCTATTGTTAATTGCTCAATTTAATGTGTGGCTTGATTTCTTTGCTTTAACTCAAAGGGTTAAGTAAAATGCCTAGGAAAATTCATGGGTATGTGAGAATTTACAAGGATTTGGTAAGAAGTAGTGTTTGGATAACATGAGTCTTTGCAACATAAAGCATTACAAAGAGTTTAAACATATCAAAACTGGATAATTTGTGTATTACTGGTTGTTTCATATTTGACTCCATTTACCCAATTGATGAGGCACTACTTGTTTATTGACTATTTAGCAATTAAATGAATGAATCGCATATCTAGCTATGGATGCAAAATTAGAACAAAATTTATAAAATTCTTCCAACTCTAAATTATTTGTTTAAAGTATATCGACATTCTTAGCAAACTGAACATTAATTCGCTCAAAGGTCTACCAAATCTTTAGTGAAGTTAGATTGTTTTCATAAAAATAAGGATGTTTCTATATTGAAGTGTTCTTAAAAATGTTGATTTACCAAATGAAAATAGTAAGGAATACCCTCCTTGGTCCTACAGAGCCTAAAGTGAAGGAATAGAGACCTCAAAATTCTCTATTCATTGTGTTGGTCACTATTCCTTAGTGATTTTTGAATATAAAGGTTTGATGCCTTTCAAAAGATTCTGAGGTTAGCTGGAAAAATCACTAACAGAATGGCGACTTCGTTGGGGAGACAATTTTTATCCTCTAGTTGTAGATTGTTTTAGTACAAAGTCACATGGTGATAAATATGGAATTTAGTTAAGATATTATGCAGTTCTTGAACCTGGTCAAAATATCGTAGAAACAAAGTGTGAAAAATTTGAAGGTGACTCTGTTGTTGGAGCAAATCTAGAACTAGACCTACTTTGAAGTTGTTTCAATTTGTTTGAAACATAATCCCTAAACAAGGGGTGACAACTTCGACTTAAAGAACTCGATAAAGAATATGATAAGGCTTCAGATATACACACTTCTATTGAAGTTGTGAAAGCCAACCTCACAGACCTCGAAGATCACCTGCATGCAAATAACCTATCACAGAAAGAAGACATTCGAGACAAAAAAGCAAGGGTGCTCTGAAAGCTGAAAATGTATTAATCAGAGAGAGGGATAAAATACAATGACCAATCCTTATAAAATGAGATTTTGCAACCCTAAAGAAACCCCAATAGGTAGATATTTAATAATTAATATAATTATTAAATGTCACAATATGCAAACTAAAGTGAAATCTTAAGAGAGGAATAAAGGTAACTTAATTAACATAATTAAGTTAAAACCTTTACTCTAACACCCCCTCTTAAGATGAGCAAGAGTGTAGCTACAAACATGTGCAAGAAAACAAAGGTAACTACAATGCATGAAAACAAACAAGGGTCCCGACAACAAGGCCAGATGAGGTACCCAAATACATCCAAATCTCATGAAGTGGAGAAATGAAAACCTCATGGGAAAAACTCTACTCGGAGCAGGTGGGACAATATAATGGTCTCCATAGGAGATATATAAAGAGACAAGAAGCACCCCCCCCCCACAATGAAGAAACTCCTATCACAATGGTGGATGCTTGATGTAGAATCCAGAAAGAGATCATGAAGCGGCAAATAATATTCCTTCCCTTGGGAAGAAATAGATCCAAAGGATGATGTCGAAGAAACCCTGTGAAGAGTGATGAGCCAATCTATCTCAAGATGTGTGCCATGATAGGATGTTGAAGAATCTCTCTATCTGAATTGAAACAAATGATGCCAAATCCAAACTGATGTGGAGAATCCTGAAATGCAACCTTTGAATGCACTGATAATGGTGGGCGTATAGTGATAACCTAACTGTCAAGGTAGAGGAGATGAATGTCCTCAAAATAATCTTCCAAATCTGCAATATAGGACTCAACAAACAAGAAAGATATGTCTGCAAGATAAGAGTCCAAAGTAGCTATGTCTAGAAGGCGAATGATGCCTTGCTGCACTGAATCAAGAACAACAAGAGATGCTGATGAAGTCTCAGTTTGAAGAGTAGGAACAGTGAGACAAGCCTCTGATCCATCAAAACATTTAAGGGTGTCTAAATACTCAAGCTCCTCTAAAGTATCATGATCAAAGGGTGTATTCTCTCTCCAAGCAATGGGTAAGATAAATTGGGAAAACGCATCGATGACCATTTGGCCATCAAATTTGGGCCCATAGTTTTTATGTGACGGTTGTATGACCATCAAATTTAATGACGCATTGTGTTTTCCCCATCTTGGAGCTGTTTTCTTCTAGAGGCCATAACTTGGCCATACATTATCAAAATCAGGAAAACAAGATATCATCAGAAAGCCAGTTTCGAGCACTTTCCAATGGTGCTATTTATTTTTTAGTATTTTACTATTTATCTACATTTATTGCTGTTTGAAGTCAGATGTTTAGTTTGAATTTTTTGAGTGTTCCGTGGCATCGGGTCTACTGTTGCTTTATCATGATTCCTTGAGTCAATCAGTGACTCTCATCTGGTTTCAGTAGTAAATAGAAGAATCTTTCCTTGCTTGCTAGTATCAAGTTCCAGTGTTACTCTATAGTGATCATCTAGTGCTTCTTGCAACAGTCATCTCATTGTAGGGGGGTTTTGTCCCACTGGGTTTTTCTTTCTCTACCTCATTCTTGCATTTGTAAATGGGTACTTGATCAGGCCTAGTTGTCAGGACCCATCTTTGCTTTCATGCATCTTATTCTAGTGTATTAGCTTCTTCCTAAGTTCATCTTAAGGGGGGGTGTTAGAGTAATAAGTTATTATGCTTAATTAATTATATCATATTGATTAATTAATTAAGTCACTTATTCCTTTAGTTACTTAAGCTAAACTTAGGCACATTAATAATTGATTAATTATTAAGTGTGCACACTAGGGTTTCATTTAGGATTTCCCTTTTAGGGTTTCTTGATCTCCTTCATAAGGATTGATCTCTTTGTAAAGATTGATTCTCTTAATGCATTTTTACTTTGAGGTTTACATAACATCTTCTTTGGTTCTGCATGTCTTTTGCATGTGACAGGTATCCCTTTGCATGCAGGTGATCTTGGTTTTCTAACAACTACAAGATCGAAGGTGAAGAGTTTCTCTGTAATTCCAGGTATTCTCATGAATCTAAGGAAATATTATTATATTTGTAGATAATTTGTGGGAATTATCAAGATTTAGGTCATAAATGTTTCCCAATTTGGTGAACTAGCACTAAGATAGGGAAAGGAATAATACCTTTGCATAATCTTAAAGTACATTTGAAATAAATACTGAAATATGTCATATTCATATTAAAGAGTATTTTGCAAAGAGGAATTGGAGTATATACATCATAAAGGTTTATGCCCTTAAAAGGAATTTTGGTTACCTCTTGATGATACTGACAAGACTTTCAAAAGATAGAACAAGATGTCTTGTCAGGGTGTACACCTGGAACCAAAAATGAATATAATCACACATGATGGATACCTCCTATCACATCAAAGGAATTTTAGTACTGAAAGGTATAGGGCCATAAATTTTAGTAATGTCAGTGGTTACCCAAATATTATACCACCCAATATTAGGGATAAAATACCAATATTCAGTGGTGAAAAGTTAGAATCAACAAGTAAACTATTTGTTTAATCCTTGAAAGGAAATGAAAGAGATTGGTTCTCATTTTTTCCAATGTATTATGTATGTTGTTGGAGTGAACTTAAGATAGTTTTCATGGGACAGTTTGGTGAGAGGATAAACCCAAGTGTTGCAAGGAAGAATTTCATGAAAATTTCTAGGGGTAAGGAAGAGTTGATGCCTTCTTTTAACCTTAGATTTGTGAAAGTAATAAGAGAAATCCCTAAACACATAAGGCCAAATGATATAGAATTTTTGGTTATGTATTTAGGGGCATTTGATAGTAAGATGGGTTTCTTGTTGAGAGATAAAGAGCCTACTACTTTACAACAAGCTTACTAAAGCACAATGGATATTGAGAACAATTTGAAGTACTCCATCATGATGGGACCTATGATTGCTAGTATGAATGGCCCTAATAGAATTCAAACTATTGAGCCAAGAAAATTAGGAGGTAAAAATGTATGTCAGGAAAATGGGCCTTTAGATGTTGTATCCCCATTATCTCCCTGAGATACAAAACAAGAGGGAGCATCAACCTCACATCAACCAAGTTCAAGAAGGGTTGACTTAATTTTCTCTGTTAGAAAATTGTATGAGATAAAGATACATGAAAATGAGTCACCTTACAACTTGTTTTAAATATTCTTGGATGTTCTAATGGAGATACCCAAGAGTGTAAGACCTAATGACTTCAGATTAATTGATCTATTCTGTCAAGCTTACAAATCAAGATCAAGCCAATGGCCAAACAATTTGAAGCCACATTGTCTTGATTAGGTAGTGGACTAGATAAGCATTTTGGAAGACATTGAGCATAGTCATATGAAATTTTCTATTTCCCAGAATGGGGACAATGATTTCCATACTGAGGGATATCAAAGGATAGAAGTTCTGACAGATCAAGAAGATGCATTGGAAGGAGGATAGTCAGTTGATGATTGTTGCTATTTCACAAGTACTCTAAATGTGGGCCCAAACAGTAGTGATGAAGGTGAAGAGATAGAGTATGAGGATAAGGAAATAGTACCTAATTTTCCTCCTTGGTATGACATAGGATATGAGAAAATATAAGTGGTACATGGTGAAACCCCACATAATGATTTAGTCATAAACAATGATGCACCAATCAGTGATTTGAATGCACTGGGTTAGAATTATCTGGCATGAATGAGGAATCAAAGAAATGAGATCAAACTGGGACATTATTCTATTGAATATTATTATTCTTATGAAGTGGAGGTGGATTCCCTTACTTCAAGTAAAGGATATGTCAGTAGCCTTGAAGGGGTATGTTTCTAAGGTAGTGAGAATTTTTCTTCATGTGAAGAAATTTCTAAATGTGGATCAATTGTTATGAGTGCAAATGATGAAGAGGATATTGAAAGCATCTCTCTCTATTCTTCAATTAATTGCTCTACTTTTGAATAGACTAATGATCAAATGTATTGGGATCGAGTCACTGACAAGGATGAGGTACATGTGACCATTATGAAGATATGGTAGAATCATTTATTTGATGAACTTGCATTGGAAAGTGAGGTTATAAATGATGACTCCTACTGGTGTAGAAGAAATCCTCTTTTTGAAGAAAATCCTGATGAGTACTTGGTAATCATTAATTAATGAATATGTTGTGGATAGTACATACAAGAGCCAAGATGATACTGAGTTAGGTAACTATTCTTTTCAAGATGTCAACTCTGTTTTAATAGTCCCCCAACTGAATGGAGAATGTGGTGACAAAAACATTAGTGAATTAGTGTACCAATATGTGATTGAGAAAATTACACTTGATAAGAATTAAGAAAATGACTCAGACTTGCTAGTGTTTAATTGTGATAATGACTCATTTGATGAAGAAGTTGAAGATTGTGATGGAAGCCTTAAATGTAGTATTAATATTGAGGGAGATGTAGATGATTGTGTTGATTCTCCTATGACATCTGGAGATGTGCTTGAGAATATGGTTGAGATGTCAAGTGCTCGTGTTCTGCATGATGATATTTTCCCTCACATAAATGGAGGTCCACTCTTAGATGACCAAAAGGAAAATCTAGATGAATGTATGGATACTCAGGTAACATCATTTTATGTTGAGAAGGAATTATTTGATGATTCTATAAAATATGTTAATATTGTAGGACTATTTGATCCATGTGAAGAGCAACTCAAATGTGTGGATAGCTGGAGGAATGATGTTAGTCAGTATGAAGTTGAATTGCATTTTTTTGTGGATGTTCCCTACCTTATGGATCTTATTATGCAACTTCTTTCATCCCATGAGGAAAACTTTTAGACAAGCAGATCAAAGACATGCTTGATTCTATGTTTCTTTTCTCTAACCTTGTAAAAAAAATTCCAACTATGTGTCAAAGTGCCTACATGAAGTTTTCAAATTTTATGCACAAATGGGATGTGATGCTACACTTCATCAGTGTGTGGAATATGAGGGTTTTATATTCTCATTTCAATATGATGAACATATGGTGGAGAAGGTTGATGAGTGGGGAAACATTGCATTAATAAATAGATTCAATCATGATCACGTTAACTATCAAGAATTGCACAACGTCCATGTGGACCCATTTCCAATAGAATAGGACAAAGTCTTTGACAGAGGAAAGAATTGTCCCTGAATTTTGGAGGACAAGGGCCTCTAGGTTATGGATTGAAGCCAAGTGTTTAAAAGTGGCTTCTCATGGAAATGAATTGCAATGTATATTCTATGAATAGTGTACATAGGTTGGTTTGATATGTTTCCTTTCTATTTTTTTGCTTGCCTTGTCTGGTCAGGCTCAATTTTTGTCTTCTCCCCTAGTCTGATTCAACCCCCAGATCTAGATTCTTGTTATGCCTACAAGAGGCATACATCCCCAATCGAAGCCACTAGTGGACCCTAATTTTCATCATTCCACAAGTGCCATGTCCTAGCCTATGAAATTTTATTCCTTAATATCACTAGGGTTTAGTGTTTCATCACTTAGATCTCTTATACTTTCAATTTATTCATTGGCTTATGGTTTCTCACTAACCTACTACATCCAATCACCATTTGAACTAAGTGATGTTTTATGACCTCTGCTATCATTCTTTATTGGCCCTATCTCTCAAGTCACCTATTGTGCCTAGGAAGGCCACTCGTTTATGTACAACTTATTGGCATGTTTTTTTTCACACCCTTTTAAAGTGTCGCTCACGGTTTATTGCCCATCATAGGTTTTGTTTTAAAATCTTATACACAACATGCAATGAGTGATACACTTCTGTTACATTGTCTAAGTCCATTGTTATTGATCTATTTCTTGTCGTAGGTTGTACTTCAATTACCATAAAGAGACACATGATGGGAGATGTGTGGTACTCAACCATAGCTTTCCATTGCCTATAATGTGTTGTACCCTCACAGTTGGAGAGTAACCCACCACCAACGATGTGGTTAATTTTTGTAACCCATCGCCAACCTCTACACTATCATTGGTTGTCTTTGGTCTTTCAAAGAAGAACCTACGACTGTCGATGGATGGGATCCTTCCCATCACACGGGTATGGTCTATCACTAGTTTGGGAAGCTTAGCATAAGAGGAACCCATGATGCGATATGTAAAATGAAGATTTTGGTTAGGGTCCTCTGGTGGTCAGATCAACTAGTATCTCATCGCTAGCTCTTAGGCTATTGTGTGATGGTGTTTTAAAATGGGTTCTAAACCATGATGGAAGATGCCTTAGGAATGTGGGTGGTATTTTCTCGTGCACTTAAAATAATCTATGGCAGCCAAGGTAGGATGATTGGGTAAGGAAGTTGACGGATGTGTAGCTGCTTTAAAGCATCTCCTCGCTATTTCTTGGTATGGTCTGTAAAGCAAGTGGCAACTCTTAATGTGCCTTGTTGATCGAGTTTTTAATTTGTGATGATCAACGGTGGAGATATGACATTCAGTAATTGATTTTTTGTTCATACGGGCAAGCCGAGATGGATATTAATTATAACTAGCCCTGCATTCTCTTATTTAATGAGGATTTTTTGTAGCTTGATCAAACCATTCGAGAATTTATCAGAGTGTAGAATTAAGTGCTCTAGTTGTGGGAGAGATTATTGTAGAAGTTGTGAGTGCATGTGTTACCAGGGTGGTGGCATAGCGTCTTTTGGTGTGTAGGTGTGTGTACATTCTGCATCGCTTGTTGCAGCTCAACCTTTTCTATAATTTGGGTCTTGGGGTGTTTTCATTGTATGTACATGTGGGTCTTCTAGAAGTTGTGGTTTTTCTTTCTTCATTACCAGCACTAGTTGTTGTAGTATCCTGAGAGGATGAGCAAACCTAACACTCCTATCGCACCAGTTCAGAGGTCTTGAATGCTAATTATGCATGGACTAATTTCATGCATGCTAAAAGAAAAACCTCTCTCGGCCAAGGTACTAGTTGTTCCAAAGAAGAAGAGGAGTGTATATGGAAAACATGAGAAAGTGGTTATTCGTAGCACCTATACTTTGAGAAGAAAAATTATCTCACAAAAAACTAACTGAAAAGAAAGAGAAAGTGTAGACATGTAAAATATATTAATTGAAATTGAACATCTGATCCTAAGCACTAACACTGTTTCATCCTAAATCATCCCTTGGTCTAACCATTTAATCGAATACCTTTATTTGATTAAATTCATTAATGTTCCTCTCTTAATTCAATAAATCCTTTATCTAATTAAGTCATCCTTTCTTAATTAAATCGATCACTTTGATCTAATTATCCCTATTTAATTAAATAATCAATTTTATTTGATTAAATCCCTAAATTCATCTTATTAAATTAAATAAATTAAAAGCTTGTTTGATTTAATCTATCATAATTTCCTTGGTGAAATAAAATAAAAATATTTATTTAACCTTGAAATCATATTCTTCTCGTCGGTATTGGCATGGTGTGATGGTTTATAGGTGGAATCGTTGTTCTTTCCACCAAGGTTCAAAACTCGTTGGGGTGTTATTGTTGAATGGTTGTATCCGGTTCATAGCTCCAGTCAAAAGTGTTTACCTCTTGATTTAAAAAAAAAAATCATATTCTTTTCATATTTTGATTTAAATCAATCCATAAATCTAAATCAATATGCCACATCATTCTAATCTATTATTAAATTAATTATCTTTGATTAATTTAATCTCCTCTCATGTCCCATCCTCTAGCTTTTGCGACTTACACAAGAAAATAGATTTAATTCATTTATTAAATCTCCATTTTCTCTCAAAAGGCATAATAAAGGAATATTCCTCAAATTTGAATTCAAAATACAAGTGGAATCCACCTAGAAAGTACTTTTTCCTTTAGCCAAGAGGTATTCAATGCACCTTCTTTCCCTCTTACATGTCATTTTAACAATTTTAAAATTCGAATATATGCATTTATTGACACATTCTTCAAAACTTGCACATCCTCCATCCATTCACATGTTGACAAGTGGCACTTTGTTATTGGTGGATCTTTAGTCCCACATTGCTCCATTTTGGACATCTCCTCAACTTGAATTTCTATAAATAATAGGCTTATCCTTCATTTCTATCATCCACAACATGATAAACTTACTATATTCTAACTTTCATTTTATCTTATTAATGTGTTCATTTGTTGTGTTCTTATAGGTATAGGATCTTGGTTCACATTTTGGCACTAGGAGGGAAAACCAGAAGATCAAATCACATTTTTTGAGAAATTTTTGTGCTTTTTGTGTGTTTATAGAAAACTCCACTGTTAGAAGCTCATCATCACTATTTAGTACCGCTGAGAACTCAGCTTCACCATACAACACCCCTACAAATTTCAAACTATGACACTCCATACTTCCTCCATCAAATTCAAATTTTCAAACAAAACTGCTGACTCTTTCCGTCTCGCTGGAATCTTTTCAAAATCCAAAGTGCACCGCGGATCAAAATAGCGATGCCTTCATGCTCACTGTTTTGGTTGCAAAGCGACACTGACTAGTAAGTGGCACTATAGAGCACTGTTGGTGACTTCAAACTATGATGCCTTCATGGATTGCACCGCTGGATTAAAGTAAAAATTGAAAATTTATTTATAACACATGCTTTTTTTATCAAATTCTGGTTATTTGGCATGTTTTATGCTTTCTTGACCTCTATTTTTGTAGAATCTAACTAATTTTCTTGTAGGTTGGATTGGTCAAAGGTGAAGAGTAAAATAAGCATGATGGCCTCATATCGTGATACCAAGTGTTTTTAAACACTCTAGTGTTTTTTCAACACTCTTAGAGGATTCACTATTCCTCTTAAGGAAAAAAATTATTTCATGCTTAGGACTTACTAGTTTCATTTTGGGCTCTCAAAATAAATTTTTAAATTCTTGTTACAAAATGATCTTAAAAAGAACTTTAGGACACAAAATCACTAGACCTTTTTTGGGGCTAATAATTGAACAAGTAAAATTCTCATACTTCATTTGGTGCTATAAATAGAAATCATTATTTCTTTTTTTGGATTAAAAAGAACATGTGCAACTTTGTTTTGTAATTAATTACTCAAACTAACACCATAAAAAGAGGTATGCACTTCTCTCACGCCTCACGGTGATCTTGAGAATCAAAAGGCTTTTTGGTGGTCTTAGGGTGGGATAAAGTGATTACCTCCACATTTCATATTGGGATTAAAATTGAACAAAACATTGTGTGAGTGTGAGTAAACCTATTGCATGTGTTCTCCCTTTGTTTCTAAATGAAGCTTGATTGAACTATGAATACATTTACTCGCTATTTTTTATCTTAGAGGGCCTGCCTTGGGGAAAAAGTACTCACCCAAGGGAACGAATCAACTGATAACACTCTAAAACCAAGAGTATTTCCAACTAGGCTATAAATGTGGGTATTGGAATAAATATCAGTATCACACAGTTGGTTCTGATGAGAAGGGTAGCAATGGTTTCTTGCCACATTGGGTCAACTCCTATGAATGGAAAGTCTGAATTAAAACCCTTATTGTAGAAATGCCAAAATCCCTATCTATTTGTTGTTACAAGAACAGTCATTTTGAAGCCGCCCCACACTTTTATGATCTTTAGTAGATATCGAAAGCATGCATGGGAGTTTCATGGGTGTTGAATCTTGGCTTCCCCATATAAGTTAGTGTCATGGAGGGGAATCAATGGGGTCAAGCATCTAACCATTCTCTAAAGAGAAGCATAGTTGGACTTGTCCAAGTGGGGACTCAACAAATATTGTCTTTCATATCCATAAGGTTGTGCTTGTTCTTGGTTACAAAATTCTTTGCTTGTTCGAAAACATTTAGAAAACAAATATTTAACATCATCATCAAAATTTAAGACCCTTTAGGAGGTAAATGCAATTAACCAAATTCATGTGTTATTGCTTTCCCTTGGGATTTTATCCTTAGAGGTTTCTAAACACTTGGATTTACATCTCAATTTTCCTACTAAAGTTAAACAATAGGTAACCCTTGCATTGATTTCGTCAAAATTCCACATAACATACTTTGTGGGATTAGAAGAAATTGGGACATTGGACATATAGTTTGGAAATTTAATCAAAGAAATTTTTGTGATAAAACAAAATCACTAAGCAAAGATAACAAAATTTTCTCTCACATATGTGCTAGTTCCTCATGATTTCCAAGAAAGTCAAAGTCCCAAAACAAAACTCCTTGAGCAAAAGTTCAAAATTTATAAGTCACTCAAAAGGTTATTAGGAAATACATTAGGAAGTGCAATCAAAAGCAACATATCAAAATAAGAAAAAAATTCACAAGGTTCTATAGACTCATTCCTTTGAACAATTCAAAAATGTATGCTCAGTTTGAACCACTTCTTAGTTATAGAGATCCTTAGAAGTATTGTATGTTCTTGAAATACCGAGGTCTAGTAAACACATGTATTTTTAGGTACATTCTAGGATCAAAATAAAAACTTTTTCATCCATCCTTGAACATCAAACCAAAATCACCTTGCCATCATCTTTTGAAAAATCTTGAAATTAGCCTACATGCTAGGATTTCTTGGAAAAAAATAAAAATCATCAAGCAAAATCTTTGAAATCTCTGAATCAAAACATCAAATCATCTTTAGATAGGTATGTGTAGATTGCATCCTTTTGTGTATGCTTAGTCCAAATATCAAACCACCTTGTTTAGCTAGGAATATGTAGATACATCCTTATTCATATGTGTGGTTAAATTATCATCTTATTTGAATAGGTGTGGGTAGATGCATCCTTCTTCCTACACATATTCAAATTATCATCCTTTAAGAAAATATACCTCTTAGATAATCATCCAACATATTAGGGTCTATTTGTTCATAAATACAAAAGCAAATAAAAAACAAAAACCAAATCAAGGTCAATCCAAAATCCAAAAAAAATCCAAAAAGTCCTAGCATCCCCTCAATATTTCTCAAAAGTTCAAACATCCAAATCATCCATATTTTACATCATCCCCATCATATCACCTTTGATCCTTGAAGAACATCCTAAATTTTCTCTTTTTGTACCTAATATTAGATCAATCCAAAAGAATTAGAGATTTGTCTCTCATATTCTTCAAAACCGATCCCTATTTTATGGTGCAAACTAGATCTCAACACAAAAGGAACATGGAAGCCAACAAAGGAACATCCACTACAAGTGACCTAATTCAAAAAAATTCTAAAACAAATCCCATTGAATCAAGTAATCCTCTAATCAACTCTCCTAAATCATCACAAAACCCTCAAGAGGAAGTAGAGGATCATGCCAATAATCCCTTTGGAATGTCACACTAGGAAATCACCAAAATGATTCAAAATCTATAGAACCATGAGATTATCGATATCATGATGAGACTCAACCCTTCACTATACATTCTCAAATTAGCAAAGCAAGGCGCTAAACTACCTTTTGATTTCGATGTGAGCTCTATAGTGGAACCATCCTTAGAGGTCATGCCTCTAATTTCATCCACAATCCCCATCTCATCTACACCCCCATCCCAAAGTATCACTCAAAACATCCCGCAAATCACATCATTCATTGCTCCAACTCAACCTAGTGTTAACAAGGGAAGTGCATTTCTCAATGCCATACAAACACAACACCTTGTTAACAATCGAGATTTGGATGCAAACACAATTTTGGGGAAAAACGTACCCCAAAATCCATTACATACATATGTCCCTCTCATTTTCCATGATCCCAATGATCCATCATCATCATCATTTTTCTCAACACCCCAAACCTCTCTCCCCATAACCTCGCAAGGAGAAGGTGACATGTTCAGATCAGGGGGAATTTTTGACACTACACCATTTCCTCAAGAGATCACATCTCTCATGTTTCCACCACTTCCACCATTTCCATAATCATCCACACCACTTCTTGGCTTAGGTCTTCCACCTTTATCAAATATCAATAAAAATCAAACCAACATCTTGAACATCAATAAAAACATCACACCAAAATCTCAAAACTTATCATCAACATTGCAACAATAGATGACAACTAAACAAGCAGTCACCACATCATCAACCACCCCCCTAACATCTCAAAATATGGTCTCTCAAGGACCAACCACATCAATTGCACCATCCACCACTCAAACCCCAATCACTAACATGACAACGCCTCTCACCACCACAACAAGCACCATTCCAAATCCACCACCACCACCACCACCACCAAGCTCCAACATATCAAACCAATATAGTATGGTGTTTCAAGCTACTCAACAAGCTACTTATCAAAATGCATTCCTGCAATTACAAAAAAGACAAGCTTCACAACTAGCTACTCAACAAGTTGTGCAATTAGCTTCCTAGCAATCCATTCAAGTTGCACAAATTTCTCAAGTTTCCCAAGTTGCATTACAAGCACAACAGGCTACCCAAGCCCAAATATTATTGCAACAACAATAAGTAGGACAAGCTCAGGGTCAAGCTTAGGGACAAGCTCAAGCCTAATATCAAGTGTAACAAGCACAAACACAAGCACGGTATCTTGCACAACAATACACAGTGTAACAATAAGCATATCAGTAAACGCTAAAGTAATATAAAGAACAGTAGGAAGCAACCCAATTAGCAGCTCAACAACAAGTATTGTTGGCACAACAACAACAACAAGCTCAATAATAGGCAATCCTGGCACAACAACAACAAGCATCATTGATACAACAAGTGCAAGAATACATGGCTTAGTAGAATGTGCAAATACCACCAATCAACACATCAAATAATCCACCCATCCCATCAACAAGCTAACCACCTCAGAACACTTTCATCTAACCTCCTGACCTGCAAAAGGATGTCACAACACAAATAAAATTACTCTCACAACAAGTGCTTGATATTCAATTAGGGTGAACAATAAAAACATCTAGAAACTTGTTTCCTTATCCGTTTTACAGGAGCCTTGTGATGAAACCATTCCCAAAGGGATTCAAGATCCCCAAGTTTGACAAGTACCAGGGGATAGGAAACCCTAAAGATCACATCAGGGAAGTCCAGGTTCATTGCATGGAAGTCACGTATGATGATACCTATCTAATGTGCCTATTTCCTAGGAGTTTGGATAGCCACGCCATTGAATGGTTCTCTAACCTACCTACAAGCATAAAAACATTCCAAGAAATCATAGATGCATTCATCAAAAACTATGCATGCAATATCACCATGGATGTCAGTCTAGAGGAACTACTGACTCTAAAACAAGGTAAGAATGAATCATTTGCTTCATTCCTATAGCAATGGCCATCCAAGGCCAATTAGAGCAAATGGGTCATGCTCGAGGAACAACAACTATGCACTATCATATCCAACCTTGATGGCCTCTTAGAATTCCACCTCAAGGTCCAAGGGATCACCACATATGACCAATTGATTTCCAAGGTGCTCAACATCAAATGAGCCCTTATGACACAACCTGGAGGATCAACTTCATATCCTGAACAATAGAAAAATTTCCCACCCACAAATTACAATGATAAACCTCACACATGGGAAAGAAAAAAAATTGTTACCCATGATGGTGTCGTCGATGCCAAAGTTGTCATCAGTGCCCCTCAGAAAAACATACCCACACCACAACAAAAAATCCAAAACCATCATCAAAACAACCATCCAACAAACACAACACAACAACCAAACAATCAAATAATCAATAATGTCAATGATCAAAGGAGACCTCTCCAATGAAACAAGAACTTCACCAAGCAGAAGTACACTAACCTTGGGGAACCACTTGAAGTCGTCATGAAGAAACTAATAAACAAAAACCTCATCAAGATTCCCACCTATGAGAACTACCAATAACTAGATGTAAAACCTCCTTGGTACAACGAAAATCAGCTTTGCAACTTCCATAAAATCAAAGGACACACCACTAACAATTGCATGAGGTTAAAGAACATGGTCCAAGACCTCATTGATCAAAGAATCATAAATGTGGAACAACCAAGAGGGAATCAAAATTTCAAAATATATACGAATCTAATGCATAACTATAAGGGGAACAATAACACTAATAAGGGGAAAGGCACCTTCAAGAATGTGAATCATGTGTACGACCATGTTGTCGCATCCCTAGATGACTACTACACTACCATCACAATCAAAAAATCCCATACCAATTGTGGAGTCACCACAAGAGGTGGAAAAATTACCATCACAGGATCATCCCAACCAAATAGGGTACCTACACCCAGATCTGTTCCAAATGGCTACAATGTCCTTGATCAGCTAAAAAGAACCTTAACACAAATCTTCATCATGGAGTTATTAAAAATACCATCCGCCCACAAGAGAATCCTTGAGGAAGCATTGGATTCATCCACTGTCCCTATAGATATTGATGAAGAATAATTCCAAGCTATGGTCAGAAACATCATTACCCCGAATCTCCTTACATTCTCCAACCAAGATTTTCCTGCTCAACCATCTCATAACCGTGCACTCCATTTACATGTCCTACTGCAAAAAAATAAATTCAACCAAGTCTTGGTGGATGGAGGTGCAAGCTTGAATATTTGTTCCCTCAAGCTTGTTAAGAACCTAAAAATATAAGAGGATTTCATCGACAAATTCAAAGGTATTACAATAAGAGCATATGATGATCAAGAAAGAGTGTCCCAAGGCACAATTCAAATCCCTATTCAAGTAGGGCCAACTATCATGGGAACTACTTGTTAGGTCTTGGATCTTGATTTATCTTGATTTTCCTTATAACATTCTCCTAGGACATCCATGGATTCATGCAATGCATGCAGTAGCATCAAACTTCCATCAATGTGTCAAATTCACATATGAAGGACAAGAGGTAATATCCATGGAGATCCTGAAGCATTCTCCTACTGTAAAATCCTTGAAGAAAAATACTACAAAATACCTCAAGTACCTAAAAATGATGAAGGCCCACCAACACCATACATTGATCCAACCACTCCCACCTCCATTTCTACGACAAAGACACCCATCATTCCTATCATCCCCACCATCTATGATATAAAATTCATCATCTAGGACAATGGTTGCAGAAATTATATGATTCGCAAAAATTCCTTTGTGGTAGGAGAGTTACCACAATCTCCTAGATCAAGAGGATGCTTGCATTTAAATCAAGCCTTCACTTCCCAAACATCCCCTGAATGTCCTAACTTCAAAAGTTGGGGAGATCTTGGTTGAGAATTTATAGAAGAAGACCCATATCATCTCCTACACTAAGATAATAGACCAGAAGTTGATCTACCAATGGATGAAAGAAGTAAAGGTTTGCAAATGATGCTCGCAATGGGCTATGATATAAACTAGAAATTGGGGAAAAATGACAATGGGATTATAATACTCCTCATTCCTGAGACATGAATGAGAAATATTGGCCTCAGATGTACCCCTCTGAGTGTAACCATATGTGGATGGGTTCCCCTAATTAAAGTAGTCAAGACTCCATGTGGACCAACACCAGCTGAGCTTTTCTTACCTGTATCCACTAGCCACATCATAGATAATTCACATTTGACATAACTGATGTTTGTAGTAGTAGTGATGATGAGGATCCCATAACCAACATACCCAGGCTCTTTTAGGATACCACCCTTCTCATGATTAGCACCCTATCTTATGAGTCTAAAAACCAAAACCATGAAATCTGTCTAGTCTACCCACAACTCATCAATTATGACCAATGAGGACCACCAATTCTTGACGCATTCAAAAATTATGAGGGTCTCTCATAATTCATGGGACTACAGGATAATATTCTATGTGAGGATCACAAAGTAGGATTCATCATTGAGCTAGATACATAGGCCTATTATGGGGAAATGATTGAATCCCTCAATTGCAAAAGTGAGAAATTAAGAATAATATATAAGTCCTTGAGTGAAAACCACACTGTGGCACTCTTAAACATGAAAAAATTAAAAAGAAAGGATGCATCCAATGGTGAAAACCTCTCTAAGACGGCATAGAATGGAGGATTCAATCTTCCTTTCAAAGCTCTCCATCAAGAAAAATTAGTTGTCTTAGCAGAAAAGTGCAATCCAGTTAATCTAGGAATGGAGTAAACACCACACATCACATTCTATGTAGAGTCATTACTATTAGAAGAACAAGAGCTCTTGGCAGCCTTCTTAAGAGAAAAATAAGTTAATTTTGCATGGAGCTATGCTGACATGCCAAGGCTCGATCTAGAAATTGTAGTTCATCACCTAGCAGTATATCCTAAAACAAAGCCTTTCCAACAAAAACTCAGGAAAATGCACCCTTAGATCACCTTACTAGTTAAAATGGAACAGATGCAGGATTCATTCAACCACTAGATTATCTAGAATGGGTGTCCAACCTGGTTCCTATCTCAAAACCCTATGGGGGCATCAAAATTTTCACAAATTTTAGGGACTTAAACAAAGCATGCCCAAAAGATGATTTCCCATTTCCCAACATTGACATGATTGTAGACATGATGGCGGGACATAAAATGCTTTCCCTAATGGACGGTTTCTTGGGATACAACCAAATAATGATTGCTAAAGACCAACATAAAATGACCTTCACTTGTCCATGGGGGACTTACTACTAGAATATGATGCTATTCGACTTGAAGAATGTAGGAGAAACATACCAAAGAGCCATAACATGATCCATAAAAATGTTAAAGATTATGTCAATGACATACTATCCAAGTCCAGAAAGAGGAAGGATCACATAGCAACCGTAAGTACTATTTTCAACAAGCTTGTGGAATACAAGGTCCGATTAAATCCAAAGAAGTTTAGGAAAGTTACTAGGATACATAATATCAATGAGAGGTATTGAGATAGACCTTGCTAAGGTAAAAGCAATCCTTGAGATGGAGGCACCCAAAAAATTGAAACAATTAAGAAGTCTCCAAGGCAGGCTTTAGTCCATCCAAAGGTTCATAGAACAACTGGAAGATAAATAGAATCGATACTCTCACCTACTACACAAGGGAGTAGCGTACAAGTGGGATGATAAGTGTGAAGAATCCTTTAATAAGGTCAAAGAATATCTACTTACACCACCAATCCTAATGCCACCAATCCCAAGAAAGCCATTAATTCTTTATGTGTCAGCAACAGTAGCTTCCCTTGGAGCTCTTCTAGCTCAACACAACAAAAATGGTATAGAAAGGGCCATCTATTATATCAATAGAACAATGGTTGTGCATGAGTTAAAATACTCATTCATTGAAAGATCATGTCTAGTAGTAGTTTTTGCATCACAAAAAATTAGACATTACATGTTGGCACACAAAATAAAAATTATCGCCAAAATTGACCCTCTCAAGTACTTACTATCAAAAGCAATGCTCACTGGAAGGATGGCTAAATGGTTCATGATACTATTAGAATATGACATTGAATGTGTAGAGTGGAAAGCAATTAAAGGATAATTCATCATAGATCAGCTTGTAGAAGCACCAATCTATTCAGAGAATCCTCTCATCTCAGAATTTCCAGACGAATCCATCTTCAATCTCAACATAGCTGACCACTAGAAACTTTACTTTGATGGTTCATACACACAACATGGATCAAGAGCCAGTGTCTTCTTTATCACTCCATAGGGGGATTTCATACCTAGATCATATAAATTGGCATTTCCCTGCACTAATAACATTGCAAAATATGAGGCTTTAGCCATAGGTCTCAGAATAGTAGTGCAGTGGCACATCATGGCCCTTAGAGTATATGGAAACTCTCAACTGATAATAAACCAAGTGAAAGGTGAATACCAGACTAAGGATGATAAGATCACCCCATACAAGCAATAGGTGGAGACTCTCAAATAATCCTTCATCAAAATCACATTTGAGCAAATTCCCAGAGTAAACAACAGAGCTGCAGATGCCATTGCAATGATTGGATCCCTACTAGACATCTATCACAATGTCCTAAAACATGAACTCTTGGTAGAGTAGCTTCTCATGCCTTCATTTGAGGTATGAAAGTCATAATTTGTGTGCAAAATCATTGGTCCTATAGATCCTTGGTATCATGACATTTATACATACCTATGAATAGGTGTCTTACCTACTAACTTAACCGCTTAAAAATAACTTTTATTAAAAAATCCTCTAGGTTTGTCATCTTAGGAAATACCTTATACCGTAGAAGCATAGAGGGAACCTTATTACATTTCCTTTATACTGATGAAGCCTTGACTGCTTTAACTGAGGTGCATAACAACATCTATGGTGCACACGCAAGTGGAATGACCTTGACCAAGTAACTATTGAGGATGGGGTATTATTGGCCCACTATGGAGAAAGAGGCACACAACTATGTCAATAGCATGGATACCTCATCCATGCTCTAGCTCAAGAGATCCATCCCATCATTACACCATAGCCCTTCTCATAGTGGGGGATCAATCACATCAGAAAAATCACTCCCACTTCATCGAATGGCCACAAGTTCATCATAACCGCCACTGAATACTTTACCAAGTGGGTGGCAGCCATACCAATGACATATATAACTGGGAATTAGATATCAAAGTTCATCCTAAACTATCTCATTTGTTTCTATGATGTCCCACAAGATATTATCTTAGATAATGGAACACCATTCAAGAATCAGAATGTCCACGACTTGTGTGAAAATTTCAAAATCCAACATCACTTCTCCACCCAATATTATCCCCAAGGAAATGGCCAAGAAGAAGCCTTAAATAAAACCATTTTAAAGATCCTCAAGAAAATAGTCAATGATGCAAGTCATAACTGGCATCTACAGCTCAATCCCGCACTCTAAGCCTATTGAACAAGCATCCACACACCCATCGATGCCACCCCATTCTCCTTGGTCTATGGATCAGAAACCATACTGCCCATTGAGATCGAGCTCTTGTCATGAAGAATATCACTGCAAAAACCACATCACGGATGAAGAATAATAAGAATCAAGACTAAATGAGCTAGAGCTACTAGATGAGCAAAGTATAGACATTTTAAATCATTTGCAAGTCTATCAGAATAAACTCAAGAGGAGCTATAACAAGAAAAATAGAAGTAGGACTTTCCAATTTGGAGAGCTAGTACTAAAGGAGAATTGTAAGAATGTCTTAAATCCAAATAGGAAAGGAAAATTTGAACCCAATTGTTTAGGACCATTTGTTATCATAGTGAGCTATAAGTCAGGGGCATACCAGTTATCAACACTTGAAGGGAAACCTCTACAGGATCCCATGAATAGCTCCCATCTCAAAAAGTTTTATGATTAAATATTTCAAGCTATAGAACCAAAAAAATATAAAAAATATAAAAATGTCCTAAAAAAATAGTTACCTTGGTGAAAACCTAGCAAACAGGCTTCTTGGTGACAACCGAAAAAGCAAAAACAATCCAAAAAAAATAGAAAAAGGATCGTAAACAGTAAAGAAATAATTATCCTCTAGTGAAAACCACTTCGATGGAACTTTGGGTAAGTACCTTGGTGAAAACCTGGAAAATAGGTGCCTTGTGTAAATAAGCATGTTCCATCCACAGGATCTTCATGGCTTGTTATGCATCATCCATCATCCATTGCATTCAAATCTCCATCCATCACCCATCCGTTTGGCATCTGCATCATAGCTTGGTCATGTGTTCATATCATGATCCCTCCTAGTATGACTCAACCCATTCTCAAGGTCAATTTTTCCTTCCTTTATCAAATTAGTCTATTGCATCATGTTGGGGGCATGTTCTCATCAAATTGAATTCATGTATATTCTTGAAATCCTAAAATCAGAAAATCCAAAAACATCAGAAAACCAGAAAATCCAAAAACATCCAAATCATATCAAAATCCCAAATCAAAAAGTCAGTTAAAAGGTCAAAAATAGATTCATCAGTTGAACTATGGGTCTATGAACCTTGAATGTAGGTAAGTTTGATCTCTGATCATCCCTCGAGACACTTAGGTCAGTCCTTTAGGAGTCTGTCATAATAAACAAACATTTCATCATGTATATCTTCCTTTGTAAATTGGTCGAGTTGTCAATCAAACTATAGGTCTATGAGCCTTGAATGTAGGAAAGGTTGATCTTTGATCATCCCCTGAGACACTTAGGTCAGCCCTTTAGTAGTCTGTCATAATAAACTAACATTTCATTGCATATATCTTCATCTGTAAATCGGTCAAGTCATCAGTCGAACTACGTGGTCTCTATGAGTATAACATAGTCAAGGCTAATCTATTGATCAACCCCCAAGGCCCCTAAGATAGGTCCTTAGGTTAGTCTCTTGGTAAAAATCTAAGAAAACCCCAAAACATTTGAAAATAAAAAATAAAAACATTTATAAAATCTTGAAAATACCAAAAACAACCTCAAAACATTTCAAAACTCTAAAACATCCAAATATTTGAAAAAAATCCATTTGTCTCATCCCGCTTGCACCCACAATAAAAATCACTCATAATAAATTAATCATCATCCCAACCTTTGGTGAAGTAGTCAGAAACAAATCTAGCAAGTTAAAAAGTGAAAACACAAAACGTTAAAATATTAAAATCTAGCTTAGTATGTAAAAACATTGGTCAACTCTTTGTGTCAATAGCCTATCATTCAATCGGTCCCATATCAAATCATCTGATATCAACATGTCCTAGGATGCATCCTTCCTACAATGGAAATCAACATCAGGCATCACCATAGTTTAGTCTTGGCTAGCAATATTGAAGAGCATCAACCCGTTTGTTTACTACATCTTTTTCTTTTGATTTACCTTATTATGCTCATTCCAAGGACCTATCAATGATGCCCCCAATGAAGGGATTTAGAGAGATAGGAATGCGGCAATGGTCATTATCTTTTTATTTTTTTCTCTTTTTGGACATTCTTGTAATATAACCTCAGTGAATACTTTCTTTATTTAGGCATGTGCGGAGGGTGTTTTAGATATTTTGATGACCACATAGGAAGGCTTGCCTTCCTATGTTTTGGTCTAAGATGTTTGAAGTACCTGAAGTGCATCCTAGTAAGGTTTTTGTATGTTAGGTGTGAACAAGAGTACTCCTCTCTAATTTTCAAGTCAAAGTCCATCACACTAAATACATCATCTTGGTTCTTAATACTTTGATCATGCATCATATTTATGTGTGTTATCAAACATAAGATAAATGGATCTTTGAAAATACCAACTCCACACTAGATGTTCATTATCATCATCTTTGGTCTTGTTGAAATTTCTTCTTTCTTCCATTTTTTGTTACTTTTCATGCTAACAAAGTACTATGATAGTTAATCACCGCCATCGCTAATCCTACATCCACAAATTGTCAACACAATGCATATTATATAAAAATTGATCATCTCATACGCATTTAATATAGATTTTTTATTATAAGCATCTTATAAACATAGCATTACATACACATTTGCATATAACCATCTCTTACGTAATTACAGAAAACATAAATAATCCATCATATCATCCATGGCATAATCATATAGCCACCATCGCATCACATAAATAGATTAGAAATTTGCATCCATTTGCATAAATCATCATCATAAATATGCATATCATCCATCATCCATCCATATCATATAGAACATCTCATAAATCATTTTGCATTTCATTTTATAAATCATCCCATATCATTATAAGCATCCAATGCATAATTAAACAAAGCATAATAGGTGCATAAACATTATACACAATCCATCGCATTAATTTCATACATCCATCCATAATCATATAAAAAATCTCATAAAAACATTCATTATATCATTTCACATATACATCATAAGGTCATTATTCACATATCATTTTGCATATACACCATAAATCATCATCTCCATACCATCTTGCATAACATATCACGTCATATATAACATCACATCATAACATCGTCACAAGTGCATATCATACATGGAAAATCACATACATTCATAATTGCATAGCTACATATTAGGATCACTGCATTCACATCATCATCACCATCATAACAAAAAAAGAGATCAAAAAAGAAATCATTACATAAATCATCACATTTGCATCAACATACATACAATCATCATATAGATTACATCATCATAGAAACATACATATCATCTATCATCCATCCATATCACTTATCATATAAATCCATTTGCATATCACATGTCATCATTCATTACGAGCATAATATAGATCTGTTGGTCACATGACCATCACATAACGAATATATCATTAGAATGAAACGCATCCATACATCCATCACACAACACCATAACATTATTGCATAACATATAGAAATAGAACCATCCATAAATTAATAATAAATAAATAGTACACAACACATCATATCAACATCATCATCTCATATATATCATCAAAAAATTGTTATAGTACAAAATAATCAAATCAGTGTACATGTGTGTATGTCGATAAGTACAAAAAGGCCCAATGGGCTATCAAAAATGAGCCCATAGGGAATGAAAGAATAATATCTTGATCAAAAAAAGGTCTAACCCTCCTATCTACTGCCCTCACCTCTATCACCATGACCCTCTACTAGTATGTGACTGGTCTGCTATGAATAAAGTGGGGCTTGGGTTGCTTTGCATATGACCTAATGGTAAAGAAACCGACAATAATCTGCCTCTTGAATGGCCTCCCTATATGAATGAAGAGGAACTGTGCTATGGGAGGATGAAGCCACCAAACTCTCTAGCTATTGTCTATGGCCCATCTTTGCAGCCACCTCTGTAAAACTACCTAATTTCTCTCTGTGTGGGCTTGGTCTCTCTCTGTTGTCAAGGCATAGACTTGGGCTTACAACTATGCTATCATCTCATCCCTTGAATTTGGTTGACTCGCTAGCTATCCTAGTGGAGGTTACAGGTGAGGCTAGTCCCCACCCTCGACTCATGGTGGTGTGGCATCCCAATCCTAGTGCCCATCATGTCCACCCTCTTACCCCTAATCTCAGTCCTACATCTGTACATCAACATGAGGCTAATCCATCTGAACTTGTGTCGGTTGGACCTGTGTTGCCTAGTCTTTTGTTGGTTGTCCTACTGGAGGACTACCACCTCCTCATCCTAGACCTGATCCCCTACCATTAGCTCTTCATCAAATGGAGTGTGCACCTAGAATTATCAAACATAGAGGCGGTCAGAACCAATATCTATATCCCTGAGTCACTCCTATATTTGTGACCCCCTGATCATATGCCCATGGTCAAGCCACTAGCTACCTGAAACTATCAACTACCTCAGAGCTAGGAATGTATCACTCCTAGGCACCCTGGGACACTATGTGAGCAAATATGACCATGTAAGCATCATCTGGCCCATCTTGTAACTCACCAAATTAATGTTGAACTCGTCTAGGTAGATATCACACAATCATAGTGTGCTCTTGCCCCAACATAAACCGATCCTAGTGGGAAAATAATAACTGTTGTACATCATCAATCCATCCAAGCTGACCAAGGTATGGATGCCATGTAATTATTGTCATATCATCAATGACCCTCTTCCAATGAGGGATCTCATGTTTTTCTATGTGTGTAAAAGACACACTGCCCCTATAATGCCAAACCATTGGATCATCGGGTCTGACTAGCACTGGAACAATCCACTGCTGAAGAACAAAGATGTGCTCCCACACCCACATGTGAAGAAGCATGACACCTGCACCAAGGGCCCTATCGTCCAAGTATGCATACTCGTGTAAATCCCTATAAAGGGAGGCAAGAAGAACCGAACCCCATACAAAACAGATTGGTCTGTCACGAACCATCCGCTCCTAGCAAAGCCCCCATCCAAGACTAAAGTACCAGCCTTGTTGATCCAGAGAAACAAGACCTAAAATGATAGTAGCTATCACTAGACAGAATGGTGACATGAGCATCCTGTGGCACTCTAGCTCTATCTGGCTCTCACAAAAAATAATGTCCTCTATAGCCAGGACTGCATGGCAATCATCCCATTTGGCATCCATATCATAAATAACTTGCCAACCCTATATCGACAATCTAAGGATGTGCCAAACATCCTCCAAGGTAATGGTGGCCTCGCCAGTGGGAAGATGAAAGGATGATGTCTCCCTATTCCATCTCTTGGCAAGAGTAGACATCATGCCAAGATGGGTCCACACGGGTGCTTCATAGGCAATATACCATAGCCCCATCTCTTGCAGTTGATCCTGCTATCTATTAGTCAGATCTCACAAATAACTGAATATCTCTTGTGATATATGCTTTTGAGAATAGAGCTCCCTCACCCCCTCCTACATCAGGAAAGATTATCATGTTAAAATCATCAGAAAAATTTATCTTGAGTGTTCAAAAAACTAACCCAGTGTTGCAAATAGTGATGATGGGGTGTCCAAATCCCAAATTGCACCATGGTGGTGCACTTTGCTTAAGCATCCCAAACCTTAATTCTAAAGTCCACCACGGTGTTGGAGTTTGAAAATGAGCACTCCATTTCATGAAGGCGTCAAAGTTTGAGGAATCTCTTCAAACTCCAAACTCCACCATGGCGATCCATCTTATGATGGTAGTTTAGTTTGGAGGATCGAGTGGTCCAGTTTGAAATTTGAGTGATGCTATATAGCACCGCTACAAATGACCTATTTCTAAAGCAATAAATAAGTGCATAAAACAAAAAAAAAAGCTTAGGTAAGGATCACATACTGGTGCCCCGATGTCGGGAGGTTGCTGGTATGTCTATACTTAGAGATATGCAATGAGAGTTGTCATTGTGCCATCTCATTAGGGTATCAAGGCTCAAATCATGAAATATCGTATGGCTAAATGTGTCCAAATGAACTAGAAGTGGCCCCTTAAGGCCTATTTAAGCTTGAAAAATTAGGGTTTTTTGACCCCATTCAACCATCTAGCTAGGGTTTTGGACCCCCTAATTCTATTTTTGTCCATCTGAAGGTCATTTCACACTTTGTTTTGGCATTTTACCTAATTTTTTGACTTCCCAGAGCCTTTTTGGACTTGTCGGGTACCTTGTCCTCTTTTTTTTGCAAGATCACCCAAAAAATTAGAATTTAGATGTCTAATCTCTCGAAGGGGCAGTATGTTACCATAATTTCCTTTGCTAGGGCAGCAGTGAAGCAATTTCTAAAAATTAGAAAAAATTTGGCTTTTGATCAAGACCATTTATTCTTTGAACCAACGCAACGAGTGCACTGCTTCAAAAGAGGGGAAAAATGTAGACACATAAAATATATTGATTGACATTGCACATTTGATCCCGACCACTAACACTATTTCATCCTAAATCATCATTTATCTAACCATTTAATCGAATACCTTTATTTGATTAAATTCATCATTTATCTAATTAAGTCATCCTTTATTGTTAATTAAATCACTTATTTTGATCTAATTATCCCTATTTAATTAAATAATCAATTTTATTTGATTAAATCCCTAAAGTCATCTTATTAAATTAAATAAATTAAAACCTTATTTGATTTAATCTAACATCATCTCCTTGGTGAAATAAAATAAAAATCTTTATTTAACCTTGAAATTAGATTCTTCTCATATTTTGATATAAATCAATCCATAAATCTAAATCAATATGTCACATCATTCTAATCTCTCATTAAATTAATTAACCTTGATTAATTTAACCTTCTCTCATGTCCCATCCTCTAGCTTTTGCAACTTACACAAGAAAATAGATTTAATTCATTTATTAAATCTCTATTTTCTCTCAAAAGGAATAATAAAGGAATATTCCTCAAATTTGAATTCAAGATCAAGTGGACTTTGTCTTTCCAACAAGGAATTTACTCCACCTAGAAAGTCCTTCCTTGAGCCAAATGACATTCAATTTTCCTTCTTTCCCTCTTACATGTCATTTGAACAATTTTAAAATTCAAATATATGCATTTATTGACACATTCTTCAAAACTTGCATATCCTCCATCCATTCACATGTTGACAAGTGGCACTTTGTCATTGGTGGATCTTTAGTCCCACATTGCTCCATTTTGGACATCTCCTCAACTTGACTTCTTATAAATAAGAGGCTCATCCTTCATTTCTATCATCCACAACTTGAAGAAACTTACTATATTCAAATTCATAGCAATCTTCATCCATCTTATTGAGTTTTATAGCTAGGTTATACAGATTTTTTCTTAGAGCACTCATCAATCTTCAACAAAGTGGATCAAAATCTTCATCACACCATTGGAGTTGGGAAAGGGCCAATTTTCACATCAAATTGACACCAACTCCCTCAAGAGATTAAGAGTTTTCTTTGTTTTAGGATAGGATTTGATATCTTTGTTTCAAATTTGTTATGTTCTTCATTTCATTCCTTTTCTTTTGCATTCAAATGAATTTCTTGAGGAATCTATATTCTAACTTGCATTTGCTCTTATTAATGTATTCATTTTTTGTGTTCTTGTAGGTATAGGATCTTGGTTCATAGAAGGGACCTCTATTTGTGAAAGAATTAATGAGTTATGGCTCAAGTCCTAGTTTTATTTAGAGAAACCCATTGCTCCTATCCTGGTTTCTGATAGTTTTTCAAGAGAAGAAGGAGAAGTTGGCAATGGGCCTAGTCTGAGTCTTGCTCCTCTAGTGCCTTATAGTGATTCAGAGGATAGAATTATAATTGCAACTCCACTCTGTTATAAGACTCGACGAGGGTGGTTACTCAATGGCTTATAAGGCCAAGTAGCACCCATGTCCTTTGCTAAAGGTGCTATATTTTTGGATGATGTGGTGATGTGGCTTCCAGATGGTGTGTTCTATTGGTTCATTTTGATGGTGACTGGTTTGCGGGTTTGTGTAAATAATTGTGATGGTGGTTACTTTGGTATTGGTAAACGTGCCAAATTTTTTTATGCCTTTTGGAAGGCTTGCATGGTGGCTCTAACAAATGGGTTAGCACTCTTTTTACCTTTTTATTTTCCCATAATCATGGAATAATTAAATGTAATGGTTTTGGAAATTAACCACAATGAAATTTATTTTGAAATGAATGTGAAATGTAATTACATCTTGAGCCAAATGCTTTGTCGCTCCCTTGGGTTATAAAAAAGGGATTTCATGGCTCGATGTAAAGGGTTCTAGTCTAAATTTTTTGAGTCCAATATGTCTAAGGTAGAAGCTGATTATAGTAAGAAAACGATAATGTTGAATGCTCGATGAATTCACTGGAAAGTTTTCTTCGGTATAAGTCATATAGGTCATAATCTTAATAAGTTTTGCATTGATTTTTTATATTGGAATAGAATTCAAAATCCAAATCATATAATCTCCTTTGTATATTTTCATAGATTATAAATGAAATTATCAAAGATCGTTTCATCTGTTATCAATTGCTCAATTTAATGTGTGGCTTGATTTCTTTTCTTTAACTGAAATGGTTAAGTTAAATACTTAGGAAAAGTCATGGGTATGTGAGAATTTACAAGGATTTGGTAAGTAGTGTTTGGATTACATGATTCTTTGTAGTGTAAAGCATTACAAAGATATTTAAACATATTAAAACTAGATAATCGATGTATTACTGGTGGTTTCATATTTGACTTCATTTACCCAATTGATGAGGAACTTCTTGCTTACTAATTTTTTAGAAATTAAATGAATGAATCACATATTTGGGTATGGATGCAAAATCAAAACAACATTTATAAAATTCCAAAGCCAAATCTGAATTATATGTTTGAAGCATATCCACATTCATAGAAAAATGAACATTAATTCGCTTAAAGGTCTTCCAAATATTTAGTGAAGTTAGTGTTTGCATCAAAATAAGAATGGATATGTATTGAAGTGTTCTTAAAAAAGTTGATGTACCTAATGAACATAGTAAGGAATACCCTCCTTGGTCCTACAGAGCCTAAAGTGAAGGAATAGAGACCTCAAAATTCTTTATTCGTTGTGTTCACCACTAATCATTAGTGATTTTTGAATATAAAGGTTTGTTGCCTTTTAGAAGATTCTGAGGTTAGCTAGAAAGATCACCAATAGGATCACAACAAGAAATAGGGTATGGAATTGAAACTGGATATCTCCAAAGCATCTGATCGGGTCTCTTGGAATTTTCTATTTGTTCTTGAAAAAAATCATTTCAATGGTAAATTTCTCAACCTTATCAAATCTTGTGTCACTACTCTGAAGTATTTTGTCTTGAATAATGGGGTCCCTAATGGCTTCTCCTCTTTAGGTTGTGGCCTGAGAAAGGGGGACCCATTGTCTCCCTATTTTTTTGTCATTGTTGTTGAGGATTTGGGCCATAATATCTAGAAACAACTTGCTAACAAAACTTTAAAATGATTTTGTGTTTCTTCTTCCCTTCCCTTGGCTTCTCACCAAAAATTCATTGATGAAACTATCCTCATGGGGGAGGCATCAATTTTTGAAGAAAAATAATGGAAAGCAATCCTTAACCAATACGCTAAAATTTATGGCCAATTCATTAATTATCAAAAAAGTAAAATCCATTTTTTCATTACTAGCCAGATTGTTAAGGACAAAGTTATAAATATTTTAGGTTGTCAGTCTTGAGGTAGAATTTCTAGCTACTTATTTGGGATTACCTTTAATTTTTGGAAAGCCCAACAGTGACAATTGGAATTACATGTGGAAAAGATTCAGAAAAAATTGGTTGCGTGGAAGGGAAAATTGTTTAGCTTTGTTGGGAAGTTTCAACTTTTACAAGCTTCCTTACATAATATACATGTTTATTACCTTTCTCTATTCAATATCCTTTCTTATATTGTTGACAAAATTGAAACGATTCAAAGGAGATCTATATGGTCAGGAGTGGAAGAAATAAAAAGAAGGTCTCTCATTAAATGGGAATTGTTTGCACACCAAAGAGGGAAAGAAGTCTAGGAATTAGAAGAATAATTTTTTTTAACAAAGCTCTTCTAGAAAAAATGGGCTGGTTTCTATTGGAAGGTAAAAAATATTGGGTACATATGGGTATGTGCAGGATCATCATGGAAAAAACAGACCCTTAAGTGGCAAAAAATTCAAAAAAATCAGAGGTAGGCAACTTGACATAAAAATTTGAATAAGTTATCTATATTATTTCAAAAATATGTAAAAATAGAATTTGTAGCAAATTGAATTTATTTTATAAACTACTAGGTTTATTTATTTATTTTAAATCTATTTGGTGAAAATTTGAAATTTCAATGTAGTAGTACTTAAATTTCAGGGGAAAAATAAGAAGTAGGTGTCTGTCTGACCACCCTAACCACAATAAAATGATAATATTTTTTATAATATTTTAAAGATAAGTAGAGGACTCATGTCCAGATGTAATGCATTTTTTTTGTAATTTTTTTCCAAGTAAATAATTAATTATAATTTTTTTATTACAACTTTTTAAAAATATAAAAACTTGTATGTCTGATCACCTTAACTTGGTCAAAACTTCATAAAATTCAATTTTTACTTTTTTAATCCTATAGTTTGTGAAGAATAGAATGTGATGCATGTTTTGGATTCAAAATATGTGATATCGTTTGAAAGCTATAGATGTTTTTCAATCAGCCTATCAATCAACACTCTAGTCGTAATTCAAATAGAAAATGAATAATAATTATTTATTAAATTCAAAGTAAAGCATAATTTATATTGTTGGAAATTTGATAATCTCCTTTAAAAACCTTTTTCATTTCATCAATTTTGGGTAAAAAAATTCGTCATCCACATACCCTAGAAATACCCATCATATTGCCACTTTTTGGCCCATCATGATCTTGCACATACCCATATCCTACGGACCAAATACCTAAATAATAAGGATGCTTGTTGTTTCCTCAAGAAAAATGAGCTACCTTACGACTCTATCTTTTGGAATAACTTGCTAAAAGTTAGAGGAACCCTAACTAAAGGAGTGAAATTAAGAATTGGAAATAGGCTTAGAACTAATTTTTTGGAGGATGTTTGGTCCACTAGTGCTCCTTTATTGGATAGGGACAACCTTCAACAAATCAGAATAAGATTAAAAAGAAGCATTGGAAATATAGTTTATAATTATTTTGATTGGGAAGGATTGAGACTGAAATGGATTGACTTCAAGAATTTTTTGAATAATGTTGTTCTTAGGGGTTGTAAATAGCTAAATTGGGATGCTGCTTTGGACTCTTTGTTGAGACTAATTGGGAATCCTAATATCTTTTCATGAAACAAAGAGGATGAATGGATCTGGACAAAAAATGCTCTAGGGAGGTTCTGTATTAAGTCAACCTATGAGAATATGGATTTGCAACCTCTTAACCTTGGATTGTTTGGTTGGAACTTAATCTCCGAGATTAATTTCTTCTGGTGGGTAGTGATACATGGTAAGATTCTTATAATTGAAAACCTTAAGAAAAGAGGATGGTATCTAGTCAATAAATTTTATAAATGCAACAAAGATGAAGAAACTATTATGCATTTATTTTTTCAATGCCCCTATGCTCAAGATGTTTAGGCTTTTTTCCTAAATAATCTTATGGCGGAATGGGTTTTCCCTGCTTTGTTCAAAACATTTTTTGAAGGGTGGAGCTTTTTTCCTTACTCTCACAAAATAATTCTTGACCTTTGGAGACATGTTCCCCAATTCCTCACTTGAGGATTATGGAAAGAGAGAAATAATAAGATCTTTAGGGATGTTGTTATAAGTAGTAAGGATATATGTATGGTTATATTGAAACAAACTCAAGAGAGTATAGAAAATTGCAAGTACACCTAGTCAAGGAAAGGGCCTTCCTATCAAGAGTTGAGAATTAAGCAATAGTGGGGGATTTCCCATGATCTTAACAATGTTAATTGGGCTAAACAGATTATCACAAACAACATTGTTTGGATCCCCCAAATCCAAGATGGGTTAAATGCAATTTTGATGGATGTTTGAAAGGAAATAATGGACACGTAGGAGTAGGTGGAGTGGTTAGAGATGATCATGGCATTTGTTGGGTTTTTTCTTGCAACCTTCAACCTTAAGGAGGAATACAATGCCTAAACTATGGGATGACATATTTGGGACAAGGAATCTGCACTATCAATAGGTTGAAGACAAGAAAATACAATGAACAAGGCTATGAAATCCTTTTACACTTTGAGCTCCATAGGACTCAGAATGGTGCTCCTAATTGTAGGCCTGCATGTGTGATAAACTCATGCCAAGCAACTAATTAAAAAACTATGAAAGTGGATAGTTCTCAGGTATATGAGTGATGGGTATTTCATATTATACCAGTTACAAGCATAATCCCATTTACATTAAACATTTTTGAGAACACATAGATGGTTACTAAGAAAATTTCTCACATTCAACCTCTATACTCTTTCAAATACCATGAAGATATAGGGAACATATATAACTTAAAGAACAAAGCAAACTAACATCAAAGTAAAAGGTTTTTAAGATTGATTTAGATTGTTTGTGAGAATTATCCATGTAATATCATAGATTAGTGCCTAAATCTAAGGAATGGAGTCAAATCTAAGCTCATGAATGCAAATTTAAACAACTTGTTTCAAACTAGTGGCCCTTTAATAGTTAATGCTTTACATTAATGTAATCTCTCATATTACTGCATGATCATACTTAAAAATTTATTTCATTCCCTCAAACCCACAGTAATTTGCATACAAAATTTAATTCTTTACTTGAAGAAACCCATACATAAATCACACGACTGCAAAAATATTGCAATGAAAAATCAACATAGCATTGATATATTTAATTTATATGCTATCTAAGAACACAAAATGGAGAATTTTTTTTCAATATTTTCATTGATTTGCTCAAACTGATTGGTACTATCATAGAAATTTGTACATTCATTTATTGTAAGTAAAACTCCAACTCCAAGCTAAGCATTCTCTATTTCCTTCCCCTAAATCAAAAGTTCAAAACTCTTTACAAATGAGAGAAGAAAATATATAGGAGGAGGAACCCTAAAACTACATCTTTAGTTGACACTTGGCATCTTTAGCTCTCGTTTATCTGTAACTACCTTCATCTTCTTGAAGAATCCTTAGTCTACACCTGATTCATGCATCTTGCATTTACTGCCCTTCTAACAGAAAAATATTCCCTTCAAGAGGACCTTCTCTATTATGCCCTTGCTATTGAAAATATCCTTGCAACTGAAAAATATCTTTGTGAAAGTCTTTCACTTCTTCTTTTAGCCCTGTGGTGAAAAATTATCAACTTCATTTTACCTAGGCTACCAATATTCTACTCCTTTGAAACTTTAACTCTACTCACCATTTTCCCTATAGTGAAAAAATTGGTTTACTTCTCCTGTGAAAATCATTCACTCTACCTTTTACCTTGCAGTATATTACAATTCAATTTTTCATTTATGTGTCCAACACATAGTCTTTGTTTTATAAGACTTCATTGGCCCTTTCTCTTAATAATGTTGGCACTTTTAAAATATCTTCCTCACATTTAAAATAAATGTTTTAAAAGGTGGAGAGTTAAAACATTTTATTGGAGATATGCAAAAATACATTACCCATGTCATTCAATTTCCCACCCCTTTATTTAAAATTATTTTCCTTTTAAAAAATTAAAACATCGAGCAATGTTTCAAAAGTTTTAAAAACTTTCAAAAATTCACTAGGCTCAACAAGTCTTTCCTGCCAATGCCTGTTCCCCCACTCCATTTGCTGATAGTAGAAAACTTTCATTCGGGCTAGCGAGGAGACCATGATAGAAAAATAAAAAAATTCTAAAGTATTAAAAACTTTATTCACAGATGATTTTCATCTAACTCTTTCCCCACAACCTCCTTCTCACATCATCATCAACTCTCATGGGCTAGTGGGATAGGGTGAGGATGTTGGACACTAGGAACACTGAGAGGGGGGGTGAATCAGTGTTCCACAATATTTGAATTTCAAATTAGATCTTAAACTATCAACATCAATATGTAACCTTTAATAGCATTTACAACATATTAAAAAAAGGAAACATGACAACTCATTAAAGAGACAATGTGAACACCATAACACCAAAAATTTTATGTGGAAACCCTATTAGGCGAAAAAAAATAGTGGAGATTAATCCACAAAGTATACTTAGTTAAAAGTATGATCAAAATGGAATGCACTTGCATTCAGACACATTGCCTTGAGCTCACTGCTCAAATAAGGAAGGCTCACTACCATACAAAATATTTTAGATTACAAAAAAATGTTGAACTAAGAATATAGCATCTACAAATGCCTAGATTTAGCTCCAATGAGGCACATAAAACATATTATGGACCTCTTGTCCAATTCACACTTCTTCTCTACTCTTCTTTGCTTTCTCACATGAAAACCCTTCTACTGCACAAACAAAATTCACTTCAACAAATCTTCTGATATTAGCTCATACTATTGCTTTGCACTTTTTTTCTTACACACCTTCTCACTTCTTGATCCACACACCACACACCAAAAATTATTTTCCAATATCACATATATATCCGCTAACAAGATTTTATTGCTATATTCCAACTTCAAACAAAATATAATATTCTTCCACATGTCAGCTCAAATCATCAATTAAAATTGATGTAGACCCACAAAAGTTAGCTAGACTGTAGTAGGGACCCAAATCAAAATTCCAAAAATAAGAAATAGTTAAAAAAATATTCCTCATACATCTAGAACACACCATACACAATAGGTCGGCCATAATGAGAAAAAATTAATAAATCATTCTACCGAATCTCTTAACTTGTACACCGATTTCTACAACACCACAAAACATACCAATAAGGTAACATACATGCTTAAAAAGCTTCCCTAGGGATCCAAACAATAAAATAATGATTCAGTGAAGTATTTAGACCAACTTATCAACCGTATACTTTTTTCTTCATGCTTTCTACTAATAGATTACAATCTTCTACTTTTCTTGCTGATAGGAACTACTTCTAAACTACAGACTATACTAGTGACTCCAGTTGCCATCAATGACAACACTAGAAACCAAAAACAATCTCCCAAAGCCATATGCCAACTGAATATTTACCCACATTGGCTCATTTTTCTACCCTTTGTTGATTCCTTTGTTTTTCCCTAACTCATGTTTGTTGCACTCCTTCTAGTCATGGTGGCACTAATTCTTCATTAAAGAATCTTCAGAATTTCTCAAGGTATATTGCATCTCGTTTGGACCCTTCCACAGTGCATTTGTTGGAGCCTTCTAGAGATGTGCTATGTTTCATTTGATTACTTCCTTATTGTATTTAAATCGCTACATGTGTTGAACCCGAACAAGGTTAAAATCTTCATTGCAAGATCAAAATGACCCCTTGTCATATTGTACAATAGCATTCCCCAAAAAAAAAATATCAATACCAACATATTATAATGCAGTTCCTGAGCCTTCAAAAGACATGTGGCTACATACCATGGATCCCATTTCTTTACTATAAAAATCTCTCCAACTTGGTGCAATGGTTGCCCCTTTTAGTTTGGATGATGTTCACTCCACTGTAGGACATGAATTTCCTAGATGCTACATTAGAATAGAATTTCCTCAAACAAATTTGATGTATTTTCACTTGAAGCTTAGACTATGCTTATGCATAGTAAACATGTGCAAGCTTTGAATATGCAATGTTTGAAAGGCATTGAACCAAGTTGCTCCCCTCCACAATTTTATGTACTTGTGTGAAAATCACCTAATGCAATATTTAATTGACTCCCAATAGCTTATATGATGGTGCCTTGTCTGCTACACTTACAACATTAATCATTCCCCTATTTTTTGAGCCAACATTCTTCAATACAACTAAAGCCTTTTAAAAATGTGTTCCATCATTCTTTGGCACCCAATTCACTTTTTGTGGCATTAATCTATCTCTTGCTATTTAGTCAGTCATTTGTTTGTAGTTCTATGCCCAACACAAGCCATAGATAAAAATAGATGCACATCCACATAAATAGGAAATCATGACAATAATTAGCTTGATAAAATATTTTATTTTTCATTGTCATGTAGCTCTTCAAAGACCTAGAAAGATTAAATAGTGTTGTGACCTTTTCCCATGGTGAGTGGCACCATTTTCTTCTGCCCCTATTTTAAGAGTTGAAGTCTTGATACAATACATTTTAAACAAGAGAGCTTCATGTTACAAATCTAATTTTGAACTTATTCCTCATCATGTGTGAAGGATTAAAAAATACCACTAGTATCATTTTGAAGAATGTGAGCAATCGATAGAATTTCAACCGTATGTTTGCAAATCAGTGGGTCAAAACCTTTTGAAGTGAATGTTGAGATCTTAATGCCTCCATGATATTCTCCATTGCAAAATAGATCTTCTCTTGGCTTGCCATTACCTCATGAAACTGTACAACATTAGAATACCTCACTTGTTTCATGATATATATCTTAGACTTGATTTAATTAGTCTTGCCATCATTTTGGATTTTCTTCTTTTCAAATTACCTTTATGGGAATATTTTTCCCTATTTCAAAATTCCTTGCTAATTATACTTTAGCAAATGCACCTTACATCCCAATAGCATGCCTAATTCATACTTCCCCATCAATTGGAAAGTATCATTCCTTAGCATCTATCTCTCCCTTTTCTAAACCACAAGTATTCCTTATCAACATTGAGGGTATGTGCAGGATCATGATGGGCCAAAAAGCGGCAATATGATGGGTATTTGTAGGGTATGTGGCTAACAACTTTTTTAACCCAAAATTGATGAAACAAAAAGGGTTTTTAAAGGAGATTCTTAGCTTTCCACCAATATAAATTATGCTTTACTTTGAATTTAATATATAATTATTATTCATTTTCTATTTGAATTACGACTAAAGCCCTAATTGATAGAGCTGATTAAATTTTTTTTATAGCTTTCAAAGCGGTATCACATTTTTGTAAGGAAAGGTAAGGTGTGAAACAACTCTCCTAATGTCAAAACCTCAGGGAAGAATGTAGAGATTCTTTTAAATTTTCAATTACAGTCCAATTAAGATACACTTGTAATAAATAGTAGAAACAGAGAAATGAACATACACATATGAACACCAGATTTATGTGGGAAACCCTTACGAGAGAAAAACCCACCACACCAAGAAAAACCCCTTTGTATTATAGTAATGAAATTACATACAGAGTACAGGCTTCACTCTCTGATGTCAATTTACAACAGCATAATCCTTGATCAACCTTGTACAGAACATTCAAATAACAATGCTCTCAGAATTGAATTGTCATTGATCACACATCAAACTATTCATCCCACTAATCGTCCAACCGATCGTCCAACTGAACATCATCATCGATCTCAAAGTATATCCATGTCATCCTTGGTCTGTTGAACTTCCTCATAGAACAACCACAATAGTCTAACTTCCAATGGTTCCCATTCTTATCCTTGATTGGTTGAAGACACACCACGTAGGATAGTCTTTCAATCGGTCAAAGCATTCAAATAGGATTTGCATGTCGATGAGACACTAGCCATGTCTCCCCGATGTCACAAAACCAAACTATCGATATCAGCTAGACTCATCACCTTCGACAAGAGGTTACATCAAGTTCAAAAGCTATCACTCAGACTTCCCCTTATCGCCAAGACATTATACCGATATCATCACATGTAACGCTATCACCAAGACAATCGCTAGTTTGTGAGAGGTCATACTAAAGTTCCAAAGTCACATAGACATCAACATTCCCATCAGTGAGACTATCGCTATTCGCCAAGAGATCAAATTGAAGCCTTCATGTTACACTGAAATGTCCTACCATCAGCGAGACTTATTGCTATTGATGAGACATCACACTGAAGCACAAAACAGTCGGTGAGACTACCACTTTCGCCAAGAGGTCACACCGATTTTCATACCCATCGGTGAGAGAACCAACCGTTGAAAAGATTTCTTACCGAGGCTTCCATGTTACCCTGATACCACCTTTCACTAGGAGTCATACCGACAATAGCCAAAGCATCTGTGAGACAAACACTTGTCATCAAGAGTTCTTATCAAACTTTTATGTTACCCCAATGACTCCAAGTGTATAACTATTAGCGAGACATCTCACATCACTAAAACTTCATACCAAAGCAAAAATTTCAACCAAGAGTCTCCCCGATAACATCAATCGCCATGAGTCTCCCTGATAACCTTTAGACAACAGCTCGTTAATAAGAGATTAACTCGGGCGGGAAGAGATATAAACTTTCATAGTGGCCAACATGTCATAGCGATAGCTCCAGTTGGCATGACAGCAACAAGGTCTCAACAACCTGAACATTCCACAAGGTTGCAAAACTGCCAGTTGGCCAGATAGTAAGGATGTCACACTGACTTAGCTCTTTCAGAGGTTTTAGCCTGTGAGATTGAGACACATAATTCCAACAATCTCCCACTTGACGAAGATCAGACAGGCACCTCTAGAGCTCAAAAAAACTACTAAAAATAATGGGTACTGAGGCCCATTGAATTCGCACACCACCTGAACTTGTCTTGCTCACTGGCTTCGTTAATGTATCTGCAACATTCTCCAGAGTATCCACTTTTTCTAAAGAGACCTTTCCATCCTCCACCATATTTCATAAAAAATGATACTGTACATCTATATGTTTCATCTTGGTATGGAAAGTAGGATTCTTTTCCAAACAAATAACACTCTAACTGTCACAGTAAATTGTTATTTTCCTTGCATCAAAACTAATGTTAGAACAAAAATGTTTAAACAAATTGCATCTTTACAAGCATATTTTTTTGCCATGTATTCTGCCTTTTTAGTGGACAAAGTGACTACAGCCTACCGCTTACTCATCCAACTCATTGCACCACCATTCATCATGAAAATATATCCATTGGTGGATCTTCTGCTGTTAATGTCCCCTACCAAATAAGAATCCACATATCCTCGAATACTGAGAGTCCTATGTGATTCAACCAAGTTTCCATGGTAACACAATGCATATTCAAAAGTGCCCTTAAAATATTTGAATACACTTTTCATAGCATCCCAATGTGTCCTTCCAGGATTAGCCATAAACTGACTAAGTACTCCCACTACTTGGGCAATGTCTGGCCTTGTACAGACCATTGCATACATAAGACTGCCAACTGCACTAGCATAAGGCACACTGGTCATGTCCTCCATCTTAGTAGGATATTTTGGATAGTCTTCAATAGATAGCTTCATTCCCTGCAAAACTGGAACAACTAGCTGCTTGCAATCAGTCATACAAAATCTCTCTAAAATAGTCTTTATATACTTACTCTGACTGAGCCAAAGTTTTCTATTCTTCCTGTCCCTGGTTATTTCCATTCCCAAAATATACCTTGCTACACCAAGATCTTTCATTTCAAACTTTGCAGACAACTGAGACTTAAGATCAAAAATCATTAACTTACTATTGCCTATGAACAACATATCATCAACATATAGAGCAATAATAAGAACTCAATCACTTTTAGCTTTGTAATACACTCAATGATCATATTTTGATCTTACAAATCCCAATGACAAAAAAAAAGTGTCAAACTTCTGGTACCACATTCTAGGAGACTGTTTTAATCCATACAGAGATTTTTTCAACTTGCAAACCAATTTTTCTTTACCTTTCTCCACAAAGTGCTCAAGTTGGGACATATAAATCTCTTCTTCAAGATCACCATGAAGAAATTTTGTCTTCACATCCATCTGTTCAACCTCTAAGTCATGCGTTGTTGCAAGTGACAAAAGGAATTTGATAGATGTCAGCTTAGCTATAGGAGAAAAAATTTCCCCATAATCAATTTTCTCTACCTGGGAATAACCCTTCGCAACCAACCTTGCCTTATACTTTTCCACACTGTCATCCAGACCTATTTTCTTTTTAAATACCCATTTTTAGCCCACAAATTTTCTACCTTTAGGCAAGGGCACCAAACTCCAAGTATTATTGTTTTCTAATAATGCCATTTCTTCATTCATGGCTTCCAACCAAGAGTTTGAATCAGACATTCTAAATGCCTCTTTCATAGTCCTAGGCTCATCAGTGCTAGAAATTAAAGCATAGGCACAAGTAGAATCTATAAAAGAGAACCCATACCTATCAGGTTGCTTTCTTTCATGAGTTGACCTCCTCACTTGCTGAGGTTGAGGTTATTCTTCTTTAGAACTCCCAAAACTGCTTGAGCTCTCCTCAGTTTCAGGTACATTTTGAATTTTCAATTCCTTTTTATCTGGCATCAAAGGAATTTCAACTACATCCTTTTTGTTTTCTGACTTTGTCTCTAACTGCAGATCCAAGGTAGAAGGCTTTAGCTCATGAAAGATAACACTTATGTTGTATAGAACCTTCTCTGTATCAGGATTCCAAAGCTTGTATCCTTTTATGCCAACACTATAACCAATAAAAGTACATTTGACTGCCTTGTTCTCCAATTTAGATCTTTTCTCATTCGACACATGTGCATATGCCTCACAGCCAAAAAATCAAATGTGTCTCAAAGAGGGCTTCCTTCCAGACCATACTTCCAAAGGTGTTTTATCAACAAGAGCAGAATTAGGAGAATGGTTTATCAAGTAACATGTTGTAGTAATTTCCTCAGCACAGAACTTCTCCTCCAAGCCAGCACTGCTTAGCATACTTTGTGCTCTTTCCATCACTGTCCTGTTGAACCTTTTTGTAACTCTATTTTGTTGTGGAGTATAAGGTGTATTTTTATGTCTTTTAATCCCATGATCTTTACAGTACCTCTCAAAATCATTAGAACAAAATTCACCGCCATTATTAGTCCTTCAACATTTTATTTTTCTTCCAATATGATTATCTACAATGTTTTTTAAATTCCTTAAACCGACTGAACACTTCTGATTTCATTTTCAAAAAATACACAAATTCCCTTCTTGAATAATCATGAATAAACGATACATAGTACCTTGACTTAGACAAAGAAGGAACATTCACTAGACCAAAAACATTAGAATGTATATAATCAAGCAAACCAGAAGATTGTGAGGACTGGAATAAAATGAAACATGGTGTTGTTTACCATATATACAATGTTCACAAAATTTGAATTCAAGGTTACAATCATCAAGCCCCTCAACCAGGTTTTTATTCTTCAAGGTTTTTAAACCTTTCTCTCCAATTTGGCCTAGCCTATGATGCCAGAGCATAGTCTTTTCTGCTGGAATTTTAACTTCCATAGAGTTTACACCATCAAGAACTTTTACCTCTTTTCCTCCATGAGTAGCTATCTGTGACTTTACAGAGGCACTATTGCATTGAATAGCATGTGCATCTAGCTTATACAAGGTACCAATACGAGCACCCCTTTCTAGCACCATTGAGTCTCTAGTCATCTTGCAACCATTTCTAGAGAATTTTATTTTCTCTCCAATATCATTCAACTTACTAACAAAAAGTAGATTTTGAGCCAGACTTGGTATATGCATTACATCATTGATGCCCTTCACTCTTCCACCAGGGAATTGAATTCTGACTCTTCCATTGATAACAATTTCCAAAGATGAATCACTTGCCAAATACACCTTTCCACCATCGTATTTTTCATACTTCATGAACTAGTCTCTATGAGATGTCATGTGGAAACATGCTCCATAATCAATCAGCTAGACATCATCTAATGCCTATGTAGCCAAGGCTGCAATGAAAGCGTTTGCATCACTCTAAGAAGAATCATTGTTGGAAGAATTCTTCTTCTTCTTCATTTTTTCCTCTTTACAATCCTTTCAAACATGACAAGTTTTCCCACAATTCTAGCACTTCACCTTGGACTTCTTGCCAGGAGACTTTGATCTCCCCTTTGATTTGGATTTGGACTTCTTGTCCTTCTTCTTTCCTTTTTTATTTCGATTTGCCTCTAATAGCAAGAGCCTCCTTTGTCATCTCAGAATATTTTCTTCTCATCTCTTCTGATAACAAAGAAGCAACATCTTCCATCTTAAAACAGGATTTCGTACTCCCAATCGTCATCACCAAGTGATCCCAAGAATTTGGCAAAGAACATAATAACAACATACAACGATCTTCTTCATCAATCTTCACACCCACAGATGTTAACTATGTAATCAACATGTTGAATGTGTTCAAATGATCAACAATAGATCCTCCCTCTTGCATTCTCAAAGAGTACAACTTCTTCCTCAAGAATAATTTATTCACTAAGGACTTGCCCTGATAAATAAATGCCAGTCTTTTCCACAAGGAAGATTAAGTATTTTCTTCATGAACATTCAAAAGAACAAAGTATACTAAAGAGAGCCTTATCAACCCCTTATATTTTTTATCTACAAGGTCCTAATCCTCTTGCTTCATGCCTGTAGGCTTCATTCTAGACACAACAAGCCACAGATCATAATCAACCAACAGATCTTCCATTTTGAGTTTCCACAACTCAAAATTACTACCATTGAATTTCTTAATTTCAATCTTTCCTTATGTGCTTGCCATCTTAATCTATAATTCAAATTATCAAAACTTCTACAAGACTCCCACTGAACAAAATTGAATCAAAAAACCCAACATACCCACAAGGATAACACAACTAGTCAGGCTCTGGTACCACTTGTAAGGAAAGCTAAGGTGCGGAAACAACTCTCCTAATGTCAAAACCTCAGGGAAGAATGCAGAGATGCTTTTAAATTTTCAATTACAGTCCAATTAAGATACACTTGTAATAAATAGTAGAAACAAAGAAATGAACATACACAGATGAACACCAAATTTATGTAGGAAAACCCTTACGGGAGAAAAACCCACCACACCAAGAAAAACCCCTTTGTATTACAATAATGAAAATACATATAGAGTACGGGCTTCACTCTCTGATGTCAATTTACAATAGCACAATCCTTGATCAACCTTGTACAGAACATTCAAATAACAATGCTCTTAGAATTGAATTCTCACTGATCACACATTGAAATGTTCATCCCACTGAACGTCCAATCGATCGTCTAACCAAACATCATCATCGATCTCAGAGTATATCCATGTCATCCTTGATCTATCAAACTTCCTCATAGAAAAGCCACAATAGTCTAACTTCCAACGGTCCCCATTCTGCTCCCTAATTGCTCGAAGACACATCATGTAGGATAGTCTTTCAATTGGTCAAAGCGTTCAAATAGGATTCCCATGTCGGTGAGACACTAGCCATGTCTCCCCGATGCCACAACACCCAACTATCGATATCAACTAGACTCATCACCTTCGCCAAGATGTTACACCGAGTTCAAAAGTTGTCGCTCAAACTTCCCCTTGTCGCTAAGACATCATACTGATATCATCACATGTAGCACTATTTCCAAGACAATCACTAGTCGGTGAGAGGTCATACCGAAGTTCCAAAGTCACATAGACATCAGTATTCCCATCGTTGAGACTATCACTATTCACCAAGAGATCATACCGAAGCCTTCATGTTACACTGAAATGTCCTACCGTCGATGAGACTTACCACTATTGATGAGACATCACACCTAAGAATAGAACAGTCGGTGAGACTACCACTTTCGCCAAGAGGTCACACCAATTTTCATACACATTGGTGAGAGAACCAATCATCGGCAAGAGTTCTTACTGAGGCTTCCATGTTACCCTGATACCACCTTTCGCTAGGAGTCATACCGACAATAGCCAAAGCATTGGCAAGACAAACACCTGTCGTCAAGAGTTCTTACCGAGCCCTTATGTTACCCCGATGACTCCAAGTGTATAACTATCGGCGAGACATCTCACATCACTAAGACTTCATACCAAAGAAAAAATTTCAACAAAGAGTCTCCCTGATAACATTAGTCGCCATGAGTCTCCCCGATAACCTTTAGACAACAACTCATCGGTAAGAGATCAGCTCGAGCGGGAAGAGATAGAAACTTTCACAGTGACCAACATGTCATAGCGATAGCTCCAGTCAGCATGACAATAACAAGGTCTTAGCGACCTAAACATTCCATAAGGTTGCACAACTGCCTATCGACTAGATAGTAAGGATGTCACACCGACTTGGCTCATTCAGAGGTTTCAGCTAGTGATATTGAGACACACAATTCCAACAATTTTTTGAATCCAAAACATGTGTCACATTCTATGCTTCACATATTATAGGATTAAAAAAAAAATGAATTTCATGAAATTTTTACCAAGTTAAGGTGGTCAAACATAAAAGTTTTTATATTTTTTAAAAGTTGTTGTGTACCTTAATGTTTTACCCTACTCTAATGTGCAAACTAACTAAAAATGCGAATGATAAAAGATTAAGGACACCTCAAGATTAGCCAAAAGAGTGATAAAACAAGTTGGAAAATGGATAAAACAAGATGCAAATGATTTCACCTTCCTTGTTGTTGACGACTCCTTGATTGGCCCTTGCTTGGGATGATTTTGTGTGCTCCTTAGATGATTTCTTGAGTGACTAAATGCAAGATCAACTTATGCAAAATGATTAAAATGGATAGCTAGATGATAGTGGATGATTGAGAATGCAAATTGGCAGCATGTAGTTATGAAAATCAAAAGTGTTGAAAATGCCCTTGAGGAGGGGGTATTTATAGGAGAATTTGAATTCTCTAGAGAATTCAACGGTTAAGATTCATCCAACAAGGTCAAGATGAAGGGCTATGGTGAGTTGAGAACTCACAAGCCCTCACATCTTGACATGTGGATGGTGAAGTGGCTAAGGGGAGATGAGGTGTAAGTGAGGTGGAAGAAAGTACATGATGTGGAGGAAGTACAAGTACCTTGCAAGTATATTGGGAGATGGAAGAATCTTGGGTGAATAAAAGTGAATTTTAAATTCACAATGATTGGAAGAATCTAGTGGATAAGACAATGTTCCCACAAGGTGGGAGTTTGTCACATGTGACTTGATGTGACAAGTCAAAGGTTCTAGAAGATGCATGGGAAAAAGGGATTCTAGGAGGAATAAAAAGAATTAAAATTCCTTGGGGATGGAGAGAGTTGACCAAGGTACTAATTAGGTTTGACTAATCAGTAATTAGGGATAATTAGGGGTTAATTAGGATTAAAGGCCAACTTGCAAAAGTTGGAGGATGTGACACATCCTAATCAAGGATTAGGCATGTGCACATCCTTAATGAAGAGATTAGAAAATGGATTAGGATTAGATGAAAATGACATGTGAGGAATTAAATAAATGTAATATTTATTTAATTTATTTGATGAAAAGAGGATTAAGGAGGGTAAGGTATTTAATTATTAATTAAATACCTTAGGGATTTGGCAAAATTAAAGATATTAATTAAATAATAGTAATATTACTTAATTAACTCGGATAAGAGGATGTTTAGATGAAAAGTGATAAATTTGGATGAATTAAGTGTCCAAATTTGGATGTCTACATTTTTCCCCTCTTTGAGATGGTGTTACGAAGTAGCATCATTTCAAAGAATATTAAACTATAGAACCCAGAAGGAGATGGTTATATTAGAAAAGATGCCCCAGTTATCCAAGGGATGACTAGGAAGAAAGATGATGGGGGTGAAGATGAAGAGTAGGGATTGAGGATGCCCCCTCGAGAGGACATGTGGGTTCAAAAGAACACGGATGTGCTCTCGAAATGGATGAGATGAAGAAATGGGGAATGAGGAGGAGGATGTAAAGGGATGGATATGAAAGGATGACAAGGCAACAAGGGGTTGGGAAGCACAAACAGATGCAAAGACGAAGATGATGTCGCCCAAGTCAAGGTACAAGCCAAAAGGGGTTGGTGATGGATGGAGTGTTGTCAATGAATCATGAAGATAGGGGAGGATACATCCCACTGAGTGGTATTGATGAGGGAAGGGTACATCCCAAAACACCACTAAAGGATAGGGAAGAATGACTCCCGATGATGATGACAAAAGTGTTGTTGATGAGGGAAGGATACATCCCAAAACAACACCAAAGGGATATGGAAGGATAAAATGGGATGATGATGATGATGATGATGATGATGAGGATGAGGATGATTGGATCCATGCTTGTAACAAGATTGAGAACAAGACCAAGGATATGATTAGATGATTCAGGCTAAATAGAATGGATGGGGATTGGATAGAGATGTGAGATAAGGATGAATAGATGGGGGGATACATGCAAGACGATAGAATAGAAAATTAAATGCAATCCTAATGCAATTTTCCATCTTTGGAGCACTGAGTTTTGCTATAGCATAAGACACCAAGTGCTAGGGTATGAAGAACCAAGTCGAATTAGTGTCTAATGCATAAAACAAACACAACAGACAAGAAGGCTATCCCAACACCCCAAAGTCACAAAGACCTTGGTCGGGCCAGGTATTGAGATAACCACAAGCATAAAAGGATGCCCCAACATAACACAAGACCTCAGGGATCTTGGTGGGTACTATGTGGGACAACCCAAAAGACACAACTAAACAAAAGAGCAAGATATGCCCCTATGTTGACCAATCAAAACACACCATAATATGATGGATCATGGTGGCCTTGAAAAGTGATGATAGGGAGCTCAAATGATAAACAAAATTCAAAAGCATCAAAAGATCGCAATCAAGTTCAAATGCCCTTTGCCATAGGATCAAGGGGATGGATGGGATTGATGAGGTCTGTTAGGAAGGATGCATCCTGTTGAGACCAAAGATGATGGATACTAAACTAAAAGATTGATATGATGTAGGATGTTCAAAATCGATTGGATCTCATGATACAAGTGGATCTCGTTTGTGAAGAACTAGCTAGATAAGGGCATAGCTTGATGACACGACACAAGGAAGACAAGACATGGGACTGACACACCCTAAAGACCTAGGGGCTCAGGGGTCGATCAAAGATTAGCCTTGCCTACATGAAAGCGCAAAGCCCTCGTAGTTCGGTGAAAGGTGGATGACTAACCAAGATGGAGACCTTGATGAATGGTAAAGATAGGATGGACAAAAGGAGAAAGACCGATGATAGACAATAGAAGGGAAAAGTGGACAATGAAGATCGATGATGGAACCCTGGGGGCGGATCAAATGATCGACCTTGCCTACGTGAAAGCGCAGGGGCAACGTAGTTAGACAAGGCCAAAGGAAAACAATGGATAAAGGATGATAACATGATAGGATAAGATGATAAAAAGATAGGATAGACCTGTTCGATTGGATAGGATGATGATGATCACTTAAAGCTCAGGGGTGGGATAGGTATCCAAAACATTAAAATGACTTGGGAGGATGATATGATAGATAGATGAGTGATGAAAAGTGATAGGAGATTGGAAAGATGTGCAAGAAAGAGAAGCGGGAGTGATGACGATTAGATAAATGGCATTGGGTTGCATGGGGGGAGGCCTATAGCCAGATACCAATGACAAGGGATTGTGAGATGGGATGAGGATAAAGATGAAAGAATGGATAGAGATATAGGGATGGGGGATGGGAGGGATTGTTTGGATGGATGAGAATATAATGATTGGAAGATGAAAGGGATGCTAGGATAGATGGATAGGAAGATAGGGATGGAGAGATGGGAGGGATGCTGATGGATAGGGACAGAAGAATTGGGAGATGAAAGGGATGCTAGGATAGATGGATACTAAGATAAGGATGGGGAGATGGAAGGGATGCTATGATAGATGGATACGAAGATAAGGACGGGGAGATGGAAGGGATGTTGTGATAGATGGATAGGGACAAAAGGATTAGGAGATGAAAGGGATGCTAGGATAGATGATGTCTCCAAGGATTATGTCACAAAGGAAGCAGATGCCCCCACTCTAGATATGTCATATATGAGGAGGCATGAGGGATAAAATACAAGTGGATGGGAAGATAAAGGAGATAACTAGATGAGGATAGGATGGGTGACTAAGGAATATGATAGAGCATGGATGAAGGGAATGTATACCAGTAGATGTCCAAAGCATGCATAGATAGGTGCCCCTATTTTGATCAATATCACAAGAAGGATGGAGGGAATGGGAGATAAATGGGATATGATGGTAGGATGTGGAAGATAGGTGGGATGGGGGGATTTATGAAGAGGATGGATAACAGGAAGATGGGTGCATAGCTGGAAGCATAGCGGATGGAGGGAATGTATATCAGGAAGTTGCCCCCAAGTGTAGATGGGGATTTACGCATGACGCCTGTTTGCCAGGTTTTCATCATGGTACTTATCCAAGGCGCTTGTTTGCCAAGTTTTCACCATTGGAAAAATTATTTCTCTTTACTATTTTATTTTCTTGATTTTCTGTGGATTTTTTGACTTTTTGGATTTCATGCAGAAGGAGCTAGGTAAGGATAAGGAAGTGGATAAGCAGATTTAGAAGACATGTGATAAGGATCAAGGTGTTATGAGCCCATGTTTGAAGTGACTGTTGGATGTTGGTACAACCTTATGATGATAAATGGATTATGCAAGAGGATGAATTAGGGGGTTTTGATGGGGAAGATACATGGGATAATTGATGGAATGCTGCAAAGGGTATGAATGGAATGATGGGGTGTATATGTGATGGGGAGATGTGTTCAAGACCAACATTGGCACATGTGGTGGTGGATGTGAAAAGATAATAGGATTAAGGGATGGAGAATGTGGGGATAATGGAGGAGATGGAATGGTGAATTTCAGGACATAAGGACCCAAAACAGACTTAGGAGATGAAAGGGGTGTATGATTAGCTTTCGGATTAGCAACTTTGGATGTTCTTATGGAGGCTTCATTTGTTTTCTTTGGGATCCACATGGTTTTGATGTTTATTTTGGTGGGCCTTTGTGGCCTATAAATTTGATTTGGATTTTGGATTTGATTTTGCTTTGCTTTAACATGTCTTTTAGAGGGGACATGGGAAGCTTTTAATTCATGTGGATGTTTAGATTGATGCATTTTTTCTTTAACAACCAAAGTGATTTTAGTAGCAATGGGATGGGTGTGAGGAGATGGATGATGTGGAGTGATGGAGGTAGGAGTATGGGGATTATGTGTAGATGGAGGATGTTTAGGTAAGTGCCTTTGTTGATCCTAACTATGGGGTATGTGAGAGGGATGTTTATGATGGATGAGATGGATAGGTGATGAATGGATGAAGGGATGGATAGGTGATGAATGGATGAAGGGATGGATAGGATGAGATGGAGGAGGTGATTTTAGGATATAGGAGCCCAAAATAGACGTAGGACCTAGAGGAAACATGGGCACGGTAGATGGAGGATTGGAGATGGTAGATGGAGGGATGTAAGGACCCAAAATGGATGGAGCAGATGAAGGAGGAATATGGACGGTGGTTTTGAGGCGATACGATAGAGGAGGAGGGATGGCAACATATGATTTGGTGGAGCGATGGAAAGAGCCTATATTTATTTTGGAAGAGGCTTGTTGAGGACGTCTAGAGGTTGTACCAACATTTTTAGATTGTGAGTCATGAGTAGTACATCCAAGACCTTGCAGATACAAATGTTCTTTAGCTTGGATGGGCTCTATAATACCTTGCTCATGAAGGCCTAAACCTTTTCCTTGATAGTTCATTCTCTTGAGCATTCGATCTAGGATAGGATTTTTGTTATTCTAGAAGAATGATGTGAGTTCATTATTAGGTGGAAGAGGAGGGTTGGTGTATATGCTTTGTTTTTTTTCTGCGAGGAGACCACCATGGAGGAATGTGAGAGGACCAAGGGGATATGCAAGTGGTGTGGGGATAGCATTTTTAGGAGATGATGGGGGATCATGAGAAGGAGATGATGGGATAGCAACATCAGGAGAGGGAGTAGGGGCCATGATAGGATCTAGATTTGTGGTAGTAGGCTCATGTGATGGAGATGGAGATGGAGATGGAGTAGTGGAAGCTTGAATGACAAGGGGATCATGGGATGGAATGGATGGTGGATTGTGATCTTGAGGTGGACTAGATGGGATGGTAGGATCTTGATCTAGAGAAGGAGATATGTTGGCATGCTTTGGATTAGACTCTTGGCATGACTCATCATGTGCGGGGGGCATGGTAGTGGAGTCTTGTTGGGACTCTTCAAGTGGGGAAGATGGAGGGATGAAAGATTCATGAGGTTCATTGGAATGGGTTTTGGTGATACTAGGAGTGGGAGGAGTGGATTGGATTTGGGTGGATCTAGGAGTAGAGGGAGTGAATTGGAATTGGGTGTCTTAGATGGATTCGGTGGTTCTCAGAGTAGGAGGTGGGGGTTCAATGGATTTAGTGGGTTCAATGGTTTCAATGGTTTGAGCAGTACTAGGGGTGGTAACACCAATAATAGGTGTGGTATGGAGAAGGGTCTCATCACTAGTGACCGTGGATGATGGATCTAGATGGCATGGTTCCATGACTTCAAGATGTGGAGTTGGGGATGGCTTCTTTGCAATGAGTCCTTGGAGAACGTTTGAAATGAGAGACTTGCATATGGCTAGCTTTGCTAGGGTTAGATGGAGGAATGGGATCGAATGTAGGACTATGAGTAGATGGGGGATTAGGATTGGATGGAGGACTAGGAGTATATGGATGAATGGGATTGGATGGATGACTAGAGTAGATGGAGGACTAGGATTGGATGGAGGAATGGGATTGAATGTAGGACTATGAGTAGATGGGGGATTAGGATTGGATGGAGGACTAGGAGTAGATGGATGAATGGGATTGGATGGAGGACTAGGAGTAGATGGAGGACTAGGATTGGATGGAGGGTTAAGGCAAGGATATTGGAGTTGTGAATTAAGATAGGGGGACATGGATTGTAGATTAGGACAAGAGGATATAGGTGGTGTAGTGGGACAAGAGGATGTGGGGGATGGATTATAATGAGGGTATTGGAATTGTGGATTAGGATGAGGATATGTGGATGTAGGATTAAGGTAAAAGGGTGTGGATGTAAGATTAGTATGGATAGACTGGGAAAGAGGATTAGGATAGGGGGACATGGATGGGGAATTGTAATAAGAGTATTGGGGTAGAAAATTAGGATAAGAGGATGTAGATGTTGTATAAGAGGATGGTGTAGATGAAGGACATGACAAATATGGGGATGAAGAAGATACTGGATATCCATTGTCAAAGGTGGCATAAAGAGCATGATTAGGCATGGATGAAGACATAATGGGATAGCTCATAGGAGTAATTAGATCTTGGAAAGTGGGTGGAGAAAGCTTACTAGAGATGATAGTGTCAAGGGGATCTATGTCGTATACCTCTTGATCAACAAGACTTTCGTTATCAGTGTCGATGTAATTAGGGTTTCCCTTGACCACTATTGATGGAGGATGAGGATTCATGATGACGATAGGATAAAGAGGATGGATAAAATATTTTGGATGGGAACAGATTAAAGCTCAAATCAAGATTTTGGTCAAGCTCAGATCAGGATTGGACAAAAGCCCAGATTAGGATGATTGGATGGGATTGCTTTTGATTTTGGTGGGATTCGGTAGACGGATGATTGGATCAGGTAGATGATTTGATGAATTTGATTAAAGTACTAGATCAGTTTGATTAGATAGGATCAAATGATTAGATGATGTTGATTGGATAATTGTGATTAGATGAAGATGATTATATGTATCTGATTAGAGGAATGGATTATTTTGATTAGATAGGAAGAAACAAAAGGTACCAATAGATAGAGCTCAAAAAATTGAGCAATTTTTATTTTTGAACGAAGTTGATTCGACCTATGGTTTGTAAATGATGGCCTCAGGAAGTTAGAGGCGTGTCCACCCCGCAATGCAGGGCGTGGCCGCCTTGGGATGGTCAAATTATTGATATGAGGAAATGGAAGGTACCAATAAATAGAGTTTGAAAAATTAAGCAATTTTAGTTTTTGAACGAAGTTGATTCGACGTACGGTTTGTAAATGACAGCCCCGGGAAGTTAGGGGCATGTCCACCCCGCAGTGCGGGGTCTGGCCGCCCTGGGATGGTCAAATTCTTGATATAAGGAAATGGAAGGTACCACTAGATAGATCTTGAAAAACTAAGCAACTTTGGTTTTTGGACAAATTCGATTCGATGTACGGTTTGTAAATGACAGCCCCAGGAAATTAGGGGCGTGTCGATGCGGGGCGTGGCCGCCCCGGGATGGTCAAATTCTTGATAGGAGAAAATGGAAGGCACCACTAGATAGATCTTAAAAAACTAAGCAACTTTGGTTTTTGGACGAAGTCGATTCGACGTACGGTTTGTAAATGACAGCCCCGGGAAGTTAGGGGCATGTCCACCCAACGATGCGGAGCGTGGCTGCCCTGGGATGGTCAAATTCTTGATAGGAGGAAATAGAATGTACCACTAGATAGAGGTTGGAAAACTAAGAAACTTTGGTTTTTGGACGAAGTCAATTCGACGTGCGGTTTGTAAATGACAGCCCCGGGAAGTTAGGGGCGTGTCCACCCCGCAATGCGGAGCGTGGCCGCTCTGGGATGGTCAAATTCTTGATAGGTGGAAATGGAAGGCACCACTAGATAGAGCTTGGAAAACTAAGCAACTTTGGTTTTCAGACGAAGTCAATTCGACGTACGGTTTGTAAATGACAACCCTGGGAAGTTAGGGGCATGTCCATCCCGCGATGTAGGGCGTAGCCGCCTCGGGATGGTCAAATTCTTGATAGGTGAAAATGGAAGGCACCACTAGATAGAGCTTGAAAAACTAAGCAACTTTGGTTTTTGGACGAAGTTGATCCGATGCACGGTTCGTAAATCATGGCCATGGGAAGTTAAAGGGGCGTAGTCAGCATTCTGCAGTAAATCAGGGGCGTAGTCAGCTTTCTACAGCAAATCAGGGGCATAGACAGCAAAATTAGGGGCATTGACAACTTTCTATAATAAATTAGGGGCGTTGATAGCAAAATCAGGGGCGTTGACAGCAAAATCAGGGGCGTAGTCAGTAAAATCAGGGGCGTAGTCAGCAAAATCAAGGGCATAGTCACCTTTCTGCAGCAAAACAGGGGCACTGCCACCTTTCTGCGCTGATTATGAGTGGTGTTTGGTGATGTAAATGGTAAAAATTATGACATTCGTTAGGTGAGGGTATGGAATTTGAATGGAATATGAGGAAATTAGAATGAATGGGTGGATTGGAGATGATTCGAAGAGTGAGTGGGGATTTATAATGGTTAAACAAAGGTTTGGAATGATAAGATGGAGGTTTAAACAAATCAAATGGAGGTTTCGGGAGGCTTAGAGTGATAAAATGGAGGCTTAGAATGAGGAGGCAATGGTTGGGAATGATTAAATGATGGTTTAGAGGCTAAACGGATCCAAATGGGATGATTTCGGCTGCTTAGGAGGGCAAATCCGCCCCTCTGCAGCAAAAATCAGGGGTGCTGCCACCTTTCTGCAGTGGAATCAAGGGTGCTTCCACCTTTTTGTAGCAAAATTAGGGGTGTTGTCACCTTTCTGTGGTAAGACAGAGTTTGGTTTTAGTGGCAATGGCTATGGCAATGACACAAAATGATAAAGGCCAAAGTATCAAAGATTTGACAGACTTTTCATAAGAAAACACTTCAACCAACCACAATCCTATGATTAATATTAAGGGTATGGTCAGGCAAGGTCTTAATCTAGGATGCACAAGGCTTCTAGGGAGTCCTCAATATACTCTCGATATGTGAGGCACAACCGTGAACACCAGTCCATCACAAGCATGAGTCGGGAACCCTAGTGAGATACTGAAAGGTTCGGACCAACTCTTCACGTCTATCTAGGTATCACCCTAGCTTCAACGCTCTGCCAATTACGACATGACTGGATTGGGGTACAACTTTCGTTCTCCCCTCTTTATATACCCCACTGGTACGCATGGTTGGAATCATCCCTTGGGGTGATGAAATCCCCAAGCAGGTCCCACTAAACAAAAGACACTAACTGCTTCCAACTACTCCCCAGGCTCACATGAAGTGCAAGGGGAAAGTGAAAACAAATTAATGCCCCCTTGGGTAACACAAGAATAAACAATCATAGCAAGTAATGAAGTTTACTCCCCCTAATTAGACTATGTTCCAAAACAACAAAGATAATTTTTGAAAATCTGATCAAATAGATGGCCCTGCAAACAAGTGTTAGGTGTCCTTTTTCTTCGCTCTTAGTCAATTACGCCCTATTATGCTGCAAAATGTTAGCAAAAAACACCAATATTCTTGGCAAAACAATGTTAGAGGGTTGCTACTTGAAAATAGCAAAAAACGAGAGCAAAAACGAAGCTAAAATGACTGTTTTCCCTTCCAAACTGTGTTGTTTTGGGGCACTGTCAGCTTTCTGCAGCAAAACAGGCGCGCTACCACCTTTTTGTAGCAAAATAGGGGTGCCGCCACCTTTCTACAGCAAAACAGGGGCACTGCCACCTTTCTGCAGCAAGAGGTTAGAGGGCGCTTCCACCTTTCTGCAACAAGATGTTAAAGAAAAAGAGCCCTTCAAAATAAAATGGCGTATCCACCCCTCTGCAGGAAACTTTATCAAATTTTTAAAAGGAAATTGGTATGCCCCACTGCAAGAAAGTGTTAGAAAAAACCTTCTAAGTACACACCTAACTGCAACAAACTATTAAAAAATGAAATTGTGAGATATATGATGCTGCCACCTTTCTGCAGTGGACAAGAGGGTGCTGCCACCTTTTTGTAGCAAAACAGGGGTGCTGCCACCTTTTTGCAGCAAAATCAGGGGCGCTACCACCTTTCTGCAACAAAACAAGGGCGCTGCCACCTTACTACGGTAAAACAGAGGGCACTGTCGCCTTTCTGCGACCTTTTCCTGCAAAATTCTTAGCAAAAAAGAAGGTTAAATGCAAGAACGCATCTGTGGGTCCCACCGGGCGTGCCATAAATGTTTACCTTAATATTTTACCCTACTCTAATGTGCAAACTAACTAAAAATGTGAATGATAAAAGATTAAAGACACCTCAAGATTAGCCAAAAGAGTGATAAAACAAGTTGGAAAATGGATAAAACAAGATGCAAATGATTTCACCTTCCTTGCTGTTGACGACTCCTTGATTGACCCTTGCTTGGGACGATTTTTTGTGCTCCTTAGATGATTTATTAAGTGACTAAATGCAAGATCAACTTATGCAAAATGATTAGAATGGATAGCTAGATGATAGTGGATGATTGAAAATGCAAATTGGCAGCATGTAATTATGAAAATCAAAAGTGTTGAAAATTCCCTTGAGGAGGGAGTATTTATAGGAGAATTTGAATTCTCTAGAGAATTCAACGGTCAAGATTGATCCAACAAGGTCAAGATGAAGGGCTATGGTGAGTTGAGAACTCACAAGCCCTCACATCTTGACATGTGGATAGTGAAGTGGCTAAGGGGAGATGAGGTGTAAGTGAGGTGGAAGAGAAGTACATGATGTGGAGGAAGTACAAGTACCTTGCAAGTACATTGGGAGATAGGAAGAATCTTGAGTGAATAAAAGTGAATTTTAAATTCACAATGATTGGAAGAATCTAGTGGATAAAACAATGTTCCCACAAGGTGGGAGTTTGTCACATGTGACTTGATGTGACAAGTCAAAGGTTCTAGAAGATGCATGGGAAAAGGGGATTCTAGGAGGAATAAAAATGAATTAAAATTTTCCTGGGGGATGGAGAGAGTTGACCAAGGTACTAATTAGGTTTGACTAATTAGTAATTAGAGGATAATTAGGGGTTAATTAGGATTAAAGGCCAACTTGCAAAAGTTGGAGGATGTGACACATCCTAATCAAGGATTTGGCATGTGCACATCCTTAATGAAGAGATTAGGAAATGGATTAGGATTAGATGAAAATGACTTGTAAGGAATTAAATAAATGTAATATTTATTTAATTTATTTGATGAAAATAGGATTAAGGAGGGTAAGGTATTTAATTATTAATTAAATACCTTAGGGATTTGGCATAATTAAAGATATTAATTAAATAATAGTAATATTACTTAATTAACCGGATAAGAGGATGTTTAGATGAAAAGTGATAAATTTGGATGAATTAAGTGTTCAAATTTGATGTCTCTGTAATAAAAAAATCATAATTAATTATTTACTTGGAAAAAATTACAAAAAGTATGCATCACATCCAAACATGATTCCTCTACTTATATCTAAAATATTATAAAAAAAATACTATCATTTTATTGTGGTTAGGGTGGTCAAACAAACACCTACTTATTTTTTCCCTAAAATTTAAGTACTACTGCATTGAAATTTCAAATTCTCACAAAATAGATTTTTTTCTTTTTAAAATAAACCTAGCAGTTTAGAAACTACATTCAATTTGCTACAAATTCTATTCTTACATATTTTTGAAATAATATAGATAACTTATTAAATTTTTACGTCAAGTTCCCTAACTCTTATTTTTCTAAATTTTTTGCCACTTAAGGGCCTATTTTTTCCATGATGGTCCTGCACATACCCTTGAAACAGTTATAACTTCATAATTGGGTAAAGAATGTCAGGTCCCCATGTGGGCCCGACTAATTTTTTTTTGTTTGGAAGCAAATTTCATCTTCAATTGACCTTGAGGCTGCATCTGAATTTATATGAGGTGAAAGAATTAAATGGGTTATCATTAAAATTTACCTTTTAGCATTGTTGCATAGTGATCAAAACTAGCTAGGTAGGCTTTGGAATCGCCCTTGAAAACTAGTCAAACAACCTCATGGATCCATGAAAGCTTATAAGAATGCATACATTTGAACTGAGAATGGAATGCAACAAACAGATAAAAAAAAAATTATGAGGTGAAATATATTCAATGTCAAAGTTGCTCAATCAAACTTTTCTACAATTGCACCTATTCAAAATTATTTAAAGCTCACCAAGTTGCCACTTTGAAAAAATATCAAATCATCTCCTAGGGAACTTCCAATGGACACTTTAGGTCATTTGGGTACATCGAGTATCTGTACAAGAGGGATTTCCTTGAATCATCATTCATCAAAAGATATTGGGGGTCAAAGTTGACCACCTTGAAATTTTTTGAAGGTGCAGATGCAAAAAGTGAACAAACTACATTTTCTTTTGATCTCAAGAAAGTAGCAAATCATATCATGAAGCTCTGAAACCAAACCAAGGAGTACATGAATGTAGGGAGAATGGAGAGCAACAATCCTTTTGTTTTGACAATCATCCAACTGTGAAATATCAGCTCGAATAGGAGGCCACTTCGTAGGACAAAGTTTGCAAACAGCAAAATAGTGCCAAAATCCCCTAGCTTTGCTTTTCAAAACACTATCAAAAATCATCACGAGAAGCTAGAAACTAACATGCATGTTCACATATGTCACATGAGCATGTCTACCAAGGGGTTTGGCATGAAAATCAACTGGGTCTAAATTGTGACCCTCAAAAGTAGGTCACTTGGGCAGATTTTTTAGGGGCACATCTGAGTGTGCAGAGCAAAATTTTCAACATGGGCACTTCAAATTTGTAAAATTTGAAGGTTCCATCAACATCTATGTGGCTGGATATAGCAAGGGGCTGGGAACAACAACTAATAATTTTGCTAAAGCTTTTGTTGTTTGGGGAGGGATAGGTTATCTCAAGGATAAAGGCTATATAGGAAGGTTATTGTGGAAGGTGACTCAAAGATTATTATTGATTATTTAAAAAATATTGTTGAGGCACCTTGGGAAATAAAAGACCTATTGGATGATTGTAAAAATATGCTACAATATTTCCAAAACTATAAGATTTTCCATACATTTAGCGAGGGAAATAGGGTCGTCGATGCTATGGCGAACTTGCGCCTTAGATAGAAGATGTTAAAATAGTGGGATTTCTCCAATCTATCTAAGAAAAAAAGAAATAATTGCTAAGGATAGATTAGGAGTGAAGGATAGAATGGTAGATTAGATTAATCATGGATAGAATAGCAATAATTAAAAGAAGAGGCTTGTTTTGTTGTCCATCTATCAAGTTGGTTTATCCTTGGTGTCATTCGGGTGAGTTAACAAGAGGGATTGGGTGGTACATGTGCAGAGATATGCCAAATCCCAAATATATTAAAATAATGAGATGGAAAGGACAAATTTTTTGGGTAACCCTATGCGTTGAAAAGTAAGTTTTTAATGAAAATATAGAGAGCACAATTCACATCGCTAAAAATATTGAGTTTGATTTTGGAAAAGACACATTGACATGTGTTAATGTTGACAAGGAGAGTAATAAAATGAAAATAATCATGACTAATAAAGGTGGTGGAGTTGTCAAATTTTGTAATAACGGGGCTCGAAAAGGTAAAAACTAGCTTCATTTCAAGAGTGATTATTTCAAAAAAATTACCAAAAGATTCAAGTCATTATCTCAAATGAAAAACCATAAAGTATGAGCCCTCAAAACTAGGCTTTTTAAATTGTTGGTCGCACAGTCGAGAACAAAGAGGGAAAAAAGATGAGTTTATTCTCCTTCCAAAGAATTAATCTAGCAATGATAACTCCATGGGTGGCCTTAGAAAGAGGAAAAAGTTGTGTCAGTATGATTCTTTGTGTAAGAATTCAGAGTTGTGGGGTCTATTTGAGAAGGTTGGGTTTACCTTGTACTTTGCAGCAACAGAGGGATATAATGAGCAGTTGAGCTACAAGTTTTTGAATACCTAAAAGGATGGAAAAGTGGAGTTGGGTGGTCTCCATTTCATAGTGGATGCTAAAATCATAGCTAAAGTGATGGGGCTAGCTTATGAGGGAAGAAGGTGGAAAAGGTAATTAATGGAAAGTACCAAGATTATATTGACCAATGTGTTCCTTTTTGTTATGAAATACTTTATAGTTTAAGGATGATTTCAATATTTTCATAGCTACCACTTCCCAATCCTAAACCACATTCGACACCTTGAGAAGATAGACTTTTCTTTCTTCCTCTTGTCATCCCTGAGTCAAAGTCTAACATATGGTGCAAATATGTCATTACACCAAGGCTTGATTTGAGCTATTCACAAGTATGTTTTAGCCACTTCCCCACAGAGAAATTTTTTCCTTAATTTGATTAAAAACCCTACCCCAAAAAGCTCTATGAAAATTGAGCTTATTGAAAGCCATCCACACACCCTAACCCAAAAAATTTCTAAGACTTCTCCTAACCCTACGAACCCTTTGTAGTTGAACCTACTTAAAATCACTCTTGAGAAACATAGTGATGTGCCTATTTCATCTACTGTGAAAAAAAAAATGTTGATCTGTGAGTTGGGAGCTAATCCCAACACTATCACGATTATGAATGACATGGATAATAGCCTTGATTTTCCTACTTTTGTGTTCCAAAGGTCAACCAGGCTTGCATTGGCAATGTCAAAAGGGTTTGGTAGTAGAAAAATTTCTAAAAGCTAGGAGGAAAAGTGTGTTATTGGGTCCTAGGATAGTAAGGGGGAAAAGGTGGTTAGGGAAGACAAATCTTCCTCTTCTGAGGAAATTTTGGACAGCCTTGGGTGTGATTCTACTAAGGAGGAGTTGGAGTCGAAAGATGAGGAAGATGCTAGAAATGAGGAAGAGGAAGAGGATCCGTAGAAAGAAGAGGAGCAGGAGGTTAAAAATGACAATGATAGGGATGTAGAAAAAGAAGTTGCTACCAATGACATGGAGGTCATGGAGATCAATAACCCAGGTGGTGATAAGAACATGTCAGGTTTTGACAATGCTAGAATTCAAAGGGTGGAGGAAAGATTGGAGATGTTGGAAAAATTGATGCAAGAGGAAGGCAAGGATAGTAGATTCTATGCTCTTGAAAATGTTGTTAGGAGCCTATGCAGGATGGTGGATGCAATTATGAAGAAAGTGGTGATGGCCATGGTTTTGGTTCAAGGTAAAATTAAGAAGCAACAAAGGAAAAAGGTGGCAGATGATGACACATACTTGTGTAGAAAGATGGAGCCCAAAGAGAAGTTTTAAGACTCTATCAGAGACCTATTGAAGGCTTGGAATTTGATTGAGGATGCTTAATCATTGGTTGTTGGTCCTCTTTCTTTCTATTTTTTGCATCTATGGTCTTTTTTGTTAATCTTGGCGGTAATAATTTTGATATTGGTCGTTGGTGTCTAGACTTTAATGTTTCTAGCTATATCTATGTTAGGAAATTTGGTTTTAGTTTGGACATTATTTTAAGGTTATGTGATTTATAACCTGCTTTTGTGGTGGGATTTTAAGATGGATTGGAATTATCCTTTTTTATGACTAATAGGGCTATTATGTTTGATGTGAAGGGAATTGGTTAGTTTTTGGTTGATTGGTTGGTGAAGTGTTTCTCTAGTTTGCTTCCTCTTTTTTCTATTTTGATTGGATGTTGTTCTATAGTCTATTGTACTTTTCCATATGGGTTAGGTCCCTTTCCCTGCTTAATAAATAAAAACCATGAATCCCACTATCATACCTCTCAAAAAAATTGTTCTTGTATCACAACATTTCAAAAGAGTACTTTTGCTTACTTGTACTAGGTTTTATTTGGCATATGCAATGGTGGTTTAAAATATAATATTTACATGAAGTATCTAGTCACCTTAACATATTTTCAACCATTGAGCTAGCTAAAATAAAGGTTGGGACTTAGATGTATGACCATGTTTCTTGCATTTTGTGTTTGGGTTATCATCTCCACCTCTAGAGGATCTTGGTAAGTTCTTACAATAGTTGGCTATCTCTAATGTATACTTATGCAATGCTGGAATTCACATATCATCTTTGCTAATCCAGAGATATATTTTAAACTCTAATTTTATTTGAAAATTCTCACAGTGTCAACATGAATCCAATTGTTATACCTCTCAAAAAAATTGTTCTTGTATCACACCATTTCAAAAGAGTACTTTTTCTTACTTGTAATAGGTTTTATTTGGCATATGTGATGGTGGTTTAAAAGATAATATTTACATAAATTATCCAATCACCTTAACATATTTTCAACCATTGAGCTAGTTAAACTCAGGGATGGGCCTCAAATGTACACCCCTATTTCTTTCATTATGTGTATGGGTTATCATCTCCACCTCTAGAGGAGCTTGGTAAGTTGTTACAATAGTTGGTTATCCCTAATGTGTATTTATGCAATGGTGGAATTCACATATCATCTCTGTTAATCTAGAGATAGGGTAGGTCCATCCTTCATATCCGTTTCACCTACCAAATGGTTAAACCCCAATACTTCACTTCAGCTTAATACACCATACCTCCATGAGGGAATAATTAGTAATAGTGTTGGTAACATGAATATATCCTACAAAAAAATTAAAATTTCATCTACTTCTTTATAATTGTTTCATTCAATATACATGTTGAAGATTTGTCATTGAAAGATATTTTTTTCTTTATGAGGGTTTAGAAGCAACATTCAGCCATTGTTGCAAATTGGCTAGAATAATTAGGGAAATAAATTTGACATTCAAGATACAACAAGCCTATCCATTAGTCAAAACAAAACCAACATGTCCAATTCTTTGAAGATTCCTTCTGTTAGGTGAAAAAGAAAGGGAAATTGATAGTTGGGTGAAGCCACTCTTTCCAAGCTATAAGCTAAATTTCACTATTTTTTGACCTAAATTTAAGCAATGTTGTATATATTTCTATTGGAACAACCTATGGAGCCTCATCCTCACATTATTGATTCTTTAGCAACTGAATATTATGATAATTACATGTTATTGTAATCAAAATACATTCTAGAAGCAGGGTAGCAAAAGGTGAGGATATATATTTTTGAGCAAGTGGAAAAGTAGTGGAAAATTATAGACTATTTATCTGCTATGACAAAGATGCACAGTAACAAGCAATGTCCACAAAATGGAAACATTTCTATCCCATGATCTCTCTTGTTGCTATTTTCTTCTAGAAACAAGTATTTTGTTCACAACCATTGTGTGTGCTACAAATAGGTTGCATGGTAAAAAATGAATGCAAAATGACATGTTTGCATCATTTTTATTTCGTTTAAGAGGGTTGTTGTTAGGCTACTATGCCTAACAGTCACAAGTTGAGTATGTGTATAACCCTAATGTAGAGTGGTCAAGCAATTGCTATTCTTGTCTTTTAACTTCATTCATTAGTCAATATATATGAATTCCTCGTCAATTGATAGGGATTAGTCTTGCAATTGAACTAATCCATCTCATTTTCTTGAGTCTAATCCATTCCATTACCGACCATTATATCTTCATAGAAGATTCTAACTATAGGTCCATGGAAAATATGCTGATTGATCTTGTACACCTGATCCTAATTTTACTAACACCACTTCATCCTGAATCGTCTCCTTTGCTAATCATTTAATTGAATAATATATATTTGATTAAATTCATCACATTTCATCTCTAAATGAAATAAATCATTATTTATCTGATTAGGTCATCATCTCCTATTGATTAAATAGATTGATCATCTTATTTAATTGACCCTATAGTCTCTATTTAATCAAGTAATTTTATTTAATTAAATCTCTAAAGACAATCTATTAAATTTAATAAATTGATCTTTATTTAATTTAATCTAGCATCATCTCCTTTTAATTAATTAAATAAAAATCTTTATTTAATAATTAATTCTACATCATATTCCTCTCATTTTGATTTAAATTAATCCAAAAATCTAAATCAAAATGGTCAAATCAACTAATCTCCTTTTAAAATTAATCAAATCTTAATTAATCTTAATCTTAATCATCTAAGTCCTCTAGATTTTGCAACTTTCTCATGAAAATCATTTCAATGGATTTATTAAATTCTCAATTAGTTTCAAAAAGGCATCAATGATTGGAATATTCTACAAATTTGAAAAATCCCTCCAAAAGGGTTTGTACATCCAACAAGGCATTTAAACCTCTTACATGTCCTTTTACCTTGAGCCAAGTGGCATTAATTTCATTTTCTTCTCTATCCAACATGTCATTTCATCCATTTTGAAATTCCACCTAATTGCATTTAATTGCACAATGACAAAAATGTGCTCCACCTTTGTGGACACTTACATGTTGACAAGTGGAACTTGGTCATTGGTTGGTGTTTGATCCCACATTCATCCATTTTTCCTCATTCTCCATCACTCTCATCTATAAATAAGAGGCTCTCACTTTTATTTTGGGATCCACAACTTCATTTAAAGACATTATCTTTAGATTTTGAATTTGCTCATCCATTTTTTTCATTTTCATAGCTAGGTTATGCAAGAATTCAACCAAGGAGTATCAAATCCTCATCAAATAATCACAAAGCTTACAAGGGATTGGGAAAGGGCCATTTTACACATCAAAATGACACCAATTTCCACATGGGATTGAGACTTTTCTTGCATTAGATAGGATTTGATAGTTTTTCATTTGTGTTCTTCATTTCTATTTTCTAATTTGTGAATTTCAGATGAATTCAATGGGAATGTTGATTTAACTTGCATAATGATCTAATTGTATGATTGTTTGTTGTGTTTTTTCAGGTCTGACATTGACATTCACATTTTGGCACTAGAAGGAGGACGAATCCCAAGAATCTAACATGTTTTTTTATGAATTTTCATGGTTTTTTGAATTTTTTTATGTCTACAGGAAAAGTACGATGCTGAAAGAGGAACTACATCACTAGCACTCTAGTGGTGCCATTTAGCATTGCTACCAAACTCCAACCTATGATGCTAAGACATTCCTGCCCAAATATTTGAATTTCAAAGAGCAACACTCGACCATTTCCCTATCACTAGACATCTAAATTCCAAATAGCATCGCTCAATCAATACATCACAATAACATTCACTAGTTCTACTACAAAGTGTTGCTATTAGTCCCAGTGGTGCTATATAGTGCTCATGAACTCTTCAAACTATGTTTCATCTGTAGACTATGTCATTGGAGTGGGGTAAAAGGCACTTTTTAGATTAATTTTAACATGTTCTTTTTTATTTTGGTTGCTTTTGACTACTAACTAGTTTTTGACCTCTTTTTTTGTAGTTTTAACTAGTTGTAGGTTGGATTGATCAAAAGTGAAGGAAGGAAACAAAGACAAAGCTTTCTTTATGACACCAACATTTCATTATATCTAGTGTTTTTAAACACTTTGGGGGACAAACCATAATCTCTTCAAATAATTTGCTATATTTCGTGCTTTTAGGAATCAATACATTTCATTTGGGCTCTAAAAAGAACAACACAAAAGGATTAAAAAGAACCTTAGGAAACTTACTAGATTTTGTTTAAGATTTAACAATTGAACAAACAACTTTCATATTTCCTTTTGGTGCTTAAAAGGAATCCAATTATTGCTATGAAGGATTAAAATGAACATGTTATTCCTATGTTTTGCAGTCTCTTATCCAAAGTAATATCATATAAAAGATGTATGCACTTCTCTTTCACCTCATGGTGATCTTGAGAATCAAAAGGATTTTTGTGGTATTAAGTTGTACAAGTGATTACCTCCACATTTCAATTTGGGATTCTTAAAATTGAACAAAATCTTGTGTGTGAGTGGAGTATATCATGTGTGTTATCTCTTTGTTTCTCAACAAAGATCAATCGAACTAAGGATGAACTTGCTTGCTTTGTCTATCTTTAGAGGGCCTTCCTTGTGGGTAAAAGTAATCACACAAGGGAATGACCCAACTAGGAACACACTAAATCCAAGCATCTTCCAACCAGTATATAAGTGTGGGTACTTGAGGAAAGTTCAAGTATCACAAGGATTGTTTCAACAAGAAGGGAAGCAATGGTCTCTTGTGGCATGGATGATCCCCCTTGAAAAAAATGCCTATATTAGAACCCTTTGTTTAAAATACCAAAATCCTTAATCTATTTTTTGTTGCAAGAACGACCATTCTGAAGCCACTACACATTTGTATGGATTTTAGTAGATATGAGAAGTATGCCATGGGAGTTTCATGGGTATTGATGTTTTGCTGACCCAAGAAGTGTGTGCCATGGAGGGGAGCCAGTGTGGTCAAGCATCTAATCATACACTAAGAGTAGGAATAGCTAGATTTATCCAAGTGGGTATTCAACAAATATTGCCTCAATATCCATAGGGTTTTACATGTTCTTGGAATCAAAGAACGTTGCTTGGATTTTAAACATTGGAAAACAAACATTCAACATGATCATCAAATTTCAAACCCTTTAGGAAGAAAATACCTTTGACAAAATTCAAGTGTTATTGCTTTCCCTATGGATTATATCCTTAGAGGCTTCTAACCATTGAATTCATATCCCCATTTGCTCACTAAAGTCAAGAATAGGGAACCTTTGCCTTAATTTCCTTGATTTCCACATAATGGACCTTGTGGGATGAGAAGAAATTGGGACATTGGACATTTACTTTGAAAACTAATTAAGAATTGCTAAAAAGAAATCTAAGAAAAGATAATTGGACCCCACACATGTGCTCTTCCAAATGATTTCCCAAAAAATCAAAATCCAAAAACCAAAGTCAAAAGGTCCTAGTCAAAAGACTCGCAAGAAAAGGTTGTCTATGCTTTATGGATTTAGAGAAAGATTGACTTTCAACTTTTACAAACGTGCATCAAGGAACAATCCAAATTTGTATTCATTTTACTATTTTAAAAATCCAAGTCTCTTTCAAAGGTTTGAGCATATCACATAGGAAGTCTTAGAATGTTCTTCAACACCTTGGTCTAGTAAAAAAAGTCTTTCTTAGTCTCTTAGGATCAAAATAAAAAAAATCTCATCCATCCTTCAAACATCAAAATCAAATCTCACCCTACAAAAAACTCTTGGAAATCTTGAAAAAACCTCTATGCTAAACATTGGGAAAATCCTCTTGAAATAAAAAATCAAAACAAATCCAAATCATGTTGTTTGACTATTGTGTGTAGATGAATTCTTCTTTGCACACTTAGTCAAATTATCATCTTGTGGACAAGTTCACTCTAAGACAACATCCAACCTCTTAGAGTTTATGATTTCATTATCCCAAATCAAAATCAAAATCCAAAAAAAAAATCTAACATCAAATCCAAAGTCCTAAAGTTTAGTATCCCCCTCAAGGTTTCCTAATAGTTCAACCATCCACCAATCCTCCATCTTTCATTATCACTATCATCATCCTTTGATCCTCAGTATCTTAGACTTTCTTTTTGTGCCTAAAGATTAGATCAATCCAAAGAATTAGAGGTTCATCTCTTACATTCTTGAAAATTGATCCCTATATTATGGTTCAAACTAGATCTCAACATAAGAAGAGCATGGAAACCAAAAAAGAAACATCAACTTCAAGTCACTTGAGTCAAACTAGCACTAAAATAAATCCTATTGGGCCTAGCAATCCCACGCTCAATTTTCCTCCACTTCCACAAGATCATCAAGGGAAGGTCAAGTGGAATACATCACCAACAATATCTTAGGGATGACACAATATGAAATTATTGAAATGGTCCAAAATATCGAAACCTATAGAATCATCAATACCATTATGAGAATCAATCCCTCCCAATATATGCTTGAATTAGCTAAATAAGGGGCTAAAATACCTTATTATTTTGATGTGAGCACTATTGTGGAGAAACCTCTTGGGATCATTCCCCCAATTTCATCCAGATCCCCAATCTCATCCACACCTCCCTTTCAAAGCATCACTCAAACCATCCCCCAAATCACAACATCAATTCCTCCAACTCAACCAATTGTTAACAAGGGGAGCTCATTGCTCCATGCATTACAAACACACCCTCATGTGAACAACCAAGATTTGGATGTGAACACTATCTTGGGTCAATTCATCCCATTGAATCTATTACACCCACATGTTCCAATCACCTTTGAAGACCCCAATGACCCATCATCATCTTTTCAAGAAACACCCACATATCCTCTCAAAACACAAACCTCTCTCCCTATGACTTCATAAGGAGAAGGTGGGCTATTTGAACCAGGGGGCATCTTGACCCCTCATCATCATCATTTACCCAAGGAAATATAGTCTCTGAAGGACCAAGCACATAATTCGTCCAATCCACCACACAAGTCCCCACCATCAATACGATGGTACCTATCATCACAACAATAGACACCATCCCAAATTTTCCACCACCATTTCCACCAAGACCAAATGTGGCCAACTAGTATAACATCATGTTGCAAGTAGCTCAACATGCCTATCAAAAGGCATATCAGCAATTTCAAGCACAACAAGCCCAAAACATGCAAGCTTCCCAACAAGCTGCTCAACAAGCGCAAGTAGCTTAATCTGCACAACAAGCATAGTAGGTTACTCAAGCCCAAGCCTTATTACAACAACAGAAAGCTGGCCAAGCTGCACAAGTAACTCAAGCCGCTCAAGTCGCAAAAGTAGCATAGGCTACACAAGCTACCCAATAGGCACAAGATCAAGCTCATACACAAGCCCAATACCAAGCTCAACAAGTGCAAGTGTAGGCTCAATACTAGGCACAACTATAAGCAGTCCAACAACAAGCATATAGGTAAGCCCTGCAACAGTACCAAGCGCAACAAGAATCAACATTACTAGCCCAACAACAAGCATTGTTAGCACAACAACAACATGAACAACAATAAGCATGATTGGCACAACAATAGCAAGACCAACAATAAATGTTGTTGATGCTACAACAACATGACCAACAACAAGTGTTGTTGGCACAACAAAAAATGTAAACATATCAACAAGCCTTAATAACACAATAGAGCTTTCAACAAAACCCCACCAACATACCCAACAATCCACCCATCACTCAAACACCTCGAACACTTGAAAACACATTCACTCCACCTCCCGATCCTTAAGATGATGTAACGACACTAATCAAATTTCTCTTATAGCAAGTGCTCAATCTCCAATCAAGGAAAACAACAAAGGAACCAAGCAACTTATGTCCCTATCCATTTGATAGAAACCAAGGGAACAACTATGGAAACAAAATTATGCCAATGTGAACCATGTGTATGATCATGTTGTTGCATCCATTGATGAAATGGTCACTATTGTTAGCATCAAAGGATCCAAAGCTAATTATGGAGTCACCACATGTAGCGAAAAAGTTACAATTGTTAGGTCATCACAACCACCTAGAGTATCCATTTCAAATATGAGAACCATTCCTAATGTCTACAATGTCCTATACCAACTAAAAAGAACCCCCACTCAGATCTCCATCATGGAGTTGTTGAAGACATCACCCGCCCATAGAAAAATCCTAGAGGAAGCATTGGCTTCATCAACCATCTCCACATATCTTGATGTTGACCAGTTCCAAGATATGGTCAAAAATATCCCCACCTCAAGCCTCCTAACATTCTCTGATTAGAACTTTCCTGCCTAACCATCTCACAATCGTGCACTCCACCTCAAAGTCTTGGTTCATAAAAAACATTCAAAAGGGTCTTGGTGGATGGGGGTCTAGATCTAAACATCTATTCCCTCAAACTAATAAAGCATCTAGGATTCTAAAAGGATGCCATCAAAAAAGGTAAAGGAATCACAATTAGAGCATATGATGATCAAGAAAGATTGTCTCAAGGGACTATTCAACTCCCTATTCAAGTAGGGCCAGCCATTATGGAAACAATATGTCAGGTCCTTAACCTTGATTTACCTTATAACATTCTCCTAGGGCGTCCATAGATCCATGGGATGTAAGTAGTCGCTTCCACCTTCCATCAATGTGTTAAGTTCACATATCAAAATTAAGAGGTCGCAGTTCATGGTGATCCCGAACCCTTTTCCTACTGCAAGAGCCTAGAAGTAAAATACTATAAAATACCCCAAGTCCCAAAGAACGATGAAGGCTCTACAACTTTGTATGTAGACCCAACTACATTAGCCTCTACTTTTGAGATAAAGATATCCGCCATCCCTAGTATATCTGAAATCAAGGTCATTATCTAAAACAATGGGTGTGGGGATTATAGAATGAAGAAGAGTGCTTTCATCATAGGAGAGTTACCTCAATCTCCTAGGACTCACGGGCAACTCCAACCAGCTAAAACATCATCTCATACCTTTAAAGTAGACCCTTCTAGATTCAAAAGATGGGGGATCTAAGTCAGGAAACAATAGATGAAAGAGATATATCCAATATCCTATATCAAGATGAAAGGCCCATGCCTAATCTTCTAACAGATGAAAGCAACAAAGGTCTACAAATGATGCTCGATATGGGATATGACAGAAGCAAGAAACTCAGGAAGAATGACAATGACCTATTTGAACCCCTCATTCTAGAGAAGTGACTAAGAAATCTTGGTCTCAGATGTACCCATTTGAAGGTGACCATACTTGGAAAAGGTGCCTTGAGTAAAAAGGTCAAAAATACCCCTTAGCTATCAGCAACCTCCCTTCAATTACCAGTATCCACAGGTCTACCCTTAGACAACTTTACCTTTGACGTAACTGATGTGTGTAGTAGTGATGAGGATCCCATAACTAACTTTCCTATGTTGTTCAAAGATTCCTCCCTGCTCATGATTAGTACCTTGTCTTTTGAGTCAAACCATCAAACCCATGAAATAAAACTAGTCTATCCTTAGCTCATAAATTACAACCAACAAAGACCTCCAATTTTGGAAACTTTTGAAAATGATGAGGCCTTGTCAAAATTCATGGGACTGTAGGACACAGTACCATATGGATATCACAAGATTTGATTCGAAATCATACTAGACACACAGGCCTATTATGAGGAAACAATTGAATCCTTCAATCACAAAAGTGAAAATCTAAAAATAATCTCTAGATCTTTGAGTGAAAACCACATTGTGGCACTCTATAACTTGAAAATAATAAAAATAAAGGATGTATCTAATGGTGAAAACCTCTCTGAGGTGGTGGAGGATGAAGGATTCAATTTTCCTCTCAGTGCAATTCATCAAGAGAGGTTAGAAGTATTAGCCGATAACTACAATCCAATCAACTTAGGAATAGATGATCTATCACACATAACATTCTATGCAGAATCACTTCTCACATAAGAATAGAAACTTTTAGTTGCATTCCTAAAAGAAATAAAGAAAAACTTTGCATGGACCTATGCTAACATGCCTAGGTTTGATCCATAGGTTCTAGTTCACCACCTAGATTCATATCCCAAAGCAAATCCAGACAAATAGAAGCTCAAGAAGATGCATCCTTAGATAGCATTATTAGTCAAAATGGAATTGCAAAAGCTTCTAGATATAGGGTTTGTACGACCAATTGACTATGCACAATGGGTCTCAAACATTGTACTAGTTTCAAAGCCCACTGGGGGCATTCACATATGCATAGATTTTAGAGACCTCAACAAGGCATATCCCAAGGATGAATTTCCACTTCCAAAAATTGACATGATCATGGATATGATGATAGGACATGAGATGCTATCATCGATGGACATATTCTTAGGGTACAACTAGATCATGATAGCTAAAGAAGACCAACATAAAATGACTTTCACTTCCCCATGGGGAACATATTGTTGGAATATGATGCCATTTGGGTTGAACAATGTAGAAGAAACCTATCAAAGGGCCATGACACTAATCTTTCATGATGTGATCCACAAAATTGTGGAAGATTATGTGGATGATATATTGCAAAAATACAAGAAACGATGAGATCACATAACCACATTCGGCTCCATCTTCAATAGGTTAGAAGAATATAAATTCAAACTCAATCCGAATAAGTGTGTATTCAAAGTACATTCAAAGAAACTCCTCGAGTATATCATTTCCATGAGAGGAATTGAGATAGATCTTACTAAAGTCAATTCCATTCTTGAAATGGAGGAACCTAAAACACTAAAATAGCTAAGGGGTTTACAAGGAAGACTCCAATCCATCCACTGATTCATAGCACAACTAGCAGACAAGGTAGTCCCCTACTCTCATCTACTCCACAAGGGGGTATCATACAAGTGGGACAAGAAGTGTGATCAATCCTTCAACAATATAAAGGATTATTTACTCACACCACCTATCCACATGCCACTAATTCAAGGAAAACCTTTGATCTTATACATATCAGCAACAACAACAGCTCTTAGTCCTCTCCTAGAACAACATGATGAAAATGGAAAAGAGAGATCTATCTATTATATCAGTGTAACTATGGTGAGCCATGAACTGAACTATACATCCATTTAGAAAGTCGACATAACCCCTTAACCTCAAGAGAGACTTTGTGAAAAAGGCATCCCGTTTTGTCATCCTAGGAGATACCCTATATTATAGAAGCATTGAAGAGACCCTGTTACATTGCTTAAATGCTAAGGAGGAATTGATTTCCTTAACTGAGGTACATAATGACATTTGTGGTTCACACTTTAGCAGTATGACCTTAGCTAAGAAACTTCTAAGGATGTGGTACTATTGGCCTACAATGGAAAGAGAAGCACATGATTATGTTAGAAGGTGTCTACAATGTCAACAACATGGGGATCTCATCCATACACCAGCTCAAGAGCTCCATCCAATAGTCACACCTTGGCCCTTTTCACAGTGGAGGCTCGATCTCAATGAAAAAATTACTCCCACCTCATCTAATGGACACAAGTTCATTATCACTACCACTGAGTATTTCACAAAGTGGATGGAAGCCATCCCCATGACTTACATCACCAGAAAGTTTATATCAAAGTTCATCTTGAACTATTTAATGTTCTATTACGGTGTCCCTAAATCCATTATCTCATATAATGGGACACCTTTTAAGAATCAGGATGTTCGTGACCTATGCAAAAAATTCAAAATCCAACATCGCTTTTCCACTCTGTATTACCCCCAAGGGAATGAACAAGCTAAGGCTACAAACAAAACCATCTTAAAAATCCTAAAGAAGGCGGTCAATGACATTGGTCGTGACTAGAATTTGCAATCGAATCTCACCTGATGGGCCTATCAAATAGGTATCCACGCACCAACAAGTGCCACCCCCTTTTCCCTGGTCTATGGATCAGAAGCCATACTCCATATCAAGATTGAGCTCCCATCACTAAGAATACCATTGCAAAATCTCATCACAGATGAAGAATATCAGGTAACCTGACTAAATGAGTTGTAATTACTGGATGAATGACATATGGATGCCTTAAACCATTTGCAGGTGTATCAAAACTAACTCAAGCAGAGTTATAATAAGAAGATAAAGGGTCAGATCTTCCAAGTGGGGGAACTTGTGCTCAAGGAGAATCAAAAGAACATTCCAAATCTAGATGGCAAGGGAAAATTTGAACCCAATTGGTTGGGACATTTCATCATCATGGCAAGCTACAAGTTAGGGGCATATTAGTTTTCAACACCTGAAGGGGAACCTTTGTAGGAACCCATGAACAACTCCCATCGTAAAAAAAATTATGCCTAATTCTTCTAGGGTATTATAAAACCAAAAATATAAAAAAATCAAAAAAATATCCTAAAAAAATGGTCACCTTGATGAAAACCTAGAAAACATGCATCTTGGTGACAACAAAAAAATCAAAAAAGTTAAAAATCCAAAAAAATTAGAAAAAGGATTGAAAATAGTAAAGAGAAAAATTGTCCTCTAGTGAAAACCACTTCGGTGGCACTTTGGGCAAGTACCTTGGTGAAAACCTGGAAAACAGGTACCCTGTCTAAATAAGCACTTTCCATCCACCAAGATCCTTGTGACTCGTTCTGCATCATCCATCCATTACACTTCCATCATCCATCACATTCCATATCTCCATACATCATTCGTTCATATCTGCACCATGGCTTGGTTTTGTGCTTGTGTCATGATCCGTCCTAGTACTACTCGACCCATCCTCAAGGTTAGTTCATCCTACTTATACTAGAGTATTATATTGCTTCAAGTTGGGGGCATGTTCTCTTTGGATCGGGTTCATGTATATTCTTGAAGTCTTCCCTAAATCAGAAAATTAAAAAAACTTAGAAAATAAAAAAAAATCAAAAACATTCAAAACATATCAAAATCCAAATATAGGTCAAAAAGTCAAAAAAAGAGTCATCTTGTTGAACTACGTCATCTCTAAGCTTTGAACATAGGAAAGGTTGATCTTTGATCAGCCCCCAAGACACTTAGGTCAATCCTTTAGGAGTCTGTCATAATAAATTGGCAATCCATTTGTTCATATCTCATCAATAATTAAGTCTGTACCAGTTGACCTATGTGGTCAAGCTGTGTGTATAATGTAGGTAAGGTTGATTTGTTGATCAGCCCTTGAGGCCCCTAGGTGTTAGTCTCTTGGTCAGAATCTCAGAAAACCCCAAAACATTTGAATATTCAAAAATCAAAATATTAGCAAAACATCTTGAAAATACCAAAAACAACCTCAAAACATTTCAAAAACTTCAAAAAAATCCAAATATTTGAAAAAAAAATGCATCCATTCCCATCTCGCTTCTACCCGAAATAAACATTCACTCATAATAAATGGTCGTCATCTTCACCCTTTGGTAAAAAATTGGAAACAAGTCTAGCAAGTTAAAAGTGAAAACTCAAATGTCAAAGTCTCAAGTCTAAGTTAGTAAGTAAAAAAGTTAGTTGACTTTTCATATCAATAGCCTAGCATCCATTCAGTCCAAAATCAATCATTTGATAAAATCATGTCCTAGGATGCATCCTTCCTATAATGGTCATCAACATTAGGCATCACTTTAGTTTAGTCTTGGCTAGCAATATTAAAGAACATTATCTTGTTTGTTTACTTTATCTTTGTCTTTTGGCTTATCTTATTGCGCTCATTTCAATCACCTCTCAATGATGTCCCAAACAAAAAGATTTAGAGAGAAAGAAATGGGGCAATGATAAAATATCTTTTATCTAATGTGCTTGTTGGATATTCTTGTAATATAACCTTGGTCATGCATGCTTTGTTTGGGTGTAAGGAGGATGTTTTAAGTATCTTGTTGACCACATAAGAAGGCTTTCCTTCCTATGGTTTGGTCCAAGATATTTGGAATATCTCAACCATATTTTAAATAAGGTTTTGTATGTCACCTATGTGAACAAGAGTACTCCATATATAATTGTCCGGTAGAATTCCATCACACTAGGTGCAACACCATCCTAGTTTTTTATACCTTGATGCATCATGCCTATGTGTATTATTAAATTGTGTTGTAGAAAAATGGACCGTTTGCTTGACATACAATTAAGTGGACTTAATGAGATCTTAATCTAGTGTTGTGAGGAATTTTATGTGTCCACACTAGGTGTTGAACCCTTGCAAATTGAATAGCATGCTTTTAATGATGTCTTGTAAAGGTGTTGTAAATTCTTGCAAATTGAATAGCATGCTTTTAATGACGTCTTGTAAAGGTGTTGTAAATTCTTGCAAAGGAATTTCATGCATTTCTAGACTTAATTAAATTATTTATCCCTAATTCAATACTATAGAATGTGTTTAATAACATTATTACATCAATATAAAAGGTTCTTGAAATAAATTTAATGATAAACTAGTGTTGTAGGGTGATTTACACATTCACATTGGTTCTTGCACATTCCTAGGCTATGTGGACCTAATTTTAGTGTTGTAAAGTACATTTAATCACACTTTCACATTGATTTATGTGTCCCAAGCCCTATTTAAAATTTACATCATCATTATTAGGTCTTAATTAACCCATATTGTGCATCCCAAGGCTTTAATTGATCAAATACTCGACAAGATGGTATTTTAGACCTTATTTCCTAATTCCTTATATTTTTAGGTGTCAGAATGGCTCATGTGTGACCCATTCACCATGCATGGTGAATAATTCCCCTCCAGGTGGGACCCATTCACCATGTGTGGTGAATGAGTCCTATCTGGCTCCCATTTTGACCTTTGACCAAGAAAAAGTGAAATTTAAAGTTTATTTTTCCATGTCAGCCTGTGATGAGGTATTATCAAGTACAAAGTCACAATTGTCTATAAATAAATGTTTTTATTCTCATTTTACATCTAAAAACTCAATTCATATCCATTCCTCATTATTCATCCATTAGTCTTTCATTTCAAACCAAGCAACTTAGGGTTTATCCATTGGAATTCTTCAAGTTAAATTTCTAAAGCATTCAAGGGATGATTTTGCATGTATTTATCTAGAAATACAAGATCAATCATCATTTTAGGGTAATTTATTCCATTGTTGCATGTTTTATTCACTTATTTCATCATTTTGGTTTAATTACCTAGACAGGGTTTGACCAAGGAAAAACCCCATGCCTTAACAATCAACAATATATCTTCTTGTGTTGTTTGTATGTAGATTTGGGATTATTGGAAGCTTGAGAATCATTGAATATTGCATTCCAAATTCATTCAAGTATTCTTCTCTTCATTCAAGCCAAAGAATCAATAAAAAGTCAGTTTCATATCTAAATCTAGCAATTTCATAAGCAAAACCCTGTAGGAGACAGAATTGTAGATCTAACTCCACAGAGTCAACCTCTAATTTTTTAGATCCTTCTAGGTGGACTGATTCACCACCCTTGGTGAATGAGTCCCATCTATGGGCCTGAAAACTATTTTCATCATAATCTAGCTCTCGGAAGACAAAAACTTGTTTCCAAAAGTTTTCACCATAATAGGAATTGATTTGCCCTAGATGGAAAATGAGTCCTACCAGGCTTGAGAAACATCATCAATTCAAATTTCAAAATCTTCCAGTGACATCAATCTACCTCTAGGTGCACTCTGTTCAATCTTATCAATTTCTTTTTTCATTTACTTAAGTTTTTTAGTTCATTCTTGCAATTAACACTATGTTTTCCAACACTTTTGTATTAGATCAATTTACATTCTTTATTCTTCATTTTCAATAAATTTCTAGCATTAAGACACATTCACACACTCTACATTCAGTTTGCATCCATCTATACATTAATATTAAGTGAAACACTAGTGCATTTTGGCCCACATCTTTCTCCTTCTAGGCAAAAAAACCCTAGGAGTGATAGAAAACAAGTAGGTGCCAAAATCCTTCATTTCATTTTGGTGAACCTACCTTTTAGAATACTTTCTAATCTGATTTGGAGTCGTTTATCATAGATCTAGCTTGAATTAGGGTTTGCATGATTCATTTTCATGCTAGGTGTTATAATTTACAAAAAGTGCATTTAGGTTGCATTTCTAGCATCTAAATTCATTTAGATTTGTACTATAATTTTGCATTCTTCACCTAATTTTGCATATTAGCACTCAAAATTCATAAAAATTAGTTTTAAATTTTTGAGAATTCTAAAAGCGGTCCATATTGAGACTCCTTTGCCACCTTGGGCGAATCAATCCCTTCTGACACCTGAAACACCATTGTACAAAATTTAGAACATTGTTTTTGGACTTTTGATTGGTTCCTTAACTTACCTATATCAGTTAGTTGCATTTTATTAGCATGCATTTCATCAAAAGTACTCTAAATTAGCTCATTTCATGCATAGTTTAAATTTCATAGTCACATTCTCATATTATTCCATAGCATAATTAGTCATTTGTTCTTTGAAAATTGCATTTTATTTTATCCTTTTATTTTTCATTTTGAGTTAGCATAGATTGTTATTTCAAAATGTTAGGTAATAAGCATGATTGTCATTTCTTCACTGCAAGTCAATATTATAAGATTCTCTTAGTGCAAAAGAATGAAAGATTTAATGATTGTCTTAAACTTGCATTACTTCCTATCTCTCCTATTTGTGCAAATGATGTGTTAGAAGAGTATACAAACATAGACACTCATGATGATCATGATTTTAATTCTCCCAATACCTCTCCTTTTCATGATGAAGGTATCTTGGTGAAAGAAGATACAATTGTTGAGAATCATGTGGCTCTTGTTTTTCCTTCTCCTCATCCCCTTTGGGAAGATATTTTAGCAAAAAAGAATGAAATCATATACATCACCTCACCTAATTTCAATTATGCCAATAACTTTGAGGAATATGAGATTGTAAATGATGAGGATGATAGATTGGTCTTAAATAATCAAATCTTTAAGTTCTACACCAACCCTCTTTATGATCCTTACCCTACCTCTCCTATTTTGGAAGACATTACAAAACAAAAAAATGCAGTCATATATGACCATGATAATCAAAATTGTTCTTCTCCTAGTATTTCTCCTCATTGTGACAAAGATAATTTGTTAGAAACCATAATCAATGTGAGTCATGAGAATTTTAGTTGTCTCCTTTCACTTATAGAAAACTTTATCAAGAAAATCAATTCAATCCTTGATCATCCTCATACTTGTGATGAAGCCACTTTACAAATTTCACCCTTAGATGAACATATTACAAGCTCTCCTAGCATGGTAGACAATATGGAAAAAGAGAATATGACCTTAGAAACACCCAACAATCAAATACAATATTCCCCTAATCTCCTCACTATCAATACTCCAATACATTCAACCATTAGTACCTCCCTTAGTTGTGATGAAGTTATCCTCCTTCACATAAACCTAAGCTTACCCTTTACCCACCTTTGCATCTACTCCATCCTTCCAATAAATCTAAACTTGTCCTTTACCCACCTTCACATCTGCTTCATCCTTCACCCCAATCTAGACTTATCCTTTACCCACCTTTGCATCTTCTTCATCCCTCTAATGTATTACAACAATATAGTACTAATATTGTTGCTCATACATATAACACACAAAATAACCCACAACCACCATAACCAATTCCAACATCATTACCTTTGCCTAATTTTCCTAGTGATCCTTGTTATAACCCACCAACAAAGTAGTATGATATTATTTAAAAAGTAAAGAATACTCCTACAAAAATTTCCCTTTGGGGTTTACTTCAGACTTCACCAACTTACAACAATATTCTTCAAACAGCTTTACAACAAATTACAGTTCCTCCTGCTACAACTCTGAATGATGTGGCATCTTTAATTCATAAACCAAATCACAGTAATCTCGGCATTACCTTTCATCAACATGAGCTCCCTTATTTGGAGTTGTGAAAACAAAGTGATTCATTCATGATCATTGCTCAATACAAATGGATAGGCATAAAGAGAACTCTTATATAGAATGGTTTTGATCTTAATGTGTGTGGTTTGAGTCTCCTTGATTGATTAGAAGTTTATAGGTCACAAATCATACCTGATTCTACCCCTATTCGAGGATTTGATAATTCAAAAAAGAAACCGCTTGATGTAATCACTTTACCTATTATAGTTGGGGTGGTTACTTTGCAAACTCCTATTCATGTCATGCCTTATGATATTTCATACAATCTTCTTCTAGGAAGACCATGGATTCATGAGATGAATGCAGTGCCTTCAACCCTTCATCGTATAATGAAATATTTCTATAACAATAACATTTATCAAGTTGAAGAAAATCTTGAGCTTGAAAGTGGCTTAAACCTTGCAAAAGGGGTTATAAGTCCTCTCACAACCTTGATTCCAACATCCAACATAGAAATTGAACATAACGATAAGGAATGGAAATCTAAATTCTTTGGTAATGATTGGGGATCCTTAGAATTCACACCATCATTTATCCATGGGTGAATACTTATTCTTACAAAAGAAAGACAAAAAACAAGAACAATCAACCATCATGTCAACAAAAAATTTGAATAACTTTTCACAAGCATCCACCTCAACCACTTTAGACAATTCCACAAACTCTACAATACCCCTTAACAAACACAACAATGAAAAACCACTTGATTTCAAAGAACTCAAAAAGCTTAATGGAAAAGGATATGATTTCATGAAATAACTTGGGTATAATGGAATAGGTTGTGGTGCTTGAGAACAAGGTATCCCCAACCCTATAGAGCTTAACACAGGAAAAAAAACTCATGGTCTTGGTTATTCTCCTTCACTCAACATCAATACTATCAACAAAAGACTCTTCCAATATTCTTCCTTATCCACATCAATAACCTTAGTTGCTACTCCTTTCCATGTAATAGTTGTAGGATAGTCACATTATCACTATTACATGTCTTCCATCCATCACAAGTGGCAGCATACCATCATCAAATTTAGGCTCACCTTTGTGCTACACTCAGTGGGGGGTAAGGGGTCTATTAGCCTTATCCTCATATATCACTTGTTGTATCTTTTGACTAGTTGTTAACTTTCATGAACATGTAAGAGAAAGCTTGAGATGTGGATGACATGTCTTAGATTGACTCACATGTGACATACTACCCTTTCTTCATGACATAGCTTATTGGAAACATGTGAATTGGTATAGGACTTTCTAGGTTGGCTCTCATGTCTTGTTTTCTTTTTTCTTTTTTTCTTTTCTTCTATACTTTCAAGTAATTGCTCACAAAACAATGTATAGAAATTCCTTCAAAGTGGGGAGCATACATTACCATTATTTCATTGTGCATTCATACTTCTTAGTGTAGCCTTGTCATTTATATGATGCATTCGTCACTTTGTGGATAACATTGGGTGTGATTTCCTTCATAAGTTTGATCTATCTAAAAATATTGCATTCCTCTTGGTGGACTAATGTGATGCACTACATCCCCTAAGTTGTGAATACTCTATTCTTTGATTGGTCCTCTCTTGGAGACATTAGACATAATGTTCCCTAAGTGTTTGACCTTGCATAAATATAACAAGACTCCTTTGAACATCTTTTACATTTTTGCACTTTTTCCACCTTGCATAATGTAGCTTGCATGTTTGTGGTGCCTTTGATCATTAGCATTTGTCTTTATGGCACCTTTTTAAGGTTATTAGGCAGTATAACTTTGAAATGGTTGAGCAGGAAGCCAAACTAGTGGTATGACTTTTCCCCATAGCCACTTTTGTGTTTTGTAAATGCATACCAACTAGCGTCTATTTTTCACCTATTTCTTTTGGGCCTTCTCAACCCATGGAAAACTAGTTTTGTGGCCCCAGAGTGATACATATTTTTCATCTTAGCTTTCTTTCGATCTTTCCTTTCTATTATTTTGTATATTTGGGCCTTGGCACACATGTAGATCTCTCTTGAATGGCTACTTTAGTGCACGAGTTTGAAGTAAGTTCATCCTCTCACTAAAGTAGGGGCTAAATGTGTCATAGAAAAATGGACCCTTTGCTTGACATACAATTAAGTGGACTTAATGAGGTCTTAATCTATTTTTTTGAGGCATTTTATGTGTCCACACTAGGTCTTGGACCCTTGCAAATCGAACAATATGCTTTTAATGACGTCCTCTAAAGGTGTTGTAAAGTTTTGTAAAGGAATTTCACACTTTTCTAGACTTAATTAACTTATTTCTCCCTAATTCAATACTATAGAAAGTGTTTATTAACATTATTACATCAATCTAAAAGGTTCTTGAAATAAATTTAATGATAAACTAGTGTTATAGTATGATTTACACATTCACATTGTTTCTTGCGCATTCCTAGGCTATGTGGACCTAATTTCAGTGTTGTAAAGTGCATTTAATCACACTTTCACATTGATTTATGTGTCCCAAGCCCTATTTAACATTTACATCATCACTAATAGGTCTTAATTAACCCATATTGTGCATCCCAAGGCTTTAATTGCTCAAATACTTGACAAGATGGTATTTTAGACCTTATTTCCTAATTCCTTGGATTCTTAGGTGTTAGAATGGCCCCTATGGGACCCATTCTCCATGCATGGTGAATAAGTCCCCTCAAGGTGGGACCCATTCATCGTGCATGGCGAACGAGTCCTATCTGGCCCCCATTTTGACCTTTGAGCGAGAAAAAGTGAAATTTAAAGCTTATTTTCACTCCATGTCGGCCTATGATGAGGTATTATCAGGTACTAAGGCACAATTTTCTATAAATTATTGTTTTTATTCTCAATTTACATCTAACAACTCAATTCATTCATCGATCAGCCTTTCTTTTCAAGCCAAGCAACTTAGGGTTTCTCCATTAGAAGTCTTCAAGTTAAATTTCTAAAGCATCCAAGGGATTATTTTACATGTATTGTTTCATACATCCAAGATAAATCATCATTGCAAGGTAATTTATTCCATTTTTGCATGTTTTATTCACTTATTTCATCATTTTAGTTTAATTACCTAAACGGGGTTTAAACAAGGCAAACCCCCATGCCTTAACAATCAACAATTTCTCTTGTGTTTTTTTGTATGCAGATTTTGTATCATTGGAAGCTTGAGAATCATTGAATATTTCATTTCAAAGTCATTCAAGTCTTCTTCTCTTCATTCATGTCAAAGAATCAATAAAAAGTCAGTTTCAGAAGTAGAGACCTGTAGGAGATAGAATTGTAGATCTAACTCCCCAAAGTCAACCTCTAATTTTGAAAATTCATGTAGGTGGAATGATTCGCCACCCTTGGTGAATGAGTCCCATTTGTGGGCCTAAAAGCTATTTTCATCAGAATCCATCTCTCGGCAAACATAAACTTGTTTCTAGAAGTTTTCACCAGAATAGGGACTGATTCACCCTAGATGGTGAATGAGTCATGTTAGGCTTGAGAAACATCATCAATAAACATTTCAAAATCTTCCAATGACATAAATCTACCTCCAGGTGCACTATGTTCAATCTCATCAATTTTTGTTTCCATTTACTTAAGTTTTTTAGTTCATTTTTGCAATTAACACTGTGTTTTCCAGCACTTTTGCATTGGATCAATTTACATTTTTGGTCTACATTTTCAATAAATTTATAGAATTAAGACACACTCACACACTCCACATTTATTTTACATCCATCCATACATTAATATTGAGTGAAACACTAGTGCATTTTTGCCCACATCTTTATCCTTCTAGGTGAAAAACCCTAGGAGTGATAGAAAGCAAGTAGGTGCCAAAATCCTTCATTTCATAAACATAAAGTAAATGGACCTTTTAAATTCCCAATTAATAATAATAAAATCATCCATCTCTCATCATCATATCTAATAAATTTTACTTTTTGAATTTTACTTTTTGTATCGCCTTATTTCTTTTGTCTTCTTTCTGCACTAATAAAGTACCATGATAGTTAATCATCATCACCAAATGCAACCATCCTGCATCCACAAACCATAAAAATAATATACATCATATCATAACATGTAGGAGACAATAATCATGTCACATGCATTTCATTTCATCATTTGCATCATAATATAGATTTGTTATTCTAACCATTTCACAAACCATACATTTGCATTCATTACATAAGAATAAAAGAACCATCACATAGGAATTATTAACTCATATCATGTACATCATAAAGCCATCCTTTTCATCATCACATATACATCATAATATCATCCATTACATAATCATATAGCATCAGATACATATCATTTGTTTGCATCATCATATAAGCATTATCATACCATGTACATCATATCATATCATATACATAGACATCATCATTAAATGCACCATAACATAGACATCATTATAAAAATGCATTGAATCACATCATATCATGTGCATTTTCATGACATCCATAAATACATCAACATATCATACCTGAGAAAGATAATGAAAAATAAAAAGATTTCATCTCATACATTTCATCATCATCATACATTAGGTGCAAAATATATATTTTTTAAGCATTCACATATCATAAAATATGCATTATCCATAGATCATCATCAAAAGTGCGAAAGAAAAGATACTAAAAAATAAATGCATCCATAAAGTTCTGCATAACATCACATTGCATCACATAGGATAGAATCATTGCATCACATATATACCATCATATATAGAAAGTAAAATTATACATCCATAATGCATAAATAAGACAAGACACATCATACATCTGATCAAATCAGCTTATACCACATATATCATTAAAATAAATATACACTATCATGGTACAAAATTAGGATCAGATGTCTGTGTATCAATCAATATAGTACAATTGCTCATGGGGTTATCTAAAACGATCCCATGGATTTCAAAAAGAATAATATCTCTGATAAAAATAAGCTAGCCATGTTTGTTGCTCCTCTCACCACCATTCCTCTCCCCGTGACCCTCCAGAGGCCTATTTCTGGTCTACTGAGAATAATTTGGAACTCGTGCCACTCAAGGCACAACCTAGTGTTAGTGCACACAATAGTACTTAGCCTCTTTAACAACCTCTCGGTATGCTTGCATGAATATTGTGCTCTTGGAGGAGGATGCAACCATACTCTCTATTATCGTTGGCCCATCTCTTGTGATGCATGTAGCTTAGCAACCTCCTACTACTAGATAGCTTGATCTCTCTCTATTGTCAAGGCTAGGACGTATTGTCTCACCTAGTCCCTCTCTACAGTGAGCACTTCGATCTGAGCTTGTAACTATAAGATCGAACCATCCCTAGGGTCTGGCTATGGTGGTGGCTGGGCTAGTGGCTGGTCCTAATAGCCATCTCTCAGTGGGGTTCGCTACCTAGCCTAGTCCTAGTGACCATCCTTGGGCTAATCCTGATGCCTGTCTCTAGGGGCATCCCTCTAATCCATGTGCTACTTAGGCTATTGCTTTGGTTTTCCTTTGCCTCCTCCTTTGTCTCTTCATCCATCCTTGTCCCCATCCCTATCTCCATCACCATCTTCCCTAACTCCTCAATGTTTCCCCTGCCTTATAGATTAGCCTCTAGGTCTCCTTTGTGGAAAAAGTGCACCTAGAATTGTTAGTCTAACTAGCAGATAGAACCAATCTTTGTAGGCTTGGGTCATCCCTAGGTCTACTGGTCCCTAATCAGAAGGCCATGGCCTAGCCACCAGCTACCTAAAACTCTATACTACCTCATCTCTAGGAATGGTGCAACCCAATGTGATCTCCTTCATAGTACGTGCAAAGATGGCCACATACTAGTCATTGGGATGGTCCTCAGCATCTCCAAACTAGTGGTCAACATGGTCTAGCAGATACCACTCTATCATCGTATGCTCTAAGCCTTGCATCAAATGGTCCTACCTGGTGAAGAACAACTATTGAACATCTTTATACCAGGCCAACATTCTAAGATAAGGCCTCCAAGTGGAAACAGTAATCTCGTCGATGACCCTCCTCCAGTGTCATATGTTTGCTAACCCTGTGTGCAAAAAATTAAGTGCACCCCTGTATCTCTAGATGACTGGGTCATCTAGCTCCATGTCAACTAATATAACTCTCATGGGGTGGAGCACTGAAATGTGTTCCCAAGCCCAAATATGCAACAATGTAACTCATGATCTAATGGCCTGGCTATCACAATATGTGAACTCATGAAAATCATGGTGTAGGGAGGTCAGCATCACTGGATCCTATGTGAAGCACTCTCTCCATTAGAGCATCCAATCCCAAGAAAGACCCCATCTTGAGATGAAGTATTGGTCACACTAATCTAGTGCCATGAGTTTTGAAATGATAACAACCACAATCAATCTAAAGGATGGTACCTGAACCCTGTATTGCTATAGCTCAACCTGTCCCTTTGAGAAAATGATCTCGTCTAGACCCATAATCTCAAAGCAGTTGTCTCTCTTGGCATCCACATCGTAAATGACTCTCTCCATGGATTGACAATCACAAAATGCGCCACATGTCCTCCAAAGTCAGTATGGCCTCACCTATGGGGAGGTGAAATGAGGATGTCTCACTATACCAACACTCTGCCAATGCTGTCATCATACCGAGGTGCGCCATGATCACTGGGGCATAAGCAACGTACCATAATCTAATTGCCCCTAGGTGCTCCTGGAGTACCTTGTGCAAAGTGGGATCCTAGGACAATCTTCTCAAAATAGAAGATGTTTTCTCTCACAAGTGGACCTACTCCATGTCCTCCTATATTAGAAAATTCGTTGTGTCAAGTTTCCTAAAAAATTGAGATCTTATTTAAAGTTTGTGCAGCCAAAACAACAAATGCATCATTGTTTGCATATGCATCACTTTTTGAAACTTCTCACCTACATCACTGGAAGCCTAAAAGTTCTAAACTTGGCCGCCATCACTTAGTTTGACAGTGATCTAATTTGAACCCTAGACCTAAATTTCAAACAAGACCATCGAGGTGCAATTTGCAAGTGGCGGACTTTACAACCTAAACCCTAATTCTAAACTCTTCCATCATAGCACAACTCTCATCAGCAACACAATTTAGGCCCATGCAACATTGATTTAAGGCTTTTAGTGATGCTAAATAGCACCATTTGACTTCATTGACCTCTAGAACCTAATTAATGTGCTCAAAAATTGAAAACAAAGGTCAAGATAGGATGACTTACCACTGGTCTAGTGCCAGGAAACCTCTCATACACTCACATGTGCTTGGAAGTATGTCATGGAAGCACATGTTGTGCCATCTTGATTAGTCGTTAGAGCTTAGGTTGCAAGAATTTCTAAAGGCTACGTGTGCAAATGAATTGGAAGTGGCCCCTCATGGCCTATTTAAGCCTAATAGTTAGGGTTTTTTTGACCCTATTTAGCCATCCACCTAGGGTTTTAGACCCTCGAGCCTGATTTCTCCCAATTGATGGTTGTTTTACATCATTTTTTTGCATTTTTTGCACATTTTTTGCATATCAAAGCCTTTTTGGACTTGTCAAACACCTTGTCCTTTTTCATGAGATCACCCAAAAATCAAAATTTTTGTCTGATCTCTCAAGGGGGCAGTATAGCAACATGTTTCTTCTTGTCGGGACAGCAATGGGGCATTTAAAAAATTCAAAAATTTTGAATTTTGATCATGAGGTTATTCTTTGAACCAACGCAGTAGGTACATTACTTCAAAGAGGGGAAAAATGTGGACATGGAAAATATACCGATTGATCCTATACACCTGATCCTGATTTTACTAACATCACTTCATCCCGAATCATCTCCTTTGCTAATCATTTAATTGAATAATCTGTATTTGATTAAATTCATCACATTTCATCTCTTAATTAAATAAATCATTATTTATTTAATTAGGTCACCATCTCATGTTGATTAAATAGATCATCTTATTTAATTGACCCTATAGTCTCTATTTAATTAAGTCATTTTATTTAATTAAATCTCTAAATTCATTCTATTAAATTAAATAAATCAATCTTTATTTAATTTAATCTAACAACATCTCCTTTTAATTAAATAAATCAAAATCTTTATTTAATTAAGTCTACATCATATTCCTCTCATTTTGATTTAAATTAATCCAAAAATCTAAATTAAAATGGTTAAATCAACTAATCTCCTTTTAAAATTAATCAAATCTTGATTAATCTTAATCTTTTAATTATCTAAATCCTCTATATTTTGCAACTTTCTCATGAAAATCATTTCAATGGATTTAGTAAATGCTCATTTACTTTCAAAAATGCATCAAAGATTGGAATACTCTCCAAATTTGAAAAATCCCTCCAAAAGGGTATGTACATCCAACAAGGCATTTAAACCTCTTACATGTCCTTTTACCTTGATCCAAGTGGCATTAATTTCATTTTCTCCTCCCTCCAATATGTCATTTCATCCATTTTGAAATTCCACCTAATTGCAATTAATTGCACAATGATCAAAATGTGCTCCACCTTTGTCCACTCACATGTTGACAAGTGGCACTTGGTCATTGGTTGGTGTTTTATCCCACATTCATCCATTTTTCCTCATTCTACATCACTCTCATCTATAATTTAGAGGCTCTCACTTTGATTTTGGGATCCACAACTTCATGCAAAGATATTATCTTCATATTTTGAATTTTCTCATCCATTTTTCATCCATTTTCTCATTTTCATAGCTAGGTTATGCAGGAATTCAACCAAGAAGTATCAAATCTTCATCAAATCATCACCAAGCTTACAAGGTATTGGGGAAGTGTCATTTTCCACAACAAAATGGCACCGATTCCCCCATGGGAATGAGAGTTTGCTTGCATTAGATAGGATTTGATAGTTTCCATTTGTGTTCTTCATTTCCATTTCCTATTTTGTGCATTTCAAATGAATTCTATGGGGAATGTTGATTTAACTTGCATAATGATCTAATTGTATGATTTTTTGTTGTGTTTGGGAAGGTCTAACATTGACATTCACACTAACTACTTCTAAATCAAGTATGTATATTCTTGTGAACAAAATAGTATTGTTGTGATGGTATGTTTGAGGAAAATATGAGGAGAATGAAGTGAAGAGAGAACTTTCTATGCTTGTCCTTCATCTCCTTATTGTTCATCTCAAGTCCCATTATCCATTTATTGTTATCAAGGTAACTGCCATATATGTGTACGCATTGTTTTTATTGTTAATATCTCCATCTCTACAAAACTGAGTGGAGAGGATTGAAATTGAGGGAAGAATATTTTGCAAGACCTATCACCACTCTCTCCTCTACAAGAATGTAGAGATGTTGGGAATTCATAGGTCTATCACATTTTTATGTAAGTTTTTATCCAAAATATGTGATTCAATGGAGAAGTGGTTCGTATTGTTATATGGTTGCATTTAATCTACACTTCAAATCAAATATGGATTTTCTTATTTTAGTGAAAGAAATTGTATATAATAGATTATAGTAACTTGACATTTATGTGTACTCACTACGAGTAATAAATGACGAACAATCCATAGGGGGTTGTGTTTTTAACAAGTAATTGCAATAATAGACATGATATTTACATAGCCCACAGTCCATAATCTATAATAGTGTATGAATTCGTTCTAAATGATTCTTGTTATCAAAAAAATCTAACAGTTATGTCCAAAATAAATTCAAGTACATAATTGCAAATCACTTTCCATGCACAAGTACTTAACACATTTTCATGGTAGTTTGATTTGACATAGAATTGAGGATATTGTGTTTGGGTGGGAACAAAAAATTTTAATAGCTTTTAAGGGTATCTTATTTCAGCTACCACAAAAAAAAAGTAAATAATAAATGAATCCATGTAAGTTTGAACTTTTAACATATAATTTCTTATCACTTTCCATGCAATTGTTTCTAGACACATAATTGATGATAGTGGATGGGTACATAATTGTTCAACACATTTTAATGGAAGCTTATTTTAATCAACTTTTCTTTTTCTTGTTCAAAGTAGGTGTCAAGAATAAGAGAGATCCACCAATCCTGAAAGCCGACAAATCAACTTGTAATAAAGAGTAATAATGATAAGTAATACCAAATTAGAGAAAAAAGAAAAAGTTTAAAGAAAAGAAGTAAAGCAACGACTTTCTTTTTAATGACTTATAGTTAACAATTCAACTAAAGCTTCAATTAACATCGAATAACAACAATGAGGAAAAAATTAACAAGGCTAAATATCATTGTCTTTGTAGTGTTCAAACCACTGTAAATTGTAATACTTAAGTGCTTAGTAATGCTTTTAACTACTATTAGTTATTTGATTGAATTGATGCATGCTCACAGCCCTATTGTATGTTTTTTTTAATCTTTTCCTATTGTATCTGCTATAAATTGATAGGGAGTGTGAATCTTAGGTTGAAACCTCTTCAACTTATCTGTATGGCGAGTTTGGTTATGTGTGTGTGCATTTGAATACATTGTTTTTATATGAATATTGTAATTAAAAATGCACTTTAAGAAATGGTTTTAGAGGCAAAGATATAAGCATGTAGGAGATGTTTGCGACTGCTATTTTATCACACATCAATTTTTAGCTATGTTAAAGTTCACACCTTTGAATCAGAAATTTAATATTTTTTATGGAAATGTAGACAACATAGATTGACATGTTTACAAAGCATAATATCACATGAATACATCTATTGTGTAATCAATTAAATATCAATTTGGTCTCTTTTTTTTCATAAAAATATGATAGAGAAATGGTGGTATTTGAGCCCAATAATCAATCAATGTAAATAGATTTCCACAATCCATATTAATTTGAATCTATTGATGAAAAAAGAGTAGACACAATCAAATCCAGAAGCAATAGATTCAAACCAATAATCAAATTTTTGTATCAATATCATTTTTTCCCATACTGCAGCTTTCAAATTTGACTTACATTTCTAGATTTCAAGCTTTTGTTTGAGAATTTTTTGTATGTATTTTTTAACTGCTTAAATTTATTCATAGCAAATGAAACCTAATCTAGATTAAGAAATTTCTATTTTATATCTCTAAAAATTTCTTGTTCATTTTGAGAGAATCTGTTGAAGAGAAGAATTTATTGGAAAAAATAGTGTGAATTCAAATTTTGTGAGCTCAAAATTGTTGGAAAACATTGTTTCCCACTATTACTATTTGTTTCTAGTTTTTGTGTTAATCTGATCACTCTTTCTCTTGAAAGTGATTAATTTCATCATGCCTAAAAATGAGTGTTATTAAATAAACTCAAACAAAATCCTTGTGATGGAAATCATAAATAATCAAGGTACCAATAAAGCTTGAGACTGACAAAACTATGAAAACCTTAACCAATCTTACGACATCACAAATAGCATAAAGTTATAAAACATAATGCAACTACTCTCAATGGATATTTCACCAACAACATTGGAAATGAAATGCTTACAAGGTAAGTGCAAAAAGATGGGGGCCAAAAAGTAGCCAATTTATGTTTTCATCTCAAAATAGCGAAAATGTGAGCGTGTTATAGTAAAACACACTCACGTTATGGGTTGCTAGTGACCAAGCCTAGGCTCGATCATTACCAATCCATAATGCAAGCGTGTTATAACACACTTGTGTTATGGTTTAAATTTCAAAAAATGCACGCATTTTGAGTTCAAAAAATGTGAATTTTTTTAAATAAAAAACATTTCCAAAATGTGAGCGCATTATAACATGCTCACATTTTGGTCTACATTGAAATTTTTTTCTTCTTTTTTTCTTGTCTTTCTTCTTATTATCTTTCTTATACTTTAAGTTTTATTTCATGTAGATAGTTTCATAATTTTTGAGAGTGGTTTCAAATCTCTAGAGTTACTCCCTCCCTCCTTATCTCTTTAATTCTCTCTCTTTGTATATCACCTCTCTCTTCCTTCCTCCTAGCCACCTGCCCTCTCTACTTCTCACTATCTAACCTATCCCTCTCTACCTCACTCTCTCTCTAGGTCCCTCCTCTCTCTTTATTGAGCTCCACATTCCTCCCCTTCTCTCTCTTAATCTCTCAACATTTCTCCTTCCCCCCTCTCTCATTCTCTCAATCTCACTTCCCTCCTTCCTCTCTCTATATCTATCTCTCTAATTCTCCCTCCCTCCTCCCCCTTCTATATCTATCCTTCCCTATATATACTTATCTCTATATCTTTCTCTCAATCTCTACATATCCCTCCCTCCTCTCTCTTTCCTAGTCTCTCCCTCTCTCTCGATGTCCTAACCATCATCCTCTCTCTCTCCATATTTCTCACTCTCTTCTTTCCTCTCTACTCTTTATCTCACCATTCTCTCTTCTACTTCTCCCTCACTATCTCTCCTTCTCTATAGACTTCTCTCCATCTCTACGTCTCCCTCCCTCCTCCCCTCTTCCCTCTGTCTCCCTCTCAATCTCCCTACCTTCCTCCTCTCTCCTATCTTTCTCACTCCCTCCTTCCCTCTCTACTCTCTATCAAGCACCATTCTCTCTCCCTCCATCCCCCTCTCCTCTCTCTATCTCATATATCTCTCCCTCCCTCAGTCCCTCTCTAATATTATCTATCTTCCCCTTTCCCTCCCCTCCTTCCTCCCACCTGTTGTGTGTTCTCACAACATGCCCCAAGACTGAAAAAGACTTGGGGACCCAAGTGAAAATATGACTTCTATAGAAAGAGCTAACATATTGTATGATCACTGGAAGTGAATAGAGAAAGAAGAAATCTTTAGTTTAAAGGAAGGAACTTTTTATAGTGACTGTTTCATACACTAGAAACACAGAAAAGGAAAATGGTTAATGTCAAGATAAAATGAATGGCTCTATAAGTCAGAGTCTAGTAAATTGGAGTTCTAGTATAACTGAGGTTTGGGAAAGTAAGTGGGTAAAGCTAAAACCCATTACTGGATACCTAATTGAAACATGAAGTAAAATGCTATTTTTTTATTTTGTACAATGGTCTCAGTGACCCGGTATACATGCAAGGATTTGTGATATGTCTTTGAAAGTGATTTTTTGTGGATTTCTTATGTTAATATTTGAATGGTGGTTTTATTTATATGAGATATGGTAGCATATTTTTTAAAAAGGGATTTAATATTTGAATTTTGTGATTGCAGGAGATATCGATTGTGATGCAAAGCTCGAGTATGGATGGTTAGGTGAATTTGAGTCATGGTTGGAATAAAATTCAGTCTAGTTTTATTAGTCTAGGATGTGATAATGTTGATGGATTTGAGTCCACCAGAGTACAAGAGATCCTAGTATTCCACTTTTGGTGGGAACAAATTTTAAGTTTTGGGAGAGCCCATTCCCGAGAGTGACAAAACCAGAGCCAAGAAAAATGTAGGGGGAAAAAATTCTACCTTATCATTTTGAATGTATGGGAAGCCCCTACATATTATCATGATTCAATTTATTTTCCTGGCGAAGATTCAAGAAGAAAGAGGAACCCAAAGAGCTTCAATGAGTAATTGGAGTTGACTTTCATTAACTTTAATTGCTATTCTCATATTGGTCACAATATTCCATGTTCCTTGATGAGATTGGTCCCTTAGATCCCCTTTCATGTAGATGTTTTATCCTATCTAAGCCTTGTGTTATATAAAAGGCTAGGATGTTTAATTTTATTTTTTAAGTTCAGAATTTGTGGATGTCAGAGGAGCAAAAACTTCTTTTATGTTTTGTTCTTTTTTCCTATCTTCTGAACCATTCCAATGTAAAACTATGTATGCACATAGACATTAATTGATATCAGTGCTTTATGGATAGCTACCTATCTAAGTATCTTTTGTAGTTGGTTTTGTAAGTTTGGTTGAACAAAACTGTATGTTGTGTTGTTTAAGGGTGCATATAGAACATATTCGGTGTCCATAAATGAAACCACCTCTTTAAAAACTTCCATCATTTTATACGTTGTTGTGAAGAAATATTGTGAAGTATAAAGTGGTTTGCTCTCTTTTGATTAATTCTTTGGGGCATCCAGGGAGAATAATCAGGAGAAATTTTATTTTACTTTTTTTTTATGTTTTTCTTTAGATTAAATATTAATATTTTTGAAGATGTTCTAAAAATAGAAGTGAATGGAAATAATTTCAGTGAAAACCTTTTATTTTCCATGAAATTGTTGAATACTTAATGCTAAATCTACTTAAGTGATAGCAAGGAGATTGGTGGAGATATTTTTAAATCCAGAGTTAAATTCACTACTTTCATGAATTTTGAGTTTACCTTTTTCAAGTTGGAAAGCTGATTTTGAAATGTTCAAAGAAATAGTACAATAAATGTGTATGTGTATGTTCGAATGTATCCTCAAAGGAAAATAATAGCAAAATTATCACATCATTACCTGAGAGTTATGTTTAGTGCAATCATGACCTAATTTATGGAGACTTGGGATTAAGCGAAAGTCAATATTTGTTCTGCGAATGCATAATTCTTTCTTAGGTTGTCTTTGTTTCATATCTTTTGTGAGTAAAATCGTTGTCAACAAGAACTAGCACTAGAAGGAGGGCAACATTTTGTCATTTTGGTGGTCATGCGTGGATACACATACAATTTTTTAAATTTCTTTGATATTTTCAAGATTTATTTTTTAGAAGTGAATTTGTGTTTTGAAATACCCTTCCTAATTTGGCAAGAATCTTGTAAAACACAAAAAATTGGCACAAGTTAGTTTTCATGATGGAAATTAGAAAAATTTATAAAATATTTAACCAAAAACTACATCCTTTGAGTTGTTTTACCTTTGGAAGAGTCATCGAGTGTACAATTCATGATACAACTGATCACAGTGAAATTAAGTGTGAATTTTTTTTAACTAGGGTAAGTCTAGCCATAAGTGGAGCAATTCCGCTAACAAAAGAAGTTTTAACTGCAAAAAGAAAAGTATTGTCCATGAGAGAAATGTTTAACCCTAGTGGAGTTGGAAATATTCTAAAATCAACTATTGAACTAAAACAGTTAGAAAATTATGATTATTTTAAAGAAAATCCTAACATCTTGCAGGTGAATAAGTGAGAATATCAAGATTTAGAGATATTTCATCGTAAATGAGGAAAAGATATAGATGGATCATCACTCCCTATATACATGGAAAATGCAAGTAGCGAGATAAAGAGGGAAAATCAAATTGAACACACATTTATTGTGCTTCAATTTGAAAATGCATTAGATACAAAAAGACATTTTCCTAATTTTATACAAGATACAGAATATCAATTTTTTACTTTTTCTCTTTTTGATAACAATATAAATATAGATATATCTTGGTCTAACACAATGCAAAGTAGAGACAACGCCGAACATATGAGGTTTTTCCAAAGAAAAGGAAATAAAGAAATGAATGCAGTCATTCATGGAAATGGACCAGGGCTGGAAGAAGGTATAGTATTGCTGCACTAGATGGCATGTGTGCAACTAGTCTCTAATGAGATCGTTTACATACATTTAGGCCAAATTTTTGGTAAGTACACCTTCAAATTTATGATGTTTAAATACATGAAACTTAATATTTTTCATTATTATAGTAGGATATTGAAGATGTTGATAAGGGAATTTAAAGATAAGCTTGTTGTAATTCGTACTAAAACTTTAAAAGAAATAGCTATAAAAATTGAAACAAATTGCTTAGTCAAAGTTAGTTTGTTGTGGTGTTAGAGTTAGGGTTACTGTAGTGTTAGCTTAGCTTAGTTTTTTCTTTAGGGTTTTTTCTTCTTTTCCTTTTGTTTTGGTTTTTTTCTTTTCCTTGCTTGGCTTCTGCATTAAATTTTTTTGTTTAAATATATCTTAAACATGAGAGTGAAATTGAAACAATTTTCTAAACTAAACTAAAACAATAAAACCATAAACAATGAAACTTTCTTTTAAGAGAAATAACCACAAAAAAGATATATATGTGTGTGTGTATGTCACGTATATACATATGATATCAAAATCCTTGTCAAAAACCAAAAAAGGAGGATTCAAGAGAAAGGGGAGAAAAGTTGTAGGCAATAGTAGTTATCTAGTCAATCTGGGATGCCTCTTCTTGGTGAACTACAAAATATTATATATGGAGATCAATAAGAAAAGGTTGAAGTAGAACCACTTCCCTATGATTCAAGAATTGAGGAATATCATCCATGGAGGGAATCCCAATGGTTGGGTGTGCAACAACTAGAATGGTGTCCAAATTCTCCAAGAATTCTGGTTTAACTATTAAGTTCACAACGGCATGCACATCTTCAACAAGTAACCCAATTTCTAGGAGTGAAGCTACAAAATGAGAAGCTATGTTGAAATAAAAATGAAAGTAGTGGTTGGATGCAACATATCTTTCCCTAGGGACCAAGCATAAATTTGGCATAGTAAAGTTAGAAGTCCTAATAATGAAAACCTTTTCAAGCCTTTGTGATGTGATGCTTCCCAAGAAAAAATTTTGTCTATGAGAACAACTCAAGCAAATGGGAGTATCCATAGTCAAGAAAAAAAAGAGTAAAAGCACAAAACAAAATGGAATTACATGAAAAAAAAGAGAGAAAAGTGCTAAGAGTTTGAGGAGAAATGCACAAATTTATAGAAAGCCACAAATATCATAGTAGTACATAGTTGCCTATAGTTTTTTTAGAAATCGTATGTGGGAGGTGGCAACTGGTTAACACTCTTTAGAATTAAAGGTTAAATAAAATAAATTCTTTGCACATGTTTGGTGAAATTACATTAGAATTGAGTAGTACAGAGATTACGAATCAACCAAGTTGGAGATTTTGAATTAATAGGGGGTCATTTCCAATTGTTGTAAGAAAGTGGTAATGATTATTGAGGTGTTAAGTGTGTAGATTATACATGAGAATGAGGTTGGAAAAATGTTACACGTCATCACCTGATGAAGTAGGAAGATAATATGTGTTGAAATAGGCATGTGAATTTAATGTTGAGTAGTGTGATCGTTTTTCAAGGCAATCATAAAATTTTGATCCATTAATATAGTGCCTCACTATCAAGTTGAGATAATTAGTGAAAGTTTTGGAAACTGCCATAAATTTAATTGAAAAGTGGTGGTAACTAATATTTACAAATTTAGATTTAAATTTGGTGATTAAATGGTCTATTGCTAAATTTTAATTTATGCATATCTTTTAACATATAGTGGGCTACAGTTAGTTAGGATTTGGCATAATTGATGAAATTTAGCTGGAAGCACACACTTATAGGGAATTATTAAATGAGTTTTGGGAAGTAGTGAATTGATGAAGGGATTTATATTGAATGATAAATCAAAAAGTAACCTTCAATACCACTGTAATTCCCACCCTAATAGTAGTGCTTCAATTCTTGCAAGTTGATAGATGGGCTATTGTTGCAAAATCAAAAGGTGAAAATGAGCTATCGTTGCTATATCTTTAAAAAAAAGGGCTATATTAACTCTTTAGGCTATCCAAATAAATCTATCAAGGCTATGAATGTCTGACCAGAAGTAGAGCTATGTTTGGGGGAATTACAAAGATAACCTTGTCAGGGTTATGGATGCTTGACTGGCAGCAAGGCTCTATCCCTAGTTAGCTTTGGAGGATTACAATATTATGTAGTTCAATGTTAATGAACTGATTCTATTCATTGAGTTCCAAAATTAGAATTAATCAAGAGCACACATGGATGTTTCCAGTGGAGTTTTATTTTTTATGCTAGAATCTAAGTAAAGGTAGAAAGTTATTGTTTTAAAATATGCATAAGTTTTAATTTACAACTAGTGATTTAATTTCAAGTTTAATTTTAAATTTGGTTTTATTGGTTGGAAGTTTTTGTGTCGTTTCACAACATGCCCCAAGATTGAAAATACTTGGGGACCCAAGTGAAAATATGACTTCTATGGTAGGAGCTAACAAATTGGATGATCACTGGAAGTGAAAAAGAAAAAGAAAAAATCTTTAGTTTAAAGGAAAGAACTTCATATAGTGAGTGTTTTGTACACCGAGTATTGGGTATTGGAAATACAGAAAAAGAAAAAGGGTAATGTCAAGTTAAAATGAATATCTCTGGTAAATTGGATTCTAGTAAATTGGAGTTCCAGTATAATTGAGGTCTAGGAAAGTAAGTGGGTAAAGTTGAAACCAAGTATCGGGTACCCGGTTGAAACATCAAGTAAAATGTTATTTTTTTAATTTTGTACAATGGTCTTAATGATCTAGTATACATGCAAGGATTTGTGATCTGTCTTTGAAAGTGAATTTTTTTGGATTTCTTTTGTTAATATTTGAATGGTGGTTTTATTTATATGAGATATGGTAGCATATTTGTTTAAAAGGGATTTAATATTGGAATTTTGTAATTGCAGGAGATATTGATTATGATGCAAAGCTCGGGTATGGATGGTTAGGAAAGTTTGAGTCATGGTTGGAATAAAATTTAATATGGTTTTATTACTCTGGGATGTGATAATGCTAATGGCTTTGAGTCCACCAGAGTATAGGAGATCCTAGTATTCCACTTTTGGTGGGAACAAATGCTAATTTTTAGGGGAACCCATTCCCTAGAGTGACAAAACTGGAGCCAAGTGAAATGTAGGAGGAAAAAATTCTTCTGTATCATTATGAATGTATGAGAATCCCCTACATATTATCATGATTCAAGTTATTTTCCTACCAAAGATTCCAAATAAAAGAGGAACCCAAAGAGCTTCAATGAATAATTGGAGTTGACTTCCATTGAATTCAATTGCTATTATCCTATTGGTCACAATATTCCACGGTCCTTTATGAGATTGGTCCCTTAGATTCCCTCTCATGTAGATGTATTATCCTATCTAAGCCTTGTGTTCTATAAAAGGCCAAAGGATGTTTAATTTTACTGTTTAAGTTCAAAATTTGTGGATGCCAGAGAAGCAAAAACTTCTTTTAAGTTTTGTTCTTTTTTCCTATCTTCTGAACCATTCTAGTGTAAAACTTTGTATGCACATAGACATTGTTGATAGGTGTTTTCAACACTTTCTCAACACAATTAGTGCATACATGCACTACCTCACTTGAAGGGAAAACTCCAACAACAAGTTGCTGAAAAATATCCCCAAGGTATCTCAAGTGTCAGTTCATGACTTGCATGGAAATCCTCAGTTGATGTTTGATGTGATTTTTTTGGTAATCATAAGACATACTTACATAGCTATATGAAAAGTGGATCTTAATATTTTAATTTTCTGAGATGGGATTCAAGGTGCATTTTGTTGTAGGTTCAGACAGTAATCTAAAACTTCAATGTTTTACTTAAGTTTTGGCTTTACAATGTACAATGAACCTTAGCACAGGTTGTTTCTATAAAAAAGGAAAAAGAGCAGGGAAGAGGAAAGGTTCCTAGATCTGTAACTAAGTGTGAATAGTAATCATGGAGTTCCCGCCATGGAAAACTTCCTTCAAACAACATTTCACTTAACTAGAAAATTCACAGTCTCATGAAATTTTTCCTATCCTCTAAGGCCCACAGATATTTCACCATTCATTCACCATATTATACATGCATGAAAAAATATAAAAGTATGAAGCAACATTCAATTCAAGGACAGACTAACTTTACACAACCATTTACCAGCAACAAACAAAAAAAAGTAAGGACTAGGAAGGCATCTACACAACAAAAATTTCTATAATCACGGAATAGCATTACTAAAATATATTCAAGTAGGTTAAAGCTAACTAAAATAGCAATATAAATCTAAATGATGCATCTAACCATGGAGATTGAATCATGAAACATTTGAAGAACTCAGAAAATGCACCAAGTCAATGTATTTTCATTAGAAATTTCTGCAACATGTCTTTACAACAACTCAACTCTCTTGAAAATGAGAGGAGACCCCCTATTTATAGTGCCCAAAAAGTAGAATGAATGGAAAAGATTTAATATCATTGTTTGGCCAAGATTCACTACAAACTAGGGTTCTACCTACCCCCCCAATATATTACAATTTAAAATACAATTTTTTCCTCATCCCTATTTCATCTTCTAGTGACAACAGTGTAACACTTTGTCTTTTGTTGATTGCTCTTTTCATTGTAGCTATTCCTTTAGAAGTTCTTCACTGACAATAGGGTTGCCTTCCTGCTTCTTCAAAGCTGCATACTCCATGAATTTCAAGATTATCGGTTGGAGTTTGTCAACCTCCATGATCTTCGACCACAACACTTGATAACTCCATTCCTTGGAGTTGTCCTCAAGCCTTTTCCAATATTCGTCATATTTGGCGGTGTGGTCTCTGAATAGCTCTGACTGGGCAAAGTCGCGTGTGTAAAAACTCATGAAATTCGTAGTTATCTCATCTAACATCCTGTCCTCCATCTTTTTCTAGAAATAAGGCTTTATTTTCTTTGAATCTATTTGTACCGCGGGTATATCATATCCAGTCATCAGCCTCAAATATCAGGCGCAATCCGCCATAATTTCTTTGACCCATTCAATATCTGGATCCACTTTATCAATTACTTACTCCAACCTTTCTTTCCTATTATCAATGTCTCGCTTCCACGCATCCACTAGCCAATGATTGTCCCTTTTAAGTGTGAGCTCATTTTCCCATGTGGCTTTTGGTAGTCAGAGGATAGTCTTGATCTTTGGATAGGTGGACCTATATTTCACAGGGAAGTTGGTGCAAAGTTTCTTTGTGGCTTCTAGAGACTACTGTAAGTCTAGGAACTTGTTGGTTGTTTTTACAACTCGACTAATACCCATAATTCTGATGTATAGAACTTGTCGAAACCAACTTTTTGTAGTTTTGCCTAGGTTCTTTCTTTTTTCCAGCTTGTCAGTTTATTCGGGTGAAGCCATAATAGTGGTTTACAATTTGATGGAGGAAGGAAAACTGAGAAAAAATGGCCCCATGGCAAAAAAATTGGTTTTAGGGGTTCGAATGAACCTACAAGTTCGACCAAACCATAAAGGGGTTCGACCGAACCCATCAATCACGGGGCCCACATTTCTCGCCCAAAAAAAAGGGAAAATGCATATTGAGGGGGTTCGAATGAACCTTGGTTTGCTAGAACCCCCCTAGTTCTAGCGAACCCCCCTTTTCCCTAATTTTTGACTTTGTTCACACAAAAAACCTATTTTTTTACGCTTTGACACTCAGGTTGAGGATGAAAATGGGGGAATCTTCACAAACCCAATTGGAGTTAGGTAGTCCTTGAAACGAGCTATCCAATGAATATAATTTTAATATGTTTTGGTTTTATTATGTATTTGCTTTTTTAGTTTTATTAAACATTGGTTTTTCGTTGAAAATGAAGGTCTCTATTCTGCACATAAGGAAAAATAGAAAATTATCAAAAAAAAAAATTAAAAATATGAGTGCACCAGATATTGAAGTCCTTGATCCAACAAAAAATAATAATTGAATTTCGATATATACAAAAAAATTTACGCGTTATACGGTCGCGCTATGTCTGAATTGTCATTGGTTTGACTTCGAAACTTGATTAAAGAAAAATATTCAATAAAAAACTATCTAACCATATGCAAGCACTAGATATTGGAGTTTCAAATGTAAATTCAAAAGAATTAGAATTTTATCCTTCATGTAAAAAAATTTATGCGTTATACGGTGTGCGTCACTTTTTGAAAATGTTGTTTTTTGAAAAAAACCAGTTTTGGTGGGAGATGGAAAAAGAAGTGCAATTTGATTCCAAAAATTTTGAAAAAAATATTTTTAGAATCTAAAGACAAAATGTGATGAGAATCTAGTTTACATCATCTTCAAATTCCTCATGGTTTAGCCGCTATAGGTGTATGAATGTGAAGATTTAGTTAAAAATAAAAATTTCAGTGTCCAGTTTGGCCAAAAATTGTAAACCACTATTATGGGATCACCCGTTCCTTAGACAACAGTTGGGGTGGAGTTGCAGATGTGGTAGGCATTTCCTCAACTGAAGACCATTGTTGGATGTAAGTTGTCAAGTTGGCTACCTGTTCTTTGAGCTCGTCCTTTGAGACTTTATCTTGTTGTATCAAATGCACCACCATAGCCACAGACTCCTCAAGGTTGCTCTACCTTATGCTCTCTAGCAGCAGTCCCCAAGTCAATAGTGGAGATATTATAGATTACTCATTTTTGGCCTACCACCAGAGTTTCTACTTGCATAGTTTGATAACCAAAAGCATCCATCGTTACCTTGGATCAGATTTTGGGCTTCTTCTGCTTCTTGGTTGTGATCTGCACTCAGGCTATGATAGCCTATAGTCTTGCTCTAGGATCCTTTGGGACAAGAGTCTTCATTTCAAGTTTCCTCTCTAATCATTTGAGCATAGTAGATTTTCCCTTGGGCGATTCATGATCACCTTAACCTATCTTTGTTTGGATATCTGGTTTTTCACATGTGGGAGCCCTTCTTCCACTTTAGTGTTTTCTGCCTCTTCCTCATCAAATTCTTGGACGAACATGAGGCATTTGATGGGAGGATTAGTAGGAAATCACCCCCAGGGACTTTCTTCTATCTCAATATATTTCTCTTTCCTTCAATTTTTTTATCTTTGTGCACATGCTCCTCAAGCTTGTTTTCCTCTACATTTCCTTCTTCATAAGGAGGTGGAACATCCTCTTGTTGTTCCCCTATAGAGAGTTCCACGTCTTCTAGCTCCCTGCCACCTTCTTTCCTTTCTCCTCTGGGAGGTGGCCTTTGTGCCTCTTCTTCATCATGCTTCAATTTTCTGGCCATTTCCTCTTCAAAATCATCATTGAAGGTTTGCATAATGGTTCTACCACTTGTATCCTCCTCTTCATCTCCACTTTCAAAAGACCATGTTTCTTCTTCTTCGTGAACCACCCTATCAATTTGCTTGTGTTCATACTCTAGGTGTTCGTGGTACTCATCAACTTCCTCCTACACTGCCTTTGAAGCTTCTTTCTCCCACCTCTCCCATTCTTCAAAAATTAACATTGTGTCCTCCATTGTTGGCGTCCTGTTGGAGGTTGTGAAGGTGTAGCGCTAGCGAGGACCTATGCTAAGGAAACTTGGATGGTGGGATCCAAAAAGATCTAAGAGATCTCAGAGGGGACATTTTTCATATTCCTCAAGAAATATTATGGAAAAGCGAGTGCGGGCATTGGTGTTGTCACTATTTCCAATGAGAGTGATGTAGTAGGTGACATGGCAGTGGAGGAAAGTGGAGTAGTTGTGGTGGAGGAAGAGTCAACCACTATTATGGGTCCAACCCAAGGAGAGGAGGTGAGATGGACTGAGATGTCCACCGCAGGTGGGGATGTGGTGACCATGGCATGGGAAACAGATGGAAGGGTGGCTAAGACAGAGAGAATTGGAGGAGGTCTTGGGTATGTGCAGGATCATGATGGGCCAAAAAGTGGCAATATGATGGGTATGTGGCTAATGACTATTTTTTTACCCAAAATTGATGAAATGAAAAGGGTTTTTAAAGGAGATTCTCGGCTTTCCACTGATATAAATTATGCTTTACTTTGAATTTAATAAGTAATTATTATTCATTTTCTATTCAAATTGCAATTAAAATCCTGATTGATAGGCTAATTGAAAAAAATTATAGCTTTCAAATGGTATCACATTTTTTGAATCCAAAACATACGTCACATTCTATGCTTCAAATACTATAGGATTAAAAAAAATGAATTTCATGAAGTTTTGATCAAGTTAAGGTGGTCATACATATGAGTTTTTATATTTTTTAAAAATTTGTAATAAAAAAATCATAATTAATTATTTACTTGGAAAAAAATTACAAAAAAATATGCATCACATCAGGGCATGAGTCCTCTACTTATATATAAAATCTTATTAAAAAATATTATCATTTTATTGTGGTTAGGGTGGTTAGACAGGCACCTACTTCCTATTTTTTCCCTGAAATTTAAGTACCAACTGCATTGAAATTTCAATGTTTTTACCAAATAGATTATTTTTCTTTTAAACATACCTAGTAGTTTAAAAACTGCATTCAATTTTCTATAGATTCTATTCTTACACATTTTTGAAATAATATAGATAACTTATTCAAACTTTTACGTCAAGTTTCCTAACTCTAAATTTTCTAAATTTTTTGCCACTTAAGGGCCTGTTTTTTCCATGATGATCCCACACATACCCTTTTGGTTGATCTTTTTTCCCTTCCTCGCCCTCCTGAAGGGGACCTTCTTGTATTAAATTGGTTGCTCCATGGTGCTTCCCATCCGTTTGGGCCTCTTAGAGGGTGAGCCTCTTGAATCTTTTCTTGAATAAACCTTGGGATATGGGGACTATTCTGCCTCAATCCCCTTCCTCTTCTTTGATCTTGTAAGCGGAGGAGACTTGGATGTCCCTCCTGTTGAAGTTTTAGCAGCAACATCTTCTGTGGCAGTAGGCTCGCTCTTGAGCCCCTCATATGTCAGGACAACCCCTTGTTGCTTTAATCAGGCTACTTGTCCCTTAACCCATTCTTTGGTATGAGCCACAATTGGCTTGGTTACAATATCAAGGTCATCGAACTCATGTTCATCCCAATCTATCATTGGTAGCGACAGGTTAGTGACTGTGTTGTATCTAGGGTCCATTACAATGCTCTCATCTTCTTCAACCTATTTCAGTATGGGAAATAGTTGCACCCTTCTTATGAAGTACACAATCATCTGCATGTAATGTCTTGCATGCACCTCCTTTTCATCATGACAATCTACCCAAAAATCTTCAATTTGATGTAAATGAGCATACCCTGGTCCTAGTGCCTTCCACACATTCCCATGTGGGTCTACTCATGGGTGAGTAGTATGCAAGTGAAAATGGTACTCTATCAATTCCTTCTCAAAATTCCCAGTGCACTGGAAAGTTGGTAATTTATACATTCCTTGGTTGAAGGCTAAGGGATAAGGGATCCCTACCAAATGTCTACTACTGAGGACTGAATGACCATGTTACAACTACTGAGAGAGCTTTAACAATATGATCTAGTCATTAGGGTACCAGGGTAGCTTATTCAACCTTTCTGTGAAACCCTGGGCACAAATATATGTGAATTTGGGGTGTTGTATGAATAAGAAGGCGTACTTCTTTAAAAAATCTTGGGCACTGTGAGAGACCCTTGTCTCAAAATCTCCTCCAAGCAACCTGATTGTATAGTCAATAAAGGCACCGTTCACCCTACAATACTCCTTCTTCAAGTTCCTAAACTAGACTTGGGGATATCTATCATAGACGTTCAATCTTCGCCTCAGCTCCTCATCGGGTACCACAAACAACCCACTATAGATATTGCCTTTGCTTGGCCAATGAGTACACAAGATAGGATTTCATATAGAACTTACAGGTTTTCTTGACATTCATGAACTGCTCATGGAAGTAGTTGCTTATGATGCCTCCCCAGTAAAATGAAGCTTTTGTTGTGACGTCCTCATCTCCTCAAAGGATTTTCTCTATGAAATACACCATGCATTCCTAAAAGTAGGCCATAGTGGGGATACCCATCACCTTTCTCAACATGGTGACCAATTCATGGTAATCCTCATAGAAGTCGTTGCAGAAGAGTTCTTGAGGAACCTTTGTGGCGCTGCCCCTTTTCTCTTTAAGCCAGTATTGGTTTATTAGTTTCTTACAGCCCATCAGGTCCTCATCCCATGTTGCTTTACATTCTTCTATGGTGGGCATCTCCATTTCTTCAAAGGTGGGAATGTGAAAAGTTTTAGTAATTACCTCAACCAACATGTCAACTAGGATGTTCCCATCCCTATCAACAATGGTTCATGTTTGTAGCTGATAGGCCTACCGACAAGTCATGACCAATTCGGGGGATACGAGGGATGGAGGGAAGACTGGGTATGTGCAGGATCATGATGGGCCAAAAGTGGCGATATGATGGGTATTTAAATGAAGGGTATGTGGCTAACAATTTTTTTTTTACCCAAAATTGATGAAATGAAAAGGGTTTTTAAAGGAGATTCTTAGCTTTCCACCAATATAAATTATGCTTTATTTTGAATTTAATAAATAATTATTATTAATTTTCTATTTGAATTACGACTAAAGTTCTGATTGATAGGCTAATTAAAAACATTCATAGCATTCAAATGGTATCACATTTTTTTAATCTAAAACATGTGCCATATTCTATGCTTCACATACCAGAGGATTAAAAAACAAAAAAATGTATTTCATGAAGTTTTGACGAAGTTAAGGTGGTTAGACATACAAGTTTTTATGTTTTTTAAAAGTTGTAATAAAAAATTAATAATTAATTATTTAATTGGGAAAAAATTACAAAAGAATATGCATCACATTGGGACATAAGTCCTCTACTTATATCTAGAATATTATAAAAAAATATTATCATTTTATTGTGGTTAGGGTGGTTAGACAGACACCTACTTCTTATTTTTTCCATGAAATTTAAGTACCTTGCATTGAAATTTCAAATTTTCACCAAATAGATTTTTTTTCTTTTAAATAAACCTAGTAGTTTAGAAACTACATTCAATTTTCTACAAATTCTATTCTTACATATTTTTGAAATAATATAGATAACTTATTCAATTTTTTATGTCAAGTTGCCTAATTCTGATTTTTCTTAATTTTTTGCCACTTAAGGGCCTATTTTTTCCATGATCCTGCACATATCTGACTGTATCATTTTCAATTCCACTTTTTCTAATTAATTTGGCATTATCAGTCTTGGTATGGATTCTAACCCTTTGTTTGAACTCATCAATATCAACATGGCTAATGTTGGTGTCTGTAATTTATTTCCAATCTGTGATAATATTTGAATGTAGGGGCTCACCCTGGAACTGGTACTTCATTTGGTCTTTGTCCTCTTTTCTACGAGGAGTCTTTCCTCCTTTCTTTCCTTTGTCCTTTTCTACAACTGCTCTCGAGGGTCCTACACCCGATTCCATATATCCTACAAACATGGATGTAATGAGTACAACTAACTATAAAAGCATTACCATTAGTTGAAATCCCATGGATGGAATTCAATTAGACAATTTATTATTAATAAAATCAAATCTTTACTTCTTCATGCCATTAGTGATTTTCTGGAGGGATTTTGACAACCCTAGCCTAGGGGGCTAGACTTCCTTAGTAGGAATGTTATTTTGAAGAGCAAACAGTATAGGGCCATCTGGGTGATTCCTCTTGTCTTTGTATTTTGATAGTTTGAAAGGATTGTGTTGAAGAGGGTCGAATTTGAGCACATGGGTTGGGATTGGTTTTCAATTTGAAGTTATTTTGATCAATTCTAGAGCTCCCAAAGATTTAGGGTTAGAAAATTGTTAGGGCTTTGTTGTTTGAAACAACCAAGAAGAAACGGAGTTCCGAGGTCAGAATTTTGGGGTCTAGGACCCAAGAGCTCAAAGGACAGCCAATGGTTCACTTTCTAGTTCGAGGTGTTTAGGCCTAAAGGGGCAAGAAGCTATCAAAGTTTTGTCATTCAAAATGGCAGTCATGGTATGAAAACCTAGTGGGAGCAGCCTAATGGACCAGACCCAACACTAAGTTTGGCCACCAGTTTTCTTTGTTAAGTTTCCTGGAAAACAAGGGTGTGGAACCCAAAATTCAAGAAGATGGGCATATTTTTCCCTTTTGAATCAAGTGAGATGGGAAAAAATCCCATTGGGTGGAACCATATGAAGGCAAGGACGCCAGAGATTGACTTCTACTAGATCATCATGGAAACTAGAGGGTTGAGACCCACGAGGTAGGGAGACGTCACCACACAACCATTTTAAATAGCGAAGACTCCACAGAAACTCGTGGATGGAACCCTACGGAGCGGGACCTGGCAATATGACAACACAATTCATTTAATCTTGAACTTCAGATGGCAAAAGGAAAGATGAACCTTGGAGGGTGGAAAGGCATGTTCTCCTCACCGTTTGGGAATTGAGAAGGCAATGTAGAGTCCTCGAGTTGGAATCCTGCGGGAGGGGGCCTAAGAAGCTAAGATGGAGGTTGAATTTTAAGTTTCAGTTTTTTCAATTCTTTGGTGATCAGCCGACGAAGGCTCAGGGTGGCAGGCCTGGGAGGCGGTCCTATCGTCAGATCAGAATGAGGTTTGTACAAGTTTTTGATGGCGATGACCTGACACGGGTCCGAAGGGTATGAATGCCCTATGCAAGGAACAACAACGACAAGGTTTAGTTCCAGTTTGATCTTAGGAGATGATTTAGAGGTTTCTTTGGAATTTGAAGACATGGGTTTTGTAGGTTTTGTCATGTTTTACCAAGCTGATGCATTTTAGCCCATGTTTATTCATCATTTAAGGCATAAAATATTAAAAAACCTCATGGAGGAATGGATGGCGAACCTACCTTAGAAGTCTGATAAGAGAAGATGCAAAATCCACCAAGGACAACCGAATGGTGATCACAGACGCAAGGGCGGTAGGTGACAGATGCACTAAACTCCTTAGAAAGCACTTTGAACTCCTACAAAAAACCTGACAAGTGAAAATGACAAGTCTAGCTAGGTATATATACCCAAACATGCATTTAATACCCTCATTTAATGCCTGTATAGATGACATGAGGGTTGGTGGATTCAAATCTCGGATGGCCGCGGGAGGTTTGAGGTCTAGAGGGTGGAAAGACACCGCAATTTTACTCTTTAGAATGGAAAAAATCACATGGAATTCTTAGGATGAAAGTCTGGTGGACCAGATCTAGCATGGACAAAGGCAGTCCAAAATATTTGCAAGTTTCAACAAGTGAAAACGAGGAACCATGCCCCGGGGTTCAAGAAGGCAGAAGCCTTCAGCTGTTTGAAATGGCAAACACCTAGAGGAAGCCCAGTAAGGGAAACCTGGCGGAGTGGGCCCGATAGGCCCCATGGTTGTTGGTAGAAGCAAACTGCCAAGGAGAGTCTGCAAAGATCCAAGACTTAGTAAAATGGGAGGGGATGAAACATGGTCAGCTCAAGATGAAATTTTGGAGGTACATTAACCATCTAGGACACGAAAATGAGGCACACAAAATGAGGCAGCGATGAAACGAACTGGCAAGGTGAGAAAAAGAGGGTCCCCATTTTGAACAGGGCATGTGTGCTAAGGGCACAACAAATGTCGACTTTGTTGGGAAACACTCCTGAGCATTCTAAGGATAAGCATTCATTTTGGACGCAAAATCTTTGGTTTTGCAAACCAGGAGGGTATGTGTAGGATCATGATGGGCAAAAAGTGGCAATATGATGGGTATTTGTAGGGTATGTGGCTAACAACTTTTTTTTATCCAAAATTGATGAAATGAAAAGGGTTTTTAAAGGAGATTCTTAGCTTTCCACCAATATAAATTATGCTTTACTTTGAATTTAGTAAATAATTATTATTCATTTTCTATTTGAATTACGACTAAAGTCCCGATTGATATGCAGATTGAAAAACATCTATAGCTTTCAAACGGTATCACATTTTTGTAATCCAAAACATGCATCACATTCTATGCTTCACATGCTATATGATTAAAAAAATAAAAAATAAATTTCATGAAGTTTTGACCAAGTTAAGGTGGTCAGACATACGAGTTTTTATATTTTTAAAAATTTGTAATAAAAAATTCATAATTAATTATTTACTTGGAAAAAAATTATAAAAAAATATGCATCACATTTGGACATGAGTCCTCTACTTATATCTAAAATTTTATAAAAAAAGATTATCATTTTATTGTGGTTAGGGTGGTCAGACAGAAACCTACTTATTTTTTCTTTGAAATTGAAGTACTATTGTATTGAATGGTGAATTCATTCCTTTCCATGGGAACTGTGGCAAGCGGCTACTAATCTAACCAAAGAAGCTACATAAACAGTCCAACACTAAAAGTAACCTAGAAATTGCTCTGCTACCAGTTAGGCGTCCATAGCCCCAATGGAGTTATCATTATGATCCCATGGATATTGCTCTACTATCAGTTAGGCGTCTATGGCCTTGGTAGAGTTATCCACACACCCATACGGTCGCTTGATTTCAAAATTTTCTCTCTTCTTTATTTTGAAATTTCTTTCAACGTTCTTTTTCTCACTTATTTTTTGCTCGAACGTGTAAGCACCGAAGCCTACAATGGGTTTGGGAACCACAGTGGTCACTGGGGTAGACTTAAGATTTTTCACTCACTAGGGTATCATAGCAACCATTGTATAGTCCTTCAGAAATAATTAATATGCATTTTGTGCAAGATCTAAGATGTGCGTAGAAAGATCCAACCAAGTGTCGAGTTCTAAGGCAAAGTTCAAACAAGGAGACCACTTCTAGGTAGCCTTTAGGCACCAATAGTCAGGAATGAATGTTTAGCCAAAGAACACCAAGGATGGACAGTGGAGTGAACCATTCGTTGGACGAGCATGACCATCACAACAAAATAGAGGACACCCTCTTTGAAACAAAATAGCCGAGGGACAAGCAAAACAAAGCGATGAGAAAAAGCAAAATGCAAGCAATCCAAAAGGCAACCTACTCTAACCTATGTACAAATATTTACAAAGAAGAGCTCGACATAGCTTAGGCTTGGAAGTAATGCTTGAGGTGATGCCTGTTGACTGGCAAGGGGACATCTTCACCAATTAAGGTCTTTAGGAAAAAAACATTATCTCCCAAAATTTTAGCTATTTGAAAGGGACCAAGCCAAAGCTTGTCAATTTTTTTGTGTCCCCCTTTCTTTTCATGGGCCTTATCCCAATATAGTACTAAATCTACAATTCTAAAGGCTTTGATCTTGGCTCGGCGATCGAACCATCTCTTAATCACACCCTAATGTTTGGAAAAAATTTCTATTGCATAGTCTCAAACTTCTTCTAAATGTAAGAGCTTAGCTAACCGAGCTTCTCTATAGTCCCTCTCTTTGTAAAAGTCATTGATAAATTGGAGGGTGGGAATCTTCAGGTGGATAGGAAAAATGGGCTCTAGGTTGTAAACAACATGGAATGGGGAATCACCAAGGGCAGCCTTGTGGTAGGTATGGTCCGCCCAAAGGGAAAATTAGAGCTGGGTATGCTAGTCTTGGGATTCCTATCGAGTAATTTCTTGAGCACTATGATTAGGTTCTTGTTCGTGGACTCAGCAAGGCCATTTCCTTGAGGGTAGTAATTTGACAAAAATTTAAGGGAAATTTTGTAGTCGAAGGCCCAACTAGAAAATTTTAATGAAGCAAATGCAAGTCCATTATCATAGACCAATGCATAGGGACAACTAAAGCAATTTAAAATGAAACTTTCCAGAAAATTTGTAACTACCTCAATTGTGCATTGCTTATATACAATTGCTTCTATCCATCTAGTACAATAATTAGTAGTGATAAAAATGTACCTATGTCCCATAGATGATGGAGGGCTTACCAGACCACTGAAATTAAGGCCCCATTGAGAAAATGGCCTTACCTCCAACACAGGCTACAATGGAACAACATCATTTTTTTCCTTGGTGGCGGTGGTCTAACATGTGTGACATGAGTGAATATGACAATAAGCATCCTTGAAGATAGTTGACCAATAATACCCTACTCTTAGTATCTGATGTTCCATGGAAGGTCCAGATCCATGACCAGTGCCAAACTTGTCATGAAACTCTTTCAACACTCAATCCACTTCTTCCTTCCCAAGGCATTTCAAGTAGATTCCTTCATGATTTTTCTTGTATAAAATGGACCCTTGCAAAACGTAACCACTAATTTTCAATCTGAGAGCACATGTTTTTGGACTCATTGTAAGTGAGATGGGTACTTGTGGTTCAACAAATAATAGACAATGTCCTTATACCACACTCCCAGGGAAATGGCCTCAAGTTGGTACTGTTGCACAGTGAGTTTGGGTTTTGCTTATGCTACTACTTCAACAATTGTGCGGGTAAGTGTATGTCCTCTTACCAGCTTCATCGGTTGGATTTCCATATCATACTCCTAGAGCAGTGTGACCCATTTAGCTCTTCGTTCACCCAATTCATTTTGTATAAGTAGTGTTTTTATTGCTGGGTTGGGGACAATGGCGAACACTTTATTATGCAAGATACAATGCCTAGATTTTTTTACTCCTGTAATGAGGACATATACTTGATTTTCTATGTTATGGTAGCATAATTTAACATCTTTCAAAGGATTACTCATGAAAGCGATTGGGTGCTCATTCCCTTCATCGTATTTCTAAGTCAGAATACTGGCATAGGAATGCTCTAAAGCGAATGAATAGATTTAGAATAGCTTTAGATAGTTTGGGCTGACGAGCATAGGTGCCTTAGCAATGGCCCATTTGATTTCTTCAAAAGCCTATTTTTCTTTAGAGGTCCATTCAACTTTGGCATCCTATTTTAACATGGCGTTGAGTGGCTTAACAATCTCAGCAAAACCCATGACAAATTTCTTGACAAAGTTGATCTTTTCAAAGAAGGATTTTAATTTTTTCTTGCTACTTGGCAGTAGGATCTTTAGTAAAGATTGGATACGTTCAAGGTCTATAGAGATTTCTTGTTCTGAAATAACATGTCCAAGCAGTCTACCCTCAGTCACACCGAAAATGCACTTCTTTGGGTTAAGGGAAAGTCCAAACTCCCTACACCTCTAAAACAACTTGCATAAATCAGAGACATGATCACTCTACCTCGTAGAGAACACAGTTAAATAATCTATGTAAATGATTATGTGCTTCCCAATCAGATCTTTGAAGGCAATATCCATAGCATGTTGGAAAGTGGCACCAACGTTGATGAGCCCAAAAGGCATTCTCCTATAAGCGAAGGTTCCCCACTTAGTGGTGAATGTTGTCTTATGGCGATCTTCGTATTGCATGATATCTTGGTTATATCCAAAGTATCCATCGAGGAAGGACATCATTTGGGAGCCATTGGAAATTTGCAGCACTTCATCCAATGAAGGCACTGGATAGCTATCCTTCTCTGAAGCTCTATTTAGGTTTCAAAAGTCTACACATACTCTGATTTCTCTATTCTTTTTTCTAATCAGGACCAAGTTGGCCACCCATGTGGAATGCCTGACTGGGAAGATAATTCTTGCTAAAAGTAACTTTTGTACCTCTTTGTAAATGATGGGCTCTAGAAAGGAATTGATAGGAAGTTGTCATTGGTGAAAGGGCCTAGCTTCTATCTTAAGAGGGATGGTGTGTGTGATGATGGATGTGTCATAAGTCTTTAGATTCTCATAGCTCCATGCCACCACATCATGATACATCTGCAAAGCATCGATGATTCCCTTCTTTTCCTCAGGAGTGCACACTTTTCCAACAAAAAAAATTCTAATTTCCTCGAGAGTCCCAAGGTTGTGAGCATCACACTGGTTGCTTATGGCTTCCTTCTTTGTTTTTCGATCTTAGTCTTTGATTTGGTCCAAATCAAATATGCATTCAAGGTAAACCTTGCCTCTACGAATGTGTTGGTTTTGAGGTTGATAACTCCTATATCCAATTCGGCCTCCTTCGGATCTACTTAATCAATTATTTGGGTGGAAAAGACATCAAAACTCATGATGAATTAAAGGATATGCTTATCATCATTGAAGGCCTAAAAAATGAGTAACATTATCCGAGATGGATGGTGTGGATTTCAACTCAACTATAAATTTCTTAAGCCCAGACAAGGAGAGGGGTTGCAAAGTGTTGGCTGCCTAAGCCAAGGTTTTAGTTGTATGATTCTAAGCATGAGGGATTAGTTATATATTAAATGCATCTAAACCTTATAAGAGGTCTTAGACCATATGCCTATAGTTTGCAAGTCTCCTATCATCGCAAGAATACAATTTTCTAACTTGTTTGACTACAAGTTTGGAATACCCGAACACTTGCAACATTTTGACATTTTTCTTTAAGTCCATAAGAAGACCATGGACTAACACCTCATATTCTGCTACATTATTGGTATAATAAAACTACAACCTATGGGAAGCAAGAAAGGTCTTACCCATTGGGCTAATTAGTTCGAACCTGACACCAGCTCCTTGTTTTGATTTAGATCCATCAAATTGAAGCATCGAAAACTTAGACAACTCCTTGAATCTAAGCCCAACTAGGCTCTTGTTTCTTTCTGGTGGGGTGGTTTCCTGCATGACCTTCAAGAAATATTTAAGCTTAGCATATTTAACAGTAGGTGGTTCTGCTAGGACTTCCTTCGGTATTTCCTTCTGAGGGACAGCTAATTTTTGGACATGCTCTACCACTGTTTGGCACAAGAAACAATCAAACTCAGAGTGGGTAGCATTGTGAATTTTTCACCAATTTGGTAGCAAGAGATCCTGAAAATCCATTCAGGCACAGAAGTTGAGTTCATCATTTGCGTACTTTTCCATGAATTCTTGGAAACCATTGAGTAATCCCAAGTTGTCATCTTCATCAGGTTTATCATCTAATTCTACCAACATTTTTGTACTCCGAGGCATTTGAGTGAATTTAGTTGGAGGGATGCATTGCACCAAGAGGACTTTGGCAACACACTCTTCTTGGGGTTCAAATTTGTCCTAATAGACAAAGGGACAATAATTTCCCAATTTCATCTCAACAAATAGCACCTCGTTTAGGTTGTTATATTCCGTGATAATGTATTTCATGCAAGGCTTGCGGTCCAGATGTGGATTTGGTTTGGCAACCCTTTCCATGGCATCCACATGTGAGAATGGTCTATGGCAGAATATCCATTCAATGTTCTAGTGAAGTCTCTTTCCAAGATGATCCCATATGCATCAAGAATGTTAGCCACTTGAATATCAATGACTTGTATCCTTGGGTCTACAACGATCTACATTGGGATCCAATTCATTTCTCCCACAATGTTGATCTATGTTTTGTCCAACTGGTCACTTTCCTTTTTGAGGGTGTGGGAGTGATCCTAAGAGCCTTGCATACTGCCAGAGGCATAACATTGGCAGATGCTCCTGAATCAAGTAGGCAGTTGTGCAAGGTCTTCCTAAATATCCTAATGGTGGTGAGGAAAGGGGGAGTTTCAAAATTTCCTTGGAAAAGGCCCATCAGCATAACTATCTAAACTACCTGCATCCTATTTTTATTAGGAATATGCTTATTGTTTTGATTTGGTTCCTTTTTTGATTGCTTACCTACAGATTGATTTGAGGGAACATCCTTCCTTTTCCTTGTGTTTTCTTGAACCACAGGTTCCTGCTTGGGTTCTTCAAAGGTAACTCTTTTAGCTGATGTATCTTGTGTTGTGTTCAAGGATGGGGTCCCATTGAGTACCCTAAAGAAGGCATTCCTTACAATAGGGAATTTGAGTAGTTCGAAGGAAAACAAATTGATTTTTACTTTCTTGAACTTTTTTGCCACATGTTCACCCATTTGTTCAATCTCAAAGTCAAAGCCTCAAAGGGTAGAATTAGAAGGTTGTGCTTTCATTTGACTTGACTGGTTTTGTGATTGTCCTTGAGGCTGATTTTGCAATTGATTTTGGGGCCCATCCTTGTTGAGGTACTAAGTGGGCATATGGGGAAGCCCGGGGTTATTGTTGGCATTAGGGTCGGGTGGGGTAGTAAAATTTTTTAGTGGAGTAGAAGTCGTAAATGATCCACCCACCTACCTATTCCTGAGGAAGTAGGGATTTGTTCTTTGGTGGAACATGTGGAATTCATCTATGTGTAGTTCTTCCTCATCTAGTGGACCATTATCTACTGGATTGAAAAGTTGAGCCAAGGTTTGTTCATTACTTACCTCTTGCACTTATTCGCTCTTAACGAGGGTGGGTTCAACCTCAGGCTCATTGCAGTCACTTCGTGGAAATGGTGCTTGGTTTATCACAAGATAGGAAGAGTCATAAGGCTCAGATGGAATGATGTCTCTGCAACCAACACTATCAATAGCATTTTGGAACTCCACTTGGAAGATTTCAATAGTTGTCTGGAATTCAGAATAATCCAACTTGGAGTGTCTACTGGTCTTGTGAATCTGGCACCATCTGGACAAGGCTACCTCAAGGAGGTACACTCCACTGGTCATCTTTTCATTGTTGGCAAGCTGATCAAAAGGAGTAGGGACACCTCTATTGTTGGGCCTTGTAATCCACATGCAATGTTTCCTCTGAGAAGGTCTCCTCTCAAAGTTTTGATTTGAAATTTTTCCTCTGTCATAGTTATTCCTGGAAGAAGTGCTCACTTCCCCATTGTCCCTACTATCCCTGTTATCTTGACTTTCTTGATTAAGATTGGCTTGGAGACTACACTAGGTTTCCTGCAACTTATTATTTTGGTTCTTTAAGTGCATCATTTCCATAGACATTTTCCTTATCATCTCATTCAATTTTTCCACTTTTTTCTTCTCAGCATTGTTCGGGTGTGGCACTAGATTTTGGAGAAAGACAGGTGGGGCCAATGGCTGATTTTGATGGGCTAGAGGGAATTTTGGTCCTGGCAAGTACAAAGGCTCTTGTAGCTGCTAAGAGTACTCTTGTTGTTGTTGGGGAACCTAAGGATAGCTTTTTTTTTGCTGAGGTTGCACATAAGAAGGCACAAGAGGTGCATAATTCATTGGTTGTCCAGGGTGTGAAATGATGGGTAGCTGAGGTACCTGGTTCATAAGAGGAGTTTGATGAGTGAATGCTTGATTAAGGCCTTGAACTCGTATCAGGTGAGCTACTGGTCCTAAAGAAGGTAGTAGACCAGAGATTTCTTGTCCCAAATCTGTACTGGCAACAACAGCCTCTGCATAAGCAGTTACTAGTGTGGTGAGCGGTGGGCGCATCCTTTTTACCAATGCTAATGTGAGATTATCTAATGTTGCATAGTAGACAAGAAGGGTTGCACTATCATTATGTATGTATGGATCCTAAAGTCTCATGAAGGCGCGATGGAAATGATCATTAAAGGATCCAATAGGTTCATTAACTTCCCTCTAGACTGACATAAACTAGGGGTATATCTCTAAGGGGATGATTGGAATCTTATACTTATGTAGGAAAGCATTCTTCATGAGATCCCATGAAGTAATGGACCCCCTCAAAAAATTGATGTACCAGTAAAAAGCCTCTTCGCCCAATGAGTATGGAAAGAGGAAACATGTGATGTCTTCATGACTAATTGACATATTCATAATTGCTATTTCAAATATCTTGATATGTTCTTCTATCATTCTTTGTAGGTCACGAGGATTGAATTTTGAATAGAAGCCCTATGGATTCTTGGGCATGTTGTGGTAAGCGCCAAAGTGCAATGGCAAGGGATTTTGTGCCAACCAAGCCATGGCAGGAGGTAGGGGTGGTATCTACTATTGAGGGACAACAATCTAGAGCTACACCTGCAATAAGACAGCAGCCTGGGACTGCACCTGGGCTGCGGCTATTTGGATTGTGCCTTGAGCCTGAAGGGTCGAGAGAGAAGCGACTTCTAGGCTATCAAAAATGAAGGGTGAAAAGGAAGTTTGGTATGGGTGAGTGGAAGATGGACAAGAGCTAAATGGAGGTGAAGGTGGAAGGGAAGTGGGTGGGGCAGAGGAAGAGAAAGAAGCAACATCTCCTACCTTAGTTAATTTTTCCTTTGTGGGGGGTTGCAACTCTTGAAATTCTCCCTTGTTTGGTGTCAATCATAAAAATATTTGAAATCATTCTAGGGAGAATGATCCAATTTGATCCAGCTTCACAAGGCCCTCCTTCTAGCACCAGTTATATTGATGGGTGTTTTGCACACTTTCTCAACACAGGTAGTGCATACGTGCACTACCTCTCTTGAAAGGAAATCTCCAACAGCAAGTTGTTGAAAATATCCCCAAGGTCTCTTGGGCGTCAACTCATGACTTGCATGGAACTCCTTAGTTGATGTTTGATGTGATTTTGATGGTAATCATAGGGAAAACTTGTGTAGTTGGATGTAGAGTGGATCTTAAAATCTAAAGTTTTTGAAATGGGATTCAAGGCGCATTTTGTTGTAGGTTCAGAGAGTAATATAAAACTTCAATGTTTTCCTTATGTTTTGGCTTTACAATGTGCAAGGAACCTTAGCACAAGCTTTTTCTTAAAAAAAATGGAAAAGATCAAGGAAGAGGAAGGGTTCTTGGATTTGCAACTAATTGTGAACAATAATCATGGAGTTCCCACCATGGACAGCTTCCATCAAACAAAATTTTACTTACCCAGAAAATTCACAGTCTCATGAAATTTGTGCTATATTCTAAGGCCTGCAGATATTTCACCATTCATTCACCATATGCATGCATGAGCAAAGATAAAACTGTGGAGTGGCTTTGAATTCAAGCACAAACTAACTTTACACAACCATTTACCAGCAACAAATAGCAAAAAGTAAGGACTAGGAAGGCATCTACACAGTAGAAATTTCTATAATCACAAAATAATGTTACTAAAATATATTCAAGCAGTTTAACCTAACTAAAACAGCAATATAAATCTAAATGAAGCATCTAACCATGGAGATTGAATCATGAAACATGTGAAGAACTCAGAAAATGCACCAAGTCAATGTATTTTCATCAGAAATTTTTGCACCATGTCTTTACAACAACTCAACTCTCTTGAAAATTAGAGGAGACCCCCTATTTATAGTGCCCAAAAATTAGAACGAATGGCCAAGATTTAATCCCACTATGTGGCGAAGATTCACTACAAACTAGGGTTCTACCTACCCCCCCAATATATTACAATTTAAAATACAATTTTGTCCTCATCCCTATTTTGTCTTCTAGTGAAAAATTGAAAAAGGTCGTGGATATATTATCCAAAATCCAAATAATTACAATTCTAAGGATGGAATTTTTCTTATAGATGTTGCCTTTGTCCCTTTTCAAATTGTCAATTAGAGTATTGTTTTTTTCCTTCCCTTTCTAAATGCAAAGGAAGAGAGCATCGATGGAACAAACAGTCTAAGCGACAATATTACTCCTTCCTTACCTATTTCACATGTATCGACTGATACGAAGAGAATAGATTTTGATCAAATGTATATTGACCAATTAAACTTCTCTACTATGAAATATAACTGCCTCAAAAAGGCCAATATAAATACAGTATCAAACCTCTCGAATTACAGGAGAGAAGATTTAATGAAAATCAAACATCTCGGGAACAATCTGTCAAAGAAATATTAGAATTGATTCACCAGGGAATCCAGTTTAAATTTATCAATAAATAGTTATATTTAATCTATCCATTCATTCCTTTCTTCTAAGTTCTTCTGGAAAGTAATTGGAAGAAATATTTGACCATTTTATAGCAATATTAGAAAATATCTTATTCAAAAAAATATATCTAGGGAGAGACCATTTGTCTTAAAGCAACTACTCCCTAGATATATAAACAAAATATTTCCCTCCTCTCCTATATTAAGATATAAGCAACACTTTAGCACTTTGTCTTTTGATGATTGCTCTTTTCATTGTAGCTATTCCTTTAGAAGTTCTTCACTGACAATAGGGTTGCCTTCTTGCTTCTTCAAAGTTGCATACTCCATGAATTTCAAGATTACTGGTTGAGTTTATCGACCTCCATGATTTCAGACTACAACACTTGATAACTCCATTCCTTGGAGTTGTCCTCAAGCCTTTTCCAATCTTCATTATATTTGGCGGTGTGGTCTCTAAAGAGCTTTGACTGGGAAAAGGCACGAGCGAAAAAACTCATGAAATCTGTGGTTATCTCATCTGGCATCCCATCCTCCATCTTTTTCTGTAAATGGGGCTTTATTTTCTCTAGATCTATTTTTAGTACAAGTATGTCATATCCTGTCATCAGCCTCAAATATAAAGCGCAATCTACCCTAATTTCTTTGACCCATTCAATATCTAGATCCACTTTATCAATTGCCTACTCCAATCTTTCTTTCCTATTATCAAAGTCCCACTTCCACACATACACTAGCCAATGATGTCCCTTTTAAGTGTGAGCTTTTTTTCCCATGTGGTTTTTGGTAGTTGGAGGATAGCCTCGATCTTTCGATAGGTGGACCTATATGTCATAGGGAAGTCAGTACAAAGTTTATTTGTGCCTTCTAGAGACTACTATAAGTCCAGGAACTTGTTGCCTATTCACACAACTTGACTAATACCCATATTTTAGACATATAGAACCTGTCGGAACCAACTTTCTGTAGTTTTGTCTAGGTTCTTTTATTTTTCTAGCTTGTCAATTTGTTCCTTGGTTAGCAATTGGGGTGGAGCCATGGATGTGGTAGGAATTTCCTCAACTGAAAACCATTGTTGGATATAAGTTGTCAAGTTGGCTATGTGTGCTTTGAGCTTGTCCTTTGAGACTTTATCTTGTTGTATCAAATGCACCACCGTAGCCATAGACTCCTCGATGTGCTCTACCTTCTACTCTCTAGTAGCAGTTACCAAGTCAATGGTGGGGATATTATAGCTTACTGCTTTTTGGCCTACCCTAAACCCTACATTCAATGTTGTACCCTAAACCCTCATTGTATGAAAACATGCCTCAAAGAAATGGGGTCTCATGGTGATGTACGGAGTCTCACGGTGATGTACATCACCATGAGACCCCATTTCTTTGAGGCATTTTTCATACAAGCACTACCTTGTCAATGTTACCACATTGACGTATTAACAAGATAATGAGCTTAGTGCTCACTATTCAGACCCCATTTCTATGTAGACTTTTTTTATACAAGCACTAAGCTCACTTCCTTTCCAACGTAGCCACATTGACAAGGTAGTGAGCTTAGTGTTCATTGTATGAAAAAATGTCTCAAAGAAATCGGGTCTACATCACCATGAGACCTCATTTCTTTGAGGCAAATTTTCACACAATGAGCACTACCTTGTCAATGCGTGAATGTGGTAGCATTGACAAGGTAGTGCTCATTGTATCAAAAAATTCCTCAAATAAATGGGGTCTCACGGTGATGTACATCAATGTTAGACCCTAGTTCTTTGAGGCATTTTTTCATACAACGAGCACTACCTTATCAATGCATCAATGTGGTAGCATTGACAAGGTAGTGCTCACTGTATGAAAAAATTCCTCAAAGAAATGGGGTCTCATGGTGATGTGTGTACTGAGACCCCATTTCTTTGAGGCATATTTTCATACAATGGGCACTACCTTATCAATGTGTCAATGTGGACACATTGACAAGGTAGTGCTTGTTGTATGAAAAAATGTCTCAAATAAATGGGGTTGACAATATAGGATTGAGGGATTAGGTTTATGATTTTTAAGGTTTGATGGCTCAAGGGTTAAGGGATTATGGCTTTAAAGGTTGAGCAATTAGGGTTGATGGTATAAGGTTGGGGGTATAGGGTTGAAGTATAGGTTTTAGGGTCCAATGTATAGGATAGAGGTATGAGAATCTAGGATTGACCTAGTTTAATGTATAGGTTAGAGGGTTGAGAGGTTAAGGGTTTAAGGGTTTAAGGGTTGAGCGTTGATGGTATAAGGTTGAGGGTAAATGGATAAGGGTATAGGGTTGATAGTATAAGGTTGAGGGTCCGATGTATAGGCTAGAGGTCTAAGAATAGAGGGTCGACCTAGTTTAATATATAGGTTAGAGGGTGTAAGGATTAAGGGTTTAAGGGTTGACAATTTAGGGGTCAAGGGACTAAGGTTTTAAGGGATGAGGGATTAAGGGTTTAAAGGTTTAAGGGTTGAGGGTTTAAGGGTTGAGGAATTAAGGGTTGAGGAATTAAGGGTTGAAGATTTAAGGGTTGAGGGATTAAGGGTTTAAGGATTGAGGGTATAAGATATAGGGTTGAGAGAGAGAGAGAGGGAGAGAGGGAGTTGGATAGACCTAAGAGAGAGAGAGGGATATGGAGAGATAGGGTGTGTGTGTGTGAGAGAGAGACCAAATATCACCAGGAGACCCCATTTCTTGCACCCATTTTTTCAAACAGACCACTATGTTCCCAATTTCACCAAATTAGCAAGCTAGTGGGCCCAATAGCTTGCTAATTCTTGGACCCATTTCTTAAAATAGGCCATGTTACATTGCTAATTTCATTGAATTGGAAAGCTAGTGGGACCCATTGTTTCAAATAGGTCAAGTTAAATTACTAATTTCACCAAATTGGCAAACTAGTGGGCCCACTAGTTTTCCAACTTGGTGAAATTTGCAACATAGTGGCCTATTTGAAAAAATGGATCCAAGAAATGGGGTCTCCTTATGATGTAAATCATCATGAGACCCCATTTCTTGGACCCATTTTTTCAAATAAGGCAAATTAGGTTGCCAATTTAACCGAATTTGCAAGCTAGTGGATGCACTAGCTTGTCAATTCAGTGAAATTGACAATGTGGTAGGTTGTTAATTCAGTGAAATTGGGAACATAGTGGCCTTTTTGAAAAAATGGGTCTAAGAAATGGGGTCTCTTGATGATGTAATTCACTGGGAGACCCCATTTCTTGGACCTATTTTTTCAAACCAGCCAAGGTAGGTTGCCAATTTCACCAAATTGTCAAGCTAGTGGGACCAATAGCTTGCTAATTTGGTTAAATTGGAAACCTAACTTGGCCTGTCTGAAAAAATGGGTTAGGGAATGTCAATTTCATGAAATTAGCAAGCTAGTGGGCATGTTTGAAAAAATGGATCCAAGAAATGGGGTCTTCTGGTGATGTAAATCATCAGGAGACCTCATTTCATCACTAGGAGACCTTATTTCTTCGACCCATTTTTTTAAACAAGCCAAGTTAGGTTCCCAATTTCACCGAATTAGCAAGCTATTCGGCCCACTAGCTTGCCAATTCGGTGAAATTGGCAACCTAACATGGCCTATTTGAAAAAATGGGTCCAAAAATGGGGTCTCCCAGTGATTTACATCATCGGGAGACCCCATTTCATGTACCTTTTTTTTCAAATAGGCCACTACATTCCCAATTTCACTAAATTAGCAACCTACTACATTCCCAATTTCACCGAATTGGCAAGCTAGTGTGCCCACTAGCTTGCCAATTCAGTGAAATTGGCAACCTAACTTGGCCTATTTGAAAACATGGGTCCATGAAATAGGGTCTCCCAGTGATTTACATCACTAGGAGACCCCATTTCTTGTACCCACTTTTTCAAATAGGCCGCTACATTGCCAATTTCACCAAATTGGCAAGCTAGTGGGCCCACTAGTTTGTCAATTTGGTGAAATTAGTAATGTAACTTGGCATGTTTGAAAAAATGGGTCCCACTTAGCTTGCCAATTTAGTGAAATTTTCAATGTAACTTGGCTTGTTTGAAAAAATGGGTCCAAGAAATGGGCTCTCATAGTGATTTACATTATTAGGAGACCCCATTTCTTGGAGCCATTTTTTCAAAGGGCCACTACGTTCCTAATTTCACTGAATTAGCAAACTAGTAGGCCCTGTAGCTTGCCAATTCTATGAAATTGGCAACGTAATGGCCTATTTGAAAAAATGGCTCCAATAAATGGGGTCTTTAGGTGATGTAAAGCACCAAGAGATACATCACCAGGAGACCCCTTTTAATAGACCCATTTTTTTCAAATAGGCCATTACATTGCTAATTCAATGAAATTGGTAACCTAACTTGGCCTATTTGAAAAAATGGGTCCAAGAAATGGGGCCTCCTGGTGATTTACATCACTGGGAGACCCTATTTTACCCTATTTCTTGGACCCATTTTTTCAAACAAGCCAAGTTAGGTTGATAATTTCACTGAATTGGCAAGCTAGTGGGCCCACTAGCTTGCCAATTCAGTGAAATTGGCAACACAGTGACGTGTTTTAAAAAATGGGGTCTTCCGATGATTGAAAAAATGGGTCTAAGAAATGGGATCTAAAATGGGTCTCTTGGTGATGTATCAAAAGACCCTATTTTTTGGACCCATTTTAGCACCCATTTCTTGGGCTCATTTTTTCAAACAGGCCACTACGTTCCCAATTTCACCAAACTGGCAAGCTAGTGGGTCCACTAGCTTGTGAATTAAGTGAAAGTGGCAACCTAACTTGGCCTGTTTGAAAAAATGGGTCCAAGAAATAGGGTTTCTTGATGATTTACATCTTTAGGAGACCCCATTTCTTGGAACGATTTTTTCAAATAGGCCACTACATTGCCAATTCCACTGAATTAGCAAGCTAGTGGGCCCACTAGCTTGTCAATTCAATGAATTTGGCAACCTGACTTGGATTTTTTGAAAAAATGGGTCCATGAAATGGGGCATCCTGGTGATTTATATCACTGGGAGACCCCATTTCTTGGACATTAAAAAAAAAAGATCAGTATGTTTCCAATTTCATCGAATTGGCATGCTAGTGGGCTAGTGGGTCCACTAGCTTGTCAATTCAGTGAAACTGGCAATGTAGTGGCCTATTTGAAAAAATGGACCCATTGTTTTAGACAAGCCAAGTTAGGTTGTCAATTTCATTGAATTGGAAAGCTATTAGGCTCCCTCTCTATCTCTCCTTCCTTATATACTTCTCTCTATCTCTTTCCATCTCTACCTCTCCCTCCTGCCTTCCCTCTCCTTCCATCCCTCTCCTTCCATCCTTCTCTACTAGATATATATATATATATATATATATCTCTCTCTCTCTCTCTCTCTCTCTCTCTCTCTCTCTCTCTCTCTCAAACCCTAATCCATATACCCTATAAACTTAACCTTAAACCTTCAACCCATTACCCTCAACCCTATACCTAATATCCTCAACCCTAATCCCTTTACCCTATAAACTTAACCTTATACCTTCAACCATGTACCTTAAACCATAAACCCTACACCCTCAAGCCTCATACCTATACCCTATACACTTAACCCTCATCTCTCTTCCTCCCCTCTTCTCTCTCTCTATCTCACTTCTCTCTCTCCGTCTCCCTCCCTCTTTTCCTCTCTAATGCTTATACCTAATACACTTAACATTATACCCTCAAACCCACATTCAACCTTGTAACCTAAACCCTCAACCCTATACCCAATACCCTTAACCCTATACCAAATATCCTAAACCCTAATCCATATACCATATACGGTCCAATATACTAAACCCTAATGCCTATACCTTATGTACTTAACCATATACCCTCAACCCTGAATATTATCACTCAAACCTCAAACTTATACCTTAAACCCTAAATCCTACACCTTCAACCCTCATCCCTATACCCTATACCATTAACCTTATACCCTAAACCCTGAACATAATACCTTAACCTTACACTCTTAACCCTTAATCGTATACCTTCTACCCTAAACAATACACCCTAAATCCTATACCCAATATCCTAAACCTTAATCCCTATACCCTATACACTTTAACCTTATACCCTCAACCCTATACTTAAATCCTCAACCCTACATTCAACCTTGTAACCTAAACCCTAAACCCTAAACCCAATACCCCCAACCCTATATTGAATATCCCAAACCATAATCCCTATACCCTATACAATTAACCCTATACCCTCAACCCTAAACACTATCCCTAAACCATATACCTTAGACCCTCAACCCTAAACCATCATCCCTCATCCCTATAACATATACCTTCAACCTTATACCCTAAACCTTAAACATTATCCCTCAACCCTATACTCAAACCCTAAACCCTACATTCAATCTTGTGCCCTACACCCTAATCCCTAAACCTATTACCCTCAACCCTATAAACAATATCCTAAACCCTAATCCTTATGCCTTATGCACTTAACCTTATACCCTTGAAACCCTGAACACTAGCCAACCCTCAATCCAATCCCTTAAACCCTAAAATCTACACCCTCATCCTTATACCCTATACCTAAAGATTATACCCTAAACCCTTAAAATTATCCCTCAACCCTTAATCCTATAATTAAACCCTAAACCCTACATTAAACCTTGTACCCTAAAACTTGAACCCTAAACCCAATACCCTCAACCCTATACCCAATATCCTAAACCCCAATCCCTATGCCCTATATACTTAACCCTATACCCTCAACCTTGAACACTATACCTCAAACCTCAACCCTATACCTTAAACCCTAACCCCTACACCTTCAACCCTTATCCCTATACCCTATACCCTCAACCTTATAACATAAACCCTCAACATCATCCCTCAACCCTATACTTAAACCCTAAACCCTACATTCAACCATGTACTCTAAACCCTAAACCCTAAACCCTCAATCCTAAACCTAATACCCTCAAACCTATACCCAATATTCTAAACCCTAATCCCTATACCCTATACACTTATCCCTATACCCTCAACCCTCAACCCTATACCTTAAACCCTAAACTCTACACCCTTAACCCTCATCCCTATACCCTATACCCTCAACCTTATACCCTAAACCCTGAACATTATCCCTCAACCCTATACTTAAATGAAAAACCCTAAACTCTCAAGCCTTAACCCTATACCTTATACCCTAAACCCTACAATTCATACTACATATTCATGATCTGACATTCCAATTAAAAGACTATGGAGAAGAGGGGCCCCTACAATTCTATGGGCGGTGGATTGCTAATCCGTTGTACAGACTATCCGTACCAAGGAGGGATCCCTTTCTCTCCGTTTAGTCACTTGAGATGAATCCTGCTACCCATGTTATAGATGCAACTTATTATCCATTGTTCCTATTCTTGCAAATTTTGCAAAGTGGGCATGTTATTGCCACATCTCTATGCTCAGCAATAGATATAACCCTCCCTGATAAATAATTGGCAATATTTTAATGTCTGTTCCAAACAATATACTACATCCCTACCCGACAATAGATATAACCCAGAATTGCAATGATTATAAAATAAAGATGCAGTATTGCAATGAGTAGAAAATAAATATCTAGGATTGTTTCCTCCCACCCATCGCTACGGGACACGAGACGTTGAATCCGCAGAGAAGTGTGCATTATGGATGAAATGGAGATTCTTCCTTTCAGCGCCCTGCTGATGACGAAGGAGATTGATCGACTCATTAATTATGGGTGGAGCAACTATAGTTTCCCACCCACCCGCACCTACTATTCTAAGGGCATGAGGCCCTTTCTTTCATCCATTCCAGATGTGCGGGCGAGGCTTAGGCACGTTGAATAGAGTATGGTAGGGTGACCCATTTGTTACAGCTGGAACAACAGTGATGGAGGATAGGACACAAGCAGGTTCGGCTCCGGGCTTTCTCAGTTATTCCCTCTTCTTGGTACCCACCACTTATCAATGTAGAGATTCTAGACTGCCGGATTGAAGGGCACTACCTCTTTTTGTATAGGAGCCTCGGCTACAGCAGCATTGGTCGAAGGAACATTCACTTATTCATTAGTGGCCTTATCCCATCCCAGTCATTATGCCCATCTATCTCCTCCCACCCCAAATGAATTCCATCCAATGCAAGCCCATCCCACCCGCCCTCACCCCCCTCTCTACTGATTCCCACTGTCGCGACCGATGAGTACTTCCTGCTATTGGCCGGACGAATAAAATGAATACTCTTCTGCGGTTGCCCTACTATTCTAATGGGCCTTGAAGCAAGCGATTAAAGAAACAAAAGGGATGCGAGCTCGGCCTGTAGGGCAGAATGCTAGAGAGAGGAATGCGAATCAAGAATGCTGCGCTCCCTCGACTACTATAGATGGAGGAATGCTTAGAATACGAGAATGCTGTTACAAGACTCCTTGCCCTATCTAGAGTAGGGGGTTGGACAACAGGCACCCGCCAATGATTGATAGGGGTTCATCCGTAGGGCGCCCGAAGCTTCGCTCTCAAGCCCTCTCTCCAACGATGCTATGATCCCGAAGCCCAGGCACCTAAGGAATTTGCAAATGAGGTGCAACCAGCTAGAATGAATTTCTTATCCCCGAGAACAGCAGGTTGAGCGCAATCAATGCTATCTCCCAGGTCAATTTCTCGCCCTCGACCAGCAATAGTTCCCCACCCAACTATAGGGGTGGGTGGGAGGCTAGCCGATTGGGAAGCAGGGTGGGCCCCCCAGGGGGGTGGGAGGATATAGAGTACGCCAGGCCCTACAATAATCTATCGACTACCATAGAATAGTAGGGGCCCTATGCACCACCCGGCAAGGGGAATCTTAGTTCAAACCCTCTATCTCTATGGACGTAATAACGATGCATCCATATCATGTATAGAAGAAATCTCAGTCAAGCCCCACCTTTATCGAGTAGGGCTATCTATATATAGTAGAGTGTAGGGCCCCTACTATTGGTTGCGAGCACATAAATGATTTCATAGAAACGTCTGTAACTAGCCCTACTATTCTATGGGGTCAGCTTATTCCAAATTATATGCGAGTATGGTCGATCCTGACCCCATCGACCCATTCGCCTTAGGGCATGGTCGGCCCTACTATTCTATGGAGCGGGCGAGTGGGAGGCCCCTACAATTCTATGTGGGTTTCGGGGGGGTGGGAGGCCCTTTCTGGGATGGGTGGGAGGGTGATTGTTGCGGGTGGGGGGACAAAAGGGGTTGCCACCCACCCCTGGGCGAGTATGTTCGGTGGGTAAGACACATATGGTCGGTGAGCGAAGCTCTGGTGGGGTCTGCTACATCTCTATATCCTCCCACCCCCCCGGCTAGAAGCTAGGGTTCACGGTGGGAAAAGCCCGAGATGGTGCACCGGCGGATAGTGGGGTCCACCTTAGATGGTGGGGTCTTGCAGTCGAGTGCCAGTTATATATCCTAGATGACTTTGAACCCAAGGGCAGCAACCTACCTACGTGAGTTATAGGGATACAGGGTGAGTAAACCTATCCATTGAGTCAGCAACCGAGGCCAGGCTATAATGGGGCTTGGGGGCGGGTGGGAGCCCCCCCGCTTCAGTAGATTAGTTGTTTCAGCTCCAGCATAGATATAGATAGGCCATCAGTCGTATCACGTATATAACATGATGTAGAATCATGATGATGTTGACCCCCTCTATATCTATATCTAGATCTATTCATAAGTGGTAGGGGAAGGAGTTAGGGTCTCCTCCCAGTGCTGCCCTAGAACCCATGTCTGATCCCCTCTCTCATCCCTAGTTAGCTCCAAACTCCTCCCCCAGTAGGCCCGGAAGGCCCGATCCCAGACACATCCAAACAAAGACGGGCAGTAGTTATTCATTCGTGTTCCTTACCCCTTAGGGGCCTACCCGGCCTTACTCGAATCACCATATCTTCTCAAGCTGCTGTATCAGTATTCGTGATCAATGGATGGTAATAGCGATCAGTATCTGTCCCAGGATCGGGTGGTGGGCGCACAAGAGCAGGGATTCAGATTCCCTGTCAACTCGTTACCACTGCCCTTACAATCAGTTTACTCTGATTCATTCGGGTAGGGGCGCATATGGGCCACCATACATATCCCACCCTAGCCTTCCTCTGGATCAGATGTGATTCCAATCTGGACCTGGTAGGGAGAGATTGAACAATAGCCCGGGACTGATAAGCCCCATCTACACCTGTGCCAAGAGTTTGTTTTCGGAGTTCTAACTGGATCTGCTCAATCCACACCCCTGAAACGTGGATGGAGCTGTTACATATAGTGGTGCTCCCTTGGGAACCGGGGTGCCCTGTAGGGGCAAGAGCTTGTTGGTTCTCGCATCCATGCCAGTTCTGGATCGAGCGGCAATGATAGATCGCGGAAGAGGTAGGAATTTCATTAGTAGCGGAGGCTCGGTACCAGGGTTCATCGAGGGGAGCATAGCCTATTCTGGGTGGGGAACCGGTATCGCAGCAACTTGGGCCCGCCATCGAGCAGCATCGGCGTGAATGGTTCTGAATCATCTGATGTATCAGCACTGGAACCGGCGTCCCCGTCACCACTCCAGGCAACCTTCAACGGCCTGCGTCGGGCACTGTCCCCCAGCGTCATAGGCATCCGATCAAATGAATTCGACTATTTGTTCATCCCCGGCAATGGAAACACTTGTTCCCAGTTGTTCGACCTCTCCCTCCCATCTGCCTCCCACTTGGATGAAGGTTGGGCAAACCCTCGGGGGGCGTCAGTTCGTCGGGACTCCCTTATATCGGTTCCTTCTGTTGTTGTTGTGGAATAGCCTTAACCACCCACCCAACGGAGAGGGACCCTAAAATTCTATGGGTTTGGGTTGGGTGGGCCCAATAATATGAAAGAAGGGGGCCTTCATGGTGGGTGGAAAGTGACGGGGGACGGGAAAGCCCCTACCCGGTGTTGGGTGGAAGCGGTGGAAGCGCACCAAACCTACCTAGCACTCTTTACGGCTTAACCACCCCACCTATCATGCTTCTCAAACGGGGCCCTACAAAGATGCGAAAGATTGCCCACTCCCCACTCCTGCGCCTTAGAATAGTAGGGTCCCCCCACTACTATAATTGGGCATGTTACATATAGATTTCTGATTAATTATAGTAGTGGGGCCCCTACTATTCTAAGGTCAATCTTAGCCTCAAATTAGGCCCTTTCCCCCCTACAATTCTATGGGCTCCCACCTGCCCCCAAGAGAATTATAGCCTGGGGTTCATGGGGGGCACTTACTTTCCGAGTGGGGGGGAGATATAGGGTGGGGGCCCTTATTGCCGGTCCTCCTTCCCTTGGCTCAGTAACGGAATCGGGTCAAGCGGGTTTCATCCCTCCAGATCTGCCTTGCCCTAAAATTCTATGGCTAACCCAACTCCGTCTCCTCTATCTAATGATCTCGTTCCTCAGCCTGGGAACCTTCTAGTCCCACCCAACCTTGGCAACCTCCCCACCCGCCCTACTATTCTAAGGCTCGTTGATCTGAATCAGGATCATGCTTAGAATAGTAGGGTAGGTGACCAAGTTTGACTTCATTGGCTATCACCCTCAACAGGCCACCCCTATCTAGCCCTAAAATTCTATGGCGACGAGTTGGAGTCTGTCGATTAAGTGGGATTCCTCAACCTGCCCAAAGGTGTGGGGAATCAGAGCTATTTATTCATATGAGTGGACATCAGAAGCAAGTGGAGCTAGCTATCTATTGGGTGGAGTCCTTTCTCGCAACCAACAAGGGCCCAAGGATCCGGAATGAGGAAGTGTTAGCGGGTCCCTCCCGCCCAGATAAATGGATCGACAAACTAACTATACATGCTCCCTCACTCGAATCGTAGGCCATAGGGGGAGAAATAATAATAATGATTCGATACGATTTGAGACAGAAGATTCCAGATGTTCCCTATAGCCTTTTTTCCATTCATTGAGATGATTTCACTAGGGTGGAGCTAGGGTTTACTAGCCATTTCAGTGCTTGGAATTCCCAATCAGACAGGTACAAGTGGACATGAGAGGTGGAAGGGAGATGACAAGAACAATGATTGGTAGAGACGTGGATGAGAACAATTCAGGTAGGCTTAGTTGTTAATACGTAGACAATAATCGATTAGGGTGGGCAGGTAGACGATGTTGGGGGTAGTTAAGTCCTCTATTCCTGCCTACCTCTCCTGACCCGGTTGGTTTTATTTATTTCATATATATATTTTCCCTAAAAGATGACAGGAAGAAAGAAAAATAAAGAAAAGAGGAAGAAAAATAAATTCAATGTAGACGAAAACATGAGCATGTTATAATGTGTTTGTGTTTTGTCAATGCATACACAAAATGTGAGCACATTATAATGCACTCGCATTTTTTTAAATCATTCAAATAACGTGAGCATGTATAGCACACTCACATTATATCTTTATTTGGGAATCCCCAAGCCTTAGGCTTGGTATTTTCCTTAAAATGCCAACCCAAAGCCTTGGAAGGCCTTGCCAATGACCAAAGATGTGTTTTTGCAAATTCTATAATATTTCACATAACTGGGTTCATTCTCACTATCAAGATTGTACATGTTTCAATTTCAAACAAATCGAACACCTAGGTAGTGTTAGGCTCTCTCTTAGCTATCCAATGATGTAATTTTTTTCACTTTTTGACAATGTTAAGCTTTTGATCTATAGTTTCTTTTGTTTATGTGTCTCTTTTTTGGCAAAAAGTAGTGTTTGATTTTTTTTTGTTATAAATTAACCATTTATCAAAATTACAAATAAATTACATTTTTAGAAACTAGACTCCATTCTACAAATATTAAAAAAAATTTAAAAAAATCAATTAGTTTCTAAAATTTATAGGGGTACCACGACCAAAATTATGTTTTTCAGGAAGTGCCCACTTTGAAAATTAGTAAAAAATCAAATATTCATTAAAAAATTATATGAAATATTCATTAAAAAATTATATGAAATATTCATTAAAAAATTATTAAAATTGTGCATCAAATATAGACTATTAGCTAATTTCTCACTTAAGTGATTTTAAAAATACTAAAAAAATGTTCATTGTGCTATGTTCCCACAAAAGTTGCAATGTTATGTTTTTCTAACAAAAACAACACCAATTTTTGTGGGCCCCTCTTTTGAACCCCTTAATCCAAACCATTTTCAAAATAAATTATATTTTAGAAAGTAGATTCAGAGCACTACAATCCTTGTTATTGTTGCATCTCAAAATTTTGAGTGCAACTATCCCCAATTTTACATCCACGGTCAGTATTTCCTGATTTCAAAAAAACGTGGCCACTTAAATCACCTTTTTGGCCCCCCATCCTTTTGCACTTACCCTATAGATGTCTACATATATAAAAACAATTAAAACGAAGTGTTTATACATGTCCATGTTCTGATAAATATGATAGGCTAAAGAAAGAAAGCTTTATCAAAGTCTAGAGAGTCTGACTGATGCCAATTTTTACTTGCTAGAAAATTAATGAGATGATAACTATAATGGAACAGTATCATAAATAAGAAAGTTTAAGGCATTGCTTTCCTTAGGGGGGCATTGCCATTGTTTAGTCAAATGCAAGGAAAAATTATCTAATCCAATCAAATCACCTTTGGCAACATAATCACAGCCAGTGCTAACATGGGAGTTCTAGAAGACAGTAGGGACTTGGATGACATGTATGCAAAATGTGTAAGCATAAATAAGGCACATGAACTACTTTATAAAATGCCTTGAAGAAATGTGATCTCATGGATTTCATTGACTACACAGTATGCATGAAATACATATACTGAAAAGGCCTTCAAAATTTTTAAGCAAATTTAACTATCACAAGTAAAGCCAAATTTATTAACCTTTGCCAACTTCCTCCCTGCTTGTGCCAAACTGGGAACTTTAGAACAAGGTATGGATGTCCATCATAGCATAATTGAGAATAGATTTTTGTTAAATGTTATTGTAGCTACCTTGGCATACATATATGCAAAACATGGAGGCGCAAACAAGGTGAGAAAACTGCTTGACAAAATACCTCAAGAAATGTTAACCTGTAGCCAAGGCACGTAAGTTGTTTGAAAAAATGCCTCACCAAATGTGGCATCATGAAATGCAATGATTGTTGGCTACACACAAAATGACATTCTTATGGAGGCTTTAAGGCATTTCAAATAAATGCCTCAAGGAAATGCAGTTTCATACATTGAAATTATAGTAGGATATGCAAAAATTAGTTTGGTTAAAAAGGAGTGTCTTTGTTAGGATAAACCTCATATGGTTCAATAGACACATTATTTAAATTCTATGATCTTTCAATGGAAAATAGTCTAAAAGAGATATTTATAATGCACTCTGATATCTATTGTAGCTTCCATTGGGAGAAATGTAAATAATACATTATACATATGGAGGGATTGAAAGAACTCTTGTCAAAAAGCTTTCAAATCAAACTACAGGTGAGTTTGGTAAATTAATTGCTGACATAGAGACCAAGGAGTTCCTATATTTCAAAGACAAACCAAAAATTCATGTCAGTGATTATATAAACTACATAGTTTATATTTTTACTCTAGATATGTTACAATGCAGATTTTTATGCCTACGCCTAAGAAATAAAGGTATTTCCAGTGTCTGTCTAGCTTTGAATCATTGAAGTTTTCATCATGGCTAGTTTAAAAAGAGTTTATCATATTAGACGAAGATCTCTCTTAACCCCATTGGTGGGAAAGAAGAAATACATGCTCTTCTCACTACCTAAAACAATATAATACTTAAAACTAAAACAATAGAATAACCAATCTTTGACTTTGATTTGAAATATGTTTGTAGAAAATGTTGGTCTGAATATAAATAATCCTAGGAATACAGATGTTGTATTATCTAATTTTAAAATCTGAAATTCTAAACAACACTTCTATTTAAAGATTTCTAAACCCTGTTACACTTGGTAGAACAATATTAACCTCCTTATAACTCCCTCAATGAGGGTAACTTTCTATTTACCAAAAAAACATCCAAAGATAGATAGCTAACACAATAGGGTCTACATATATTATTCTATCGACGCATTCCCTGCACCCCCTCTTGGTGCAAGTGCTAGTATAATTACGTTGAAAGGTGTTTAATGCAATGGCATTGTATCCGTGTACATCGAAATTAATTAAAAAGCATATTCAATTCAGCTCAAAACAAATAAAAAAGCATATGCAATTCGACTAGATGGGTGTACGCATAAATTGGCTGCCCTAAGCGGAACACACTTATTGGATAAATGTGAATTTGAGCATCGATGACAAATCAGCCTTCAAGTTTCTAGAGGAAGTTCGTGTCAGTTATCAGCGATAAAATGAATTAAAATGCAAACTCTGGACAAAGAAAAAACATTAAAAATCACGGATTTAAAAAAACCAACATAATCTAATGATCCAAATTCCACGTGCCAGTTATGAAAAATAATTTATTTGCAGGGAAGAAGAATTCTTTGAAGTGAAAGAAAAGATGATTTTAATAAAATAAGCATGCAACGCTAAAAAAAAATAAAGAAAGAGATTAAGAAAAAAAACACACAGGTTTTTAGATTTAAATCCCAAGAAGAAAAAGCACAATTCAAATTCAAGTAAACAAAGACAAACGCGGCTCAAACGTTCAACAAAAATTTTCAGCAAAACTTCAAAGAACTTTGAACTTTGTTATTTTTTTCTCAGGCTACGAGCTGGATATCTTCCCCTAGGTGCTTTCAAATGAGTTGTCTGTAATTGATTTTTCTCTAACTTCAAACACAATTGAGGTTATGACCAGACAATATATCTATTATATATTTTAGGCATTCTTATGGAAATCTACAATCTATTTCCCATAGCCAATGAATTTTTGGCTAGAATAATTTTCTTGGGTGTTCAGAGTCACAAGGCACCTGCAATTTATTTTAATATATTTACAAACACAACATATATCTTTTAAAAATTGTAAGGACTCTTGGGTGCATGCAAATTTATTTAGTTTAACTTCCTTTACATTATTAATCAATTGATTTTTGGGTTTCTTTCCTATGTGCAGATTTGATCTACAGAAATGGACCAAGATACATAGAGAATTCAGTCATTTAATTTCAGTCTTCAATTCCACGTGGGTATAATAATTTTGTTTGCAATAAAATGATCAACCAATTGTTTTTTGGGTTTCTTTTGTTGTTTATTTACAAACAGAGGATATATTTTTTAGAATTTGTAAGGACTCCTGGGTGCATATAAATTTATTTAGTTTAATTTTTTTTACATGATTAACCAATTGATTTTTGGGTTTCTTTCTTATGTACAGAAATGGGCCAAGATAGATAAAGAATTTGGTCATTTCAATCTCCAATTCCCCGTGGGTATAATAATTTTGATTTCAATAAAATGATCAACCAATTGATTTTTGGGTTTCTTTTGTGATTTCTTTTCCTAATCACTCTTGCTTGTAGGTTTGATCTACAGAAAAGGGCCAAGAAATACAGAGAATTTGGTCATTTTAGCCTGCTATTCGACGTGGATTTTATAATTTTGTTTGCAATATGGGTATGTACTCAAATTTCTGGATCATTTTTTTTCTTCGTAAATTTTTCAAATTATTATTATTTGATGTTTCCAGCATTTTCAACATGCTTGCTTTTATGAGTTTTCTTTTCCTTTTATCTTTTTTATTTTTTTGATCAACCTTGGGTTTACTTATAACTGGCATTGTCATTGAGTATTTTGTGGATTTATTATTTACCCAATTTGATGTATCCTTTCAATCTTAAGGAGAAAGCGTGAGAGGTAAGGGTTTGAATTCTCCTACCTTAAATATATTTTGCTGGGAATTTTTAGCTATTTTGGATATCAAAAGAGATTAGTCATACCGAATGGTCAACGAATGGGCAGAAATGGTTAATCTTTCAAGTAGGTTGAATGTGATTGCAATTTATAGGGAAGAGTGTCCAACACAACGTGAGTGGTGATTTCATTTTTTCTACTTCTTTAGTTGTCACAAATTGTTTAGGTGAGATTAGATTTGTTGAGATTATTTATCAATTACAAGAAAATTACTATCAAAATTATTAAATAATTCTACATTTACTATATTCTAGCCTACATTCAATCTACACAATATAATTCTATTGAAAATCAATAAAGAATACAAATTTAAAAGAAAAACATTCTCACGGATTTTCCCATTGTTGCGCCAAGTTTTACAGTAATTGGAGGAAGAGTGAATGGAATAAGGACGTGTCATGTTTCAACAGCAAAACTATTCAAAGCAATATCGCTCTTATTAAATATTCCTTTTCAATGGTACTATCTGTTGAGAGGCAACTATGAAAGTGAACGGTTTGGTTGTTCTTGATCATCTTTGCAGTATGATTTACAGTTATGTTTGTCTTATGGCACTATTATAATTCGTTGCTCAAAAAAGATGGATAATTCAGAGCAGTAATTGTTACCATGTTTGTAGTTTTTAGCACAGCATGTTGCAATGTTGTTTGGCTTCATACTTTGAAGGTGGCATCGTCTGGAACCCAATTCATTCCAGTTGTTGAGTCTACGTTGCTGTTGGTAGCACCAGAGTTGGAACCAAGCTATGGATTGCATGATCAATAGATAACCTTATTTATCATAAGTTAAGTATGATGAAAGCTTAATACGTTTTTTAATTAGATAACCTTGTGATATAGGAATTTTAATGAACTTATGAAATACCTAGACATTTTGGTTTCTTATAATTCTAGTACTGAATACAAATTCAATCTGAATCAGACATCACTTTGCGGGGCTAAATTTGTAGGAAACAGTTTTCACCTTTATATTTCAAAGTGTACAAACTTTCCTAGTTTAGGGTTTTGAGGGATAGGGAGATGACAATGTTCTTAAATATTTCTTCTGTCAATATTTGCACTGCAATTTAACTCTACGGGATTTCTTAAGAGCTTTACTGGCTACAGTGCGTGTTCTCTGCTCCTTGGGAACCAGTCGATCGATTTCGTTGTCTAGCGATTGTGCCTCCTCCAGCGGGGACTCCCCCTCCTACTGCAGTTCTTTCAGGTGCCTTGTCCAGAAATCCTCTATCCGTAAAGCACTACGCCAGCTATCCGTTTCAGGTCTCTGGTCATTAACCACTGTAATAGCCCACCTACAATTGATAAGCGCCCAGGCTATCAAAATGAATATAGATTGCACAATAGTGGCGGCGAACTTGGACTTTTTTGTTTCAACTGGATTTTTTTTGTCCATCTAAATTTTTCAGTTTCAACATCCGAAGTTTGGATTTTATGAAGGCCCTTCAAAGAGTTGTTAACTAATACATCCCAAATATACCTCGCTAAGTTTTTCTAACATTTATAAGAATGTATCTCTTTCGGCGTTATGTATAGAGATTTTATATAAAGCTATATGTACCAATTACTTCTAGAATATTATAAAAGAGGAAAAAAATAAAGTGTAATGGTACATTATGATCACAGAAGGAGATTTGAATAAGAAATTAAGACCCCACTCGTCTAGGAAATGAAATAAATATGCCTTGCAAGGTAATTCAACTAGATCAAATGAGCTTGAAATAGAACACATGAATCGGTCCACCATATGGGCTTGAACAAAGGCATAGGCCGAGGTACATGACCAAGATCATTACAAGGCCTGTGAGATGATTTAGCAAGAAACATAGAGGTTAACTTAACATAATATGGAGCCCTTTTTAAGATTTCTAAGACCGATAATCAACACAAAGGGTTACAAGACAACAACGAAGTGCCATATTTAGGTTATCTCAGATCGGCTATCAACAAGCTCAAAGCAATTACCAATGAGAGCTTTCTTTGAAGGTCAAGTATGGAAAGGCCGTCCAATCAAAGCATAATTGAAAGGGGAAAATTTATCAGGAATTACAGTTGATAAGGCTTTGGTAATCACGTATGCAAATTTGGAAGCATAAACGAGTTGTGAAAGCTAATTAATAGAATGACTCAAAGAGAATCGATCTCATGGACTGCAGGGATTGCAAGATATGCATAAAATGGGTTTATTGAAGAGGTTTAGAAACTTTTAACACAATGCAATTGGCAATATTAAAACCAAATTCTGCAACCTGTTTCAGCATCCTTTTGCACTGTGCTAAAATAGGAGATTTGGAATAGGGTATGGACATCCATCGAAGGATAAAGGCACAAGCGTTTTGTTGGATATTGTAGTTCTAACTGCCACGATAGTTATTTATGCTAAATGCAGAAGAAATAGATAAGGTATGTGAATTGTTTGACAAAATGTCACAAGAAAAGTTGTCTTCATGACTGCAATGTTCGCAGGATATGCCCAAAATGGATTTATTGAAAAGGCCTTCAGAAACTTCCAAGTAGATACAATGCCAAATTTTGCGCCCTTTTCCAGCACCCTCCTTGCCTGTACCAAAAAGGGAGCTTGCAACAGGGTATGAATATCCATCACATATAAAGGGCAGAAAATATTTTTTCAAATGTTGCCACTGCAACTACCCTAATAAACATGAATGTGAAAGGTGGGTGCATAAATAGGGCGTGATAGTTGTTTAACAGCATGACTAAGAAATGTGGTCTCCTGAACAACACGATTGTAGCATGTGCACAAAATGGATTTACTAAAAGGCTTTAGAATTTACTAGCAATTGTATTTGACAAGAATAAGATCGTACTCCACAACCTATGCTAGTATCCTGCCTAACCATGCCAAAATGAGTGCTCTGAAACAAGGGGTAGAGGCAATGCTCTAGCAGATGTATATAAAAAAATTTGTGTGCATAGACAAGGCACACAAACTGCTTGACAGAATGTCTCAAAGAAATGTTTGAAAACAAATGGAAGCAGAGACTAGGCACGTGAATTGTTTGATAGAATGCCTCATGAAAAGTGGTCTCAAGACTGTAATGATTGCAGGTTATGCGCAAGAGGTGGGTCTATTCAAAGGCTTTAGAAATTTTCAAGCAAAGCAACTGACAAGTGAAAAGAAATCCCAAAACTTTTTTCCGCAACCTACCTGCCTAGAAACCAAAATGACAACTTTGCGACAGGGTGTGCAGATTTGTGAAGGAATGAAAGAAAAAAAGAACAAGAAACAGCCATCCATGAAAAGAAAAACCCATTCCTTCATTAACAGATAACAACAGATTCATTTTAGAATGAAATACAACACAACAAATAAGGACATCGGGCAATGTATAAGTTCCATAAGTAAGATAGAATAAAACTCACTAAAACCATGGCCAAGAACTTACCTCAAGATTCAGCAAAATTTGTACCACAAAGGTTAAGACTCCACAACCTTTGCCAACATCCACTCGGCCTGGATCAATGACAGAGCTACCGATATAACACATAAGAACGACCAAAACTAGAGAGGAATAAACTCCAATTGTTGTATATTCCAACATATCCCTACCATGATGCCTTGCCCTCTAAACCAAGCCAAAGCAGTGTTAATTTCTATAACCAGCAACAGATTAATTGCACAATAAATTTAGAGAAAGAAATTTGATTTATAATATTTATAACAATTATCACAACTAGGTTAATTAACAACTAATAACAGTGGAAGAAAAACTAACAAGAAGCCAATCACAAAAAGACAATAGCACAGAATTACTCAGGAAACCCCAATGCGGGGAAAAACTTGCAAATGTTGGATCTTCTATTTAGCCTAACAACAAATTTTTCTTTTGAAAATACAATATGAGTTTGCTACAACAATCCTACATTTATAGAGCCTAGTTGCTTTACTTAGCATGCAAGAAAAAAATCTTTCCTTTCTTTTTTTGGCTTTAATTACACATAAAATCACTCTTGGATTTATCTTATCCTCACAAATTCGAAAACATTCTATTCAAGAATAAAAATATTGTTGCTAAAAATTCAACTCGAATTGTTTTAAAGCATATCCAACTCGAGTTGCTTTAAAACAACTCCACATCCCACCTTTCAAGCTACAAAAATCAACACTCTCTCTTAGCGAGGAAGGTGTTCTACACCACACCCAACTTGTCCCTAAAGAATTCAAACTTGCTCTTCATCAAGGCCTTTGTCAAGATATCTACTATATGTTTGTCCGTAGGAATGTAATTGAGCTTCACTATCCCCTTCTCCACACAATCTTTGATGAAGTGGTACTAGAACTCAATGTGCTTTGACTTGTCATGAAACACTAGATTCTTAGAGAGTTTGATACAACTCTAATTATCATAGTAAATGACTGTAGGATCTAGCTCCTGATCAAAGAGCCTAGCTAGAAGTTTCTGAAGCCAAATAGCCTCAAATGTAGCCATACTGGCTGCCATATACTTGGCATTTGCAGAACTCAATGCAACTGACTTATGTTTCCTATTGTACCAAGAGACTGCTCCTGATCTCAAACTAAAACTGCACCCTAAAGTGTACTTCTGATCAACTGTACTGCCTACCCAATCTGCATCAGTAAACCCCTCGAGCTTCACTCCATCCTGTTGAACATACTTCAACCCATAATCAATTGTGCCTTGGAGATACCTGAAAACATGCTTCAAAGAAATATAGTGCACACATTTAGGTTCCACCATAAACTGACTGAGTGAGTTCATTGCAAAACAAATGTATGGCCTAGTTTTGACCAGATACATAAGAGAGCCTATCAACTATCTATATAAAGTCGGGTTCACCGCCTCTAATCTAGAAGCATCAATATTCTTCCAATTGGTCACAAGTGGCGTTGACATAGGCTTATAGTTCTCCATCCTAAATCACTTCAAGATATCAAGTATTCCCTTGTCCAAGAAAATTTCTCCCTCTTTCTACCATAACTCCAATCCCATACAATAGTGCATCAACCCCAAGTCCTTCATCTCAAACTCTCCTACAAGATCCCGCTTGCAATGTGCTATGAGCTCCTCTAACCCTGTGAGAAATAAGTCATCAACATATAACACCAATATGAGAAGTTCGCCCTTCACCTGAACATAGTATAGGTTCAAATCCACCTCACTCTTGATGAAGCCCACACTCTCCAAGTAATTGTCAATATGTGAATACCATGCCTTGGGAGCCTACTTGAGTCCATAATTATAGTGCTCTTTTCAACCTACATACATGAGAATCCCTCTCATGTGATTCAAATCCTTCTAGCTGCTCTATGTAAATCTCTTCTTCAATCACTCCATTAAGGAAGGTCGTCTTTACATCCATCTGGTGAATCCTCCAACTTATTTGTAGTGCTATAGAAATGATAGCTCTTATGGATGAGTACCTAGATATTGGACCGAAAGTCTCATTATATTCGACTCCTTCCTTCTAAGAAAACCCCTTAGCCACAAATTGGGCTTTGAACTTTTCCACACTACCATCTGCAGCATGCTTAATTTTATACAACTATCTTGAGCCCACCACAGACTTATCTTCAGGTTTCGGTACTACCTCCCACACACTATTCTTCATGATAGAAGAATACTCTTCCACCATGGAATCCCTCCATACTTGGTGTTTGGATGCCTCTTGAAAGTTAGAAGGCTCTACATCAATTAATTCACTCATAAGTGCCACATACTTACAATAACATTTGGGAGCCCTTCTCTATCTAACTGAATCTTGAGGATCACCTACATATTCTTGAGCCTCTCTTAATGTCTACTCAGTTGTCTTGTTTCTCCTCTTCCCAGTAATAGGAATCTAACGTTGGGTGATCCCACAATAGTGGTTTACAATTTTTGGCCAAACTGGACACTGAAATTATTATTTTTAATTAAATCTTCACATTTGGGCACCTATAGCGGCTAAATCGTGAGGAATTTGAAGATGATACAAACTAGAGTCTCATCACATTTTGTCTGTAGATTCTAAAAAAAAATTTCAATCAAATTGTACTTCTTTTTCCATCTCCCATGAAAACTGGCTTTTTTTAGAAAATAGTATTTTTAAAAAGTGATGCACACTGTATAATGCATAACTTATTTTCTATGAATGATAAAATTCTAATTCTTTTGAATTTAGATTTGTAACTCTGATATCTAGTGCTTCCACTTGGTTAGATAGTTTTATTGAATACTTTTTTCTTAATCAAGTTTTGAAGTCAACCAATTACAATTCAGGACATCAAGTTGATTGTACAATGCATAAATTTTTGTATTTTTCTTTGTTGGACCCAAAGGCTTCAATCTCGTGCACTCATATTTTTCAAAAAAAAAATTTGATAATTTTCTATTTTTCCACATATGTAAAACAAAGACCTTTTATTTTCGAAACCTATGTTTAATAAAACTAAAAAAAAAATACATAATAAAACCAAAACATAAAAAAATTATATTCGTTGGATATCTCATTTCAAGACTACATAATAAAACCAAAACATAAAAAAATTATATTCGTTGGATATCTCATTTCAAGGACTACCTGATTCCAGTTGGGTTTGTGAAGATACCTCCATTTTCATCCTCAACCCGAGCTCCGAAGTGCCAAAATTTAAGTTTTTTTTGTGTCTCAAGGGGGGATGAAGAATAGGGCATTTAAGTGAACCCCTTCAAAGGGGTTCGCTCTGCTCAAACCCCTTTGCTATGCATTTTTTTTAATTTTTTGGTGGTCAACATTCAAAGGGGTTCGATCAAACTCTAGTTCGGGTGAACCTCTAATGGGTTCGCTTGAACCTATAGGTTCGTACGAACCCCCAAAATCACTTTTTTGCTTTAGGGTCATTTTTTGTGAGTTTTTTTTCCTCACTTGAATTGTAAACCACTATTGTGGCTTCACTCAACTTAGTAATTATTTTTTCCTCTGTCTAATCACCCTACTCAACTTGCTTGCTCTGCTCTCCAAATTTTGTGACTAAAGTTTGAGGAATTTGTGCTACCTCAACTGTGGCTGATTGTTCCTCCTCATTCATCAAGTTTCTTGACTTCTGAAGAGCCCTCTCTTCCTTGAACTTCACATCTCTATAAACCACTATTTTCCTGAGAGCAAAATGTAAATTCAATAATCCTTAGAAGTTTCACTGTACCCAACAAGGATACCTTTCTCTGTAGTAGGCTCCAATTTGGTTCTCTTCTCAACAAGAATGTGACAATACAGAAGGCATCCAAAGATGCAAATGTGCTCCAAATCTATTGTCTTACCAGTGAACACCTCTTCTGGAGTCAACTTGCCCAACACTTTGTGAGGGCTCCTATTCTGCAAATACATAGTTGTATTGCAAGCTTTTTCCCATAAGAACCAAGATAGATCCTGATAATGAAGCATGGCCTTGGATGCTCCAACTATAGCCCTATTCTTCTGTTCAGCAACTCCATTCTGCTATGGGTTGTACGAAACTGTCAAATCTTTCTTGATACCTTTCTAAGAACAAAAATATTTGAAGGAATTTGAGGTATACTCACAAGTCCATTATCAGACCTTAGTATCTTGCTCTTCCTCACTATTTGGTTCGCCACAAGAGACTTAAACTCTTTGAACCTATTGAAGACCTCATCTTTATTCTTTAGAAAATATATCCATGTCTTCCTAGAGAAGTCATCAATGAAAGTAACAAAATACTCATACCCATTCAAGGATGTTGTTGACATGGGCCCACACACATGTATCTGAGTGTATAAGATCCAAAATCCCTTCAGATCTAGTGTCATTGTTTGGAAAACTAGTCTTGGCATATTTCTCAAGTGCATAGCCTTTGCACACCTCATGCTTTTTTGTTTTGATCTCAGGAAACATCGTCACTATTTCCTTAAGAATATTAAGTGCTCCATGGTGAAAGTGAGCCATCCTTAGGTATGCCACAATTCTCCCATCCCTTTACAGCTACTAACCAACATATGTGCTAACTCAAACTATAACAAAAACAAGTTGCCATGCCTGACACCAATCACTTTTGCAACCTCGAAATATTCGGGATGAATATAGACTTTTCCCCTCTCAAAGGTTACAATGTAACCCTTGTCTTCCAAAGAAAAAAATGAGATTAAATTCTTTGTCATGCCAAGGACATAAAACACATTCTCCACCAACAATGGTTTCCCAGACTCCCTCTGAAACTTAACGGTGCCAATATTAGTTGCATTATACATGGGTGGTTGTAGTGGTTTCATCATAAGGATTCTTCATGTTCCATATGTTGACGTTTTCTTGAGACGAATTTTCCCCCAGTATGGTGGTAGTAGCACCTTTGTTCCTTGATTCTACTTGTTTTGAGATGTCTTGTTCAGTAAGCGTTTTCTGATAAATGACCACTGTAGATGACGTTATTTCAATTTGTTGCCCTACTAACTTCGTAATATCCTATTATTTTGGGCCTATTTCCTTGAGTGGATAATGTCAGATACCTTCATACGTGATGTCCTTTTTTTCAATTGGCAATATATCTTATCATGATGTTGACAACTCAATTTGACTATAGGAATCAATAACTTCCTATTCAAGGGTAAAAGGATCTTGTTTTGAATGAAGATCATCTACGTGTCCATGAACAAGAAGCATCCCATGGGTAGATGGAGGAGTATGTGTTATATGGATATGATCATCATTTGCGACATCTTGTATAGATAGGAGAGTGTCCATTAGATCATTGTAGTAGCTTGGAGATACAAATTCTTGATCTTGATTAATTTTAGAAATTCTTTTGACATGCTTCTGATCAAGTTCTTGACATGGGTCCATTTCAAAGGATGGATTGCTTATAAAGGGTTCTTGGATATCTTCATTAGAAATGGGAATTGGCTTAATATCCTCTTGATTTTTGAGTGGACTTGGATCAAATGTTGAGTTGAATATTCCTTCAATATATGCAACCATGAGGTTGAAGGATGTCAATATGTCTTGGAAAGGACCATTCATGACTTCGATGTAAGATGTTGATCATGCTTTGGAATGAATTCTTGAGATATGCCCTCTAAGTCATTAGGTGATGTAGAGACATTTTCAACATGATCATTGGTTGAATCTTGATCATTTTCCCCAATAGTTATCATTTTTATTTTTTTTGTGTGTGCTTGTTGGGCAACTTGGGTAGCTTGAGCAGCTTGTGCGGCTTGAGCAACTTTAGCAGCTTGAGCGGCTTGGGAAGCTTGAGAGGCTTGGATGGCTTTAGCTACTTGTTGGGCTTGTTTTTGATGCTTGGGATTGAGCCTAGGCGGCTTGGTATTGCTAGAGGGCCTTTTAGAAAGCTTGGTAAGCTTTTAGCACAATACTGCACTGTCTTGTCACATTTGGTTTTGGTGGTAGTGGTGGTGGATTTGGATTGATGTAGTGATCAATTCTTGAGATATATTTGGATTGATTGTGGTAGTGAGGGGTTGAGATGTGATGGGTGTGATAGTGGTGGTTGGAATGATCAAAGTTATAGTGATGGTTGGAATGATTGAGGTGATAGGTCCTTGAGAGACCATGTTTTGATTTGTGGAGATCGATGTTGTTGTTTGATTGGATACCATATTTTGTTGTGATATTTGTGGTATATTCATAGGATTACATGCAATGATTTGATTGGTGCTTGAAAATTTTTCTTGGATTGATTGATTTTGGACAATCTTCTGATTTGGGATGATGTTTAGATTTGGCATGATAGGTTGAAATTGAACATAGTTGGTGTTGGGGATCATATTGCCTTGATTTAGGTAACTTTGGTTTTGCATGGTGTTACCTTGACTTAGATCAATACATGGAGTTGTTGACATCTTGTTTAGATTTTGAACCACTTTTTTGTGATTCGCAAACATATTTATCCAAAAGTTTACCAAGTTTGGATTCAAAATGTTCATGTTTGGTAGGATTTTATTTGGCATATTCACATTTGGCATGTATGGATTTGGTGGGATGATGTTGCTTTGTTGAAGACCCATGCATTGAGTGTTTGGTTGATAGATTTGTAGGTTTGGACTTTGATTTAAATCTACCCTGGGGAAAGGTGTTCCAAAATTCAAATTGAGCATACTCACATTTGTTGTACCATTGAGGATTGTAAGAGATAATGATCCCATGTATGAATTGTATAAATGTGAGCATTGATAATCAATCGGCATTGTAAGGCTTTGATATTTTGGTTGTTTCAAATTACTCATGATTTATGGAGCAAGTTTATATTCCATGTTCTTATTGTGTTGAGGTCTTATTTGGACCGTAAGATAATGAGAAATTTTCAAGAATGTGGGATGTGAATATCTAATTCTTTGGATTGATCTAAACTCTAGGTACAAAAAAGAAAGTCTAAGATTTTAAGGATCAAAAGGATGGTGATGAGATATCAAAGACGGATGATTGGAACTCTTAGGAAACCTTGAATAGGATACTAAACTTTAGGACTTGGATTGATGTTTTGATTTGATTTGGGATTGGTTTGATATGATTTGGATAGTGAAATTATAAACTCTAAAAGATTGGATGTTGTCCTAGAGTAAATTTTTCCACAACATGCTAATTTGACTAAATGTGTAAAGAAGGATTCATCTAAACGTGCACCTAACCAAACAAGATGATTTTGATTTGATTTGATTTTGGATTTTGGATAGTGAACTCATAAACCACAAGATGTTGGATGTTATCAAGGGATAGACTTGTTCACAAGGATCGATAATTTGACTAAATATGTGGAGAAGGATTCATCTACACACATATAATCAAATGAAATGTTTTTGATTTGGTTCAAATGATTTGCCCAAATTTTAGCATGAGGGATTTTTTCAAGATTTCCAAGAATCGTTTGTGAGGTGATTTTTATTTTGATGTTTGGGGGATGAATGCAAGTTTTTATTTTGATCCTAAGAGACTTAGAGAGACTTCGTTTACTAGACCAAGATATTGAAGAAAATGATTTTCTCTAAGAGTAGTTCAAACCAAAAGACTAATGTTTGCATGGAAAGCCATATGACCAAAAGATACCAAGCACATGTGTGGGGTTCAATTTGAGTTAATCTTGTTTAATGACTTTCTTTTACCACAAACACACTTCTTGTTTTAGCTTCCAAACTAAATGTCTGTGTCTCAATTTCTTTTCATCCCACAAAGTCCAATATGTGGAAATCAAGAAAATCAAGGTGATAGTTCCCTAATGTTGACTTTAGGAAAAGAAAATTGAGATATGAATCCAAATACTTAAAAGCATCTAAGGATGAGAATCCCAAGGGAAAGAAATAGCATGTGATTTTTTCAAAGATATTTACTTTTCTAAAGGGTTTGAAATTTGAATGATTTGTTTAATGCTTGTCTCAATGTTTTGGATCCAAGCACTGTGTTTTCAAAATGACTCACTTGAGCAATATAACATCCTAGCTCAATTGGTACATTTTTCTTGGTGGGCTTGCCTCATGCCCTTCGTAGTAGAAGAGATGATTTTACATGCAATCAAGGAAAAAATATAAAGGTATGTTAAGAATGAAGTCTTAATCTGTGTTTTCAAAATGACTCACTTGAGCAATATAACATCCTAGCTCAATTGGTACGTTTTTCTTGGTGGGATTGCCCCATGCCCTTGGTAGTAGAAGAGATGATTTTACATGCAATCAAGGAAAAAATATAAAGGTATGTTAAGAATGAAGTCTTAACCTCTATATTTTAACCAAGATCGGACATGGCAAGTAACTTCTTGGAATCTAAGTTCCAATGCACCACTTTGATAAACTCATTGGATGCACTAGTTGGTTACTACAAACAAGTTTCTTAATGACAACAAACCATGAACACCAAAACCAACACTCACCTTCTTGGCCACTTAAGGCTCTTCAACTGTTCCTGTTTCATTTAAGGCATGGGATTAGGTGTAGTCTGTTGTTGGCACAGATTGATGCTAATTTCTCACAATTTCACATCATTTGATATAGACCACCGGTAAATGTGCTTGCAAGAACTTTCCTACGAGTTTCCTATTGCGAGGTGTTTCTCATAGTAATCCCTCTCTTAAAGGTGACTCAAAGCAATAAAATACATTTTGAGTGTTTCTCTTGCACCCGAGATCGCACGAAGCCACTAGGGAGAGGATACGCACTCAAAATGCACCAAAGACAAAATCACTCAATTCAAACACTTGTTCATTTTAGCCTCAAAGCAATGATGAATTCTTTTTAAAGAACCAAGTTTCAGAATGCGAATTTTTTTTTGTTCAATTTTTAGGCCCAAAGTAAATTCTAGTCAATTTCTAATGTTCAATTTTAGCCCAACTTGAAAAAATCAAATCAATCATTGATTTTAAACACAAATTGATCTAGTTGGCCTACAAAAGAAAATAAAAGTAGTGAATAGAAGCTCTAAGCATTTAAAATTGTTTTGTCAATTTCAAGTTTGATGCTCCTTTTTCATTAACTCCAAGATTCTTCCAAGATCACCTCTTATCTTCCAATGTTGCAAGTCCTTTGTGCAAACGAAATCCCCTATAAAAAATATCATGTGAAGATCAAGTTATTAATTAAACTTATCTTAAGCATTGAATTCACATAAAAAGATGGTTTTAAATGAAAAGAGGGTGTTGTCATAATAGTGGTTTACAATTCCTGAGAGGAATGAAATTTAGCTGAAATCACATATTTTTAGAAAATACAATGATTTAAGCCTTAAAAAGTTTCATTTTAAGGATTCCAATTGAAGAGGGTTTGATCAAATCACCTTAGATCAAACCCCCTTGGATAGAACCTCGCTAGTTTTAAACCTTACCTATAAATGCATCTCCTTTACACCTATCAAAATGCTGATAAAAAATCACTTTTGATTTAGATTTTTGGGGATTAAATAAATTCATTTAAAATTTATTTCAAATGATTATGGTATTCCTCAGAACAAGATATCAATTAATATAATTTTAATATGTTTTGGTTTTGTTATGTATTTGTTTTTTAAGTTTTATTAAACATAGGTTTTTCATTGAAAATGAATTTCTTTTATTCTTCACATGTGGAAAAATATAATATTATTAAAAAAAAAATTGAAAAATATGAGTGCACCATATATTGAAGTCCATGATCCAACAAAAAAAATAAAAGTAAATTTTGACATATACAAAAAAAGTTACACGTTATACTGATCGCGTATATGAATTGTAATTCGTTTAAATTTGAAACTTGATTAAGGAAAAATATTTAGTAAAAAACTATCTAACCAAGTGGAAGCACTAGATATCAGAGTTAAAATCTAAATTTGAAAGAATTAGAATTTTATCCTTCATGGAAAAAAAGTTATGTGTTATACGGTGCGTCACTTTTTTTAAATGTTGTTTTCTGAAAAAAATCTATTTTCGTGGGAGATGGAAAAAGAAGTGCAATTTGATTCCAAAAATTTTGAAAAAAATATTTTTAGAATCTATAGACAAAATTTGATGAGACTCTAGTTTGCACCATCTCAAATTCCTCACAGTTTAGCTGCTATAGGTGCCCGAATGTGAAGATTTAGTTAAAAATAATAATTTCAGTGTCCAGTTTGGCCAAAAATTGTAAACCACTATTATGGGATCACCCAAGAAGAAAGTTTTTTTAAAAATAAAAATAAAATAAAAGCATTAATAAGAATCTTGCTTTCTTTTTAAGCATTGAATTCACATAATAAGATAATTTTAAATGAAAAGAAGAAAGAGTTTTTTAAAAAATAAAAAAATAAAACAAAGCATTAATAAGAATCTTGCTTTCTTTAGAATTTAAAGAAAACATTAGTCAAAACTAGATTTTGCATAAAAAGCTACTTTAAAGATATAAATCATCAAAAAAGTATTCTTTCTTTTTAGACCCCCTCTAAACTAGGAATAAAAATCCATCTTGAAAAGGTAGCAAGATCCTTATATAAATGTGTTCCTATCAAGAATAGAAACTAAAGTGTAGCACTTTCCAAATTTGAATTCTAGAAATAAGGGAAATCTTGCTATGGAGCATCATAGGCTATTCTAGCATTTCATAATGTCATGCATGCCAACAATAGTGGTTGATAAGAAGTAAGGATTAAATGCATGTCAATAAATATTTGATTCTTATTGACTTAAATTGCAGGATATTTTAAATGAGTGCCGCCTTACAATAAAAATGTCTACAATAAATCATTAAAAAAATTCCTTACAATAAAGATGCCTATAGAAAATCATGAATGAGAGACATCAAATAATGAGGATGCATATCGATAAGATGCAAATCGACTAGGTATATTAAATTTTTTGTTTAAAAATAGTGACAACATTTGGGATGCAATTTATAAACTTTCAAGCATTTGAATTGACAGAAGGACTAAAGAGATATAGATTACTCCCTCATCCCATGCCTTCTTACGGTCTTCTCAAATACTCTTCAAAATTTTGCCAAGAAAGAGTCTAACAAATTTTTCAATTTAATCAGCCATGAGGGCATGGATTTCATCAATGATGGATGTCTTTTCAACAAATTTTTATTGTAAGACTTGGAAATCACAATATAATTCTCAGGAAAATTACAAAATACAGTTAGCAATTTGATGGAGGTCTTTTCAACTGATGCGTTTCTCTTAATGAAAGATCTCAATACTTTTACAATTTCTATTATCTCATATTATCTCTCCCAAAATACATTCCATAATACAGTTTGGTCAAAATATGATGAGATTTCTAAAAAGAGTGAAAAATAAAAAAATTGACAAGATAGAGTGCAAAGAAATTGAGAATAGCCTCAATGAACTATTTAAGGGCTACATTCAATCTTGTAAAGAGACCACAACAAGAAACATAAAAGGTTGAAGTAAATGCCCCAGTTTATACAAATTTGAAGTAAATGTTTCAAACATATCTATAATGGCTACAAAGTAAATGTTTCCAATTTGATTAGAAATTTTGGAAAAGAAAAGAAACAATCAAAGATTGAATGGCTCTGTTGCTGCCAACATCAGTTGTTTAACAGGAGAAAAGATCAAAAACAACAACTCCACCAAATAAAGACTTAATTCCACCATGTCTTTTGAAACTTTCCCAACAAATCTAAGCACAACACAGTATTTTTGTATAGCATTCATATGTCAAGTCTAGATTATTCTGAAACTTTCAAGCATATTTGATTTAAAAGAAATAGAAATGAGAAAGCAACAAAATAACAATGACTAAACCACTTTAAAGCAAAATAGAGTGGGCCCTCCTTCTAGGGCCATTTTGTGGATGCTAAATCTAAAAAATGTTAGACTTTGACAAGAATTTTCATGGAAGTCAAGTAAAACATAGAAAATCTAGTATCCCTATGAAATATTGCATCATGTTAGATATGCTAAATAAAACATTAGAAAAAAAAAAGCTAAATAAAGCATATAAACAACATGAATCAAACCCTATCTCAGAGTGGATTGGTTCTTCTTTGATTTGGAAAGAAGCCCTTTCCCAATCCTTGATAAGCTCTTGGATTCTTGATGTGGATTCAAATGATTGGGATTGTGGAGAAGATTGTGTCCCCAAATCAATAGAGAAACTCTCTATTTATAGAATAGAATGATAGACGAATGCAAAATATGGAGGATGTGGGATAAAACATGAGACAATGACAAGATGCCACTTGTCAAGATGTGAGAGGATGAAGGTTGTGCACATTTTGGTGATTGTGCAAATAAATGATGTTAGGTGGAAATTTCAAATTTGAAATTTGCTTGTTGGAGGGAGCAGAAAGGGTCTTAAATGCCAAGTGGGAGACATGTAAGAGAGGAGTTAATACTATGTTGGAGGACAAGACATGTGGGAGGAAAAATTCAAATTTGAAGAATATTCCATTTTGATGCCTTTTTCTTTAATGAAATTAGATGAAATAATAAATCAAATAAATTGATTTATTGCGAAAGTTGCAAAAGCTATAGAAAAGAGGATTAGTGTTAGAAGTTAATAAGGATTTAATTAACTTTAGATGAGGGTTAGTTGATTGTGGCATTCAACTTAAATATTTGGATTTATTTAAATTAAATGAGAAGATAAATAACATTAGAGATTTAATTAAATATTTAGATTTATTTAGTTAAATGAAGGAACTTTAGAAGAATAATTAAATAACATTGATTTATTTAATTAAAGATATAACCTTAGGATATAATTAAATAAAATTTATTTATTTAATTAAAGAGGAACATTAGGAGATGATGATGAAATAATTCGATAAATTGTATTATCTAACCATAGAAGAGATTTAATAAAATTAATTAATTAATTAAAGATTATTCAATTAATTAGTTAGTAAAGAGATGATTAAGGATGAATTGAAATTAGTGAATTAGGATCAGACACATGTATATTTTACATGTCTACACATGCTAATGTTCCCTAAGAGGATAATAGTCAAAATGAGAGCACACCTACTTACAAATACGCTATTATGACTAATGGTTGGAGAATGGTTAAAAAAGGAAAGAAACCTCCAAAACTTTTGTTCCACCAACTAGACTGTAAGTCTCTTCATAAAATGGTATCACTTCATCATCTATGCCTAATGCTAGTGTGGATAGGAATCATTCTTGCATTCTAGGAGCCATAGGTCTCGATCCCCTATTATGCATCATAATTCTTTGTCTCCCCCTGCAAACTGTAACATTTCCTGATCTCCTCCTATTGCGAGTGGGGATAAGGAATTATCATTTCATTCTAGGAGATTAATGTCTCTTTCTCCTCCTATGCAACATGATTCCTTTTCATCACCTACTAGACATAGATTGAGGTCTCCTATTAGAACAGTGAAGGAAAATGAACAGTCTAGTAATTCTATTATTTTAGCCAATTGTTTTGATGCTCTTAGACAAGAGGAAGAGCCATGAAGCTGAAATTTTTTTCTTGGAATGTCAGAGCGTTGTCTCTCCCTCACCGTAAATCTAAGGTCAAGGATGCTATTGTTAAGTGGAAACCAAATATTGTGTTCTTACAAGAAGTAAAAAGTAATGGTCTCTGTCTTATCTCTTCTCTATCCAACATATGGAGAGATGCAATTTTTTTCATACATTGTATAGGGAAGGTGGGGGGGCTATTATTGGCATAGCCTCATGGATTAACAATTTTGTTATTGATAAAGGTGAAGATCCTTCACATAGCTACATTTGGATCCATGCTTTTATCAATGGTCAACCCATTGGATTCTGTTTGGTTTATGCACCAAACATTACAAGAGAGAGATGTGCTCTTTGGGAATGGATGTCTAATCACCTTCCCAATGTTGATTGGGTGTTAGGAGGTGATTTTAATATGGTGGAACACCATACTAATTGCAGTTGGGTTAATCATGTCAAATTAAGTAATGAATAGTTTGATAAATGGATTTTGTGTTGTAATTCTATTAGGGTTATAGACCCTATTTGTAGAAAAGAGTCAAGTCACAAATTTAATTGGTTTAAGTAGACTAATTAAAGGTTGGGAATTGATAGAAAACATAGTCATCTTGATAGGTTTTATGTGTCTCCTAACCTAGAATTACTCCAAGACTCTGAAGGGATGTTTGTGAAAGTTGACTACTCCACCACTCTCTTAGATCATTTTCCTATTATTTGCTCATTTACAAGTGATAGTTCTATAAATGTGGAATCTCAATTGCCATTTAAACTTAATATGTCCCATCTTAAAATACCTTCCTATGTAGATGCTTTGATTGGCATTTGAAACTCCATTCCTAAGCTGAAAGAAGGTGAATCCTATAGGATATGGTGGCAGGCCGCTATTTCTAGATATGTTGATTTCTTATGAGCCTTTGGTAAGAGACTAGCATGGTAGCGAAAATGTAAAGAGAAATCACTACAAGGTAAGTTGGAGTTGAATAGAAAGCTACTTAATTTCAACTCTTATGACATTTCTATCCAAGCTTCCATAGCATCTATTGAATCTCAACTATGTAAATTTGATATGTACAAGGGTCAAGGAGCTAAGATCATAGCTAGTTTGCACTGGTTAAAAGAGGGAAAGAAGGGGTCCAAGTATTTTTTTAACTATTTGTACTATAAACATAAAAAGGAGCTTATTGGGCCAATACAAGGTGAGGATGGAAGGTCTTGTATGAGCACAAATGATACCATAAACCTATTTCATACCTTCTATGAGAATATTTTTAGGGAGGAATCTCATTGGCATGATGTTCAATTAGTTTTAGAAGATTTCATCAAAGATGTTATTCCTAGAAAGGTAGACCAAAAATATAGTTGTTTTATTGATTGAGACCTTTCTATTGATGATTTGGAACATGCGGGACCTTTTCTATGGCTCCTAACAAAAGCCCGGGCTTTGATGGGCTTCTAATTGAGTTTTATCAAACCATGTGGCAGCAGATTAAGGAAGATTTTTACTTAATTTATTTGGAAGTTGTTAACCAAGGATCATTTGGAATAGATATTAACAAAGGTTTAATTAAGTTTCTCCCCAAAGGGAAAAATACAAATCTTATTTCTAGGTGGAAACCTATCACATTGCTAAATACCTCTTACAAAATTATTGCTAAATCCTTAGCAAAAAGGATTAAACCAGTGGTAAAAGAGATTGTTAGACTGGAGTAGATTGGGTTTCTTGGTGGCTGATTTATACTTGATAATTTAATATTGGCTTGGGAGACTAGTGAATGGGCCCAACAAATACGTCAAAATGCTCTGTTGGTTAAGCTTGATTTTGATAAGGCTTATGATAGGATGTGGTGGAGGTTTATTATTAAGATGTTGCAGTAGCTGGGTTTTGGTTCCAAAATTTGTAATCATGTCCAAATTCTCTTCAATGAGGCGAATGTACAATTGGTGATCAATCAGGCTATGTCTGATACATTTCCTTTGCAATGTTCAATTAGACAAGGATGCCCATTATCACTATTCCTTTATGTTTTAGCTACTAATGCTTTTAGTTATCTGTTGTAAAAATATAATCAAATGAATTTGATCAAGGGTGTGTCAATTCCCAATAATGCAGTTGTCATTAATTCTCACTTTGCTAATGACAGTTTGTTGTTTATTCAAAATTTTGCATCAGAAATTGAGAATTATTTTCAGGTTTTAAATTTATATTGTGAGGTGTCAGGCTCTAAATTGGCTCATCATAAAATCAAGTTCATTATGATTCAGGTTGGTTTAGTTGCTGAGTGGAATCCTAAAGATTGGAAGCAAATAAAACATGGACAAATTACTAGGTATCTTGGCATTCCCTTTGGATTAGGGGTTACATTGCATGATATGTGGAAGTGGTTCATCAACAATTTGAGAGCTAAAATATTTAATTGGTGAAATAAATTATTGTCTTTAGCTGGTAAAATTCAAGTTATAAATAAGATATTTTTGGCATCTCATGTTTATTATTCTTCTTGTTTGATGCCCTCAAAAAAAGGTTATGAGGACCTAAACAAGCTTATTCATCAGTTCTTGTGGGCTAATTGGGATGGGAAAGTGGGGTTTAAGGCCTCCTCTTCGTTACATTGTATACAGCCTAAGCGTAGAGGGGGATTAGGCAGAAGAAAATGCACAGATTGTGGCATGGAAAATTCTACATCACAAGTTGCCTGTAGGGGATAGACTAAAGCATTTCAAGATGCAAGAAGCCAATTGTCCATTTTTCCATCTCAAGGAAACCATTAAACATATCTTTTGGGACTGTTTTAGAACTAAAAGGAAGTGGAGCATTATGTTTATGCATTTCCCTATTGTGTTTGAACATGTCTTAAGTTGGAAAGAGGCAATTTTTTGTATTAGACTTCACAGAAACATTGTTGTTGATTCTATGAGATAATGTATCTTGTTGCATTGATGGAAAATTAGCTATGAAGCTATGCTTTCTAATCATATTTTCCTTAGGAATTGGACATTCTCAAGTTTTACTTTGACATCTTGTTTGAATTTATCGTTCTTGGTTCAATTCAAAGGTGGGGGCACAAAGACAAGGATATTAGCAAGCATCCAGAGGTTATTAAGAATCATTTTTAATAGCTTCATCAAGGGGAACTCCATAATGACAAGTTAATACAAAATTTCTTCAAGTTTCAAGTGTAATTCCTCATGTTTTCTTTGAGTATTAGTTGTCTTTGCCCAACCAAATTTATTTCATGGTGTTTCTGATTGTTGTTCTCTTTCTCGAAAGTGTTTAGGTGTGGTCGTTTGTTCTTTTCCAACTATATATTGTTATTGTGAATTTGGTTGTATGTTGGACTATGTTTGTTTGTAGTTGTGCTTAGTTAGTTTTTCCTTCACAGTCCTATTTTTGGACTATCATTTATTATTCTTGTAATATTTTCCTTTCCAGCTTTATTCAATAAAAAAAAAGATGAAGAAAAGGGTGATTATGAGGTTGTGATGGGGCAAATAATTATATTACTCAAAAAAAACCTTCTACATAGACAAATTGTGAAATAGATTTTTTATTTTTTCTTGGCTAGGATAACATGTGATGCTTTAAGCTTATGATAAGACATTAATGGAAAAAAACATGACAATAATTTTTTTGTTACAAATACAATGCACACATGTTACAATCCATGCTTATGGACTAAGGATGATGTGAGACAAGAAAATGACAACCTAAGCATACAACAAAGGTTCATAAAACTAATACACAAGAAAAAGACCTACATAACCATTGTTATATGACATCATCGCATGAGAAGTAAAAGAGACATAGTATCCCTCACACAATAATAAGTTACTTGAATCCTATTAATGAACAAAAAGAGAATTGTAAAATATGCTTCTAACATTGATGTATCAAAGCATATAATATAAAAATAAATTTGATCACACAATTAAAATAAAAAATTAACACAAAAAATAAGATACTAGGACATAGTGATTTACATCTAGGGAAATTCCTTTGAAAAGAAAAATCTCACACTACAAATTAATTCAATGTACTATTTAGTAATAAAGATTGGTTATTATATAGTTGTAGAGTTTTATCTTTTATAGGGGTAATCACCAGCAATATACCTAGATAAAATTTGGTAGCATAATGATACCTACAAACTCAATATGAAACCCCCATCACTAGCATCTAATAAATAGGAAATTTTTAAACCACAAACCAAATGTAGTTTACAAAAATCGTGTGCTAAAGATATTGTGAGAAACCTCTTACACTAGATGGGCCAAACATGAAATAATATTAAAAAAATTAGAATAATAAACACGAGAATGTTTCATTCAAATAACATTGTATTACAGTAAATCACAAGAGAATATTTCATTCAAATAACATGTATTACAGTAAATCACAAGAAAATATTCCATTCAAATAACTACTTGGAAAAGAAGGAACAAATTCCTGCAAATAATGAATAGGTGTTGGAGTGATAAAAGATTCCATCTTAAAGAACTTCTTGTCTTATTTCCTTTTTTTTAACTTTTTAACTGACATTATATATTCGTTTACTTTCCAGTCTTATTATGACCAACATGTACATCTTAAAGAACTTCCAGTCTTTTTAACTATATTATTCGGATGGTGGGGCCCTGGAAATGATGGTGGACATGTTGGAGTGATAAGGCAGCCACTCTAATCTGTCACTAAATATCATGGATGTACTATATTTTTGTTGCCTCTATTTTAATGTGTCTACAAATTTGTCCAATTTCAACGGTTTATATTTTTAAAAGAAATTACCACTTGTCCTAAAGTTTAGCTTAAGGTAAACCACTTACATGTATATTAGTCAATGTTAGTCTTAATAGTGATATTAATTTAGATTTACAATTAAGTATTGCGGACATAGGTAATATGAAATAATAAAATTAAATGTTAATTTGTATAAAAATTAAATATATTAGTTAAAGATATTTAGTTTTATAATTAAAGAGTCTATAAATTTTAGTATGGTAATTAAATTTATTTATTTTTGGATAAAAAAGAATATGATAGAGTGTAGTTTTTTTTTTTCAAGATAAAAAATTATTGTCTATTATGTGAAATATTAAGTATGTGAATATGGGTTAGATATGCATTTGTAAAGATGGCCTACAATTATGGACAATATCTATCATGATTTTCTTAATCCATCCTTTGCTCCTTTTGTCTTTCCTATTATTTGAAATTAATAGTATTTAAAAATGCATAGTCATGATTATTGCAATGTCACAAGAGGAAATGTTCTCCTAGGCCAACCCCTTGAGAAATTAGGTAAGGGATGACTTACAAAGAATATGTTAAAACCTAGTTATTTTATTGCCACAACCTTAACATAAAAGAAACTAACTAAGAAAAATTTAGTTAGGACAATCTAATCCTAGTTATGTCTTCTTGTAGCATAAAAAAATATATCCTTGGACATTTTTACATTCATTTGGGCCTTTATTATGGATTTTGGCCTAGTTTGCCTTGATTTAATGTTGAATGTGGTCAACACATTCACATTAGGTCTTGAGTCCTTATAAATCATTAAGAACTTTATGATGCCTTGTAAAAGTGTTGTGAAATGTTGTAACACATTTTCACACTTTTCTAGGACCTTTTTAATATAATTGACTTAAATAACCCATTTTAATCACTTACCAAACATTATTTCAAAGTGTTGTAAAGTGTCGTAACAAACTTTCACGCTCTTTTAGGCTTGTCATCAATAATTTGACCCTTTCTTATGTTTAAATAACCCCTTCATACACTTACCGGCCCTAGTTAAGTGTATTTTTTAGAATAATCTCGTTAAACATCATTCAATATAGTTTAATTCTTGACACCCACTTAAAATGCTTAAGTGGGACCAAGTCGCCAATAGGGGCGACTTAGTCCTACTTGGCTCAACAATCAAGATTATTTCAAAAATTTAGTGGGATATTATTCTCTTAACCTTAAGGTCGGCCTGTGATGTTGCATTTTCAGGAAATTTCACATTATTGTGTATAAATATAGGGTTTTCTCTCTCATTTTACCTCCCCATTCATTCAAGCATTCACTCATTCAATCATTCAAGCACTCAAACATTCCTAATCATCTAATCAAGCATTCTAGACATTTTCAGGAGCTATCATTGGCATATCTTCATATTTCCTCATCAAGGGCTTGGTGAGTTGTAGCATTACATATTTTTCATTCATCATTCTATTTTTATTTTATTTCATTTTCAAGGGTTTAATTACAAAACTAGGGTTTGACGAAGGCAAACCCCTATTCTCTAACCCTTAACCCTTTTTCCCCTCTTTACATGTGTGTTTTACAAGTCTTGTATGCAGATTTATCAAAGAGCGAGGTGTTAAAAGGTGTCATAAATCCATCAAATTCATTTAAAGTCAATAAAAACCTAAACAAAGCTTGGATATCACCTACAAACTAGATTCTGCATATTCAAATCTAGAGACTTATTAGGAACATAAGTGCAGATCGGAGACTATAGATTCCTACCCTAAATTTCATGAGATTCACTGGTGGACTAAGTTTCCATCTATGGCGAATTAGTCCCACTACCAAGCCTGAAAAGCAATTTTTGCAATTCTAGATACCCTTTTTGCTAAAACTTGTTCTAACAAAATTTCCTCAAAATAGGACTAAGTCACCCAGCTTGGTGTAAGTGTCCCAGTTGACTTCAACAATGATTCCTATAGGATTCAAGAGCCTCTCTGTATCACATTCTAGTTTCTAGGTACTCCTCTTTAGTATTATTCATTTTTATTATTGTTTACTTGCATTTTTAGTTCATTTTACATATCACAATGTGTTTTCAAACATCTTTCATTTCTTTAGTTTTCATTCAATAGTCGATCTATTTCATCATTCTTTAGCATTTAGTACATTTCATTTAGGCATATTTCAATCATATTTGCATTATTCTTTAGTGAAACACATATATTTTTGCGATTCCTCTCCCCTTTTAGGTGCAAAACCCTAGAAGTGTAAGACTCTAGCCTATCCCAAAAAAATTTACGATTCATTTTGGTGAACCCACATTTAGAGCATTATTTTTTTAATTTCAAGTGCATTTCCATCCTAGAGATACCTTGCATTGCTTCATTCGCATTCTAGGGTTTTAAAGATTGCATTAGTGAAAATCTTATCTAGCTTACATTTTTGCATTTTATTTCATTAAAAATCAACAAAGTTCTGCATATTCATATTATGTATGCATCTAAAAACCTACAAAGCATAAAAATCAGTTTAAAATTTCTTAAAATTTTCAAAAAGATCACTCCATGGACTCATTCGCCACCCTAGGTGACTTAGTCCAATTGCAGAGTCTGTTTTGCATTTTTTGTTAGCTGTACAGTTGATTTTCTTCATTTATGCTTGTTTCTGCATTTCTGTGTTGCTTTGCAAGATTTTAGTTATCAACATTTTATTGCTCTTAGTTTGCATTGCATTTGCATTCACCCTGCTTTTAGAAGCCTTTGCATGAGTGTTTGGTTCCCTATTGCTAATACCTTAGTGAGAAGAAGTTTGAGACTCATGGCATCCCGTGATAACACACTTGTTGTGGATCTTGGATTATCTAAAGCTACTACTCCTAGTATTGTTAATAGTGCATTAGGTATGGATAATACCCTTAGCAAATCTTTGCATTTAGGCAACATGCATGTTGACACACAAACTGATCATATACCGCAAGAAAAACTAATTAACATTCATGAGGACTTAACACATGTTCTCCAACATCAAGTGAGCCTTGAAAACATTTCAACCATTGCAGTTCCTACTATAGAAAACATTCACTACATGCTTGAAAGTGAAGAAGGACTAGACATTGTGAAACATATAGTTGAGATATATACAAAGCATCTTCCTTCACGGGTATGAGCAGGATCATGATGGGCCAAAAAGTGGCGATATGATGGGTATGTGTAGGGTATGTGGCTGACAACTTTTATATACCCAGAATTGATGAAATGAAAAGGGTTTTTAAGGGAGAATCTCAGCTTTCTACCAATATAAATTATGTTTTACTTTGAATTTAATAAATTATTATTATTCACTTTCTATTTGAATTACGACTAAAGTCCTGGTTGATAGGTTGATTGAAAAAAATCTATAGCTTTCAAACGGTATCACATTTTTTAAATCCAAAACATGTGTCACATTCTATGTTTTGCGCACCATAGGATTTAAACAAAAAAAATTGAATTTCATGAAGTTTTGATCAAGCTAAGGCAGTCAAACATACGAGTTTTTATATTTTCTAAAAGGTGTAATAAGAAAATCATAATTAATTATTTACTTGGAAAAAAATTACAAAAAAATATGTGTCACATCGGGACATGAGTCCTCTATTTATATCTAAAATATTATAAAAAAATATAATCATTTTATTGTTGTTAGGGTGGTTAGACAAACACCTACTTCTTCTTTTTTCCTAAAATTTAAGTACTATTGCATTGAAATTTCAAATTTTCACCAAATAGATTTAAAAATAAATAAATAAACATAGTAGTTTAGAAACTACATTCAATTTTCTACAAATTCTATTCTTACATATTTTTGAAATAATATAGATAACTTAAATTCAAATTTTTACATCAAGTTGCCTAACTCTGATTTTTTTGATTTTTTTGCCACTTAAGGGCCTATTTTTTTTATGATGATCTTGCACATACCCTCACACTCTAATTCTTCTCAACCCGCAAAAACCATGTTTAGCCAAGGGGGACATCAAACTCCTCCCTCAACCATAGGCTCCGTTCCAACCTATACCACTCCTCACATCACAACAACACTGCAACAGGTTAGTAATGTGATTCCTTCCTCCAATATTCCTACTAGCATCCCTAATTTCTATGTGGCATTTCATGTTCTATCCTCTTCTACAATACCATATATAAGAATTCCATTCACTTTCCCTATCACTATATACACTCCATCACCACTTTCACTTCCACCTCATACTACCTATATTGATCCTCTTATAACACAACTTTTCCAAACTATTTCGTCCATGCCAAAAAAAATATCCACCATAAACCAAAATCAGAATGAACCACCCACATATTATGTTCGAAGCAGCCCATTATCTTTGGAAATATTGTGAACACTGATGCCATGAGGAGTAGAGATGCCTAGATTTGAGAAATATGGCTAAGGGAAGGGCAATCCTTCTAACCATGTTAATGCTTATAATGCCTTATGTAGTAACTTTTTCCTTGGTGATAAACTATTAGCAAAATTGTTTCCTAGGACTTTAAAAGACATTGCCTTGGAATGGTTCTCATCTTTACCGAACAATTCAATTCGTTCATTTAATGAACTTGTTGATACCTTGATAAATCATTTCCAAGTGCATATGACTCCCACAAAGCCTTGGTCGATTTGATGAGATGAAAGCAACATGAGGAAGAAAAGATAACAAATTTTATCTCACACTATCAATCGCTTTATTCCCAAATTGATGTCAAGGTTCCTAACCCACATCTTCAAAATATGTTCATAGAAAACTTGCAAAGTAAGATTCAAGACAAGTTGACCATAATGAAATTTCCCTCCTTCATGTACTTTTGTACTGCCCTTTGAGATTATGAAAATTCAATTAGTAGTTGAGATACAAAGTCAACTCCTAGCCAAGTTGAGAAATCTAAACATGCCAATCAAAACAATTCCCAACCATTTAGAAAGTAAAACAAAGTTTTATTACAGTTCAACCCCCCTCAATAGCCACCTCAAACTGTCAATAACCAAGTAGCAGTTGTTAAAACAATTATGCCCTTTAGTTATGGAGATCTAAAAAGACAATACACACCTTTACTTGACACCCTTCATAACACAATGACTCAACTTTCACAACAAAAAATGGTCACCTTGTCTACCGTTAAAGCACCTAGTCCTACTAAGCCTTTACCCCCAAGCTTCAAACCCAATGCTTACTACCATTATCATTGCAAAAATGGACATGACATGGAACATTGCAAGTGTCTTAAACACCTTGTGCAAGACCTCATTGATTTTGGTCGTCTATCCATTGTGGGTGTCAATGATCAAGGCAATAAGTCTACTACCCATCCAAATCAAAATTTGCAAATTTTTAGTGATCCAATGCCTAAACATAATATTTCATTTTTCAAAGTTAGTGAAACTTCAAAGAGTGATATGATGAATGTTGATATAACTAATGAACAAAATGATCCTCTTCCACATATTACACATGTTAATCCTATGGATGAAATGGCAAGTGTGATAGACATTATCCCCCATAAGGGCCAACCTAAGCTTTCTTTTGATATTACTTTCTCCTCTAAGGACATACTCAAAAAATCCACCCGATGGTCCTCTTTACATAGTTAGTCATATCTATGATAAGCCCACTAATGGTATATTAATATATCCCTCCTGTGGAGAGAACGTGATCACCGAGGAATTTTTAGTATTACATGTTCATTATCAAGATGACTATGACAAACTGAAAGCATGGATCAAGACACAATGGTTTTGCATACCCTACAATAGGATTGGTTGTTCTTCCATTACAGATAGGACCAAAAACATTAGATGTAGCATGTTCTCCATCATCCCGTAGTTGGACCAATTTTTTTTTAGGCTAGTCCATCCATGGCTTCGCTCAATGAAAGTTGTCCCTTCGGTTGTTCACAAATGCTTAAAGTTTCTATTTGACAATGAAATATTCACTATCCACCATAGTGGCTTTAACCCATTGTCTTCCAAAGGAAACTTTTCCTTAGAATCCTTTTGGCCTGAGCCCATGGAACCTATAATGCCTTGGAAAGATTTCTTTTTCATTGCTTACCAAAAAATTAAAGCAAAGAAAATAGTAGAATTGTCTCTCCGCAACATATCCTTGTCCACTTTTGACACTCCTATCCTAGATGAAACAATGCTTCAACCTAAACAAGAATCTTGATCGAACAATAAACAGTTCACCTACATTGTCCAAAAGACCAAGAGACAATGAAAACAATCCCACCATTGCCGCCTCGCATAAAACAAGTTTACAAAGAAAAAGAGAAAGTGGATGACCAACCTCCTATGGTTCCTTTCATTCCTCCCCTTAGGGAAGAAAAGAAACCTATGGTTGATCAATCCACTCTTACACCCACACAACTTCAAAATCGAATCAAAAGAAACTGAGGCGCTAGGGAGCATAGGTGTCGATGTCCTCCCCTTTCTCACAAGTTACATGAAGAAGAAAACAAAGAAAATGAAACTCCACACTTGAAACAAGCAATTCATGACCCTCCTCCTCCTCAGCCACCACAAATTGATCAAATACACTAATCACAACAAGAGGTGCACTCTTTCTTGGATATTATCATTCATCCCCCTGTTGTGATTAACATGGATGAAGTTGAGGAAATAACTAAAATTGATGAAGTACATAATGAATTAAACACATTGTTTTCCTCATCTATGAGGTTAAATGAGATATCTCCTATACAGAGTGATGAACCTAATACTTCACCTAGTTTATCACTTGGTCTAGTCCTTTTAGCTAGCCTTTCACCATGTGAATTCAATGGACATGATTGGGAGGTAGATGACTTGTTAGACGGTTGGCTTCCATTTTCCTTACTAGTCTTTTGCATTTTCTTTAAATTCTTTTTCTTTTCTTTTGCATGCGTGTAATGTGATCCCCTATGATATTTTTTTTCATGTTCTCTCTCTCTCTATGCAATTCCTCTGTTTGCACCTTCATTCATCTCTATGTCGTGCATCTCTTTTTTCTTTTTATCTTTTCACTTTTGCTTGTCTTTTTCGTTTGGGGATGACACAAAGCATTGAGACACCCTATGTCTCTTCCATGATGTTGACTCAAAAGGCCTTTTTATTTTTTCCTTTTTTGCTTTCTTTTCATGTGTTTTCCTTTTGAGGATGATGCAAGCCATTGAGACTAAAATGCCTCCTTCATGTTGACCCAAAAGGATTTCTTTTTCATTTTCACTTTCATTTTTCCTTTTCATTTTTTCCTTTGTTTTTTTTTTCCTTTTTGGGATGATGCAAAGCATTGCGACACCTTATATCTCTTTAATGTTGACCCAAAAGGGTTCTTTTTCTTTTTATTTTTCTCTCTTTGTGTCATTCTTCCAGTTCTATGTATTTGGGGGATGATGACAGTTCTGAGCTCTTTACAACACATTGCAGCAATGAACATACTGACCCAAAATTCATAGATCCCTTATGTGTTTGTTGTTTTTTATTTTGGGGGAAATCCCTTTTTATTTTTTTTCCTTTTCTTTTGCATGATGTATCCTTACTCAGAAATATATAACCTGGCATAATGGCTTTCCTAGTTAGCTCTCATGTCTTTCTCTTTCTTGTTTGCATTTTTCATTCACTAGTTTAAAGTAATTGCTCACAGTACTTTGTGTAGCAATTCCTTTCAAGTGGGGACATACATTGGCATTATTCTTTTGCATTTTTATTTTTTTATGGTTCTTAGTATAGCCTTCTTGTTTCATACGATGTGTTGGTCAATTTTTTTATGATATTGGGTGTAGTTTCCTTCATGAGTGTGATCTATCTTAGCATATTACATTCCTCTTAGTGGCCTGATGTGATGCACTGCATCCCCTAAGTTGTGAATTTTCTATTCTTTGATCGGTCCTCTTTTGGATACATTAGACACAATGTTCCCTAAGTTAAATACCTCACATAAACTAAGCAAGACTCCTTTGAACATTCTTTGCATGTTGCATTTGTTATATGGCCACCTTGCATAACACAGTTGGCATGCCTGTGGTGCCATCCTATTTTTTCATGAGTTCTAAGCATACGAAGCTTTTCTTGTCTCATTAAGCAAGAAAATTCATTTTCTTTTGTGGTACCTTATTAAAGTTATTAGGAGGTATAACTTTGATATGGTTGAGTGGGAAGCCCATTCTGAGGCATTATTTTCCCCATAGCCACATGTGTGTGTGTGAGTGCATACCAACCATGAGTGTATGTTTCTCACCTTTTAGGACTTCTCACCCAACGAACAACCATGAGTTTCGTCACCTTAGAGTGAGTATGTATTTTATTTACTGGACAAACAACCTAGATTTGATCCACAATAGGTTGGACAAACGATCGAAGCTTGATCTAATTCTCTCTCTTTTCTTTCCTTTCTCTTTCATCATCAAGTTTTCATATGTTTGGTTTGCCATGGGATTTTGATCTTGGTGGCTTGATCACCCCTCTTGATTGTTGTTGTCTCATCTTACCAGCATATGTGCATTTGGATCTCTCTTGATATGCATGATTGACTACTTTATTGTGAGTTTGAAGTAAGTTCATCCTCTCACTAAAGTAGGGGCTAAATGTAGCATAAAAAAATGTATCCCTAGACATTTTTACAATCATTTGGACCTTTCTTCTGGATTTTGGCCTAGTTTGCCTTGATTTAATGTTGTAATGTGGTCAACACATTCACATTTGGTCTTGAGTCCTTATAAATCATTAATAACTTTATGATGCCTTGTAAAAGTTTTTTGAAGTGTTGAAACACATTTTCACACTTTTCTAGGACCTTTTTAATATAATTCAGTTAGTTAACCCCTTTTCATCATTTACCAAGCCTTATTTCAAAGTATTGTAAATTTTTGTAACAAACTTTCACACTTTTCTAGGCTTGTCATCAATAATTTGACCCTTAAATTCTTATGTTTAAATGACCCCTTCATACATTTATCGACCCTACTTGAGTATATTTTTTTGAATAATCTCGTTAAACATCATTTCATACACTTTAATTCTTGACACCCACTTAAAATGCTTAAGTGGGACTAAGTCACCAATAGGGGTGACTTAGTCCTACTTGGCTCAAAAATAAAGATTATTTCAAAAATATGGTAGGATAATATTCTCTTAACCTTAAGGTCAGCCTGTGATGTTGTATTTTCAGAAAATTTTACATAATTCTATATAAATATAGGGTTTTCTCTCTCATTTCAGCCCCCCATTCATTCAATAATTCACTCATTCAAGCATTCAAGCACTCAAGAATTCCTAATCATCTAATCAAGCATTCTGGGCATTTTTCAGGAGCTATCATTGGCATATCTTCAGATTTCCTCATCAAGGGTTCGGTGAGTTGTAGCATTGCATGTTTTTCATTCATCATTCTCTTTTCATTTCATTTCATTTTCAAGGATTTAATTACCAAACTAGGGTTTGATGAAGGAAAACCCCTATTTTCTAACCCTTAACCATTTTCCCCCTCTTTGCATGTGTGTTTTGTAGGTCTTGTATGTACATTTTTCAAACAACAAGGTGTTAAAAGGTGTCATAAATCCATCAAAGTCAACAAAACCCTAAAAGAAGCTTGGAGATCACCTATAGATCATATTTTGTATATTCAGATCTGAAGACTTATCAGGAATAGAAGTGTAGATTGGAGACTACAGATTCTTGCCCTGAATATCCCAAGATTCATAGGTGGACTAAGTTGACATATGTGGTGATTAGTCCAACTTTCAAGCCTAAAAAGTGATTTCTGTAATTCTGGATACCCTTTTGGCTAAAACATTTTTGACAGAATTTTCCTAAAATAGAACTAAGTCACCCAACTTGGTATAAGTGTCCCAGTTGGCTTCAATAGGGATTTTTGTAGGATTACAGAGTCTCTCTACATCACATTCTGGAGTTTCCAGGTGCACCTCTTCATTCTTATTCATTTATGTTATTGTTTACTTGCATTTTTAGTTCATTTTGCATATCACTGTGATTAGGAGTAAAAGTAGTCCCAGAAATGAGCAGCAATACAAAACATACAAAAAAACCACTTAAACACCTAACACCTCAAGATTAGCCTAGTTGGATTCAAAAACAAAGTAAAGATAACAAAAAGGAGCTGATTTACCTTGTCTTGAATCGATCTTTTGGTCGGCCCTTGATTTTTTATGTTGTGTATGCTCCCTGGATGGCAAAAGATGCAAGAGTGGGATGCAAGATGGATGAGAAATGGATGGGAATGGATGCAAGTGAAAAATGTTGGCTAATTATGGCTCAAATGGAAATTTTGCAAGAGTTTGGTTAGCACAATTATCTCCCCTACATGAGAGAAAAGAGGGGGTATTTATAGAGAATTTTGAATTCTCTAGAGAAATGGACGGTTGAGATTCATCCAACAAGGTCAAGATGAAGGGCTATGGTGAGTTGATAACTCACAAGCCCTCACATCTTGACATGTGGAATGTGAGATGGCTTAGGGATGGTGATGTGTAAATGAGGTGGAAAGAAGGTACATGATGTGGAGGAAGGACATGTACCTTGCAAGTACCTTGGGGGATGAGAAGATTCATTAGAGGAATAAAAAGTGAATTTAAAATTCACATGATTGGGGAATCTTGTGGATAAAACAAGGTTCCAAAGGAAGAGGTAGAAAGTACCTTGGATAAGACAATGTGCCTAAAAAGGTAAACACTTGTCACATGTGACTTGATGTGACAAGTCAAAGATTCCATGGGGAAGAGTTCACATGTGACTTGATGTGAAAAGTCAAAGATCACATGGGAAAAATTCCACATGTGACTTGATGTGACAAGTCAAAGATCACATGGAGAATAGAAAAAAGAATTTAATATTCCTTGGAAGGATAAAAGGAATTAAAAATTCCTTGGGAAAATGATTAGGCTAGTTAATGAAGGATTAGAGGAGGGTTAGGTGACTAAGAGAGATTAGAGGCCAACTTGAAAAATTTGGAGGATGTGACACATCCTAATCAATGATTAGGCATGTGCACATCTCTAATGATGAGATTAGGAGAATAATTAGGATTAGATAAAAATAATGAAGGATGTGACATATCAGGAATTAAATAAATGTCATATTTATTTAATTCATTTGATGAAAGGGGAAGGTATTTAATTATTTAACTAGATACCTTAGGGATTCAAATAACTTTAGAGGTATTAATTAAATAATAGTAATATTAATTAATTAATGCGGATAAGGGGATGTTTAGATGAAAGGGGATAAATTTGGATAAATTAAGTGTCCAAATTTAGGTGTCTACAATCACAATGTGTTTTCAAACATGTATTGCATTTCTTTAGTTTTCGTTGAACAATTGATCTATTTCATCATTCTTCAACATTTAGGACATTTCATTTAGGCATATTTCAATCATATTTTCATTAGTCTTGAGTGAACCCCATAGATTTTTGGGATTCCTCTCTCCTTTTAGGTGCAAAATCCTACAAGTGTAAGAGAGCCTTTCTCCACAAAAATCTACAATTCACTTACACCTTAAAATTGTGTGTTCCTAAAATTTGAGATGAGAAAATTATTATTGTAGTTGGAAGAGGGGTTCCCATATGATATCTTTGGGTTGTATATGATGGTATTGGAAAATGAATTATGTGATGGTGTAGTTGTATAATTAGTTTGAGTTTCTTCAAGTATAGGTTATACTATCAAAATGATAGATTCCTATGTTTGCATTTAAAATAATGATAATTGAGCATGAATTTTTTTACCAAGATCCTTTTTTAGATGAGAAATATGGAAGAGTGGGTGCAACTTAGAGGAGGGAGGAAGCTCTAACTTGTAGGAAATTTCATCAATTTATTGAAAACCTTATAGGGCCCACAAAATTTGGATGATAACTTTTGATGAGTCATCATATTTAATTATAGTTATAGTTTATAGGGTTGGAGGTGAAGAAAGAACATGTAACCAATGGAGAAAGTGTGTTCAAAGAAATTTTTATTAGCTTCTCACTTCATGTGGTTTTGTGTAATATTCAAATCATCCTTGAGGTTGTAAGGAAAGGTTTCATGTGTCTAAAGGGTCATGGCCATGTCAACTTTATTTTACCTGTGATCATTTGATGCAAGGATTGATTTCTCACATATTTTGAGATGGATGTTGAATAGGACAACTAAGAGGTGGGGTGAATTAGTTTTCACAGAATTGAACTTTTAATTCAATCACCAAAACTAATTCTTAATGTTGCTTAAATGGTTAATCATCAAAACCCAATGTAGAAACTTAAATCCAACACAAAAACACAATAACACCAGATTTACGTGGAAAACCCAATGAGGGAAAAACCACGGTGAGGATTAACTCAAACTATAGAGAATAACTTGAAAAACCAATTACAAAAGGCTCACTGCCTAAAAGTAAGGATCACTACCAAAATAAGGACTCATTGTCCAACAAAGCTAACAGCTTGGAGAGTACATTGTGACAAAGATATAAAGAAGACAAAAAATACTTGTTATAGAGAGACTACAATCTCAATGAAATAAAGGATACCGCCATAATCACTCACAGACATGCAAAAATGATAGATTTCACCTTTTTCTCACTACATCCAAAAACTCAGCATTAAGCTTTACATTGATCTACCACACTCACATCACACACATTCACTAAATAGCATCAATGTCACATCTATATACACTTTCTCTTTTCACTTGTCACTCTTCTTTTTCGCTCCTATATATCCTTCACAACTAACTCATCGTATATTTATACCATCTTCAACTTTGAAACATATCAAAAGTTGGCCATCCAAATTCAAATTCAAATTAGGTTGGCACTGAAACATCCTAGGGTGTAAATTGAATGAGGGTGATCCAAACACATGCTTCATAGGGACCCAAATAGATCCAACACACTTCATCAACCTCAAAAGTAGTATTTCACATAAGGTCGGCCAAGCCAGTGTAAAACACATAGAACCATTAAGCCTGAATCTTGCAGATGCTAAAATTATCTTCAATAGAATCACGACAACTCAAATCTATAACTACAAGTCATAATACTTCATCAAAGAGAAATCTAGACCAACAACATTTCTCCCAAACCTCAACTAGAAACATAGAAAACCACAGTTCACAACAGGTGAACACGACTTGCACTGTACAATGAATCAACAATTAAAAATATGGATATAACATCTTCCAAAAACTGTGAACAACATATCTAAACTACACTAACATAGGAGAAAATCCAAACAAAAAATCAGAGCAACCACTGAACGCTTGCAACATACCTTTATTGCAATTTTCTTAATATCCTCAATATATACAACCAACAACAACCAATTGATAAACAGTTGGCTAGTTGACATCAATGAAAACACCTTCAATCTTTCCATTCTCACAAAAAATCTCCCGCTTTGTCATTGATGACAACACATGATGTGAAAAACCATCAAAGACACCATACTCTCTCTAAATACACTTTTCTTTATGTTTCTCCCCCTTAGAAGATAATCTCATATGCTTCCTTTCCTTTTTCACATGATTCCTCTCCACCTTTGACATAAAAAAAAAAATACTCATAATGAAAACACCTAATACTACCTGCTCTGGGGCCCTGAGAGGTAGCACCAAAACATCGGTCTAGAAGAAATATAGATCATAGATCCACCAGACTGATGCATCTCCATGTGCATCTAATTCAAGAAAGGAGGGGCAATGACCCCTAACTTCTCCTAGAGATACTCAAAAGTATCTTTAGGAAGATCCTTCATGAAAATTTCAGCAATTTGATCCTTCATTGGAACATACCCAAGCTTTACTTCATTTAACATGACCTTCTCTATCAAGAAATGATCCCTGATAGATATATGCTTCATCCTCAAGTGCATCATAGGATTCTTTGAAATGTTAATTGCACTTGTATTATCACATAAAATAGAAATTGGATCATCATTTACCATATACTTGTGTATAGCAAGATGCAGCAACAATATACTTAGCTTCAGTAGTAGACAATGAGACCGAATCTTGCTTTTTTCTCAACCATGCCACCAATCTACATCCAAGAAAGAATGCACCACCACTTGTACTCTTTATGTCATCTACACATCTAGCCCAATCTACATCTGTATAGGAACTAAGTGTAAATTCAATATCTTTAGGATACCATAAACCATAATCTAGAGTGCCATTCAAATATCTGAAAATTATTTTAATAGCAGCAACATGTGTTTCTTAGGATCTTCTTGAAATCTAGCCACAAGACGACAACATGCAATATCTAGTCTAGTAGCAGTCAAATAAAATAGTCCACCAATCATAGATTTATACTTTCTCTGATCAACCTTAGGTGAATCATCATCTTTACCCAATTTTCAAACAATCACCATAGGAATACTTACTGGTTTGGAACCATCCATCCCAAACTTCTTCAATATCTCTCTCACATACTAGACTGTGAAATAAAAATTCCTTTCTCTGTTTGATTAATTTGTAGCCCTAGAAATAAATTCATCTCCAAACATAGACATTTCAAATTCTTTATGCATCTCTTCCGCAAACATCTTACACATATTTTCATTTCCCCCAAAGATAATATCATCAAAATATATAGCCAACAACAACCAGTTGATAACCAATTGACCATTTGACATCAATGACAACACCACCAATATTTCCATTCTTACAACAATGGCTTTTATATCACATTTCATAGTAAAATTAGAATTTTTGCATGGATTTGGACATTGTTTAATGGGAGATTTAATCATAGTTCTTCATGATCAAAATTTCACAACTATTAGCATGTTCTTAAAACTTGGCATAGTGTTTATGAGGTTGATGGACATGGATCATGATGAAATTAGCACATGGTTCCTCCCTACATGCTTATTGGACCACATTTTCATTCCCTAGTTCTAGATATATGTAAGGGAATTTTATATTTTTTGTAAAGGGTTGGATTTTTTGCATCAATGTGGGAAGATCTTATCTTGGTCAATCTAAAAATTATATTGAAAACTTATGTATATAAGTAAGATTTGAGAATCTATATAACATTTTGTAATGACTGCATTTTTTTCTCAAAAAACTAATATGACATTTTCTTTTTTCTTTTAATGTATTATATCTCCTTTATTATTTGATATTTTTTGGGGGATTCGAGGAATCCTTAAGTTCACACTTACTATTCTCTATTTTAATCTATGTTTTTTTTAATTCCAAAAGGTTTGCAAAACTATTTTAATTTTGTACAATAGTATTCTAAGGCACAAATATTTCAAGGCTAATACATTGTGCTCTTACACTAGTGTTGAATTATTAAGTAGAGGTATGTTGTTGATGTACGCTAGGAAATTGGCTCTAGAAAAGGAAATAACTATCCTTGAGAATAAATCCTCTATATTAACATTGGGATGAATCAAATAGACTAATTTACATGGTTTGCTAAATCCTTTTGATGATTATAATTGAAAAATGAAATTAAATATTACATTTTCAACTTAAATTATCCAATTATAAATAAATGTCAAAATATTAAATCTAATTTCTACAAAATTAGAAAGTACATATCATGAAGATGCTTTTGTAGATTTGTCAAAGTCTCAACCATGGACACTAGTACATAGTACGAACATCCTCACAACATAATACTCTATAATATGCACATACACAGATGGAAAAGAAATCATAGGACCATTGCATATAATATTACTAGAATAAGAAAAATAAAAGGAAACAAACCATAAAACCCCAATTATAGGAATTGAATAAAAATACTAGAAATCAATAGATGTCACTAATGATATTTATTTTCTTCCAATTAAAGAAATTCTTGCATATAAAGGAGAAAGGAGAAAATGTTTAGGTTGGTTTCTTAGGGGCTTTCCTTAGTTAAACCCAGGTTTTGGTGTTTCCACCTCTACAAAAAACTAGGATTTTAATTTGATAAAATAGATATTGATAAAGACTGATTAAGACAAGATATATTGCCAATGACTCAAATAATAGATTTAAATATACTATGCTAAGACAAAAAAATATAATTACTAGTCTAGAAACCATATGTATCTTATCACTTACTCATCAAATTGATTGCACCACCAAATAAAGTAAACACATAAAAAGTAGTGAATTATCTGCTATCAACATCACATGCCCAATTTAAATCCACATAACCATGAATATCAAGAGAAATGTTGTCTCCTATCAATTTTTTGTAATAACACAAGGAATGCTATGAGATATCCCACAAAAATCTGAAGACTCTTTTAACTTCATTGAACTCTACTAGGATCAGGTCCATATATCTAAAAAAATCCCACTACTTGAGAAATGTTTGGTTTAATGTAGATCGCAGCATACATAAATATTCCAACTACGCTCTAGTAAGATACTCTTCTCATGTATTCCATCTCTCATGGGGATGTTGGAAAATCTAAAATAGATTACTTTATTCCAATTATAAAATGAACACATAATATTCTATAATATTGCATGTTAAACCTCTATAAAATTGAATTGACATACTTACTTTTTCCATGCTATAACTTTTTTTCACGATATCTCATGTAAATAGCATATCATTAAATTTAATGAAATAAACAAGAAATGGTCACCATTGGAATCATCAAAAGTAGTTATATTGCACCTACCACTCCTCTTACAAATCTAGTTGAAATCAGTCAAAAATGAGGGTGGAAATGAATACCTCCATCTTTAGAATGTAGTTTCAAACTATTCCATTGTTGCAATATAAAAGTTGCATTCTTTCCAATGAATGCAAATATCCAATATCTGTTAGTTTTTGCATCTTTGCACAACTATCAATTGTAATTATCTTCATACAACTTAGTTAATCCAAACTTAACTCATCAAACTCAAACTCTGGATATTTACTTAGACAAAACTCTTCAACATTTTTACTATCATATATTCTTGCCATTATTTGTAGTTTTGTATAGAATTGCACAGATTGGTGACTTTATTGGGGAGAAGCTTATGCAAAATCTCTAGTTCGAGATCAAAAGTGTAGAGTCATGTATCTTGAAAGTGTGTATATATCCATGAGGGAATTCATCAAATTCTCTCACCATTTTTCAAATTGAAGTTAGTATGTTGAAGATCCAAGTAATATTTATACTTCCTTTGTCAAAATTTCACAAAGTTGCAAAAGGTATGTCTTAGCAGTCTCTGTATACATAAATTCCTTCAAAATCTATTCAATATTCACAAATTTTATTAAGTCCCAATTGATTTGGGTGGTGACTCTGAGTCTATATTCCAGTGCATTAAATTTATTACAAGAAGTGAGAAGAAAAGAAAGGAAGAAGTTGGTGAGAAGAGATTGGGAAGACTAGGGCACATATGAAGAAGCATCCAAATGAAAAAATGGAAGGTGAACTTCAAAAGACTCCCAAGAAATCATGGAAGCAAAAGGATGAAAATACAAGTCCACTCCACATACTATTCCTAAAACTGCTCAATTTTCTATCAGCAATTGCAATATTCATGAAATCCAGCAAAAAATATTAGGCTTAGATTGTGAGGATGAAGAAGATTGTACAAACAAATCTGTTGCAAGTATCCACAAATCTAGGCCTATACAAGGAAGAATTCAAAGTAGGATCCATCATCGCAATGTTGCTTCTACCAATTCTATTGTTGGTGGTCTTTTTCTCCCCACTTCTAATGGATACTCTCCTTTTCCACCTAATTTGTTGACTGGGTCCACTAACAATTCCCAAAACCTTTTAGATTTGGTAGAAACCTCATATTTTGAGATTACCCTCCTCGATCCTAATGAGGTGTTTGGTGAAATTAATGCTCTCCAAAGGGAGGCTAAGATACAGGATGAGATAAGGAAGAAGAAGGAAAAGGAGAGGGAGAAAAAATATTAGAAATGCTATGTATGAAAGAGAATGTTGAGAAGAATACTAGAAAAAATGAAGGCCCTAAACCAAGAAGAACTTGAACCAATTCTCACTACTCCTACAGGCCCTATTGTTTCTGAAATTATTTACAAGAAGAATCTACATGACCCCATTAAAAATGTCAACACCACTACTTGGACCAAGTCCATGGTTATGAGCACTATTGCTCCACACCCTACAACAAATGTCCCAAACCAACCAGTTGATAAAGGAGATCAACCTATGAAAAATTTGGTTATCAATGAAAATCCCTTATCTCAAAATCCTCTTGTGCTTGCTCAATTAGAAACCATTGAGTCTAAATTAAGAAAATAAAATGAGGAATTAAGGAAGGAGTTGGAAAGAATGCAAATCATGGTAGATAATGTTGAAATGCATAAGAATATTGAATTCCTAAAGACTTCATTCCTTGTTTGAAATTCCACGAGCATCTAGTTCACAAAACCCTCCTCGTTTATCAATAAATCCTACACCTACAATGGATGTCAATACTTCATCCCATATGGACCAATCCATCCATACCTCCAAGCCTTTGAACACTAATAAAAATGAGCACACATATAACCAATCTAGTTATAGTAATATGAACCACAAAGTAGGAGGAGATGGAGAAAATAGAAGCAATGAGAGAAGATAAAACCAATTTCCCATGAAACTTTTGCAATTGGAAAGGTATAGACAATTATGTATTGATGGGATACCTAGCTATCCAAATTCCATTGACAATGATATTGGGGTGGTGTTAAGTAAGTTCACTGATAACAATGATATATTTGGTGAGGATCATCTAAGGACTTTCCTCAATTTTCTTGATGACTATGAAGTGGAGCATGAGTATGTGGTAATGAAATTATTTATGTAATCACTGATTGAAGATGAAATGGATTGGTATAGAGGCTTTCCTAAGGGAAACATTAGTTCATGGGAAGAATTTAAGATCATTTTTAGAGAATAGTACTAAGACAAAACTGACCCTAGGTTTATGCTTAATGAATACTACAATATCACTTAAGGACATAATGAGATGGTTTCTAATTTTAACATCAAATTTAAAATGGCTATGAACAGAGTCCCACCAAATTTAACATTAAATGATGAACTATTCCTAGTTACCTATTACAATGCATTCGATTCTATAATGAGCTATCACCTGAGAAATAAAGACTCTCAAAGCTTGAGGGATGCATTCAAAATCGCACTACACATTGAAAGTAACAGGAGTGCATCAAGTAAGGTGGGAAGGAGAGATGATGTAAAAATTCTCAAGAATCTTAGGGACAAGCAAGAAAATCCTTTTGGGTAATTGCATGGATCTGTGACACAATTTTGGCTCTTAAGATGCCACTTTTTTTTTGAAATCAGCAAAATCTGATTTGCACAAGAAAATGAAGATAGTTATGCTCAAAATTTCAAGATGTATCAAGAAAAAAAGTTGAAGTGCTCTGAGTCTAGTTTCTAAGCTACTAATTATTTTTGAAATTAATGAAGATTAAGGGTCTCAAAAAGGAGGGGAGCCCAAAATAGGTCATGTTTTTTATTAAAAAAGCAACATAGCACCTAAGGGCTCCCCACTTTTTGATTATCTCATTTTTAGAATTTCAAAAAACCAAACAATGAGAAATTAGCTAACACCATGTAGTTTATCCTCATACTTTTGGATTATTTTTTTAATGACTATATAATATTTTATGAATTTTCAAAGTGGACACATCCTAAAAAGCTGAAATTTGAGCGTGCTCCCCCCTAAAGTTTTTGAATACTAATCAAAAATTGTTTTTTTTTCATCATGTGTAGAATGGATTCTAGTTTCAAAAAATGTAATTTGTTTCATGTTTTGATCAACAAGTAAAAATTTATCCTAAAACTAGCACATGTTGGTTTTTGACCAAAATAGAGGCATTTACAATAGAAGCTATGGTCAAAACCTTATCTGAATCAAAATGAAGAAATAATTAATGCTATCATGGTTTTTTATAAACTTGCATTGAAAGACGTGCAAATGAGACAAGGACCATAGACAAAATGAGTAAATCTGGCACCCTTTCAAAAATCACATCCTTTGCATGAAATGGTTGTCCAAACCTTTAGGTCGGATACCCAATGAAAATTTGAACCTAGCATTGGGTTGGTATTTCCCAATGCAACCTATTTGGCACTCACCAAATGGGTTGCTTCATTTTGCACTCGCCAAATGTCATTCATGACTTTTGGAATGCATTTTTCTAAACTATTTAATTTTCTCTTTCTCTTCTAGGGAAACTATATAAGTTGATGTTTACATATGGGGGTATGTGTAGGATCATCATGGAAAAAATAGGCCCTTAAGTGGCAAAAAAATCAGAAAAATCATAGTTAGGCAATAAAATGATAATATTTTTTTATAATAATATTTAAGATATAAGTAGATGACTCATGTTTCATGTGGATGCATATATTTCTTGTAATTTTTCCTAAGTAAATAATTAATTATGAAATTTTATTACAACTTTAAAAAAACATAAAACTTGTATGTGCTGACTAATTTTAACTTTGGTCAAACTTCATGAAATCTTAATTTTTCTTTTTTAATCCTATAGTATGCAAAGCATAGAATATGACACATTTTGATTCAAAACAATTTATACCATTTGAAAGCTATAGATTTTTTTTCAATCATCCTATCAATCAGGACTTTAGTTGTAATTCAAATAGAAAATGAATAATAGTTACTTGTTTAATTCAAAGTAAAACATAATTTATATTGGTGGAAAGCTAAGAATATCTTTTAAAAAACCTTTTCATTTCATCAATTTTGGGTAAAAAAAGTCATTAGCCACATACCCATCATATTGCCACTTTTTGGGCCATCATGATCCTACACATACCCATGGACATTTAATTTTTTATTCTTTAAGTTATATTTCATGTATATAGTTTCAGATGTTTACGAGTGGTTTCAGATCTATAGGAGTTATAATGCAAATTCTAGTTTTTGGAATATTTTTAAAAATTTCAAATAGACAAATTTTAGTAATTAGCATGTCAAATTTCAATAATCAAGAGATCAATTTTCAGTAATCAGGTGGTCAA
>VDFB02193867.1:353726092-353738461 GCA_007258455.2 Sequoia sempervirens
TCCCTCTCTCTCTCTGTCAATCGTAAAACATAAACCATAAACCCTTAACCCTTAAACCCTCTACCCTCTACACTTAGGGTAAAAGCAAGAAGTTGGGTACACGAAGAGAGGAAGTTTCATCCAAAAGAAAAAGAATTGCACTAAATACGTACGCATTTTCAAAAAATGCATACACGTTATGGATCGGGTACTTGAGCCTAAATCTGAACATGTATGTGTTCCACTTCGAGTACGCAAACTGCAAACACATACGCATTTCAAAATGTGTATGCATTGTGAGTGCATACGTGTTTAAAAACGTGTATGTGTTATGAACGCATATGTGTTTCAAAACATGTACGCATTTCATAACGTGTATGTGTTATGAACGCGTATGCATTTTGAAATGCATACATTTTTCTTAGATGTATTTATTTTTTTAAATTAGTGAATTTGTATTCATTTTAACTCCAATTTTTATCCATGCTAGAGAAGAGGGATTGTGTAAGTAGTTCAAAGGGCTTGATTGAAGAAAAATTTCACTGCCACCTCCTTCCGTTGACACAACTGACCTCAACAACCTCCAAATTGGTTGAATTCTACCTTTTTTTTCTTTATATCTTGCATTTTTGTTTTGTAATTGGTATTTAGTTTTTTTTTTTTTAGTTTGCTTTTGTTCAATATTTTAAGATTTTAAATTACATTTAAAAAACTAAAAACATCAACGAAACAAAGAACGTTAAATTGTAAATCAAAAACCATAGAAAATAAACCTAAATTGGACACATTCAAAACTTAGAAATCAAAACCATAAAAAACCCTAGGTTCCAAAAAACATAGGTCCCTAAAAACTAATTTACCCAGGTTAATCCTTGGACCTAAACCCTAAAACGAAAACCTAAAACCCTAATAGTTCACATAATTTTAGAAGTATCCAAGGAATGTTACCTAGATTTAGGGCAGTTTTCATTGAGATTGAGATTGAGATTGAGGCTGCAAATAATTCACATTAGGAATTTTTCGGTTATTGCTACACTTCAATGACCAATTTATAAAACATCCTTTTCACATTGTGTAGTGTCATAAATTAGGGCTCCTTGGAGGTTTCTTACATTTTTATTTGACATATAGATATGTTGAAATCATGTCATCAAATCTCTAAATCTAAACCCTAAACCCTAAAGCATTCATTTTTTCGTAGGACCTTAAAATGAAATTTGGTTTCCTTAGGAAACTCCGCCAAATTTTATTCCCTTAAGCCATGGATCATTTTTTCCTAGGACCTTACTAGACATAGATCCCCTTAAGCCATCCTATCACCCTAAATTGTAAATCAATGTCTTAAGGGGTCCTAATATGACATTTCTTAAGGGGATCAAACAAGTTCTCAAAATTTGGTGAATAGAGCTCAAACTCATCTTTGTTTATTTTTTACATTGAAATTAGGTTACTAGCATATATCTATGTGTCCCTTTGAACATATATTCTATTAAATTTTCATTCTTATCTTTAGTATTCTTTGAAAACAATGAATGAGATTATAAATTTTAATGTTAGTGTTAAACTTATAATTTCTTCTTAACTACTTTATCTCACTATAGAGAACTTGTGTCTCTTATCATGAAATTTGAAAATTTAGATAAATCAATTTATGTCATCAAATTTTTAAATTAAATTCTATGTCATACTTGATTAATTTACATTTATTATTGTTCAATATACCTTAGCTCTATAGATATACTCTTGTTGGGAAACAACCACACCTATGAGTAAACTTCCCCTCACCCCAAAAGATAAAGCTCTAGACCCATCAAAACTTAGAATAATAAATTACTTATTGGTGAATTAGTTAATTAATGATAGGCTTGATATTTATGAGCTCCATTGAGAACCCTTGTCTAAAAATAATCCTAATATAAATAGAATATAGTATAATTTTTACTTGAATTAAACTACATGGCTTTCATCATTTACCCATTTTGACACTCATTCTTAAGTTGTTCATAACCTAAATTAGCTTGGGGACCTTTCCTTCTCTTTTTCCACCTTTATATATGTAATAGAAGGCACTATAAACAACCCCTAACCTCCTATTTTAACACCCAATTTGACAAATCAAAGTCATATATCTACATGTGTCTTATTTTTCATTCTTTAGTCCTTTACCTTAATCTTAAGTCTTTACCTTGATGGTGATTTATTTAAATAAATATTAATTCTTTACCTTAATCCATGTGGTTTTATTTATTTTTAAATAAATCAATTAATGTATAGATCATCAAATTTTGCTATAGTTTAATTATCAAGTTCAACATCTAGCTAAAAATAAGTTTATGGGGCCTTCTTTTAGGGGATTCACTTAATAAATCAATGACATAGTGCATGCATTTGAATAGGGTTCTAATAAAGCCCCCTTATTTCATTTATACCCTTCATATTAACAACCACACACTAGACTCAATTTAATGTGTGCATATGCTATAGAATTTTTAATGCTATGGATTTTTTAATGTTATAAATCGAATGATCTTTAAATGAAATGTATTTTGAATTTGTGCACATTCAATGTGATTTTTAAATAACTTTCAAATTGTGTGCATTATTTAATTAGTTTGTTGATATATATTTTTTAATTGTTTAACATGTAGTTTCCATTTAATTGCTCACATGGATCCAAAATTTAATATAGAGGATTTTATGCCTAATCCACAAATTCATCCAGATCCAGCACCAGAAAAAATCCCCACACCTCTAAAATCTCCACCGCCTAACCCCCCACCCCCTATAGTAGATGAGGTTCAATTAAGAGAGAGCATCTGAGAAAACCTCATTGTGATTCAAGGGAATATAGATTTAATAAAAAATGAGCCTAAAATCCCTCCCCATCTCTCACGGTTTGCATCTATGTGCAAACTATTGTCGATTTTGTTCGATCAATTGATGCAGACCTAGATAGGTTTCATCAATGGAGAGAAGAGAGGAGACAATTCTATGCAAATGGATTGTCCTACAAAGAAATCAATGACCTTAAAATTACAAAACAAACCATGTGCCAATATTTTATTAATCCCCAAACAAACCAACCAATTCCACCCACCAAAAAATGAATTTCAATTTTATGGTGTAGGCACCTGTAGATGGCTGCACATTTTTGGGATAGATGGTGGATGGTGTTTGATAATCCACCACATGGAAACTGTGAGGTGCCCCTATACCTTTTGAGAAAGTTATGGGCTAAGTTTGAGTTGGGTAAAAAATCCAACTATTTTGATATGAGGTCATTTCAGGGAGTTGGGTCTAGCATGCCCCAACATAGACTACGAGCACATGTCGATCCTCAACGACATGTTTCGATTGCTCCTATTGTTCCTCCTTCTCCTAGTGTTCCCACTGCATTTTAGCAGTAGACCATGTTTTCAACATTAGGAGCATTGAGTTCGCTTTCAAGACATCTCACTCATCACACTACACACACGATGACTGAAGTGGCCAATAGAGAGCATGGAGGCTTGAGCTATAGGGATACTCAAGCATCCAGTTCAGGTGACCCACAAGCATCTAGGATGGATTCATAGATGAATTACTATATGAGGATCATCCTACACATTTATGTTCATCTTTTGAACTTAAATTTAATTCAAGTTTCAAATGTGAAAAATTCATATAAATAATAACATCAAATTATATATAATATAATATTAATTCAATAAGTGTTTGGTGTAGACACATGATCACATGATGCCTGAAACTCAATATGATCGTCGTTTCTATATGTTGAGTGCTATAGATATGGGCTCACCTTTTAGACAAGTACTTGAACCAATATATATTAAATAATTTGTGTGGATATATCTAATTTTTAATTTGAATTTGTTCACATGTGTGAATTTATAATATAATATTATATATATTCAGAGAGGTCATACAATACCTAGTACTAACCAACCACAAGTTGTGGTGAGTGCTCCTAAGACATCATCAACTTAGGTGTGTGCTTTCAAAAGTTTGTTAAGTTTAAATTAAATACACATCATAGATCTAATTTAATTTGTTCATTTACATACACATGTGTGAATGATCTATACAAACTGTTGTACATCTATACATGCAGGGATTTCATGAGATACCCATGGTGGGCACACCTGAGACATCGTCGACATTTATGCATGGGAAATATCAGGTGTGTGATCATGAGGTCATATCATTTGAGGTTGTAAACTTTAGTAAATATCCCATATAATTTTTACGGACCTTATATATATATATATATATTCAAGGTTTTAACACATTGTTTGCTTTATATGAATATATAGGATATAGTATATCATGCATTTGGATCTTCTCAATTGACAGTTATGCTACCCATTGAACAAAATGTGCCAGTAGATTCACATGATCATATGGTAATTTATGCATACTAAAAAACATTTTTATTGTATTTACTAGATATTTAATTAAATTTATTTTTATCTAAAAGTTTATATTTTCAAGTTTAAATATGTTTAATTATATCAAAATTTCTAAATAACTTTAAATCTAATTTCAAGTTTCTTGTACTCTTTTCCAGCATGATGCGGGTACATCTGGTCAACATGGAACAAAGAGGAGATTTGATATGACTGATTAGACTGATAGTTAGATGGTTTTAAATTTTATGGACTATAGATCTCTAGGGTTTTATTTAAATATATGTGTTACACTTGACATATAAATTTTATGGACTATCTATCTCTAGTTTTATTTTCAACATGTTATTATCATATTTGTGATTATTTATATCAGTTGACTTTAATACATGATGATTATATATGTAGTCAATTATGATCGTGTTATGTTCATTAATCATGTATGTATAGATATGAATTACCTAATTTTCAAGTAATACATGCACTATATAAATTCTTATCTAGAATCAAATTTCATATATATCATTTATCACATGGTTTGGTGACAAATTAAAACATTCCTTAAATAGTTTAGATAATATGCACATAATAAATTAAGGGCAGGTAATTTTAACTATTTTCCAATTCTAGCAAATATTTGAATCAACAAAAATTTATCTCCTTGTATGTATAAAATGTATTTATAATCTATACAATTGAACAATTATATACAATGTGGTAAATACAAGAAATGAAATGTATAATCTATAAAATTGGAACAAGATATTTAAAAAGTAACTAATAAGCTCATTGAACTTCATACATCGAACAAACACATATAATGTATATTGATGTTTAATACAACTATATAACATGATGAAACATATATGTGCATGTAGATAAAATTAAAGCATATCAACTTTTACATGAAGACCAAAAACTGATATTTACATAGTCTCTTGATAAAATAATTTTTTCAATGACAATCACATGGTAGACCGACTTGATGAGAACCTACAAAAATAATTAATGTAAATAAACTAACTATAATTTTTATGAGTCATTTAAGTAAAAAATTCATGCGAGAAAAGAATAATATATAGTAAATTCCATTCAAATTAAAATGATGTTTGCCATAGGATGGATTAAGGGGACCTAAGAGGATATATAGCTTAAGGGGGTTCTTAAGAGAATGACTCAAGTGGAGTTAAGAGGATGGAAAGTTAACAGGATGCATGTCATGAACCCTAGGGGCTTAACGGGTCCTAAGAGGATGACTTAATGGTAAGTATGAGAGTGACTGATGGGATGCAAGATTGTTGATTAAGGGTATGTAAGAGGATATGAATTAAGGGTCCTTTAAAAGGATGGCTTAATGGGATGCAAGAGGGTGGATTAAGGGGAGTTGGTAGAATGAAGGGATGTAAGAGGGTGGATTAAGGGGAATTGATAGAATGACTTAAAGGGATGTAAGAGAGTGGATTAAGGGGATGCAAGAGGATGGATTAAGGGGAGTTGATAGAATTACTTGAAGGGATGTAAGAGGGTGGATTAAGGGGAGTTTATAGAATGACTTAAAGGCATGTAAGAGAGTGGATTAAGGGGATACAAGAGGGTGGATTAAGGGGATTTGATCTAATGACTTGAAGGGATATAAGAGGGTGGATTAAGGGGAGTTGATAGAATGACTTAAAGGGATGTAAGAGAGTGGATTGAGGGGATTCAAGAGGGTGGATTAAGGGAGTTGATAGAATGACTTGAAGGGATGTAAGAGGGTGGATTAAGGGGAGTTTATATAATGACTTAAAGGGATGTAAGAGAGTGGATAAGGGGAGTTGATAGAATGACATGAAGGGATGTAAGAGGGTGGATTAAGGGGAGTTGATAGAATGACTTAAAGGGATGTAGGAGAGTGGATTAATGAGATCCAAGAGGGTGGATTAATGGGAATTGATAGAATGACTTGAAGGGATGTGAGAGGGTGGATTAAGGGGAGTTGATAGAATGACTTAAAGGGATGTAAGATAGTGGATTAAGGGGATGCATTCCATGAACCTTACGATATGGTTTAACAGGCCCTAAGAGGATGGATTAAGTAGAATTGTGAGAGTGACTTAAGGGATGCAAGATTGTGGATTAAGGAGAGTTGAAAGAATGACTTTAAACCCTAAACCCTAAACCATACGACCTAAATCCTAGGAGATGAACCCTAAACCCTTAAAATCCATATAGATTTGTTATTCTAGCATCTCATGAACCCTAGAAACCATAAAACCTAAACCATATGACCTAGAGACTAGGAGATGAACCCTAAACCATTAACCCATATAGATTTGTTATTATAAGCATCTCATGAACCCTAAACCCTTAAAGCTATATACATTTGTTATTCTAAGCATCTCATGAACCCTATAAACCTTAAACCCTAAACCATATGACCTAGAGACTGGGAGATGAACCCTAAACCATTAACCCATATAGATTTGTTATTCTAAGCATCTCATGAACCCTAGAAACCCTAAACCCTAAACCATATGACCTAGAGACTAAGAGATGAACCCTAAACCATTAACCCATATAGATTTTTTATTCTAAACATCTTATTAACCCTAGAGGGATTTAAGAGGATGCAAGTGGATGGATTAAGGGTAGATATATGAGGATATGGATTAAGGGATCCTAAGAGGATAGATTAAGGGGTGTTGAGAGAGTGACTTAAGGTGATGCAAGTGGATGGATTAAGGGTAGACATATGAGGATATGGATTAAGGGGTCCTAAGAGGATAGCTTAAGGGGTGTTGAGAGAGTGACTTAAGGGGATGCAAGTGGATGGATTAAGGGTAGACATATGAGGATATGGATTAAGGGGTCCTAATAGGATAGCTTAAGGGGTGTTGAGAGAGTGACTTAAGGGGATGCATGTGGATGAATTAAGGGTAGATATACGAGGATACAAATTAAGGGGTCCTAAGAGGATCGCTTAAGGGGTGTTGAGAGAGTGATTTAAGGGGATGCAAGTGGATGGATTAAGGCTAGATATACGAGGATATGGATTAGGGGGTCCTAAGAGGATCGCTTAAGGGGTGTTCAGAGAGTGACTTAAGGGGATGTAGGTGGATGGATTAAGGGTAGATATACGAGGATATGGATTAAGGGGTCCTAAGAGGATAACTTAAGGGGTGTTCAGAGAGTGACTTAAGGGGATGTAAGTGGATGGATTAAGGGTAGATATACGAGGATATGGATTAAGGGGTCCTAAGAGGATTGCTTAAGGGGTGTTGAGAGAGTGACTTAAGGGGATGTAGGTGGATGGATTAAGGGTAGATATACGAGGATATGGATTAAGGGGTCCTAAGAGGATAACTTAAGGGGTGTTGAGAGAGTGACTTAAGGGGATGTAAGTGGATGGATTAAGGGTAGATATACGAGGATAAGGATTAAGGGGTCCTAAGAGGATAGCTTAAGGGGTGTTGAGAGAGTGACTTAAGGGGATGCAAGTAGATGGATTAAGGGTAGACATATGAGGATATGGATTAAGGGGTCCTAAGAGGATAGCTTAAGGGGTGTTGAGAGAGTGACTTAAGGGGATGCAAATGGATGGATTAAGGGTAGCATATGAGGACATGGATTAAGGGGTCCTAATAGGATAGCTTAAGGGGTGTTGAGAGAGTAACTTAAGGGGATGCAGGTGGATGAATTAAGGGGTCCTAAGAGGATCGCTTAAGGGGTGTTGAGAGAGTGACTTAAGGGGATGCAGGTGGATGGATTAAGGCTAGATATATGAGGATATGGATTAAGGGGTCCTAAGAGGATTGCTTAAGGGGTGTTGAGAGAGTGACTTAAGGAGATGCAGGTGGATGGATTAAGGGTAGATATACGAGGATATGGATTAAGGGGTCCTAAGAGGATAGCTTAAGGGGTGTTCAGAGAGTGACTTAAGGGGATGTAAGTGGATGGATTAAGGGTAGATATACGAGGATATGGATTAAGGGGTCCTAAGAGGATAGCTTAAGGGGTGTTCAGAGAGTGACTTAAGGGGATGCAAGTGGATGGATTAAGGGTAGATATACGAGGATATGGATTAAGGGGTCTTAATTGAATTGCTTAAGGGGAATTAATAGAGAGACTTAAGGGGATGAAAGAGGATAGATTAATGGTACATAAAAGGATGGCTTAAGGTATTTTAAGAGAATGGATTAAGGGGATATGAAATCAATTATAAACATTTTATAAAATGACAATGAATTAAATTTAGTTTTATATTTATACTATCAATTAAATGTATCTAGAACTATATGTAGTTACTTGTCTCTAGATTTGAATTCCATTGTAATATATGTATCTACTCTCTTTTTTGTAAAGCATCTAATTTTGGGAGACCCGAAACAAAAAATTATATAAAACTTTAATTAGGAAATGGCTATTAAAGACAAATATATATATATATATATATATCAATTAAATATATATGCAACTATATACTTACCAATATTTATTTACTCTATTGTACTATTTGTATCCTCTTTCTTTTATAATATGTCTATGATTGTCTCATAATCATCCATTGAAAGTGTCCATAAAACTTTATTAGCAGGTCTCCCTTGATATCTAACTAGTTTTATATTGGTTTCCAAAATCAAATGTGAATAATGTATAATATTTTGTGTCTTTCATAATCTTCAAATGCAGGAAAGCCATTCTTTCTCATCACATATTTTTGAAGTCAGGTGCCAACAACAACCACTGAACCAGTTGGATACTCAAATTTTTCATCATCCATTCTAGGATGTACCAACTTATGTTTTCTCTCAACACATCTAGCCAAACAATACTCTATCTCCTCTTCATTCCCCTTAGGTGCAACAACAACATACAAATATCCCACAAAAATAAATAAAAAATTCAATAAAGAGTGACTTATATTTAATTCACATATATTAAACATGCATACATATAAAATTCAACTCAATAAATAATGTACCTTCTTGTACAAGATTTGAAACACGATCATAATCATATGATGTGAACACTTGATTATCTTTAATTGTTGTTCCATGTTCAACATGTGTCGATGTAGGCATTAAGGCTCTTTGTTTCCATTGTTCGACCCATTCCATATTTTTGCATGCCTCCCAATCACCTGCAATACAAAATTGACAAAAGCATGCCAACTCCCTTGTCCATATTTTCCATGTGTTTGCATTCAAACTCTTAAAAAAATTCTATTTTGTAGATCCATTAATTGATTCACAATCTTGTCAAGAAAAAATATCATTTTCTTCAACTAACCAAAAGAAGCGTCGAATTATTGAGCTCTCAATTATTCTTGTAGATAATTGGGTATTGCACCAATCTACAATTGCACGTGCATCTCTAAATTTCACAACATCCTCAAATTTTAGTTGCTCTCTAGCAAGAACTCTTTTCACACATGCGCCTGCTCCATCATGTTCTCCCTTACCATGATCAGCTTCAAAAAAACTCCATATGTGTTGGATATTATTTTCTTTATGAATTCTACATAACCAATAAAATATTCTAGAATTTTTTAATTGACCCGTGCAATTATCTGACCATATGAGATGTTCTAGCATTTGAATTCCTCTCTTTTAAATTTTTATAAAATATATCAAAATAATATTGAACAAACTCAATTGAATGTAATCGATTATCACTTATATAAAAATGGTACTCTCTCAAAAAAATTCTCTTATCTTTTGTACTATCATTTGCATGTCTATAAACAATGTGAACAAATATAGCTACTTGCACTGAATTATAATATTGTGATTGAATTTCTTCTTGTGGAGCAATAGTATAATTTTCAGCAAAATCAACAACTGACAATATAGTTCCAATTGGGAATGTTTTTTTGCATAAACAAAATTGATTATCAAGCCAATAAGCATACTGAGAGTGTTGAACATATTTAGGTACAATCTTATCTTTACATTCATTAATAAATGCATGCACACTAAATTTTTCCACAATTAGCTCACAACGTTTTCAAGTTTTTCAATCTTTTAAAGAATACTCAACATTTTTAATTTTTTTTACATCCACTAATTGTTGTCCAAATTCATCTAAACTACTTTCATGCATACATTCTCCTAATAATGAAAAGTTACCACATCTATCGCATTCTCCATAAATACATGCTTTTAAATAAAATAAGTTTCCATTAGAGGGTTCACAAAACAAACCCGCAATAAGAACTTTGATTCTTTCAGGTGGCATATTAATACTACAAATTTCCTACATAATTTGGTTAGCATGCAAAGTGCATTGTATATATCAAAAACTATCATATAAAAAAATTGTATATGGGTCTTACAACAACAAGAGATTCATTGCTTATTAATTCTAACATACCAAGGTTTACATTTTTGGAATGATCTTTCACTTATATTAATATTCAATGGTAAGATTGAAGTATCTAATTTCTTTTTATATAATTCAGTTTGAGTCATATCTAAGAGATGCTTTGGATGAGGTTCACGAATTTTCGAACCCACCCTTAATTTTAAGACATCTCTAATGTTAGGTGATACTCTTGTATTATCATGCAAAAAAAAATTGATTAAAGATTTAATTTCATTAGTTAATTTCATGCTTGATCTTGGGAGTCCACCACTAAAACTCCAACATTGATTAATTGAATCCTTTTCAATACTTTCTCTTCTTTTAGCAGCTCTTATCAAAGTTTTATGATTTACTTTTATACATTTACTAATCTTACTTAACATTCTTTTATTTGAAGTTTTTTTATCAAGTAGAATAGTTGTTATTGCACGGAAAACCGTATTCTTATCTTTTGATTGACTTTTATTACCTATAAAATCAATATAATTAGTAACACCATATATGACTTTTTCTACTGAATCATCTTTCCTTTTTGGTTTTACAAAAACACCTAATTTTTTCATCACTATTCTCATTTTCGACATTATCATCAATTGCACCATGAGTTGACATTGGAATCCTAATTTCTTTCTATAAAAAAATATTTTATATATTCTATTTCCATAAGTTCTAATTTGTCTCCAAGAAACTTTACCATGAAGTTTATCTAGCACATCTCTTTCAATTGTAAGAAAAACATTTTCAAGTTCATCCATACAAGGGGTTTCATTTTCATTCACACAAGGGGTTTCATTTTCATTTTCAAATGTAAAAGGGATTTCACTCAAATTTTTATCAGTATGAGGGATTTCATTCTCAATTGCATTCTCATAAGATATAATTTCATCATTTTTTTTTTGTTTTTGCATTGTTTCAACCCTATAATTATTGATATCATCAATGGTGTATCCAACTTCATCTAAACAAGCAATATCAATATTATCAAAATTTGGGTTTGAACGCATGCTTGGATAGATTGTATGAATAGGTACATTTTCCATATCATTGGGAGGTGGATTTGAAGACATACCTGAATTTTTTTGCATAGGTACTATTTCCATATCATTCAAAGTTGAAGTTGAAGGCATAGTTGGGTTTATCTCCATAATTGCATTTTCTTCCATATTCACCATCTCCACATTTGCATCATCTACATTCATTTCATCATTCATGGCTTCCTCTTCAACATTCTTGGAACTAGATGCTTGCAAATTTTTCATTTGACGAATCATTTCTCTTCTATCCCTTTGTCTTTTTGCTTCCATATCTCTACTTGCTTGAATTTTTTTGGGTGTCATTAACTTTCTACATCTTTTTCTTTGTCTTTGCTTATCACACATGGTTACCAAACCCTCTTTTATGACAAAAAAATGGATTCAAATACAACTTATTTTCAAATTGCTATCTCCTTCAAATATTCAAATAAAACTATGTAGTATGAAGATCCTTTTTTCTTTAAACTCTAAAGTACAAAAACATCATGAATGCATCCAAAAATTCTCTTTTTTTCAAATCTTCTTGTAAAAAGTTCTTGTACTTTATTCCACTTCAAAAAATTCAACCTACACTTTGTCTCTTCCAACAATTTGACTAGAATATGCCC
>VDFB02193867.1:353738561-353750191 GCA_007258455.2 Sequoia sempervirens
TACTAAAATTTGACATTCTGATTATAAATTTTGTCTATCTGAAATTTTTTAATATCTTCCAAAAACTAGAATTTGCATTATAACTCCTACAGATCTGAAACCACTCATAAACATCTAAAACTATATACATGAAATATAACTTAAAGAACAAAAAAGTAAATGTCCATGGGTATGTGCAGGAACATGATGGGCCAAAAAGTGGCAATATGATGGGTATGTGGCTAATGACTTTTTTTTTACCCAAAATTGATGAAAGGAAAAGGATTTTTAAAAGATATTCTCAGCTTTCCACCAATATAAATTATGCTTTACTTTGAATTAAATAAGTAACTATTATTCATTTTCTATTTGAATTACAACTAAAGTCCTGATTGATAGGATGATTGAAAAACATCTATAGCTTTCAAATGGTATAACTTTTTTTGAATCCAAAACATGTGTAACATTCTATGCCCATACTATAGGATAAAAAGAAAACTCTCAATTTCATGAGGATTTTGATGAATTTAAGGTGGGTCGGACATCTACGAGTTTTATATTTTTTAAAAGTTGTAATAAAAAATTCATAATTAATTATTTCCTTGGAAAAAAATTACAAAAAAATATGCATCACATCCGAACATGAGTCCTCTACTTATATACAAAATCTTATAAAAAAATATTATCATTTTATTGCCTAACTCTAGAATTTTGAATTTTTTGCCACTTAAGGGCCTATTTTTTCCATGATGATCCTGCACATATCCCTATATGTAAATGTCAACTTATACAGTTTGCCTAGAAGAGAAAGAGAAAATCAAAGAGTTTAGAAAAATACATTCCAAAAGTCATGAATGACATTTGGCGAGTGCCAAATTTGGCACTAGCAAAATGAAACAACCCATTTGGTGAGCGCCAAATAGGTTGCATTGGGAAATACCAACCCAATTCCAGGTTCGATTTTTCATTGGGCATCCGACCCAAAGGTTTGGACAACCATTTCATGCAAAAGACGTGTTTTTTTAAAGGGTGCCAAATTTCCTCATTTTTTTCTATGCCCCCCGTCTCATTTGCACGTCTTTCAATGCAAGTTTATAAAAAAACCATGATAGCATTAATTATTTTTTCATTTTGATTCAGATAAGGTTTTGACCATAGCTTCTATTGTAAATGCCTCTATTTTTGGTCAAAAACCAACATGTGCTAGTTTTAGGATAAATTTTTACTTGTTGATCAAAACATGAAACAAATTACATTTTTTGAAACTAGAATCCATTCTACACATGATGAAAAAAAAACAATTTTTGATTAGTATTCAAAAACTTTAGGGGGGAGCACGCTCAAATTTCAGCTTTTTAGGATGTGTCCACTTTGAAAATTCATAAAATATTATATAGTCATTAAAAAAATAATCCAAAAGTATGAGGATAAACTACATGGTGTTAGCTAATTTCTCATTGTTTGGTTTTTTGAAATTCTAAAAATGAGATAATCAAAAAGTGGGGAGCCCTTAGGTGCTATGTTGCTTTTTTAATAAAAAACATGACCTATTTTGGGCTCCCCTCCTTTTTGAGACCCTTAATCTTCATTAATTTCAAAAATAATTAGTAGCTTAGAAACTAGACTCAGAGCACTTCAACTTTTTTTCTTGATACATCTTGAAATTTTGAGCATAACTATCTTCATTTTCTTGTGCAAATCAGATTTTGCTGATTTCAAAAAAAAAGTGGCATCTTAAGAGCCAAAATTGTGTCACAGATCCATGCAATTACCCAAAAGGATTTTCTTGCTTGTCCCTAAGATTCTTGAGAATTTTTACATCATCTCTCCTTCCCACCTTACTTGATGCACTCCTGTTACTTTCAATGTGTAGTGCGATTTTGAATGCATCCCTCAAGCTTTGAGAGTCTTTATTTCTCAGGTGATAGCTCATTATAGAATCGAATGCATTGTAATAGGTAACTAGGAATAGTTCATCATTTAATGTTAAATTTGGTGGGACTCTGTTCATAGCCATTTTAAATTTGATGTTAAAATTAGAAACCATCTCATTATGTCCTTAAGTGATATTGTAGTATTCATTAAGCATAAACCTAGGGTCAGTTTTGTCTTAGTACTATTCTCTAAAAATGATCTTAAATTCTTCCCATGAACTAATGTTTCCCTTAGGAAAGCCTCTATACCAATCCATTTCATCTTCAATCAGTGATTACATAAATAATTTCATTACCACATACTCATGCTCCACTTCATAGTCATCAAGAAAATTGAGGAAAGTCCTTAGATGATCCTCACCAAATATATCATTGTTATCAGTGAACTTACTTAACACCACCCCAATATCATTGTCAATGGAATTTGGATAGCTAGGTATCCCATCAATACATAATTGTCTATACCTTTCCAATTGCAAAAGTTTCATGGGAAATTGGTTTTATCTTCTCTCATTGCTTCTATTTTCTCCATCTCCTCCTACTTTGTGGTTCATATTACTATAACTAGATTGGTTATATGTGTGCTCATTTTTATTAGTGTTCAAAGGCTTGGAGGTATGGATGGATTGGTCCATATGGGATGAAGTATTGACATCCATTGTAGGTGTAGGATTTATTGATAAACGAGGAGGGTTTTGTGAACTAGATGCTCGTGGAATTTCAAACAAGGAATGAAGTCTTTAGGAATTCAATATTCTTATGCATTTCAACATTATCTACCATGATTTGCATTCTTTCCAACTCCTTCCTTAATTCCTCATTTTATTTTCTTAATTTAGACTCAATGGTTTCTAATTGAGCAAGCACAAGAGGATTTTGAGATAAGGGATTTTCATTGATAACCAAATTTTTCATAGGTTGATCTCCTTTATCAACTGGTTGGTTTGGGACATTTGTTGTAGGGTGTGGAGCAATAGTGCTCATAACCATGGACTTGGTCCAAGTAGTGGTGTTGACATTTTTAATGGGGTCATGTAGATTCTTCTTGTAAATAATTTCAGAAACAATAGGGCCTGTAGGAGTAGTGAGAATTGGTTCAAGTTCTTCTTGGTTTAGGGCCTTCATTTTTTCTAGTATTCTTCTCAACATTCTCTTTCATACATAGCATTTCTAATATTTTTTCTCCCTCTCCTTTTCCTTCTTCTTCCTTATCTCATCCTGTATCTTAGCCTCCCTTTGGAGAGCATTAATTTCACCAAACACCTCATTAGGATCGAGGAGGGTAATCTCAAAATATGAGGTTTCTACCAAATCTAAAAGGTTTTGGGAATTGTTAGTGGACCCAGTCAACAAATTAGGTGGAAAAGGAGAGTATCCATTAGAAGTGGGGAGAAAAAGACCACCAACAATAGAATTGGTAGAAGCAACATTGCGATGATGGATCCTACTTTGAATTCTTCCTTGTATAGGCCTAGATTTGTGGATACTTGCAACAGATTTGTTTGTACAATCTTCTTCATCCTCACAATCTAAGCCTAATATTTTTTGCTGGATTTCATGAATATTGCAATTGCTGATAGAAAATTGAGCAGTTTTAGGAATAGTATGTGGAGTGGACTTGTATTTTCATCCTTTTGCTTCCATGATTTCTTGGGAGTCTTTTGAAGTTCACCTTCCATTTTTTCATTTGGATGCTTCTTCATATGTGCCCTAGTCTTCCCAATCTCTTCTCACCAACTTCTTCCTTTCTTTTCTTCTCACTTCTTGTAATAAATTTAATGCACTGGAATATAGACTCAGAGTCACCACCCAAATCAATTGGGACTTAATAAAATTTGTGAATATTGAATAGATTTTGAAGGAATTTATGTATACAGAGACTGCTAAGACATACCTTTTGCAACTTTGTGAAATTTTGACAAAGGAAGTATAAATATTACTTGGATCTTCAACATACTAACTTCAATTTGAAAAATGGTGAGAGAATTTGATGAATTCCCTCATGGATATATACACACTTTCAAGATACATGACTCTACACTTTTGATCTCGAACTAGAGATTTTGCATAAGCTTCTCCCCAATAAAGTCACCAATCTGTGCAATTCTATACAAAACTACAAATAATGGCAAGAATATATGATAGTAAAAATGTTGAAGAGTTTTGTCTAAGTAAATATCCAGAGTTTGAGTTTGATGAGTTAAGTTTGGATTAACTAAGTTGTATGAAGATAATTACAATTGATAGTTGTGCAAAGATGCAAAAACTAACAGATATTGGATATTTGCATTCATTGGAAAGAATGCAACTTTTATATTGCAACAATGGAATAGTTTGAAACTACATTCTAAAGATGGAGGTATTCATTTCCACCCTCATTTTTGACTGATTTCAACTAGATTTGTAAGAGGAGTGGTAGGTGCAATATAACTACTTTTGATGATTCCAATGGTGACCATTTCTTGTTTATTTCATTAAATTTAATGATATGCTATTTACATGAGATATCGTGAAAAAAAGTTATAGCATGGAAAAAGTAAGTATGTCAATTCAATTTTATAGAGGTTTAACATGCAATATTATAGAATATTATGTGTTCATTTTATAATTGGAATAAAGTAATCTATTTTAGATTTTCCAACATCCCCATGAGAGATGGAATACATGAGAAGAGTATCTTACTAGAGCGTAGTTGGAATATTTATGTATGCTGCGATCTACATTAAACCAAACATTTCTCAAGTAGTGGGATTTTTTTAGATATATGGACCTGATCCTAGTAGAGTTCAATGAAGTTAAAAGAGTCTTCAGATTTTTGTGGGATATCTCATAGCATTCCTTGTGTTATTACAAAAAATTGATAGGAGACAACATTTCTCTTGATATTCATGGTTATGTGGATTTAAATTGGGCATGTGATGTTGATAGCAGATAATTCACTACTTTTTATGTGTTTACTTTATTTGGTGGTGCAATCAATTTGATGAGTAAGTGATAAGATACATATGGTTTCTAGACTAGTAATTATATTTTTTTGTCTTAGCATAGTATATTTAAATCTATTATTTGAGTCATTGGCAATATATCTTGTCTTAATCAGTCTTTATCAATATCTATTTTATCAAATTAAAATCCTAGTTTTTTGTAGAGGTGGAAACACCAAAACCTGGGTTTAACTAAGGAAAGCCCCTAAGAAACCAACCTAAACATTTTCTCCTTTCTCCTTTATATGCAAGAATTTCTTTAATTGGAAGAAAATAAATATCATTAGTGACATCTATTGATTTCTAGTATTTTTATTCAATTCCTATAATTGGGGTTTTATGGTTTGTTTCCTTTTATTTTTCTTATTCTAGTAATATTATATGCAATGGTCCTATGATTTCTTTTCCATCTGTGTATGTGCATATTATAGAGTATTATGTTGTGAGGATGTTCGTACTATGTACTAGTGTCCATGGTTGAGACTTTGACAAATCTACAAAAGCATCTTCATGATATGTACTTTCTAATTTTGTAGAAATTAGATTTAATATTTTGACATTTATTTATAATTGGATAATTTAAGTTGAAAATGTAATATTTAATTTCATTTTTCAATTATAATCATCAAAAGGATTTAGCAAACCATGTAAATTAGTCTATTTGATTCATCCCAATGTTAATATAGAGGATTTATTCTCAAGGATAGTTATTTCCTTTTCTAGAGCCAATTTCCTAGCGTACATCAACAACATACCTCTACTTAATAATTCAACACTAGTGTAAGAGCACAATGTATTAGCCTTGAAATATTTGTGCCTTAGAATACTATTGTACAAAATTAAAATAGTTTTGCAAACCTTTTGGAATTAAAAAAAACATAGATTAAAATAGAGAATAGTAAGTGTGAACTTAAGGATTCCTCGAATCCCCCAAAAAATATCAAATAATAAAGGAGATATAATACATTAAAAGAAAAAAGAAAATGTCATATTAGTTTTTTGAGAAAAAAATGCAGTCATTACAAAATGTTATATAGATTCTCAAATCTTACTTATATACATAAGTTTTCAATATAATTTTTAGATTGACCAAGATAAGATCTTCCCACATTGATGCAAAAAATCCAACCCTTTACAAAAAATATAAAATTCCCTTACATATATCTAGAACTAGGGAATGAAAATGTGGTCCAATAAGCATGTAGGGAGGAACCATGTGCTAATTTCATCATGATCCATGTCCATCAACCTCATAAACACTATGCCAAGTTTTAAGAACATGCTAATAGTTGTGAAATTTTGATCATGAAGAACTATGATTAAATCTCCCATTAAACAATGTCCAAATCCATGCAAAAATTCTAATTTTACTATGAAATGTGATATAAAAGCCATTGTTGTAAGAATGGAAATATTGGTGGTGTTGTCATTGATGTCAAATGGTCAATTGGTTATCAACTGGTTGTTGTTGGCTATATATTTTGATGATATTATCTTTGGGGGAAATGAAAATATGTGTAAGATGTTTGCGGAAGAGATGCATAAAGAATTTGAAATGTCTATGTTTGGAGATGAATTTATTTCTAGGGCTACAAATTAATCAAACAGAGAAAGGAATTTTTATTTCACAGTCTAGTATGTGAGAGAGATATTGAAGAAGTTTGGGATGGATGGTTCCAAACCAGTAAGTATTCCTATGGTGATTGTTTGAAAATTGGGTAAAGATGATGATTCACCTAAGGTTGATCAGAGAAAGTATAAATCTATGATTGGTGGACTATTTTATTTGACTGCTACTAGACTAGAGGGTATGTGCAGGATCATGATGGGCCAAAAAGTGGCAATATGATGGGTATTTGTAGGGTATGTGGCTGATGACCCTTTTTTTACCCAAAATTGATTGAATGAAAAGGGTTTTTAAAAGAGATTCTCAACTTTCCACCAATATAAATTATGCTTTACTTTGAATTTAATAAATAATTATTATTCATTTTCTATTTGAATTATGACTAAAAGTCGATTGATAGAAAGTTTAGAAAAAATCATAGCTTTCAAAGCGGCTATCACATTTTTGAATAAAAAATGCATCACATTCTATGATTCGTATACTATAGGATTAAAAAAATAAAAAATTGAATTTCATGCATTTTTGACCTTGACTTAATGTGGCCAGACATATGAGTTTTTATATTTTTTAAAAGTTGTAATAAAAAATTCATAATTAATTATTTACTTAGAAAAAATTACAAAATACTATGCATCACATCTGAACATGAGTCCTCTACTTATTTATAAAATATGGGTACGTGCAGGATCATCATGGAAAAAACAAGCCCTTAAGTGGCAAAAATTTTAGAAAAATTAGAGTTAGGTAACTTGATGTAAAAATTTGAATAAGTTATCTATATTATTTCAAAAATATGTAAGAATAGAATTTGTAGTAAACTGAATGTAGTTTCTAAACTACTAGGTTTGTTTAAGAAAAATAAATCTATTTGGTGAAAATTTGAAATTTCAATGTAGTGGTACTTAAATTTCGGGGAAAAAAAAAAGTAGGTTATGCAATGCGACCACCCCTAACCACAATAAAATGATAATATTTTCTTATAAGATTTTAGATATAAGTAGAGAGTCTGCCTCAATGTGATGCATATTTTTTTATAATTTTTTTCCAAGTAAATAATTAATTATGATTTTTTTATTACAAATTTTAAAAAAAATATAAAAATTTGTATGTCTAACCACGTTAACTTGGTCAAAACTCGCGGAAATTTAATTTTTCTTTTTTAATCCTATAGTATGCAAAGCATAGAATGTGACACATGTTTTGGATTCAAAAAATGTGATATAGTTGAAAGCTATAGATGTTTTTCAATTAGCCTATCAATTAGGACTTTATTCATAATTCAAATAGTAAATGAATAATAAATATTTATTAAATTCAAAAGTGTAATTTATATGGGTAGAAAGATGATAATCTCCTTTAAAAACCCTTTTTGTTTCATCAAGTTTGGGTAAAAAAAAAGTCGTCGGCCACATACCCTACCCATACCCATCATATCACCACTTTTTGGCCTATCATGATCACACTTTATTACCTATATTATAAAAAATGTTATCATTTTATTGTGGTTGGGGTGGTTAGAGCCAGGACACCTACTTCTTATTTTTCCACGGAAATTGAAGTGCACGCGTGAAATTTCAAATTTTCACCAAATAGATTTTTTTTAGAAATTTTTTTCTATAGATTCTATTCTTACATATTTTTGAAGTAATATAGATAACTTATTCAATTTTTTACATCAAGTTGCCTAACTCTAATTTTTCTGAATTTTTTGCCACTTAAGGGCCAGTTTTTTCCATGGTGATCTTGCACATACCCTAGATATTATGCATGTTGTCTATCTTTTGGCTAGATTTCAAGAAGATCCTAAGGAAACACATGTTTTTATTAAAATAATTTTCAGATATTTGAATGGCACTCTAGATTATGGTTTATGGTATCCTAAAGATATTGAATTTACACTTAGTTCCTATACAGATGTAGATTGGGCTAGATGTGTAGATGACATAAAGAGTACAAGTGGTGGTGCATTCTTTCTTGGATGCAAATTGGTGGCATGGTTGAGAAAAAAGCAAGATTCGGTCTCATTGTCTACTACTGAAGCTAAGTATATTGTTGCTGCATCTTGTTGTACACAAGTTCTATAGTAAATGATGATCCAATTTCTATTTTATGTGATAATACAAGTGCAATTAACATTTCAAAGAATCCTATGATGCACTTGAGGATGAAGCACATATCTATCAGGGATCATTTCTTGATATAGAAGGTCATGTTAAATGAAGTAAAACTTGGGTATGTTCCAATGAAGGATCAAATTGCTGAAATTTTCATGAAGGATCTTCCTAAAGATACTTTTGAGTATCTCTAGGAGAAGTTAGGGGTCATTGCCCCTCTTTCTTGAATTAGATGCACATGGAGATGCATCAGTCTGGTGGATCTGCTGATCTATATTTCTTCTAGACCGATGTTTTGGTGCTACCTCTCAGGGCCCCAGAGCAGCTAGTATTAGGTGTTTTCATTATGAGTATTTTTTTTTTTATGTCAAAGGTGGAGAGGAATCATGTGAAAAAGGAAAGGAAGCATATGAGATTATCTTCTAAGGGGGAGAAACATAAAGAAAAGTGTATTTAGAGAGAGTATGGTGTCTTTGATGGTTTTTCACATCATGTGTTGTCATCAATGACAAAGCGGGAGATTTTTTGTGAGAATGGAAAGATTGAAGGTGTTTTCATTGATGTCAACTAGCCAACTGTTTATCAATTGGTTGTTGTTGGTTGTATATATTGAGGATATTAAGAAAATTGCAATAAAGGTATGTTGCAAGCGTTCAGTGGTTGCTCTGATTTTTTGTTTGGATTTTCTCCTATGTTAGTGTAGTTTAGATATGTTGTTCACAGTTTTTGGAAGATGTTATATCCATATTTTTAATTGTTGATTCATTGTACAGTGCAAGTCGTGTTCACCTGTTGTGAACTGTGGTTTTCTATGTTTCTAGTTGAGGTTTGGGAGAAATGTTGTTGGTCTAGATTTCTCTTTGATGAAGTATTATGACTTGTAGTTATAGATTTGAGTTGTCGTGATTCTATTGAAGATAATTTTAGCATCTGCAAGATTCAGGCTTAATGGTTCTATGTGTTTTACACTGGCTTGGCCGACCTTATGTGAAATACTACTTTTGAGGTTGATGAAGTGTGTTGGATCTATTTGGGTCCCTATGAAGCATGTGTTTGGATCACCCTCATTCAATTTACACCCTAGGATGTTTCAGTGCCAACCTAATTTGAATTTGAATTTGGATGGCCAACTTTTGATATGTTTCAAAGTTGAAGATGGTATAAATATACGATGAGTTAGTTGTGAAGGATATATAGGAGCGAAAAAGAAGAGTGACAAGTGAAAAGAGAAAGTGTATATAGATGTGACATTGATGCTATTTAGTGAATGTGTGTGATGTGAGTGTGGTAGATCAATGTAAAGCTTAATGCTGAGTTTTTGGATGTAGTGAGAAAAAGGTGAAATCTATCATTTTTGCATGTCTGTGAGTGATTATGGCGGTATCCTTTATTTCATTGAGATTGTAGTCTCTCTATAACAAGTATTTTTTGTCTTCTTTATATCTTTGTCACAATGTACTCTCCAAGCTGTTAGCTTTGTTGGACAATGAGTCCTTATTTTGGTAGTGATCCTTACTTTTAGGCAGTGAGCCTTTTGTAATTGGTTTTTCAAGTTATTCTCTATAGTTTGAGTTAATCCTCACCGTGGTTTTTCCCTCATTGGGTTTTCCACGTAAATCTGGTGTTATTGTGTTTTTGTGTTGGATTTAAGTTTCTACATTGGGTTTTGATGATTAACCATTTAAGCAACATTAAGAATTAGTTTTGGTGATTGAATTAAAAGTTCAATTCTGTGAAAACTAATTCACCCCACCTCTTAGTTGTCCTATTCAACATCCATCTCAAAATATGTGAGAAATCAATCCTTGCATCAAATGATCACAGGTAAAATAAAGTTGACATGGCCATGACCCTTTAGACACATGAAACCTTTCCTTACAACCTCAAGGATGATTTGAATATTACACAAAACCACATGAAGTGAGAAGCTAATAAAAATTTCTTTGAACACACTTTCTCCATTGGTTACATGTTCTTTCTTCACCTCCAACCCTATAAACTATAACTATAATTAAATATGATGACTCATCAAAAGTTATCATCCAAATTTTGTGGGCCCTATAAGGTTTTCAATAAATTGATGAAATTTCCTACAAGTTAGAGCTTCCTCCCTCCTCTAAGTTGCACCCACTCTTCCATATTTCTCATCTAAAAAAGGATCTTGGTAAAAAAATTCATGCTCAATTATCATTATTTTAAATGCAAACATAGGAATCTATCATTTTGATAGTATAACCTATACTTGAAGAAACTCAAACTAATTATACAACTACACCATCACATAATTCATTTTCCAATACCATCATATACAACCCAAAGATATCATATGGGAACCCCTCTTCCAACTACAATAATAATTTTCTCATCTCAAATTTTAGGAACACACAATTTTAAGGTGTAAGTGAATTGTAGATTTTTGTGGAGAAAGGCTCTCTTACACTTGTAGGATTTTGCACCTAAAAGGAGAGAGGAATCCCAAAAATCTATGGGGTTCACTCAAGACTAATGAAAATATGATTGAAATATGCCTAAATGAAATGTCCTAAATGTTGAAGAATGATGAAATAGATCAATTGTTCAACGAAAACTAAAGAAATGCAATACATGTTTGAAAACACATTGTGATTGTAGACACCTAAATTTGGACACTTAATTTATCCAAATTTATCCCCTTTCATCTAAACATCCCCTTATCCGCATTAATTAATTAATATTACTATTATTTAATTAATACCTCTAAAGTTATTTGAATCCCTAAGGTATCTAGTTAAATAATTAAATACCTTCCCCTTTCATCAAATGAATTAAATAAATATGACATTTATTTAATTCCTGATATGTCACATCCTTCATTATTTTTATCTAATCCTAATTATTCTCCTAATCTCATCATTAGAGATGTGCACATGCCTAATCATTGATTAGGATGTGTCACATCCTCCAAATTTTTCAAGTTGGCCTCTAATCTCTCTTAGTCACCTAACCCTCCTCT
>VDFB02193867.1:353750291-353806398 GCA_007258455.2 Sequoia sempervirens
GAGAGAAGTAGAGAGGGGAGGGAGGGAGGTAGATGTAAGCAGGAGATAGAAGGGTGTGTGTGGGAGAGAGGGGAGAGAGGAAGGGAGAGAGAGGGAGTGGAGAGATAGAGAGTAGAAAGGAGAGAGTGAAAGAGAAAGATGATACAACTTTCCAAGTTCTACTAAAATTTGACCTCCTGATTACTGAAATTTGACATGTTGATTATTGAAATTTGACTAAGTCTAAAATTTTTAAGATCTTCCAAAAACTAAATCATTATAACTCCTAGAGATTTGAAACCACTCTCAAACATCCTGAAACTATATACATGAAACATAACTTAAAGTATAAGAAATTAAATGTCCATATGTAAATGTCAACTTATACTAAAATGTTTTTTTCATGTATATAGTTTCCCTGACAAAGAAAGGGAAAATCAAAGAGTTTAGAAAAATGCATTCCAAAAGAGTTCACAAACATTCATTGAAAAATTCAAGCCATTTTGCGAGTGCCAAATTTGGTGCTCACCAAATGGTAAAGCCATTTGGAGAGCACCAAATTTATTGCAAGTGCCAAATTTGGTGCTCTCCAAATTTGGCAAGTGCAATATGGCTTGTTATAGGTTTCTTTTGTAATTTGGCACCAAAATTGTGTCATAGATCCATGCACTTACCCTTGTACTTCTACTCCCACTACAAATGAAAGATGGGACAAAGTGATGAGTACTCTCAAGGATATTAAATACACTGTTGTAGAAAATGAAAAGGGACTTGGAAATCATAAGTAGCATTTCCAGAAGAATGAAATGCCTCCAAGACTCCAAGATCATCCATATAATACTAATTGGAAAAATGGGAAGCCAATCCACAATAATCAAAAAAATGCACAAGGCAAGTTCCACCTAATCCTTTGCAAAAGCATTCAGCTAACTTTATTGATGAAGCCCCTTAGTGTGTTTTTTGTCAGTTGCCTCATTCTCCTCACTAGTATGTAGCCGCACAATTGGTGGAAGGTGAAAAAAATGTATCCCTCTACATTTTTGCACTTGTTTGGGCCCTCCCTATTGAATTAAGCATAATGTTGCCTTGATTTAGTGTTGTAATATGTTTAACACATTCACATTAAGTCTTGGGCCCTTGTAAACTAAGTGGACTTAATTGTGCCTTATTTAGGGTGTTGTAAAGTGTACCTCTACACTTTAACACTAATCTAGGGTTTTTATTAATTAATTGGGATCTTTAATGCTTTAATTGGCCTTATTTTGCATCCACAGGCCTTATTTAATGCATCTTTCTAAGATTAATCTTGACATTTACCAATATCCAATCATAATTCATATGTTTTTGGATTGTATGGCCTATATTTAGTGATCTAAGAGATATTAGGAGATGAACAAACGTGATTGTCATGTTTATCCATGATTTCATACTCTTTCTCTAAAGCATTCTCACAAGCGAGGGATGAATGGAGACTAGGTAAAGTGATGCTAAGAAATATTTCAATGATCTCATCCTCTTATGCCATAATATATTTTATAGTAGGAGAGTTTATAGAAGAGGAGCTTTCAACATTGTCATGATTCTCAATGGGTGTATCTTCTAACACCAAAATACCTTTGTCACAAGTAGGAGAGGTATTGGGAGAAGAGAAATTATGATTATCATGATTCTCTATGCAAGCTTACATCTTCTATCACATCATTCGCACAAAAAGGAGAGATATGAGCAGATGTGGAATTAAGGAATGTGTCAATATAATTTTCACTCTCTTGCACTAAGAGACTCTTATAAAGAGGAAATGTATTGGAGGAATGACTAACATCCTTGTTGGTGAGCTTTTTATTTGTGTACTTGGAAAGGAAAGATACTAACATTATGAAAAGTAATCTATCCAACTTATGTAATGATTCAAGATGTAAACAATTTTCTAACAGATCTACTGTCTTTTACTACTAAAATAAGTTTTCTAGAATAATTTCAAAATGACTACACTAAATGGATGTTTAGACCTAGATGCATAAAACAAAAATTCCTAAAACTTTCAAGGCTAATAAATAGGTTACTAGTAGCTCTAGGAAGTACAAAAAAGCACAAAAAAGCAAAGAAAAGTTTGTTTTTGTAGGCCCCTCCAAGGACCCATTCGCTCAGGGGTAAATGGGTCCTAGTATAAGTTTTTTTTAAATTAAAAAATGATTTTTTTGTGTGATTAGATGTGTTCTCTATTTCAGGTCTCAAATTGGTATTTTTGTAACAAAATTTTCTAGAATTTGATGTGTAAGTGCAAGTAAAACCCATGAAAAATGATGAACTATATGAAACTTTTTTAAATGCAATTTTGATCCAATTTTTTAATATGAATGATGAAAAGTACACTAATATGAAAAAACTATGCAAAATTAAATAATGGAAAAATGCAAATTTAAACCCCTATATTCAATGAAAACTAATGCAAAATATAAAGAACCTGAAATGTAATGCAACTAATGCAAACCTAATGCAATCTATTGCAAAAATTAGATCTAGGGTTAAAAGGACTCCATTTTTTAAAATGTTATTGTACAAAGTCGGGTTCACCAAAATGAAACATCAAAAAATAGGATAAGAGAATTTCCCAAAATGGAAATGTGGATCTAGAGAGGGAAAAGGGTGCCCTTCTACTCTATTTTCATTAGGAAATGAGATCCACACAATGAAATAACTATCAATGCTTAGGTGAATCAAATCAAAGTGTGAATCTTCACATTTCCCTTTTTTATGTTAGGAAAAGGGTATGAGTCAAATAGCACTTTTGGGAGAAAGATTGAGATCATAAAAAACTCAAAAATTCAAGCTATAAAATGGAAGTGAAGGATAGTACTCAAAACTAACAGAAACCATAATCAAAAGATAGATAGATCTAGAAAGGGGAAAATGATGTGTACCTTTCACCAAAAGTCACTTTTTGAAGCTCACTAAGGACTCATTTTCCCTATGGTGAATAGGTCTTGGCTGGGGTTCTCTAAAATATGTTTCTAGGTTCTCTTCTGTTGCATGTCTGCACTCTTAGATTCCTGATTCTCACTGTCTAATAGTCAGAAACAAATTTTGTAGAATATTTTTCATGTTGACAACTTTTCTTGAAACTTTGACAACTTTGCAACTTTTTTCAATTTTTCTCTTCAATGGATCTTCCACCTAAAATCTACAATCACACATCAAAGAGAGAAAAAAAAGAAAAGAATTTTTAGGTGAATGGGGGTTTTCCTTGGTCAAACCTCATTTTGGTAATTAAACATTGAAATGAATAAAAGCATGAAAGGAATGATGAATGAACAAGCAATGTCACAACTCACCAAACCTTTGTTTGAACGTTGGATTGTATATCTACAACTTACATGAATTAACTTCAATGAATGTGGATCTTGATCATGAAACTTGTCTTGAAACAATGGATTTGAATACTCGAATATATCTTGAACTCTACATCACCATATTAGCTCAAACAACATGCATGATGCAATAAACCTTTGACATGATAATGGAATCATGATTTCTGAAATAATCTTCAATAAATCTCCCCTTGAATGCCTTGAAAATGCTCTTGAATTCTCTCTTGATCTTAAACATTTCTATAAGGATGCTCTCATCAAAATTTCTAGGTGAAACATAGGGAAATAACCTCTTAATTATACATATCTTAACATTATTTATCGAAATTCAAATATCACAAGCTGACATGTGAATATACATTTGAAGTCATTGAAAACTATCAAAAACATAGTATGAATTTAGGTCATAGGCCTACATGAGGACCCATTCAACCTATGGAAAATGGGTCCTAGGTCACTTACCTAGGACACACATTGCTCAATGTTAAACATTATGTTGTGGAATTTATGAATGTTGGGCTTTAACCCTCGGAAAATATAATTCATTAGGCCTGGATTTGAATTAAAAGGGTCAATTAAGGAAAATTAACCTCAATTAATCAATAAAGCCCTAGGCTAGTGTGAAAGTGTGAAGGTACACCTTACAACACCAAAAATAAGGCACAATTAAGTCCATTTTAATAAATAGGGCCCTAAACTTAATGTGAATATGTAAAATACATATTACAACACTAAATTAAGGAATCATTAAGCTCATTTTATTATTAATTATTCATTCCCAAATTAAGTGTGAAAATGTAAAGGGATACATTTTTGTGCACTACACAACCTTGTAATAGATAATAAGGATGCTTTATCAAAGGCTTAGCTTAGTAGGTTGACTGAGTTAGGTGTTGGGTTGATAACCCTATTCTCAACCTCACCATGAGGTTTTCTGGAATGTAATCTCCTTTTTGAATTAATTAATGAGTGCTACCTTCTCTAGTAGTGATTTTCCCCCAAAAAAATCAACTCTAATAAATTAAAAAAATAGATGTACTTCTTTATTTAACCATTTGTTAATTTAATAAGTTTATTATGTTTATTAATATTTAGATTTTTATATATTCTAACTTTCCATTTAATTTTTTTTATTTTAGTTTTTAATTTATATTTAAGTTTGAAATTTATTTTTATTATTTATGTCTTCTTATAAAATTATAAATAATAATTAAAAATTATGAGAATTAATTTAATTTATAATTATTTATCTTATTAAAACTTTAATTATTGTAGAATAATTATATTTTGTATTTTTGTTATAATTTATATTTATTGTGTACCTCAGAATTTTACCCTATTCTAATGTGCAAAATAACTAAAAATGCAAGTGGAAAAATACTAAGAACACTTCAAAGATTAGCCTAAAGAGTGATAAAACAAGAAGGAAAATAGATGAAATGAGAGGCAAATGATTATACCTTCCTTGCTGTTGAAGACTCCTTGGTTGGCCCTTGATTTAGATGACTTTGTGTGCTCCTTAGATGGCTTCTTGAGTGACTAAATGCAAGATTGAATATGCAAGATGATCAAAGTGGGTGGTTAAATGATATTGAATGCTTGAGAATACAAATTGATAGCATAAGGTTTCTCAAATGAAAAAGTGTTGTAAATGCCCTTAAGGAGGGGGTATTTATAGAAGAATTTGAATTCTCTAGAGAATTCAACGGTTGAGATTCATCCAACAAAGTCAAGATGAAGGGCTATGGTGGGTTGAGAACTCACAAGCCCTCTCATCTTGACATGTGGATGGTGAAGTGGCTAGGAGGAGATGAGGTGTAAGTGAGGTGGCAAAAAGGTACATGAGGCGGAGGAGGGACAAGTACCTTGCAAGTACATTGGGAGATGGGAAGAATCTTAGGTGAATAAAAGTGAATTTTAAATTTACAATGATTGGAAGAATCTAGTGGATAAGACAATGTTCCCAAAAGGTGGGAGTTTGTCACATGTGACTTGATGTGACAAGTCAAAGGTTCTAGAAGATGCATGGGAAAAGGAGATTCTAGGAGGAATAAAAAGGAATTAAAAATTCCTTGGGGGATGGGAAGAGTTGACCAAAGTACTGATTAAGATTAATTAATTAGTAATTAGAAGATAAATGAGGATTAAAAGCCAACTTGCAAAAGTTGGAGGATGTGACACATCCTAATCAAGGATTAGGCATGTGCACATCCCTAATGAAGAAATTAGGAGATGGATTAGGATTAGATGAAAATGACATGTGAGGAATTAAATAAATGTATTATTTATTTAATTTAATTGATGAAAGGAGGATTAAAAGAGTAAAGTATTTAATTATTAATTAAATACCTTAGGGATTTGGCAGAATTAAGGGTATTAATTAAATAATAGTAATATTATTTAATTAACTCAAATAAGAGGATGTTTAGACGAAAAGTGATAGATTTGGATAAATTAATTGTCCAAATTTGGATGTCTACATTTATAAAATGAATTTCTAACTTAAAATTAAAATTAAAATTTATAGTGGTAGAGAGAGAATGTAACTTTTGATTATTTGTTTCATGCCAACAATCCAAGGATAGCATGTCCCTACAGATTTATGCTCAAGGTAGCATTTCATTTGATCAATGATATGATAATTCTCTTTTAAAACCTCTTCAGTATACCCATTGCACACTTTGGAGGAAAATAGATAGAGAGAAAGAGAAAATAAAGAAATAGAGAGGGAGACAAAGAGATACAAGAGATAAAAAGAGAGATAGAGTTAAAAAAATAGAGGTATAGATATAAAGGAATAACTATGGAGAGACAAAGAGATCTAGAGATAGGAAGAGACATTAAAAAAAGAGAAAGAGGAAAAGAGAGAAGATGAGAGCAAAAAATAGATATAGTCACATAAAGGGAGAGATAGAGAGATAGAGAGATAAAGAAAAATGGGAGATAAAGATATATATAGAGGTAGAGATATCAAGGGATAAAGAGGGAAAGGAAGAGAGAAAGTGGGAGATAAATAGGGATTGGAAAAAATAGTAAGGGGAGAAATATAGGGAGTGGGAAATAGATAAAGAGAAGAAATGGGAGAAAGATAGACAGATCAAGAGAGAAGAGAAGAAAAATATAAAGAGAAACGGGGGAGAGAGAGGAAAAGAGAGATTGAGATATAATAAAAATACAAATATAGAGAGGGAGAGAAAGATGTAAAGAGACATCTCTCTCTTTCTCTTCCCATATATCTCTTTATATCTCCCCATATGTACCCCTCCCTAACTCTCTCTATATATCTCTTCCTCTCTCTACCTCTCTATATATTTCCTATCTCTATCTTTCTATCCCTACATCTCTCCCTCTCTCATTCTCTCTCTCTTTGTCTCCCCATCTTTCTATCTCTATTTCTCCCTCTCTCTCTCCATTTGCATCTCCACCTCCATCTCAATCTTCCTCTCTATCTCTCTCCCTATCTCTATCTCCTTACCTCTCCTTAAATCTCTTTCCCTCTTTCCCCTCAATCTTTCCCACTATATATATATATATATATATATATATATATCACCCTCTTTCTATCTATATCTCTCCCTCTCTCCCTATCACTCGCTTTCTATATATCTCAACTTCTTTATCCTCTCTATATTTCTCTCCCTCTCTCCCTATCACTCTCTTTATATATCTCTCAACTTATTTATCCTCTCTCTATTTCTCCCCCTCTCTCTCACTCTCTATCAATTTATATTTACCTCTCCCTCTCTATATATATCTCAATATCTCTCTAACTCAGACACTTTTTGTTTCTCCTTCTCTATCTCTATCTCTATATCTCTTTCACTCACACACACACACACACTCATTGTTTCTCCCTCCCTATCTCATCTCTATATCTTCTCACTATCTCTCCCCCCTCTCTCTATATCTCCCCCTATATATATTAATTATCTCTATCACCTCCTTTATCTCTCACCCTTTCCCCCTTTATTTATATCTTCCCATCTCTCCCTCTCCCTCTTTATTTATATCTCATTATATATATCCATATCTCTCTCATTTATTTACTCCATCTCTCTCTCTCTCTCTTTAAATATATATATACATATCTATATATATATACATGTATATATATGTATATATGTGTGTGTGTGTGTATATATCCCACTCTTTACCTCTCTCTATATATCACTTCCTATATATTTATATTTCTCTCTCCATCTCCTCCTCTTTCCTTATCTCCCTCTTTCTATCTCTATCTCTCCCTTTCCCTCTTCCTCTCTCCTTCCATCTCTCCTTTTATATATTTATCTCTCTATTCTTTTGTCTCTATCTCTCTCACCCTCTCTATCTTTCTCAAGTTATATTTATCTCTCTACATCTCTCTATATATCACTCTCTCTCTACCTCTCTCTCTATATCACTTCCTATATCTTTATATTTCTCTCTCCATCTCCCCCTCTTTCCTTATCTCCCTCTTTCTATCTCTATATCTCCCTTTCCCTCTTACTCTTTGCTTTCATCTCTCCCTTTATACATTTATCTCTCTATGCCTTTTTCTGTCTCTCTCGTGCCCTCTCTATCTTTCCCAAGTTATATTTATCTCTCTATCTCTCCTTTATATCCTCTATCCCTCTCCCTATCACTTCATGTTTCTATATACCTCTACTTGTGTCTCCTATCTCTATTTCTCTTCCTCCATCTCCCTCCCTCTCTAGGTATTTATACATATTTATCTCCCTCTCCATCTTTGTCCATATATCTCTCTTACTCACATGCATGCACACACATGCACGCACGCACACACATAAACACACTCCCTGTTTATCCTTCCCCATCTCTATCTCTATATCTATTTATATCTCCATATTTAAATTCTTACATATCTCCCTCTATCTCTATCTCATTATATATCCATCTCTCTCTACCCCTATATCTTTCCCTCTCTCTACCCCTCTTTATAGACCACTTCTTATCTCTATATTTATATTTAAATCTCTCCCTCTCTCTCTTTCTATATGTTTATCTCTTCCATCTATAGCTATCCCTTTTTCCTCTCTCTTTATCTCCATTTCCATCTCTATCTCTAACTTCCTCTCTATCTCTATCTCTATCTCCTTACCTCTCTCTTTATCCCCTCTCTATCTCTCCCTCTTTCTATTCCCATATATCCCTCTCTCCCTATCTCCCTATTTAGAACATAACTTGAGCCTATTGATAATGGAGCCTTATTATCATTCTAATTCATAGGTTTTGTTTCAGTTTTGTTTGGATCCCAATAAGCATATACATAGTTGATTTGAAGCTATCACTTCTCCATTGATACTTTTGTTGCATAAACAACATCATTTTCTAAATGGCCTACCAATTGACCTTTTGTATACTACACAAATGTATGTCAAAAGTAGACCAAAAAAATCCCTAATTAACCTTCCATACTTCTTAGGTATACCCATTGCACACTAACGTATGATTGCTAGTTTAATTTCTAATTCATACACATGTTTCAAATCAAATAATTGAAATGTTATAAAAGATATTAAATTTTACATTATTAATTTTCTCTTCACTAATCTAATTTTAGGAAATTGAGAGTTGAATTTATTGATTTTCTTTAATTTTCAATTGTAATTTTAGAAGTTTGTCTAATGAATGTTCTAAAATAAGAATTACAATTCAATTTTAATTTCTAATATTTATAATTATAAATCAAAACTATTTATATTTAAATATAGACTTATTTTATTTTCTAAATTAAATCGATTAGTTCCTAATAATTAAATAAACAATCAGAATTAATAATTAATTCTAATTAATTGCCACATTCAATTGAGTTAATTATCTTAATCAAATAATTTAATAAAATATGTACTTTACCTCATGGATTATAAGTTTGTTTCATTTTGTAGATCAAACCTAATTTATTTTCCCCAACACATGTTTCTATCAGAACACATCTCAACACAAATGCTTTGGAAGCATCGTAACAACATATATGGTATTGAATTATATTATTAAAATAATTTTATTTAGCAAACGAGTATAGAAGATATAATTAATTAATTTGAATCTATCAAATAGCTATTACAACATTTTCATTCACATAGAGTAGAAATTAGAGTGTTACATGATTTTCCACATCCCAAGCCTCCTATTTATAGGAAAAAAGAAAAACAATGAGAGAAAAATTACTAGAAGCTCCCCAAACAACTTTGACATCAACAATTAATTTCCTCCAAAAAAAATCAATACATAAAATTGGGCACCCAACATTGCCACTACAATATATATAACTACACATTCTCGAAGGCAACTCCCCTCCCTCTCTCAAAGCATCCATGACCCTAAGCATTAAATATTTTAAATGATGTTGAGTATATTTTGTATTGATTTTAAATCATTAAATGCATTCCTCTAATAACTCTAATTGACCATATGCTTACTAAACCACAACACACTCAATTTCCTATCCACATTTAATACATAAGTGAAATGTCATATAGAACCTAATTTTCTCTTGATGGAGGATCTTATATCATCCACAAAGAGCTTTTAGCTACCCGATATAGGAGCACTAGCCTTTAGGCTAAAAAAACTTCAAGTAAGAGCCAAGGAATGAGGGGTGTCCATTCAACCAATTTCACCCAAGGCACAATCTTGGCCTCATCCCATATTATGGGGTCTTGCACTCAGTAAGACTTGATCCTTGGTTGGCTCATTCAAAACCATTTAAATTCACTAGTAAACCAATGACCCATTTGAAAGTATAGAAAAAAGAGTAACCAAAACCTATCTAATACTCATCCAACAAACTATACCACAAAATAGGGTACCACCTACCCTCAAGTACAACATCTTCTATTGATATCTTATGCCCATAGAATCCAAAAATTATTGTATATTCATTGTCATGTTAAAGATTTATCCTACTTAATAGTAAATGAAACATTTAAACATATTTTGTAGATACCTGATGACCCTTTTCATTACAATATAACGCTTGGTGTTGAGAAGGGATACAAAGACCTCCAAATGACCATGACCCTCTCCTTGCTAACATAACTCTTGTTGCTTAGTGACCTTTATTGTTGTTTAGGTTTGACCCCACATAGACTTTGAAGGTCTATTTTCTTAATGATGTAGACATTATTCATTGAAAAAATGACCTCATTATGACTCTTACTACTTGAATAATATTTAATATGAAACAAACCAATGTTTGGTATGATGCAAACCATTGTTTAATATGATGCAAACCATAGAGACTACCTATTGCACTCACATAAAAAAAACATAATTCATACTCTATCTCATCTGACATAAAAGAACAGTACAAACCATACCCTTCCAACACTAACAAAATTATCTATACCTTACATCTTCTCCTCCCAATTCTCCTATAAAAGAATCCTCCACATCTAATCATTCAGTCTTCAAAGCCAAACGCAATAACATCAAACAAAAAATCTAAACGATATAAACTTCTTAACCAAAAAATCTCTCCTAACATCCATTTCCGCATCCAAACGAATCAGCCCATAGCCACAAACTATCACAAGAGACTCCATTCCATTAAAAATTGTACTTCATTTTCTATACAACCGATCAACAATTTTATATATTAAATTCGGAATTTTATATTCTTAACCTTTCCTCACGGTGAGGGTCACTGTCCATATGGACATCCCCATCAATCGACGAAGGATTGTTCAACCTTTGTTTTCAAAGTGTCGTTTATTCCAGTTAAGAAAATAATTGTATACTTCATCTCGGTTAGTAGTTATTGAGGTGATAACCCAATAGCCTTCGCGGACGTAAAATCTCAGCCATGGATTCTCAACACGTCTTTCGTTGAAGTCATTAATCGCCTTGGCTGATTTAGGACCCCTAACGACAAACACGGCGCATAAGATGATTGCACTCCAAGGGCAAGTGTTATCCCTACCAATTTTGATGGCTGAATCGACGTCACGGAAGAGACTCGTGTTGAGAGTTGAGTACACTGCTCCATCTGCTGCTCTACCAATTACAAAAAGTTATCTTGGATTAACAGGTTATTTAATAGTTTAATAAGAAGATTTAAACTATCTTCCGACAACAAAGGGAAAGTCAAAAGTGAACTAAAACCTTCTCCTTCAGAAAGAAAATTTAGAAGTGTGGAAATCAATACCTCCATCTTGAGAATGCAATCCTGAATTGTTTGGTTGCTGCAATATAAGAGTTGCATTCTTTTCAATGAAGGCAGTTTTTCAATGCCTGTTATTTTCTTAATCTTCTTACAGTTGTCAATAGCAATTTTCTTCAGCCAACTGAGGCGGGCAAAACTTAATTCGTCAAAGTGAAGCTCTGGACATTTGCAAATCTTCAATCCTACTAGCTTCGTAAGTTTATATATTTCTGTCACACTCTTCAGATCGCTACAACCATAAATTGTAATCTTTTCCAGACAACTCAGAAGGCCCAAGCTTAACTCAAACAGCTGAAATACATTAGAGATCTGCAGTTCTTTAAGCCGGAAGGGCGCCTAAAAGTCCCAAAACAAAATAAATAATCAAATTTTCGCTTGTAAATAAAAATCGCCCATGTATTGCAAAATAATGCATTACGGAAACATAACTTTTCAAGATAAAGAAGAAAATACCTGTACATCATTCTGCCATAATCTTCGCAGACCTCCATCAATGATTCGTAAAGATTCCAAATTTTGAAGAGGAATCCATGCAGGAATGGTTGTGAGTGGAGACCAACATAATCTAAGCTCAAGCCATAGTAAAGCGATTCTCGCCTCACCCATATTCTCTGATTCACCTGGAAAGTATCTCATATTGAAATTTGTCAGATCCCCAAAATGACCCAAAAACCTACCTTTGCTTTGGGTGAATATGATTTCGTATCGCTCTGATATCTGCATTAAGAGAAGCAGCTCAGATTTTGATACTAGTAAAAAGTTAAGATTTCGAACACTACTCTTGAAATCAGAAATCTGGAGGAGTTAAAAGCGTACCAAAGATTCAATATATTGAGAACGCCACAGGCGACGAGGATGAATCAATTCATCTGCCATTTCTCGTCCCAAGTCCCGCAAATGGTCATGCATTCTCAATACAAGCATTTCTTCACTGGAATATTCTGAGTGCCACCTGAAACTAAAATCTTTCATTTCTTCAATTAGACATTTATTTTTGAGTCTTCGCAGCGCATGTTGAGCACTCCATCCTGATCCCTCCCACACTCTGATTGCGTCTGTCTTCAATTCTCCTATGAAAAAGCATGCAAATTTGCTTTTCTTCATTGTCCAACGTCTCAATGTTTATTCTTAATCTCTTGTGTGTGTCCTCAGGTAGCGTCTTTTTAACTTTCTTATACTCCCGAAACTTCTGGTCTTCGCCATGAACATGCCTGCCAGGAACTTGAAGAAACAGCGGTAAGCCGCCACACACGCGTACGAAGAGGTCAACCAGCCCCTCGTATCCGCTGGGTGGATAAGATCGGCGAAAAGCATGCCAACAAAACAGCTCTTTCGCATCATTTGTAAATTGTATCCATTCCTTTCAAATTATAAGCAACTGAAATTCCTGCGCTATTGAGTACTCCGACATCACGAGTTGTAACAATTACTAGACTGTTACCATCTTTATTTACCACATCCCAGATCGATAGTGCATCTAACTGTTCGAGGTGATCAACATCATCTAGAACAATTAAGAAACTCAAAATGTCGCTGCTTCCGATACGATCGCTGAGAATGTTCGTGCCATCCTCTACGCTATGAAAGCTTTGATGATCTTCATCAAAGAGATCTCTGAGGAGCTGCATTTGCAAAGAAGTTGGACTGCTTTTCACAGAGGCTTCCCGAACATTAAACAAAAAACAGGATCGGCTATAATCTGAATGCTTTCGATTAAGCAATTCTTTGGAGAGAGTTGTTTTTCCTACACCACCCATGCCCAAAATGCCAATAATCTTAGCCTCCCCTTCTCCTTGATTGTTCATCCCGCACTGGCTTTCAAAATCTTGGACAACCTTATCAATGCACTGCTTTTCAAAATCTTTTACAAGCTTAGGAAGTCCTACTGGGTATTTGGCAACAGTTAAACATTTCTTCCTTTGTACCTCCTTTTGCACTGCTGACACTATGTTCTTGCAGTCACTGTAACTTTATAAACAGAAGGGGAATTCAATGAGAAAAATATTTGACCACTTTCAACTAAGAGAAAACTTATACTATGTAGAAATATCAAATACAGAGAAGCCATGAAAAATTACCAGTTGAGCTCTTCGCCGGCAATGAATGAAATAGATTGGAGGGCTGCCTTCCATTCCTCAAGTTTATCCAGGTACCTAGACTTCTCGCGGTATTGTTTGAATGCATTGGCGTACACTCCTTTTTCTATGTAGCGTAGTGCCGTAGGCTTCACGTCGTAGAAAACAGGAATAACCTTAGCTTTACTCTGCAACATGAGAACCAGCTCCACCAAACACCATGGGGACTCTGCATACCCTTTGGAGAAGATAGCAATGTGAACTGCTGCAGAGCGCATGGCTGTCTCAATGGTGGATGGAAACGAGTCTCCAAGTTCTTTCTCTTCCGAATCAAGAAACGCCCGTATTCTCAACTTCTCAAAAGATTTGTAAAGCTGGAGAGCCAGAGTATTTTTCACATCAGGACCTCTGTGGTTGATGAAGACATCAAATAATCTTGAAGACTCAGAAACCTTCCTCCTCATGCCGTGAAGTTCGATTAATTCATTGACTCCGAAGCATTGGTTTTCTAGCCTTTTTCTTTTGATGGGAAGATGAGGAAGAAATGCCATATGTGCAAAATAAGCTTGACGCAGAAATCTTGAAACAAGAGAGGTTTGTTTTGAGGAAGGGAACGGTGTATTGAAGTCGAACAGAGCGGGCGTTCATAGAAATAACTTGGAAACGAAGGAACAAATTCCTGCAAATAATGAGCGGAAGCAACCAGAAAAATGTATGAAGAAATTCAAGCGCCGGCCGTATGAAACGAAGTAATAAATAAGATAAGTGTTCTGTAGTTTTGAGGTTAGAATACGACACCATGGGGCGATCATTTCAAAATAACGCGTCCAACTCAGTCTTATTGGCTCCGATCATAATGATGCAAAACATGATTCGAAGAAAATATATTAAGATTTTTATTTTATGGGTGACAACAGAGCCTGCTAACTCCTAGACAAAAAGCACCTATGTACATACAAAAATGCATAAAAACATACATAACATGATGGATGCTATAGCGTGGGGCCCAACGCAAATTGCAAGCGGAGGTAAACGGAGATAAACAGCCGTTATTTCTGCAAACGGAGGAAAGTTCAAAAAAAAAAAGCGGGAGTTTTTAAACGCAACACCGCTGCTTCATCCCGATCTGTGGTCGCCCTTCATTATTCTCGAAGTAAAGCGCTGCGACATTCATTGAATTTGGTACAGTAATGCGCTCGGTTCAAGCTGGGAATAACTGGTTTTCTGAGTGGGAAAGAATGGCTGCAGGAAGTCGGAGATATTTGCCTTGACACCGAGGACATAGTTGATCTATGTGCTATTGTGCCTACCACTCAGTCATGTCTGGGCAGCGACTGGATCTTGCGTCGCCTTGCAATGGGGATGAGGATCAAGGACTTAAAACAAAGAATAATGTCTGCGATCCAATAAGGTGGTCAGCTGAGCGATTCATGGAGTAACAGGGGAACAGAGTCTTCAAGAAGAAGATTGGGTAAATTGGATAGCGATTCACCAATAGTGGCCATTAAGGACAAAGTGGAAGACATTCTGAGTCTACTAGAGAATCCTTCTGTGGCCGTCCTTGCCTTCACGGGCATGGGGGAATGGGAAAAACATTCCTGATGCAGCATGTGTATGGCCAGGCTTATGAGAGGTATGAGAAGTCTGCTTGGATTACTATTTCAGAGCCGTAAGCATTCTTGTGTTTGTGCATAGAAATCTAGAGTATGATGAAAAGAGACAGTTTCTTCGAAGAGTGCAGCAATGTTAAGTGTTGTTAAATACTAAAATGGTTCTCGAATCTGATCAGTTTAGAGTCGTGCACAGGGCATCAAAGGTTGTTGATCCGGGTCTCTTTTGTGAGGCACATAACTCGACGTGCTTTAATCCTCGAAACCAAAGTGCCATACTATTCTTTGCTTCAGGATAAGTGGTAAAAAAGAGGGTAGTTATTTGTTCAAGAAAGTGATTTACAGTAGTATATGCCAAGTCGGTCAAAGGAATTTTTCAAGGAATAGATACATCTTGTAGCTATCAAAGGGGATTCGCCCAAGATAAAAGGAGAGGAAAATTGGATTTTATGCCGAGGAGTGCAATGATTGTAGGATATGCTCAAAATGATCAGAGAAATTAAGTCCTTTGAAATATTTTACCAGAAACAGTTGATAGGCTTCAAGCCAAACAAGTTTACATTTATTAGTGTTCTTTTTTGTATGTGTCAATCTACATCTAATGGAGCATGAATAAACGAGCCTAATGTGGTGTCATGAACTACAATGATTGTTACTCAGAATGGAAATGGAGAAGTCCTCAAAATGTATCATAGAATGAAATTGGAAAACTTGAAGTCAAATGAGTTCACTTTCACTAATGTCTCATGTGCATGTGCAACATTAGCATCTTTAGAGTAGGGCATAGTTCATAAAGTGACCAAAGGACTGGTCTAAAGAAATCAATGTTGTCTAAAGAACCAACAAGATTAAACATGTCACTCACAACCCATTGTATTTTCCAACTTGTGATTATATTTGCAATAGCTGGAAGTGTTGAAACTTTATCAAAATAATGGAAGACTAAAATTAACCACTTAGAAAAGGAGGTAAAAGATAAGGAAAAGATTATATCATCAAATGAAAAGGAGGTTAATTTTAAGGTGCCTTTCATTACATTCATACTCTCTAATTAAGAAAAGGTTTTCATTACTATAATTGCATGTAGGAAAACACTAGGTGTTATGAAACCTACAACCCACATACTACTATAAAACACTCTACATGTAAGATAAATATTGAATCAACCAAAAATAGTCTATTTTTGTTTAATGTCTGGTTTGTAATGTTTCCATTACATCCATAGTATTTTCAAAATTTGCATGTTGGCAAACACTGAGTGTTAAGAAGCCTGACACCCACATACTCTTGTGAAACCTTGTACATGGAACAAACCCATTGGTTACTCACCCCTTAGGTGAATTTGGATAGTTTTATGTATCCCCAAGTTGCAACTCCTCCTTGTCCTCCCCACCCTATAGCTTTGAAGTTGCAAAAGGAAATAGCTGACAAGGGACAATGTGTTTTCCAATATTGGAAATAATGTGAGCATTTTTTTGTTCCAATTAAATGAAGAAAGTGAAATGTCATTTTATTGTACCAAATAGTTGTTCTAAAATTTGAAGGAGGACTTCATTAAATTCTTGGTGGGTATTAAATAAAAAATTTTCATAAGGAAATAACTGATAAGGGACAGGAAATAGATGACTACATAGAGGAATTTAAGCATCATCTCTCACTTTCTTTGCTTGCATAAATTCATATGCAATACAAAACATGTTGACTTTATCCACTTCTGCATTGCCATTTTCCCATTGCACACACTACACACACTCCTTCCTCAACTTCTCAAGAGAATTAGCAATCTCTTTAGTCAATACATTATCTATCTCATTCACTTTGGTTTGCTCTTTATCAAGTGTTTTAAGAGAAAATTCCTTTTTTTTATTTCATACATTCTCGTACATGTTGCTCTAGTTTTGCATTTCCATTTTCCCATTGCATATATTGCACACCCTAGCTCCCCCTTCCCTCTCTTCTCTCTCTCTCCCCCTAGAGTATGTTTCCTTTTGTCCTTCATCATAGTGTACAAGTAAATTATGTTTAAACAAACGTATGAATTTACTAATTTGGATATTCTAAAGATACTTATATTTAGTCTTGTATATATTTCTAAAGATACTTCTCTTTTGTACTAGTTCTTTATCGATACCATCACTATTTAACAAAACTCTTTTCATGATCAATAACACACATACCACCTCTCTACCTCTCCCACCCTACATAGATCTATCTCTCTAATCTCTACCTACCTCTCTCTATTATGTTCACCTTAGCTCTCTACCTACCTCTCCCTATCTCTCTCCTTCCCTCTCTCTCTCTCTCTCTCTCTCCCTCCTTCCCACAACCTCTCTCCACCTACCCCTCACTCCCTCCCTCCCTACTTCTCTCTCTCCCCCCACTTACAGTATCATCTATTTTGAATTGTATTTGTTCCATGGAATTCTTAAGTTCACAAATCTTTGACTTCATTTGTCTAACCCAAAAAAATTATCCTTATCCCTCCTCCATCCCATAAATCCATTTTTGATGCCTATTTCCCACAATCCACCATCACATCTCTCCCTCCTACTAAGTCCATTTTGGGTCCTTCTATCCCTCCCACCCTACAACTTCCTATCTCCCTCCTTCCCTCTTTCTCTCCCTCCCTATATACCTCCAACCCTACAACTTCCTATCTCCCTCCTTCTCCCTCTCTCTCCCTCACACACACACACAACCTCTCTCCACCTACCCCTCCTTCCCTCCCTTCCTAACTATCTCTATACCTATCCCTCCCATCCTACCACTCCCTATCTCCCTCCCCTCTATCCCTCCCACCCTACCATTCTCTATACCTATCCCTATCCCTCTCTTTCCCTCTTTATCTTCCTCCTTCTATCCCTCCCACCCTACCACTTCCTTCCTCCCTCCTTCCCCCTCTCTCTCGCTCCCTCTCTCCCTCCCACTCTCTTACGCACAAATCACTATGCTTTCCAACATGTAATTATATTTGCAATAGTTAGAAGTGTTGAAACTGTATCAAAACAATGAAGACTAAAATTAACCACTTATAAAAGGAAGTAAAAGATAAGAAGAAAATTTTATCATCACAATAAAAGGGGTTTAATTTTTAAGGTTCCTTTCATTACATTCATTACAAAACCTCTTAACTTTATCCACTTTTGCATTTCCATTTTCCCATTCCATATACTACACATGCACCTTCCTCAACTTCTCAAGAGCGGGAAGAATCTCTTTAGTCAATACACTATCTATCTCATTCACTTTGGTCCGCTTCTTTAGATTCCTTTTCCATTTCATACATTCTATTACCTATTGCTCTAGTTCTACATTTCCATTTTCCCATTGCACATACTACACATGCACCTTCCTCAACTTCTCAAGAGCAGGAAGAATGTCTTCAATCAATACATTATCTATCTCATTCACTTTGGTCTAGTACTTCTTTTCAAGTGTTTTTGGGTCCCTATGTCCCATAATCCATTTTGGGTCCTTCTATCCCTCCCACCCTACCACTCCATATCTCCCCCTTCCCTCTCTCTCTCTCCCTCCCTCCACCTACCCTCCCTCTCTACCTAATTCTCTCTATACCTACCTCTCCTAAATGTGATGATGTTTTTGAATAACGGAATAAAAGGGAAAGTTTCATTTGTATGATGATTTCTGGAGATAAGGTGGATATGCCTCAACATAGTAGGATTGAAAGGAGTAATGAATTTTCATATAGAAGGAATTATATTGCACGGATAGGGAATTATAGTGCAATAAGCTACAATGAAGATGGATAGGGATTAGTCCATGAACTAAAGATGATAATATATGTTACTTATGAATATATTGTCACACTAAGACTTTCTCATCAAAGTAGGGTTAAATGGGAAATGGTATGGATATAGAAATAATTAATATCTTAATGAAAAGAGAGTCACTAATTAATTGACTAATGTAGATGGTAACTTATTTATATGCCACAACCAAATTCCTAAGTTTGGAATTTGATACTAACCATCCCTATAAAAAAATTACAGTTGCAAATTTTTATTGCCTATAAATTTACCTTTAAATAAACATATTAAACTTGTAAAACCCTTTATGAAGGTAACTTATTTATATGCCACAACCAAATTCCTAAGTTTGGAATTTGATACTAACCATCCCTATAAAAAAATTACAGTTGCAAATTTTTATTGCCTATAAATTTACCTTTAAATAAACATATTAAACTTGTAAAACCCTTTATGAAGTTATTTTCATTCCAATAAACCTCTCTCTACCTACCTTTCCCTCAATACATCCCACCCCACTTCTCTTTCTACCTACCTATCCCTCCTTCCCAAATTCCCCTCTCTATCTACTTCTCTCTCCCCTTCCCTCTCTCCTTTCACTATCTCCCCTTACTGTCTCTACCTACTTCCTCTATTCCTTCAACCTTACCTCTCTCTAGCTACCTCTCCATGTCTCCCCCATTCCCTCTCTCTCCCTTTATCCCTCAAATGCTACCTCGCTAGACCTCTCCCTCCCCCCATCCCTCTATACTTCTCTTTAACTCTCATCTCTCACCATCCCTCCTAACCTTCCTCTCCCTCTGTTTTCCCTTCTTTACCCTCTCTCTCTTTCCACCTACCCATCCCTTTATCACTCACTCACTCCTTCCCTCTCTCTCCCTCACACACATAGCCTCTCTCCACCTACCCCTCACATTATCCATCCCTTCATCCCTCCTTCCCTCTCTCTTACTCTCTCTATGCATACCTATCCCTCCCTCTCTCTATGTGTACTTCTATCCCTCCTACCTCACCACTTACTATCTCTCTCCTCCCCCCTCTCTCTCCCTCACACACACACAAACTCTCTCCACTTCAATGAGAGATATCAAAGACAACATTCACAATTATGCAAGTAGCCTATATAATATTAAATCAAATTAGATTACTTTATTACCCTCAAAAATTGAAATGTTCTCTAGTTAACATGTGTGTGTGTGTGTATAAGTATATGTTGAATTTACTTAAACATCATGGCATTCTAACATATTTCATGGAACATGTGCTAGGTTGGCTCATAACAACCCATAAAAAAGGAAATAAAATTGGAATTTGATTTTTTACTCTTGGTATTTAAGGATTATGCTTATGCTCCTCAAGATCAACTTGGATCAATATTAAGCCATGTGGAAATGATCTACAATGATAAGGTGGTGATCTTGGAGTGGGAAAAAAATGTATGAAAAAAGTGTTAACAAGGATCTAAAATAGAGATAAATAGATAGAAAATACATGGATATATGTGCAACAAGGTACAATGAAGATGGACAAGGATTAGGCCATGAACTAAAGATGGTAATATGTCGCTTATCAATATATTGTTGCACTAAGACATTCTCAACAAAGTGGAGATAAAAGGAAAATGGTATGGATATAGAAAAAATAAAATCTTAATGAAAAATGTCACTAATAGGGGACAATGTGTTTTCCAATAGGGGACACTGTGTTTTCCAACAAGGAACAAAAAAATGCTCACAATATTTGCAATGTTGGAAAACACATTGTCCCTTGTCAATTATTTCCTTATGAATTTACAATGTTGGAAAACACAGGGGACAATGTGTTTTCCACTTTCCAACATTGGAAATAACTAATAGAGGACAGTGTGTTTTCCAACATTGGAAATAACTAACAGGGGATAGTGTGTTTTTCACTTTCTTGATATGATTGGAACAAAAAAATTCTCACATTCTTTGTAGTGTTGGAAAAGACATTGTCCCCTGTGTAGGAAAAGTGGACAGGGGACATCATTAGAATGTAAGATGTCTAGAAATAAGTAATAGGGGACAGTGTGTTCTCCAACAGGGGATAGTGTATTTTCCAACATTGGAAATAACTAACAAGGGATAGTGTGTTTTCCAACAGGGAACAAAAAAATGCTCACATTATTTGCAGTGTTGGAAAACACACTGTCCCTTGTCAATTATTTCCCTTATTAATAATTATAGGGATTCCACTTTAAGGATTTGTAAAATTAGTTTTGATTGTGATTGATTGCTTGACTAAATTTTCTCATTTCTATGCATTAAATCACCCTTACGCTGTGAACCTTGTTGCTCTATATTTCTTAGATTTGGTATTTTTAAATGGAATGTACCTTTTTCTATTATTGATAATGGCTTTGAAAAATTTGGAAGGATTCATTTAAGTTGTATGGAACTAAATTAAATTAAATTTTATCTTATTATCCTCAAATTGATGGTCAAAATGAGATTATTAATAAATGTCTTGAGACTTACTTGCATTGTTTTGTGTTTGGAAAATAGGGATAATGGGTTGAAAGGTTACTTTCTTGAGTTGTGGTATGTCACAACTTATCATAGTTCTTCCAAAATTTATGGTACCCTCCTTGTGTGCTTGTGTTTTTGGTACCCTCCTTGTATGTCACAGCTTATCATAGTCTCTTAATTGGTATTGTGTGTGACTAAATTTAAGGATAAATGATAGGTATCCCAAATAATCTAGATGTAATTGAATTAAAAAAAGGTAACTAAATTCTTGACAAGATGACATGCTAAAATATAGATGTAAATTGCTAAATGTTATGCCCTATCTCTATTAAAACTTGTTCTTAAACCTAAATCATTTGAGAAAAGAAACAAATAGAATGGAATCTTGGGTGGGGTATGGGAAATCTCTTCCCAAGGCTCGACATCAATTATACAACAATTCCCTATGCAAATCTTCCTAAGTTAAGGATATTAAAAACCATACAGAGTGTGGTATTAATACTTGAGGAATTTTAAGTAAAGAAATTTGTAACAATAAAAGAATCTTGATACACTAAATAAAATTGCATTTAACACTTTATCTTTTTTGCAAAATTACAAATCCTATTTCTTTAGTTAGTTTTATGTATCCCCAACCTATACTCCTCCTTGATCTCTCTACCCTTGATATTTGAACAAGCCCAATGAAATAAATCACAAACCACCATGTTCTCCAACCTACCATGTTTGGTGCATTTATTTTTCTGTCATATAAGGAAATCAAAACATATTTTTTATTCTAAATAAAAGTTGTGGTAAATTTTGAAGGTGTCTTTCATTACATTCAGACTCTCTAAATAATAAAAGGTTTTCATTACAATCATATTGTTTATTTATAATTGGAGGTTGGAAAACATTAGGTGTTAAGAAACTATAGACATGCAAAATTAGCATTATGCATTCAATTAGGCCCGTTCATCAAGTAAACCAGGTTTCACATTCATCCACTCATCAAATTAATCAAGTTCACCTTCATCCATTCATCAGATAAACTCATTAATTTCATTCCTAAGGTTATTCATTTAAATTAATTAAACCAAATAACATCCTTTTAATTAAATAAACAAAACTTTATTTAATTAAATCCCCAAATGCAATTCCATCCCTCTTTGATTTAAATAAATCCAAATATTTGAGTCAAATTGGTCAAACTCACATAATCATCATTAGGCTAATCTAATCCTAAATTAGCCTAACCTAACTACCCATCACATTCTCTAGATTTTGCCACTTGCACAAATAAATCAATTTATTGATTTATTAAATCCACCATTCTCCATCAACATGGCATATTTGAGGAGTATTCCCTCAAGTTTGAATTCAAAATCAAGTAGACATGTACATCCAACAAGCAATTAATGTCTCTTACATGTTCCTTGCAAAGGTCAAACTAAGCATTAACTCTCAAATTCAAATTTGAAATTTCCCCCTCTTGGGCACATTTCCCAAATATTGCACATCCCTCAACCTATGACATGATGACAAGTGGCCTCTTTTCATTGGCTTGTTTTTTATCCCACATTGCTCTCTTATGAGCACTCTTAGCATTTGAGAATCTACAAATAGAGAGCTTCATCTTTTATCAAATCCTCCACAATTCCATCCACAATCTTAGCATTTCATCTCTAATATCATGCAAGGTCACTCTCTTCATCTGAGATCTGATTTTGTCCATCATTATCATTTCCATTATCAAGGGTTGGGAAAGGGTTATTTTCCATAATAGCACCAATCCACTATGAGATAAGCATACTTCATTTTTTCATATGTTTTTTTAGCTTGCTTTTGTCATTTGTTTGCATTCGGAAAACATTGATGTATTATTTCATAGAGATGATGTTATTTGCTTTGTTTTAAACTAACCATGTTAATGTGTTGGAGGTTTTAACAAGTTGCAGATTTCACCATCATACATATGGCGCTAGAAGGAGGGTTGAATATTTTCTCTGCAGTTGTGCATCTTATTAGCATAACATTTGAGAAAAGTTTCTAATAATCTCTGCAATAGATCTATTTTACGCTCTAAAAAAAATCTTCCAAGTACATGATTTCCTTATGTTTCTACAGTTTGAGTATGTTTTATCTGACACAGTTGGTGTGATAGCTCCCGCACTTTTCCTGCGTCTGTCAAATTTGTGATAAAACTGCATTTTCTTGCATCTAAGAAATCATTCTCAGAACAAGAAACAATCATTGCACACATATAGCTATTGCACCAGAGTCACAGACTGAATCACAAAGATGGCTCTGTAATTCAACTTGTCTGCACTTCTATTGTTTCTTTCATTTTGATATTAGGTAGACACCACTATAAAGAGTGTTTTTATTCTCATATTTTGAAAGGCACTTTGATTTTAAATGGACTTCTGCGTAAGTAGAAAATTCTTATTCTGCTTGCTGTCCTCCATCAATTTATAGTTTTTAATAATATGTCTCCTGGAGGTATTTCGAGACTTTGTATATCCCATGAATGACATCACGTTGGGGGTTGAAGCTGGCAAAAATCCGTTGAAATCTATCTTACATTTACTGTGCACATATCTGCAAGTTTTTAAGTGTTGCACATACATTTATTTGAAATTTTTTAAAGTGTATCTATACTTTCTTCTTTTGAAATAGCATTTTTTGACAGGAGATCTATTACAATGCTTTCATCCTTTACAAAGATCTCGATGTTCATGCTCACAACTAAGAAAATCAACTCTGATTTTGAATAGTGCATTGAGTAGACATTTGCTTATGCTTAAAGCGTCCTTACTGATATTCCACACCTTCTATATCTTCTTTACTCAGGCATATACTCTCTTTTTTTCTTAATGATCACACACTCTTGCAATAAGTACTTTATTCTATTTTTGTTTATTTTGTGATCATGTTCTAAGGTAATGATGCGCTGGAGGAGTGGGTGTAGGTATATAAAGCCATATAATATGAAAAAAAAGAAACGTTGCATACTAAATATGATATCAAGGCTAGTCAAAGATCGAATAAATTGGCTTTATGCCTGCTAATTACATTTGTGTGATAGTTTGTAAAGCCTCTTCAACAAAATCCATTTTTTGTATGACTTGCAGTAATTGCAACTTTTGAGACCACATTTCCACGAGGCAATCTATCAAAACAAATCACGTGCCTTCCCTGTGCTTACACATTCTACATACAGGCAGGTGCTATTAATTGCAATGCAAACCCTTTCATCATTACTCAACTATTGCTAATCCTTTATTGCTTTTACTGATGGTGTTTTTATCATTTCTTTGAAGTGATCTTTCCAGAATAGTTCAAACGCCTTGTTTGTGCTTTCACCCGAGGCAATCTGGCAATAGGTCAAAACAAATCACTAAGAAGCCTTGCTTTGTTTGTTTGGTTGTGGCAGTAAACTCCCATCAATGCAACTATTATTAGGGCTAGTTATTAACAGTGATGGGAGTCCATGCAATATTTTAGGCGCTCATGCTCATTACATCAGTTTTTAGATATCATTATTGATCTTACACCTGACTTTCTACTCTTGCAAATTGTGCCTTTTCTTTCTTTTTACATATTGAGCATGAAGCTTCATTGAGTACCACTGTTATTCTGCTACTGCAGATTTGACCCTTAGTCTTCATCATACAGCAACACAAGTTTTCTTCTTGACAACCTGAGTAAATATCCTTTAGCTACGAATTTAGAGAATTATGAGGTCATTGCGATGTTAATGCGCATTTTATCTCCCACCTGTAAATCACTTATGTAAGCTTACTAATGCTTTTGTGTATGTTTGTAGATGTTTCTGTGAAATGTGTGGGCTGGAAGGATGATAGTTACAACTTTACACATACTAAATACATCAACTTGAGAGTTTTTACACGCCTTTTTAAATATTTGCTATTGAAGGGTGGATAGTATGTGCGACCTTTTTTTTTACATTCTATGAGACCATGTTTCTATGGGGCATGATATTGGACAGTTCACGTGCCTTCTCTAGGTGTCCATATTTTTGGATAGAATCTACCAAAGCAGCTATAACTACAACATCTGACAGGACATTGACTGGTGATGAGGCGGTGCTGTGAAGGCGGTGATATTTGGTTTCTTGGAGTAAATGCTGAAATTGTTCAAAGCATTTATTACCATGCGCAGTTATAGGATCAGAAGCTTTAATTTTGTGCCTGTAATCTTTCTTTTTGTTTCGATCTAACACTTCCTTCATTATTTGGGGAGATTTTGAGGTCTGACAGAAGTTGCCAAATTTCTAAAAACTAGATTTATGGTTGCTAACTTTCTGCATACTAATAATATTCGTTTGAAATTTTCTTTAAAAGTTTGGGTACAATTTTCTTCACTTGCCAATTGCATTTAAATTTGAATGTTGTTTTCCTTATGGATGTGGCCTTTTCATCATTACTTACAATTATTTAAGAAAAAAAAAAAACTTTTGTTCATACACGTTTAAAAGTTTCTAAAATCTTTTTATGACAAATGCAAATCCTTAAAAGATCTTTACCAGACGTTTTTATGTATGCCTGCTGACCACTGTATTATGGCTTTATAATATGGCAATAATGATATAAAAGTTTTATGGATTTATATATATAGGGTTTTGAAATCAAGTATTATTTTATGAAAGCGAGGGTAAAGTGAAATTTTATTGATTTTAGTTATTGAGTTAAATCATAACTCATTTGCTTTATCAATACAATTTTATTCCTTTTCAAAATATTGGTATGTCTTATATATTTTAACCATTTTTTTGCATAATCCTTATTTGTGATATTTATAGGAAAGCGAGGAAGGTGAAAAACGAAGAAGGACAAAGAAAGTACAAAGGAAAACGAAGGGGAAAAGTGAAGGAGGATAACGAAGGATAACGAAGGTGAAGGTTGAAATCAAGCATTGGAGTTGGACAAAAACGAAAGTGAAATGGGAGTTAAAGATTCAAGCATCAAAATTGAAACCCAAAAGTGTTTTTAAATGCTTTGAGCTTCTGTCACCTACCTTAATTTTCTGTTTCATGCTAACTCATCTTTAGTTTTGGGCCTTAAAATGAACATTTCAAAATGCTTGGAGAGTTTGTCGTGTGCTTTAATTTTCTGTTTTAGGCTAACTCATGCTTCGTTTGGTGTTTTAAAATGAATTCATCATTGCTTTGAGGCCTAAAATGAACATGTTTTTTTTCATGTTTTGTAATCTCTTATGCAAAGTAATCTCATCTAAATAGGCATATGCACTTCTCTTGTGCTTCACGACGATCTTGAGAATCAAAAGTCTTTTTTGATGACATTAAGTTGCATAAAAGATTTCCCCCACACTTCAGTTTGGGTTTAAAAATTGAAAAAAATCTTGTGCGAGTGTGAGTGAGCTTATTGCATGTGTTCTCCCTTTGTTTCTAAACAAGGGTCGATCGAACTATGAATAAGTTTATTCACTTTTGTCTATCTTAGAGGGCCTGCCTTGGGGAAAAAGTACTCACCTAAGGGAACGACTCAACCGGTAACATCTAAAGCCAAGAGTATTTCCAACCGGGATATAAATGTGGGTATTGGAGTAAACGCCAGTATCACGTGGTTGATTTTGACAAGATGGATCCAAAAGGGGACTCTTGCCGTATGGGTCAATCTCCATGAATGAAAATTCTAAAATAGAACCCTTGTTTTGTAGTGACCAATTGATCCATTGAGCGAGTTTATTAAAGTGGTGCATTGGAACTTAGATTCCAAGAAGTTACTTTCCATGTCCGATCTTGGTTGAAATATAGAGGTTAAGACTTCATTCTTAACATACCTTTATATTTTTTCCTTGGTTGCATGTAAAATCATCTCTTCTTCTACGAAGGGCATGAGGCAAGCCCACTAAGAAAAATGTACTAATTGAGCTAGGACGTCATATTGCTTGTGGTTTGAAAACATAGTGCTTTGATCAAAGACATTGAAAACAACATTCAATGAATCATAAAATCTCAAACTCTTTAGGAGAAGTAAATATCCTTGAACAAATTCACATGCTATTGCTTGCCCTTGGGATTCGTATCCTTAGAGGTTTCTAAACATTTGAATTTTATCTCAAATTTTCTCCTACTAAGGTCAACAATAGGTAACTCTTGCCTCAAATCTCCTTGGTTTCCACATAATACACCTTGCGGGATAAGGGGAAAGTGGAGACATTTGACATCTAGATTAAAAATCTAATCAAGAGTGTGTTTGTGGTAAAAAAAAAAAATCCATTAAGCAAAGATTGAATCAATTGGACCCCACATATGTGCTTGGCATATTTTAGTCATATGGTTTTCAAGCAAACATTGGTCTTTTGATTTTGAATTAATCTTAGAGAAAGGCATGTTCTTCACTATCTTGGTCTAGTAAACAAGTCCTTCCTAGGTTCATGTAGGATCAAATTGAACACTTCATCCATCCAAAATCTTCATCCCACAAATGACTTTAGAGCTTTGAAAACATCATTCTAGAATTGGGTAAATCATCGAAATCAAAATCACCTTGTTTAGTTAGGTGTAGGGGAATGCATCCTTTCTCATAAATTTAATTGAATTAGCAATCCTTTGAGAAAATTCATCCTAAGATAACATCCAACATCTTATGGTTTCAAGTCCATTATCCAAATCAAAACCAATCAAAATAAAGCCCTAAGTCTAGCATTGATCCAAAGTTCCTAAACGTTCAACACTCATATCATTTCCCCTTTTCACCTTCATCTCGTCATTAGTCCTAAGAACCTTAGAGGTCACTTTTGCAACAAGGTCAAAACACAAGAGGAACATGGACTATAAACTCGATCCATACATCATGAGTAATCCAAGTCGACTAAGCTATCAAATCCTTACAACGCCGATTGATTATCAAAATTCACACTTATACAATCCATACATGGAATCATTACCTTCTACAAATGTCAATGGCACAACTAGTGTGAGTATGCCCAAATCAAATATTGGAAAACATTTCTCGATGGTAGATCTAAATCCAAACCTACAAATTTGTCAACCGAACAATCAAAGCATGAGCCTTCAAACGAACAACGTCATCCCACCAAATCCCTACAAGCCAAATGAGAATGTACCAAGTACAAGTTTTTGAAACATGAATCTAGAAAAATTTGGGATAAATATGTTTGGAAATCATACGAATATTGTTCAAAATCCAAACAAGATGTTAACGACTCCAAGTCAAGGTAACACCATGCAAGATCAGAGCCACCTAAAACAAGGCAATGTGATTTCCAACATCAACAATGTTCAATTTCAACCTATCATGCCAAATCAAATCAATGTCCAAAATCAATTTGTCCATGATCCCATTCAAAAATGACAAGTATGCATCCCAAATCTATGTGAACAAAAACCAAATCAACTATATCAAGGGAGTCAAGATCGAAATCAGGATCAAATTTTGTGAGATCAAATTGCTACACTTACCAAAATAGTTGAGTCATTGCGCCAAGAGACCTCTCCACCACCATTACCCATGTCAACATCATTCCTTGGTTTAGGGCTTCCCCCTTTACCTAACACCAATCATTCCATCCAAATCAATCCACCTAATGCCAATCAAGTCATTGCATCAAATCCTTTGAATATAGCATCGGCATCGCACCAACAGATGGTATTCAATCAAGCAATAATGTTGATCCCAACAAATCAAAATATGGTCTCCCAAGGACCTACTACCTCAGTCATTCCAACCATTCCTATCACTTTGATCATTCCAACCACCCCTATCACACCCATCATATCTCAACCCCTCACTACCATGATTACTCCAAGCATATCTCAACCACTCATCACTACATCCAACATGATTCCAAATCCACCACCACTACCACCAAAACCAAATGCAGCAAAACAATATAACATTGTGCTAAAAGCTCACCAGGCCTACCAAAAGGCCATCCAACAATACCTAGCCACACAATAAGAAAGACAAGCTCAACAAGTGCAACAAGCCTCTCAAGCTGCCTAAACCTCTCAAGCTACCCAACAAACACAAGCACAAACACAAAAAATGACCACTATTGAGAACAAGGATCAAGATCAATCCATCACTGAGCACCTTGAAGTTGTGTCTACTCCATCCAATGACCAAATCAACATATGTCAAAAGTCACTTTTCAATCATGATCAAAATCCACCAACAATACCCAACAATGATCCAATTCAAGAAATGTCAACATCATTTGACCCTATGTTCGAGGACATCGGAAATCCTTCCACCACAATTGTTGAAAACAATGATCAAGATATCTCCATCGATGAGCACCTTGAATATGTTTCCACCCCATTTGATGATCAACTCACCATACATCAAGAGCCACTTTTTAGTGATCTATTTCAAGGAGTGTTAGGATTATTTGATCCTATTGACATAATGCACAATTCGTTCACCTATGATCATGTTGAAAATGTCTCTACATCACCTGATGAGTTAGAGGACATATCTCAAGAATTCATTCCAAAGCATGATCAACATCTTTCACCAAGGTCGAAGCAATGGTCCTTTCCAAGACATATTGACATCCTTTGACCTCATGGTTACTGATACTGAAGGAACCTTGCACTTGATACTTGAGGATATTGAACCACTTACCATGTCTAATGATGACATCCAAGAATCCTTTGCAAGCAACTCGTCCTTTGAAACTGACCCATGTCAAGAACTTGATCCAAAGCATGTCGAAAGCAATCCAAAAATTAATCAAGATCAAAATTTTGTATCTCCAAGATATTACAATGATCTAATGGATATTCTCCTATCCACACAAGATGATCACATCCACATAGCACATACTCCTCCATCTACCCATGAGATGCTTTCTATGGATGGACATGTAGATGATCTACATCTCAAACAGGATTTTGTTACACAAAAGGAGCAAATTATCAAATTCCTATGGTCAAACAGAGTTATCAACATCAATATCAAATATATCCAAAATCCAGAATGAAGAAATCATGTATGAAGATATCCAACATTATCCACTCAAGGAAACAAGTCAGATAGAACAAGATATTCCATAGTTAGTAGAGCAGCAAATAGAAATAACATCATCTGTAGTGGTTGTTTATCAGAGAATGCATTGTAAACAAGACATCTCAAAACAGGAAAAATCAAGGCATAAAGGTACTACTTCCACAATACGGAGGGAAACTATGTCTCAAGCAAACGTCAACATAGGGAGCACGAAGAGTCCTTATGGTGAAATCATTGCCAATACTACAACCTGCCACATCACGAATCTTCATCCACCCATCAACCCATCCACGAATTGGGACCAATGTCAAAAGAAAGAATTGAATCAAACTATGAAGAATGTTATCAAAGAAAAAGAAGCTAACAAGCATATTGGACAAATAAAATACAAATGGATACCGAAAAATACAAAGAAAGATTATCCCTATCAAACTCCATTAGTCAAAGAAACTATGGGGCAAAATAAAAATGGGGAAAGTATCCATCAAAGATGTCCACAAAAGCAACAACAAGCTTTTCAAGTGACATACAAAGTGTATCAAGCAGTTGGTCCTAATTCCACACACACTTCTGTATCCACCCATCATTTCTCAACTTCCCAAGTTTGGAGAGTCAAATGTTCCAAAATTTCAACCAATCCATCTCTTATCCCTAAACACACTCCATCCACACCTCCACGCATGATATCCAATTCTCAAATTGACCATGTATTAGCAATGACCCTTCATCATAAGGATTTTGAAGGCACTCTATCGCGATGTGCGCACAAAGACAAAGTTAACTTCGGTATCAACAAAGCAAATTAGGAATCCCTAAACTTGCATTCAAGTGCATGTATCTTAGCAAGGCAACTTCTTTAGGCAGGATATCGATGGCACATTATGACAGAAGCATCTACATCGACACCACTAGGTGGGTTAGCATGAATGTTTCAAAAAAAAAAATGAAATTCAGAAAATGGATTGAAAATAGTAAAGATAAAAAATCGTCCTCTAGTGAAATCCACTACGGTGACGCTTTGGGCAAGACCATGACAAAAACCTGGCAAACTGGCGTCATGTGTAGAATCGAGCATCTACGTGCATCACTTCAAGTGAAAGCATCTCATCCCATCTGTAATAAATCGAACATTCCATCCATCTTATCCATAATAAATCCAATCATCCATGAGCCATTTATCCAATCCATTTTCATCCATCTGCATCCATAGTCCAAGTTATCTTGATCTTGACAAATTTTGGTGCACACTTTATGCTTGCTTATGGTAAACATCTTGACATGGGTCATTTTCATTGATCCTATCCTACCCAACATTATTTGAGCCATGAAGCACTATCCAAATGAGCTTTCTTGATCCAAACCCCTTATCTTATCACAAGATAATACTTGGCATTCTTTGCTTACCATATCCATCCATCCATACAACTATCTGAGCATCCATCCATGACATTTCGTACATTGCTAGACACTGGGGACAGATATTTGCATCTTGCTTCAGGAATAAATCTTGATCTATATCCTCCAACTTATGTGGTGATCCAAACATTGACAAATGTGAAATCAAATTGGTCAAGCATTTGCGATCCAAAATCCAAATCACTAGCCCATGGCACATTTGGACAAGACATTCCTTATCAATCTTCATCTTTCATCGAATATCAATCCAAACAATCACTATCAGTTGCATCTAATTTACACTTCAAACATCACGTCAAATCATTTGAACAACTTTTGTTCCAAAATCAAGCTTCATCAATCATGATCAATCAAATCCAATCAAAAAATTTGTCATCTTGGGATATCCATCCCAATCCTTGTGTTGCTTAACACTATCCTTGCATTTTTTTGCATCCTCAAAAATGTTATCATCATCAATCCTGATCATTCAAATCCTTGCATTGTTGTGTATCCTCAACAATGTCATCATCTTCATCAATCCATCGATTTGATCAATCAACCTTAGCTATCATCACACATGTCCATATCAAAATCGTCAAAATTATGCAAAAATCCAAAAACATCAAAAAATCAGAAAATCCAAAAACATTCAAAACATATCAAAAAGCCAAAAACACTAAAAAAAAATTAGAAAAACATCAAAAACATTGGAATTTGAACTACATCATCTCTAAGCTTAAACGTAGGCAAGGCTCATCTCTTATTAACCCCCGAGACATCAAAATCCAAAAACATTCAAAAAAACATCAAAATCCAAAAACACTTCAAAAACACATCAAAAATCCAAAAACATTCAAAAAACATCAAAATCCAAAAACATTCAAAAAAACCAAGAAAATCCAAAAACGATTGAAAATCAAAATGAAACATTTGAAAATCCCAAACCCAAAACAACCTCAAAACATCCAAATATTTGAAAAAATCCATCCATCATGTTTCGCTTTCATTTGCAATAATCAATCATCCATAATAAACTGATCATCGCCTTCATCCTTTGGCAAAACAAACAGAAACAACCACAACAATCAGCAAAACCAAGCTTAAATCGTAAAATCTAAATCGAAGCAACAAACCATTAAAACAAAATCAAACTCTTAATCATTCGCAAACATGACAATCAATTTTATATCAACAGCCTATCAATCAACTTATCAAACCATCATCATCCTATACAGTGCATGTCCTAGGATATATCGTTCCGACAATGGGCATCATTTTGGATCACTTTGGATTCTTATCCTATCAAAACAAATCCTTTTGGCTGAAGGTATGAAGAACATTGACTTGTTTGCATACTTGGTCTTTTTTTTTTATTTATCTTATTGTGATCATTCCAAGGACCTCTCGATGATATCCGAACGAAGGATTTAGAGAGATAGGAATGGGGCAACGATCATTATCCTTTTGTCTGTTGTGCTTGTTGGACGTTATTGTAAAATAACTTGGCGAATACTTACTTTGTTAGGTACGTCCTAGCAAGGTTTCCATATATCAAGTGTGAACAAGAATACTCCTATCTGTTTGTCGAGTCAAATTACATCGCACTAGGTACAACGCTTTCCTGGTTTTTTTTACCTTGATGCATCGTGCCTATGTGTGTTATCAAACATAAGGTAAGTAGCCCTTTTAAAGTCCCAATCCTTGATAAGCAAATCATCATCTCTAATAAAGTCTCATCAGATCATGGACTTGTTGGATCTTCTTATCATCATCTCATTTCTGCACTAGCATCATCATCACCAATGCATCCATCATGCATCCATCCTGCATCCACAAACTGTCAGCATAGCACATATAATTCATATCATACATAATAGGAAAAATTGATCATTTCACATGCATTGCATTTGCATCATCATCATAATATAGATCTGTTAGTCTAAGCATCTGAATAAATCGTACATTTTCATAATCACAACATATCACATCATCAATCTCATCCACCTCACATCATATCGTCATTTAAGTTGTTTAAGATAATATAGATTTGTTATTCTAAACATCTTAAAAGCATCTCATTTGCATCATCATCCATAACCATCCATTTTGAACCTCTTTATCATGAGATCGACCCTTAAATTGAATCTTTTCGCTTGATCTCTTGAGGGGGCAATGTACTAGTGTACTTCTTTCTGCTGGGGCATCCAAACAATTAGAAAAATTTTGAATTTTGATCACAACAAGTTTATTCTTTGAACCAACGTAACAAGTACATTGCTTCAAAGAGGGGCAAAATGTAGAAATGCAAAATTAACATTATGCATTCAATTAGGCCTGTTCATCAAGTAAACTAGGTTTCACATTCATCCACTAAACAAATTAATCAAGTTCACCTTCATCCATTCAACAGATAAACTCACTAATTTCATTCCTAAGGTTATTTATTTAAATTAAATAATCAAACATCATCCTTTTAATTAAATAGACAAAACTTTATTTAATTAAATCCCCAAATGCATATTCCATCCCTCTTTGATTTAAATAAATCCAAACATTTGAGTCAAATTGGTCAAACTCACCTAATCATCATTAAGCTAATCTAATCCTAAATTAGCTTAACCTAACTACCCATCATATTCTCTAGATTTTGCCACTTGCACAAATAAATCAATTCATTGATTTATTAAATCCAACATTCTCCATCAACATGGCATCTTTGAAGAATATTCCCTCAAGTTTGAATTCAAAATCAAATGGACATGTACATCCAACAAAGAAATTAATGTCTCTTACATGTCCCTTGCAAAGGTCAAACTAAGCATTAACTCTCAAATTCAAATTTGAAATTTCCCCTTCTTGGGCACATTTCCCAAATCTTGCACATCTCTCAACCTATGACATGATGACAAGTGGCCTCTTTTCATTGGCTTGTTTTTTATCCCACATTGCTCTCTTATGACCACTCTTGGCATTTGAGAATCTACAAATAGAGAGAGCTTCATCTTTTATCAAATCCTCCACAATTCCATCCACAATCTTAGCATTTCATCTCCAATATCATGCAAGGTCACTCTCTTCATTTGAGATCTGATTTTTTCTATCATTATCATTTGCATTATCAATGGTTGGTAAAGGGCTATTTTCCACAATAGCACCAATCCACTATGAGATAAGCATACTTCATGTTTTTCATATGTTTATTTAGCTTGCTTTTGTCATTTGTTTGCATTTGGAAAACATTGATGTATTATTTCATAGAGATGATGTTATTTTCTTTGTTTTAAACTAACCATGTTAATGTGTTGGAGGTTTTAACAAGTTGCAGATTTCACCATCATACAAAAACCTACAACCCACATACTTTTATAAAGTCCTCTACACATAAGAACCCAATTGGTTAGTCATCTTGCAGATCAATTTGATTAGTTTTATGTTTCTCCCTCTTGCAACTCCTCCCCAAACTCTCCACCATTGAGCTTTGAACAATGAAAAACTCACAACCCATTATGTTTTCTAACTTTCAATTATTTTGGGCATATATTTTTTGATCATATGAAAAATATGAAAATGTAATTTGCACTCTAATTAATAGTTGTGGGTAAATTTTGAAAGTGACTTCCATTGTATTTTTCTTTCTAAATAATAAAAAGGTTTCATTACAATCATATTGTCTATGTAATCGGAGGTTGGAAAACACTGGGTGTTATAAAACTTGCAACCCACATGTTGTAAAATCGTCTACATGTAACAACCCAATTGGGTAGTCACCCCTCAAATCATTTTGGTTAGTTTTATGTATCCCCCTCCTACAACTCCTCAAGATATCCACCATTGAGCTTTGAATAACCACAATGAAATAAGTCACAACCCATTGTGTTTTTCCAACCTATGATTATTTTGTGCATTTATTTTTCCATCATATGAGAAAATTGAAACACAAATTTTACTCTAAATAATAATTGTGGTAAATTTTGAAGGTGTCTTTCATTACATTCGTACTCTCTAAGAAACAAAATATTTTCATTACAATCATATTGTCTATTGGAAAATAATGGGTGTTATGAAAGTTCTACAACCCACATACTATTCTAAAATCCTCTACACCTAACAACCCAATTGGTTAGTCACCCTTTAGGTCAATTTGGTTAACTTATGTGGGTTGCAAAATTAATATAAACCCCCTTAAACATTATGATTATGAGTATATGAATTATTATAAATTATAATAATTAATTAAATACTACACCAATGAGTTCTATGACTACTCTATGTACCTACATGAAGATACTTTCTAGCACCAGAAGGTTGTTAATACATAACAATATTGTCACCTTATATTTGTAATATTAAGCAAATAATACTCATAGATGATCTTTTTCTTTTCTACTTGAAATTTTTTAAGTGGAGCGCTAATTATAAGAGAGCATGTAATCAAGCAGCATCCAAATCCATATTTGTATTTGTAGACATCCAATTTGATCACTTCCATATGATCAAACGCGTCTCCTTATTCATCTGGTTGCTCATCCCCTCTGTCAATATTAATTAAACCAGTTGTTTAATTAATACCCTACATCTTGCATAAGGATCCTAAAGTATTTAATTTAATACTTTACCCCTCTTCCTCCTCTAAATTAAATAAATATCCCCTTTTATTTAATTTATTCATATTCCCCTTTTAAATTAAAATTCATTTTTAATTCCTCTTTTCTCTCTCATGGTCACATCCTCCAACTTTTGCAAGTTGGTCCCCTAATCCATCTTAATTACTTCATCTTCTTCTAATTAACTAGGGTTAGCATGTGCACACCCTTAACCATCATTAAGGTCACATCCTCCATGATTTCCCACTTGCTTCTAATGAGTCATTAGTCCCTCTAACTGAGTACTTGCACAACCTTAATCATTTGATTAGCCTAACCTAATCCTCATCCTATTTATGGCATATGTCCTTGAGTCAACCTTATTAAAGGCTTTCTCCTTTTGGACAAGGCACTCCACTTCCCCATGTGAATTTTTAATTCACCTTTTAATCCCCCAAGGCACCCAAAAGGAATTTTTAATTCCTTCACTTCTCCCCACATGTCCTTCACTTATTATTTATTCTTTCCCATCTCCCCATGAGAATATTTGAGGAATTTTTAATTCCCCACTTGTCCTCTCACCCACATGGGGACAAGGACCTCCTTTATGAGGAGATCTTGTCCGATCCCAAGGTACTTTGTACCCCTCTCCATGTCATGTACTTTTCCTTTCACCTCATGTCAACTTCACCTTTTAGGGCTATCTCACATACCACATGTGAAGATGTGAGGGCTTGTGAGTTCTCAACTCACCTTAGCCCTACATCTTAATATTTGGGTAGCTCAATCTTGACCCTCCATTTCCCCTAGGAATTCTCAAAAATCCTATAAATACCCCCTCTTTTCTCTCATTTTAGGGGAGATCATTTTGCTAGCCAAACTCTTGCAATTTTGTTTCTCAACTTATACTTAGTCATTTTCTTGTTCTCATCCACTTGCACTCATCCTCACAACATCATTTAGCTTGCACCTACTTGCCATCCAAGGAGCATACACATCAAAGATCGAAGGGCGAACCAAAGGATTGATTCGACGCAAGGTATAGAGTTCCATTTTCTTGTTTTCATCTTGTGTTGTTTCCAACTTAGGCTAATCTTGAGGTGTAGGTTGTTTTGGTGTTTATTTGCACTCTTTTACTTGTTGCTTGTTTTCTAACACACACATTCGACCTATCACAGTATTATTTGTATGAATTTATGTATATTTACTTTTATATTGATTAGTTGCTTTCCTTCCAGGTATATCTTTATATAATGGTTCGCATGCAAAATAAAATGGGAAAAACTATATACCTCGTTATTTTCCCTTCAACATATCCATCCTTAACACAATAACTAACATGTAAAATGGTGTATATTATATGGTAATTAGAAAATAATTTTCATTTACACTTATTACTAGCGTCTACACCCTTTGCTAAGCTTATCCATTGATAATCTTGGTTCTAATTTTCATGTTGTGAAATTAACTTAGGTTACTTCTAAGATTTACAAAAAATGAACCCAAATCTTTAACCTTTTAAATTTAAAATTTGGCACATGTTTCCCCATAAGCAATCATCTTATAAGCCAAATAAAGCAAACAAATATTTTAATTACATGTAAGGTTGATGTATAAAAAGGAAAACCATATTTTATTATGTAAATCCAATAAAAGAGCTTTGTAGCAACATCACACCATCATAAGCGCTAAGATATATTCATGTTGCATTCTTAAGATATATTGCCTATTGTCTTTATATTGAAAATCATTAAATTAATCATGTATCCTTGGCGTTTCACTAAGGAGAATAATCCATGACTAGGTAACCCTCAAATTCACATTACCATTTCTATGCAACATACTATATTCAAGCAGATAAGTTAAAAACCTAGAATTTGGGAAAGTTCAACACTATGCATAAGAGTCAAATCCACATATATCAAAATTTATTCAACACACTCAAGTCATTTCTATAAAGTGTAGAATTTTCTTCCTAATCTATCTTTAGTCATCCTACATGTATTAATTCATTATATGGAAAATTAATTAGACACATGTCAAATTCAAATTGACGTTAAATTAAGAGCTAATAAAGCTTTAATGTTTTTACTATTTCATGTCAAAGAATGAAATACTTTGCAACCAAATAAGATTGAAGTTATTGATAAAATAATAAGTCTTGATTTTACAAAATAAAAGTAGTAGTATTACATCACATGATAAACAAAAAAATATTTAAAGTTGATTCACTACTGCAATGGTCATGTACAAAATTGTTCGTTGTACCTTCTTTACAACTCATAAGTTGTTAAAAATAAAATGCAATTTAATTCATTGTGAAGAAAAGTAATGAAACAATCTATTAAATAAAATTTTGAACATTATTTTTTTTATCAATATCAAGATTATGTGCTTTTTCACATATTCATTTCAAATAACAAAATTTCAACAAATGTTTGTGTATGACAAAATACAAATTATAAAACACAATCCAATTTTTTATAAAAACCAAATCAACATAGATGAATATTAATAAAATGGATAATTTCAACTTACAATATTATATCCATTGAATGATTTCAAAATAAATCAAACTTAGACTTGTACATAAGGTTAAATGGGTAATGAAAAGCCACCTATAATTTTTAGCCTAGAATTGTAAACCTACACAAAAGCATAAGCAATATCCAAAATAAAACTTTACATACAAATATAAACATAGATATTTCATCACAGAAACAATGCAAGCCTTAGTTGTGGTGAATTCTAAGAAGAAGAGGAGTGTTAGTTTGATAGTGATGCATAAACTTCTTGTTAACATCCACCACAGTAACCAATGTGAAGACTTAAAGAAACCGTACATTGTTCACATGATGAAGTCCATGAGACCCTAACATTTCAATTTACATGAGCGCTAGTATGCTACCTTCTTCAATGGCAGGTCACTTCTGCTAAGTACTGTTGATTTTTTGTAGCTCGAAAGGTGGGATGTGGAGTTGTTTTAAAGCAACTCGAATTGGATATGCTTTAAATCACTTTAAAGCAACTTGAGTTAGATATGCTTTAAAGCAATTCAAGTTGGATTTTCAGCAACAGTAGTTTTTTTTATTCTTTAATAGAATGTTTCCAAGTTTGTGAGGATAACATAAATCCAAGAGTGATTTTATGTGTAATTAAATCCAAAGAAAGCAAGGAAAGATTCTTTCCTTGCACGCTAAGTAAAGCAGCTAGGCTCTATAAATGTAAGATTGTTGTAGCAAACTCATATTGTATTTTCAAAAGAAAAGTTTGTTGTTAGGCTGAATAGAAGATCCAACATTTGCAGGTTTTTCCCCGCATTGGGTTTCCTGGGTATATCTTTGTTATTGTCTATTTCTGATTGGCTTCATGTTATTTTTGCTTCCGCTGTTATTAGTTGTTAATTAATCCAGTTGTGTTAATTATTATAAATCATATTTCTTTCTGTGAATTTATTGTGCAATTAATTTGTTGTTGAGTTATAGAAATTAACAAGTACCACCCAAACCCTGAACCGACTCTTCTTTTTCATCGATAAGCATCCTCCTTTGAAATAAAGTGACCTCTTGTTTGTAACTTAACTAGAGAAGCGATATCAAGAGTGAAAAAGTTAATAACTTCATGTCAAATGTCGATCCGAAGCTTAAGATGAGGCTGATAGGGAAACAAAGGATGGTTGTGCAAATCTTATCGGCAATAATGATTTGGTTTCCAACTTCTTCCTGTCCACAAAGCAAAACTATTTCCCTTAAATTGCCCCCAAAATTACCGACCTAGGGGGAAAAAAATATGTGAGATATTTGTAGCACACTAGGTAGAACAATGGTGATTTCGTCGATGATCAGCTTCTTCAGCGGCCTCATCTTTCTTCAGCGTAATGAACTTTATACTAGTGTTTCTTCACCTTGTTTTTCCCTTTGCATTAGGAAAAGAAACAAGTTGGTCTTGTATTTGCAGTTGCAGAGAATGTGGAGAGTAGAAGAGCAATTTGGGGCATGTTTGTGTTTGGGGATTCTTACACAGACACGGGAAACCAAAGATAACACATAATAATCTCTAGAAAGTTAAACGCCAAACCAAAGAAAACACATAATAATCTAGTTTTATGTAATTTCATAGCTCTCCAAAAAAAAATCCGATGACAAGGGATGGCTGAGACTTTCAGAAATCCTTAGAAAGTTAATAATTACCCATATTATACCAATAAAGAAACATTCTTTATGACTCTTTGAAGGCTGCGGATAGATGGAAAGTTAGTTATTATAACCACTCAATCAAAGTCATTTTATCAGTGAAATGGCTGTGTTATAGATATTTTAGAAACTTTCAAACAAATGCATTTGGCAGTTATAAACCCAAATTCATGGCATTCGCCAAAACCTATCATATTGGGATACTCCTTGCGAATGGCTTCTGCTGTATGGAGGAGATGCTCAATTTGATGCTCATTAATGTCAAGATCGGACTCATCTACAAACTCATTCAATAGCTCATAGCACTCCTAATTTCTCATCACAGCTTTGTCAAGCTTTCCATATTCTTCACACTTCCGTAAAACCTGCAACCATACTACAAAAGTAAAACAAACAAGCTAACAACCCAACAATATTGTCATTACAACCATTTTAATAGAGAGGATAGGTGCAATACAGATCAAATTAATAACACAAAGATCAACCAATTTTGTCAAGAAGTTTCACAGCTTACAAAATGATAAGTCTGGTCAATGTGTTGAGTAACACACTTGCCTTTCTTTCACTTTCTTTTTCATGATCTCTTTAAAATAAAATAGTTAGGAAGCAATATAAGCATATATACATGGACAATGAAGCCGATGAAATAGAAATATCAAATTCAAGCGATTTTCCTCTAAGATGTGGGGTTTCTGTGCATGAAGGGCACACAAAGGATATATCCATTACCTTGTCAACTACAAAGAAAGAATCTGCTTTTTCAAATCACACCAACAGTCCATAATATCACAAACTAGACTCTAAAATGTCTGATTTTTATGAAAACAAATTGAACGTAGTTGGATTACTGGAAAAATAGAATCACCATTGGCTCTAAAACAAATACGACACAAAGGAAGTAACTGTTGTGTAACACAAAAACTAGTTTTACATAACTTTTAGATTTGGTGTTATTTGTGAAAATTACGTCTCCCTTATTGGCATTGTGAAACCCAACAATAAATTCACTATTGTTTAATCTCAGAAATTCGAATAACAGAAATCGAATGACTGAAACAAAGAACTAAAGCATGCAAAACACCATTCACTAAAATATTACATGCAGAGAAAACCAATCACACTTTGACACAATGATTTACCCTGGAAAACCCCTAACTCTAGGGAAAAACCAGCATTCAAAGAGAGAGATTTTACTATAGCAGAAAAGAAGAAATTTACAATAACTACAAGAACTTGGCATCCACAACGAAACTACAAACTTGGATAATATTGAACTCCTTCTTCTATTCACTACAATCTCCCTTTGTCTTCTGTCATTCTTGCAAAAAATGACTTCATCTGTATCTCGCAAACACTCACATTGATCTCCTTTTTATAACCTCTCATCACCTACGGTGGAGTAGAGATTAATGAAGAAAACAAAGCAAAGTTGTTTTGCTAAAAATGATTTTTTCCAAACTTGGCAAGTGTGTTGCGTTGTAGATAAGGAAGATGAAAAAAAAATAAGAAAAATCTAGAGATGTCTATCTCCACAACCACTCCAGCCTGGGTGACACAGTTCTAGGCTGGAGACACCTCCGAGCTACGTTTTCAACATTATTCACCCTTGCACATTCAAGATAAATGAAAATAAATCTTTGTAAATATTAATCAGAAAGTAACATAAAACCACCCTCATCAGATTATATAATCCATTTTAAACTTACAGTAAGTACTGCAGACATGATGAAGGGGTTCGCGTTGTGGTTTGGCAGATCCACCATATTCCTCTCTACTTGCTTCCTCCTTGCTTGCTAAAAATTTCTTTCAGGAATCCACCCACGACATATACAACCATTTCAAAATTCAAATATCTCGCCTTTAAAATTATCGCTCTTTTTTAAAACTTTTGGGACCACCGTCCTCCGTTTGTTTGAAACCGTCATTCGTTGATGTTTGTCTCCGCGAGCGTCTGTCCGTAAGTCTTTCCGTGAGTATGTTATGTTATGTTATAACACTACATACATAGGTGTGTTTTGTCTAGTTTTTAGCTTTCTTCGGTGACAACATGCAGCAATAATATTGGATCTCATTTATAAGATTTGTTAACTATATATAGTTGTAGGACATTATCTAAATTATGTTGTTTCAATGTTTTGACGTGATGGGTGGTTTATAAGCTTTGTTAGTAACACTAACGGTTATGTGGATCCTTTCCTTTGGAGATCTTTATAGAAGTGCTTGTCAAACATTTTGCTTTGGTGTCTAAGTAATAATCTATATTTTGAAAGTATTTTGCTTTTAATTTGAAGTCTTTTAAATATTTTAGTTCGGTGTTTTAGTAATAATTTGTATTTTGAAAGTATTTTGTTTTTAATTTGAGGTTTTTTTGAGCGCTTCAATTTAGTGTTTTAACAAATATTTACATTTGATCTTCAATATAAATTACATAATTTTTGTCACAATATTTTCTATATTATAATGTTGATAAATTACATTTAGTATTATTTTATTTTAAATTCTAATTAGATTTTAGCATCTACATTCCACCACTTTTTCATATAAAAATTTCATTTCATTACAAAAAAACACATCCTTTGTATGTTATTTTTTCTAGTTTATTAAGATAGAAAATATTACAATCAAGTCCCTATTTGAACCCCTCCTTACCTATCTTATTCTTAAAACCTCTACTAAGATGTTCTTGCAAATTTTCAAAGTTTATTATGGTGTCTATTATTCTATGGCTATGTCTCAACAACCCTTATTTATGCATGTTATTGTATGCAATCTTCATGTTGTTTGCTTGTGACCTACATTATTTGGATCAAATTAGAATATATTTCTAATTTCATTCCATAGAGACAATTTTTATTTATATTGCATTTAATCTTTTATTACATTTATATTTGTCCCTATCTCTAGACTAATTACTATGATATTAGTAAAATTTTGTTATTATTATTATATTTTTCTTTATATATGCATCATTAACTTATATTATGTGTAGATATAGGTATAAATATATATCTACATATATGTATATGTACACACACACATATATATACAGATATATGCACATATGCATATATATATGTAATGTATAATGTGCCCTTTCTATATAATATATTTAAAGGATCCAAAAGTCCATTCCAATATTTCTCATGGGTTAAGGGGAAGTGTTAAGGAAATAATTTTAAAATTAATATTAATTTTGGACCAAATTTAATAGCTTTTCAATCTTGGTAAATTGGAACAACTAAATATTAATTTATTATTAATTTTTTTGTTAACTCAAAATGGTGCACAAGATTCCTTATGGAGCATTTCATAACTCCCAAGATTTATCACCTCAATTTTTCCATTACTTATGTCAATCTTGAAAGAGGGGAGTTATCAACTATTTGTATTTTGAATGTTATGACAAGATTTTGAATTAGCATGTTTGGAAGGAGAATATTAAAAATAATAATATTTTATTATTTATCATGAAGAGATGTGTTGAAATTTGATCTTGCAAGTTGGATTTTTACCATCTATAGAAAGCATGAATTCTTCTTATTTAGAATAATCTATTTATCATTGAAAAAAACTCTATTTACTTTTCATGATACCTTTGTGTTCATTTAACAATCTAAGGATGATATAATTTCAATTCATTATGAATTGGATGATCAAACCCCCTAATTTCAAAAAGGTAATTTCATCAATAATTTGTATTGGTGCTAAAAGGATCACAATTACTTTAAATTTATGGGATTTTGAAGAAGGAAGCTATAACATGCACAGTTTTCTCTCAAATTTCATATTTTATTGTATTTTTATACTTTCTTACTTATAAAAAAATTACTATACAATTGATCATATTGGATACAATAGAGTGTTTAATTAAATTTTTAGTTTTAGTTTTTTCAAATATTATCTAATTTGAAGAACTGTGCAAATCTACAATGTAAAAAATAATATTCTTATTGTATACTATCACCTCACTTTCATAGGATCATGGTGATCAAAAAGGGATTATTATTTGATTTAATTTCTATGTATAAAAATATGATCTATATTACAAGTGAAAGTATGTTACTAACTTAAATTATTCAATTTTGTTAACCATTATAAATCATAAATAGAAAAAGAAATAACCATAAAAGAGGTGTAAGCCATAGTTCACAAGATATATGTAGAGAAACCCTTATGGAAAAACTCAACAATCAGTGAGATCTAAATCTTGTAGTAGTCCTTCAAATGTGTTACAAAAAATATAAATTATCTCTTTGAATTCCTATGGCACTTTGTGACTACTACAACTTGTAAAACAACCTATCCGACCGCTTGGAAAAAGCTCTAACTTATATTGTTTGCTCCATGTGACTAGAACACACTATTGTAAGATCATCTAGATCAAGGTGAATAATAAGTATCTAGATATTGATGTATGATAAGCATAATAATTAGACATATAGGTCAAATGCATAGAGATATGTTCACATATGATAAGGCAATAAGCATAGGAAAGTATGTGAATACAACTAGATAAATATGCTCAACTTTATGGAAGATTACATATTTTGTCATCATATACATGAACAAAAACATTTTCTCAAAATAATGATAATAATTATTTTGAAAAAAATATAAAAACATTAATTTCACCATTATGCCCACAAATTAATTGTGTTTATTTAAGGATTCTATTTATATTAAAATATTATTTTTACATTCTGTTTGCAAATCTTTTATCATTCACATTTTCTTCTTGTCAAACAAACACATATTTCTTATTTACCTTCTCTCCAAAGAAGACCATCACATAGACTCCATTACTCTAGACCAATGTGAATGCCAAGACTACCATAAATTGTACTTTATTTCTGGTACAGCTTATCAAAAATTATATGTAGCACTTTCAGAATTTTATGTTCTTCACCTTTCATCACAGGCATGGTCACTATTTTCACCATTACATCTTCGGGGAAACAAAGATAATCAAAGGGAAAACAATAACCTTTGTTAGTAATGTAACTGTTTATTTCATCGTGGTTGGTTGTTATCGAGGTGATTATCCATTCGCCTTGGCGCACCTCAAATTTCAGCCAGGGATTAATATCATATTCACAGATGAAGTCATTAACTGTCTTTGCCGCCGCAGAACTATTAACCACAACCATGGCGCACAAGATGATTGCGCTCACCATATATCGACTCAGATTATTGCAAGTGTTATCGGTACCAATTTCGATGACTGAATCGGCGCTAATAAAGTCGCAGAAGATATTTCCGTTGAGAGTTGCCTCCGCTCCATCTACTGCTCTATCAATTACTTGAATAGAGCTTGACGGCAACTTCTGCGTGAACAAACAAAATCTGAGTGGATTCTCTTTTTTAAGAACAAATGGAAAACCAAAGGTGAACTAAAAAGGAGGGTGGAAATCAATACCTTCATGTTGAGTATACAATTTCGAATTGTTTCATTGCTGCAATACAAGAGCTGCATCCTTTCTAGTGAATGCAATTTTATCAAATGTGGTAGTTTCTCCAGCTTCGGACAGTCGTAAATGTTCAATTTTACAGGGTTCCAAAATATTCCATCTACACTCACCAAATTTTTGCAACCTTTTACTTGAAACCTTTTCAGCGTGAGAAGATCAGAAATTAGACAAAATTCCAGACAGCTGAGTCGAACAAGACTTAACTCCTCAACCTTTGGACAATTGCTAATGTTCAATTCTACTAGCTTGGAAAGATCAGATATTCCTGTAACACTTTTCAGATGCCCACAATCATGAATTCTAATTACTTCTAGGCAGCTGAGTTGAGCAAAATTTACCTCCTCAAGCTTACATAGACCAATGTTCAATTCTACAAGCTTCGTAAGATTAGACATTCCTCCGAAACTTATCAGATGCCAACATTTATAAATTCTAAATTTTTCAAGGCAGCTGGGTCGAACAAAACTTAACTCCCTTAGATTCTCACATTCACCAATGTTCATTTCTACTAGCTTCGTAAGATCAGATATTCCTGTAACCCTTTTCAGATTCCCACAATCATGAATTGTAACTTCTTCCAGGCAGCGCAGAAACCCCAAACTTAACTCCTTCAGCTCCCACTGGTGGTAGATCCGCAGCTCTTTTAGCTGGAACGGCCTCTAAAAATCGAAAAAATAAAATAAAATAAAATAAATCGGATTGTAAATAAAAGTCATCTAAGTATTATATAATAATGTATTCGATTACAAAAACTTCACCCTCCGAACATACCTGAACATCATTCTGCCACAAGCATTCCAGACCTCCACCTCTGATCTGTAAATATTGCAAATTTTGAAGAGGAATCCATGGAGGAATGTTTGTGAGTGTATGCCTCCAATAACTAAGCTCAAGCCATAGTAAAGCGGTCGACGTCTCAACCATATTTTCTGATTCCCCTAGAAAGTATTTAATTGTAAAACCCATGGAGGGATCCGAAAAAGAATGCAAACACCGAACTTTGGGTTTGGTGACAATGTTTTCGAATCCATTTGATTTCTGCATTCACGGAAGCAATTGAGATTTATATTGTAGTAAAAATTTAAAATTTCGAATAAAAAGCATTACTCTCTAGCCAAAATTATACCAAAGATTGGAGATGTTGAGAACGCCAGAGGCGACGAGGATGACTCAGTTCATCTGCCATTTCTCGTCCCAAGTCCCGCAAGTGATCATGCATTCTCAATACAAATATTTCTTCTCTGGTATCTTCGAAGAGATTCTGGAATTGTCCCCTGAATTTATAATCTTTTATTTCTTCAACCAGACATTTATTTTTTAGTCTCCGCAGTGCATGTTGAGCGCTCCACCCCGATCCCTCCCACACTCTGATGGCATCTTTCGTCAGTTCTCCTATGAAAAAGCATGCAGCATCTATGAAAATTAGTTTTTCTTCATTGTCCAACGTGTCAATGCTTATTCTTAATCTTTTGTGTATGTCTTGAGGCAGCGTCTTTTTAACTTTCTTCAATTCTAGCTCCCAAAACTTCTTATCTTCGCCATGAACATGCCTGCCCAGAACTTGAAGAGACAGCGGTAAGCCGCCACACACGTCTACGAAGAGATCAACGAGCTCATCGTATCCACTAGATGGAGAAGGTTGGCTAAAAGCATGCCAGCAAAACAGCTCTTTAGCGTCAACTGTATCCATTCCTTTCAAATTATAAGCAACAGTAATTCCTGCGTTTTTAAGCACTCCTACATCACGAGTTGTCACAATTACCAGACTATTACCAGATTTATACAGCTCATCACTGACCAATAGGGCATCTAACTGTTCCTGGTGATCAATATCATCTAGAACAATGAGGAAGCTCGACTTGCTGCTCCTTGCGAAACGATTGCTAAGACAACTTGTTCCATCCTCTACGCTTCGAAAGCTTGGACGATCTTTTTCATCAAAGAGTTCTCTGAGGAGCTTCATTTGCAAACAAGGCAGATCATCTTTCACAGAGGATTCCCGAACATCAAACAAAAAACAAGATCGACTATAATCTGAACGTTTTCGGTTGAAAATTTCTTTGGAGAGAGTTGTCTTTCCCACCCCACCCATGCCAAAAATACCAACAATCTTAGACTTACCTTCTCCTTGTTTGTTCATCTCACACTGACTTTCAAAATCTTGCACAAGCTTATCAATGCAGTGCCTTTCAAATTGTTCTACAAGCTTGGAAAGTCCTACCGGATATTTGGCAACATGTAGAAATCTCATCCTTTCTACTTCCTTTTGCACTGCTGACACGATGTTCTCGCAGTCACTGAAACTTTGTAAATAAAAGGGGAATTCGATGAGAAAAATAATTGACGACTTTTAAAGAAGGAAAAACTTATACTAAGTAGAAATATCAAGTACAGTGAAGCTATAAAAAACTTACCTTTTGAACTCTTCCCCGGCAATAAATGAAATAGATTGGAGGGCTTTCTTCCACTCCTCAAGTTTCTCCATGTACCTCTTCTTATTTTCATATTCAGCGAATGCTTTGCCATACACTCCCGTTTCTATGTGTCGTAGTGCAGAAGGCTCTACATCATAAAAAACGGGAATGATCTTAGCTTTACTCCGCAACATGAGAACCAGCTCCTCCAAACACCGTGGGGACTCTGCATATCCTTTGGAGAAGATAGCTATGTGAACTGCAGCAGAGCGGATGGCTCTCTCAATGGTGGATGGAAATGAATCTCCAAGTTCTTTCTCTTCCGAATCGAGAAACGCTCGTATTTCTAAATTCTGAAGGAAGTTGTAAAGCTGAAGAGCCAGAGTGTTTTTCACATCAGGGCCTCTATGGTTGATGAAGACATCAAATAATCTTGAAGATTCAGAAACCTTCCGCCTTTTGATGGGAGGCTCGATTATGTTGGAAACTTGCAGCCACCAGTAAAGACAATTTCCACATAACCCATAAAAAAATCTATGCATCTAAGTATTCAGAATCCACATGCAAGAGAATAGACAACATACCCATGAAAATATGACACAAGATATACCCTGGGAAAACCCTCAAGAGGGAAAAAACCCAGCATCCAAAAGCATCCATCTCTTATGTATTATTCAGCAATAAGATTACAATACATCTTTTGAGTCTCCATGAACACCATTTTAGCAACAAGCTCTCTCCAAGCAATCCATGCAAACAAGCATGCAACCACACATCATGTGCCATGCTTCAAACCCTTGCAAATGCTAACTAGAGCTAATCATGCAAAATTGCATCTCTTACAATAACTACCTTTGTGGTTGCTTTATAGAAGCAAGCTCCCACAAAACCACTAAGTGGTATTGCACAAAACCATGTGACAATAAATATGAGATTACAAACCATTTCCCATTATTTAATATTGGGTGCTTTTTATTTATTATTTCCTAATATTAAATAATTACATTTTATCAATTTCCTATCCTATAAAAAGCAATGTTACATGCAACATTAAGTGGCCCTAAGAATAATTACATTAAATACATAATGCAAGGTGTACAACACACCTTTTCCCAACATTCTCCCACTTGTTGTATACATTGCATAAAGGGAACAAGTAACCTCAAAACATGAATCAAATGAGCAATCCATATAGCCACATATACCATCATGGAATCAAAATGCTCCATGTGCTCCATCAAGATACCTGTAACAAGAATCAAAGTGACCACCATCCCAAACATGAATGCTCTCATCCTCCATCATGCCAATGCACAAAGATAAGAAGCCATCCAATAGAGAAACCACTCAATCTGTCACAACGAAGCATAAGTCCTGCTCAACTGATATCCCACACACATACACTCAATCCAAAAGTATCAATATGCACCAGTAGCTGTCAAGATACACAAACCCAAAAGCTGAAATAACACCCACAACAAGTGTTAATACATCCAACTGTCCATACCTCCAAGGTATACAAAACATAGTAAACTCATGCCATAAACATATACACCCATAAACTGCAATCATAAACTCCATGTGCAAAACCTGTCCAAGAATGACATACACATCCAAGAGCTCCCACTACATGGGTAATACAAATCTGAAAAAGATCAAGGCATACCAAGTCTACCAATAACATCATATAGAAAGTGTAAACTACATCATGTAGTAACAAGGGATCATCCACAATGATATGCAAACCTGTATATCAATCACTTGTAAGAAAAATCTCCTACATACACCTCTAAAAGCCAACTATGTCAAGTATGATCTCCTCAACAACACCCCAAAAGAAAAGCCATAACTACACCCAACCATTCAATCTCCAAGATCAAACATAACATATGTATCATGTAATCAACATGGATGTAAGCTTCTCAAGCCAAACAAGATCAAACTAAATCCATTCCCAATGAAGGAAATAAGCCCAATACATCTCCTAAACTCAACATCAATGAGTGTAATCACAATGCATAAGGAGATAAACATGCCAACACTCCTCAAAAGAACCCTCCAAAACCATATATCCATAGCTCAAGATTCTTATGCATGAGAAGATAAAGCATAAAACACAAAGTACCTGAAAGTAACAATGGGCAATACCTCTCAAGTGAAACTACCGAGTAAACCAAGAGTGGGGAATGAGGATGCTCCTCCAAGAAATCCAAGTCATCATGACTCATCCTAAAACATTCTCCTCATAGGTCCATGTTGAACTCACGTCCAACCAAGGTGTAGGCTCCTCAGACTCCCTGCTGAAATCTCATCAAGAGTAACCATCTCAACACATGTCTCTAATCATAAGAGAACTCACGCCTCACCTAAGTCTCCAAGCATCCACAAGTACCTGTAACCAACCAATCCATGCCAAACTCCAAATGCAATATAGCACCATCATGAAGTAATCAAGCAAATGTCAATGTACCCAATACCAAGAGAACCACACAAGATCAATGTCATATATCCAATCGCGAATCAAGAACATAACCATGACATCATGACCTAACCATCTCCTTATAGGAGATCACATGCACCATAACATATATATACATCCTGGTCTCAAGAGAGCATGTAACATGTCAAACTCTAAATGCATATCAAGAGTAAGCCATGACATCCATAACAAATATACTCTAAACCAAGAAACCATATCTCCAATCACATGGAGATAACCTTACCAAATGATGCATCCTTGTCACTGCCAAAAACTCCCACTGAACTGTGATACCGAGTCACACATGGCATCATGAAAACAATATCCTCATGAAGATCAACCAAAGGCCCTCACACAATCAAAGAACTCAAATATAACAAGAGCTCCCAAAAGGAAAAGTAAAACCATGATCCTCATACCACGAAGATACAATGCCACAACCATAATCAGAAACCAATCCAACACCACCAACAATGCACCTGCATAAACCATCATGACATGCCAAAGTCTCTAAAATACAAGAAACATCCATGACACCATAATCACCACCAAATATAACAACTCAACCCAACTGTGTCCACATATCTGCATAATCATAGTCAACTACATATATCTCATATCATGATTGTACCTGGTAATACCATCTCATATCCTTAACATGACAACAAAACCAGCAAACCAAGTGACTAAACCAAGCCACCAAAACTGAACATGTATCAACATTGAAATATCAATGGGCAAAGACAACCCATGTCCAAGTCATAAATGCAACATGTAAGTATAGACCGCCTACAATATTGCACAACTTGTAGATATATCAATGAAGCATATAAATCCAACCATATACTGATAACCATGTCAAAAATAGAATAATCTGAGATATACAACTGAGCATACAATGAATCCAACATCAAATCTCCAAGATCCGATCATCCATAAACTCACAGTATTACCATAGTCAAAGAAACCCATATACAGCTCAGATAAATAAAATAGCAAATAAACCATGCCAAAATATCTTCAAACCTGATCCACTGTATAGTTCTCTGAACAAGCTTTCCGTTGACTATTCGAAGTCCAAAATCCGACTTCATATGCACCCGATATCACCTCTCGAAACTCAAAACAAATATCTGACTTTGAACAAGAAAAACACTGTCAAAACTACAAAATCTGGAAAAATATCTGTCACCACAGCGTAGATCTCTGAGTCAGCTTTCCAACGAATCCAAGAAGTCAAAAAACGGACAATCTGAACAAAAATTATGCCCCTCCGAAGTAAAACTGTACTTTGCACCTGAGGCAAAAAAAATTTAGCCACCACTAGTGGCTGGGCGGCGGCCCCACCCGGGCGGCGCCGCTCCTTAGGTGGTGGATTCCAAAATAATTAAACTTCATTTAATTGCATTTTGCATGGCCCATGAAAATCCGGCGAAATTTATATTTTAAAAAACATTTAAAATGTTTAATAAAAAACAACAAAATTTATTTAAAAATTTTAGACCCCACATGGGGTCGGCGGTACACAGGGCCCCGCCGGCGGTATGCCCACTGACAGGGCTGCCGGCGGTACCTTATGGTACCGCCTGCACCCTGTCAGCGTCGGCTGACGCAAGCAGGGGGTGGGGTACGGGGATGGCCCCGCCTCCCCCAAAAACATTTAAATTTTTTCAACATTTTTTTTTAAAAAGTTTTCAAATCAATATCAATCTTTATTGATTCATTTTTTTTTTAATTTTGCAGGTGCGAATTTTAATGGCGACGGAAAAAATTATATATATTTTTTTACGTCCGTACGATTTGAGCATGGGTAAAATAATTTTGCAATTTTTCACAATAACAGAAATAGGTCAAATTATATATCAATTTTCGTCTCTCGGCCAACCCAGATCCAACCGTGAAGTCTATTTTGGGCTAGAAGATCATCTGTGAAAGCTCACCCCCAAAACCCCCACTTGAATACAAAACCAAGAAATCTATTTCACCCAAAATTTCTCACATCCCAGATCCACAAACAACCCATTTAATCAGCAAACCCAAAACCCTCAGATCTGCAATAAACAACCCGCAACACCTTCATATCCTGCCATGTCTTTGATTCTCACATGCAACGCATAGATTCAAACTTAAACAAGATTTTTCTCAACCAAGGGTTATACAACCACAACCAAAGCTCTGATACCACTTGTTGGGAAACTTGCAGCCAATTAAAGACAATTTCCACATAACCCATAAAGAAATCTATGCATCTAAGTATTCAGAATCCACATGCAAGAGAATAGACAACATACCCATGAAAATATGACACAAGATATACCTTGGGAAAACCCTCAAGAGGGAAAAAAACCCAACCTCCAAAAGCATCCATCTCTCATATATTATTCAGCAATAAGATTACAATATATCTTCTGAGTCTCCATGAACACCATTGAAGCAACAAGATCTCTCCAAGCAATCCATGCGAACAAGCATGTAACCACACATCCTGTGCCATGCTTCAAACCCTCACAAATGCTAACCAGAGCTAATCATGCAAAATTGCATCATCTTACAATAACTACCTTTGTAGTTGCTTTTATAGAAGTAAGCTCCCACAAAACCACTAAGTGGTATTGCACAAAACTATGTGACAATAACTATGAGATTACAAACTATTTCCCTTTATTTAATATTGGATGCTTTATTTATTATTTTCCAATATTAAATAATTACATTTTATCAACTTAACTTATGTGCCAATGTTACATGCAACATTAAGTGGCCCCAAGAATAATTACATTAAATACATAATGCAAGGTGTACAACACACCTTTTCCAATAGATTCCAGAGAAAGTTGGACGATCCTCACCTTGTTTGTGGGACGAGCAAGAAGATGCACTAGAGAAAGAATGTCGTTGGGGTGGCGAGAAAGAAGATGCCATAGATGCATGGTAAGGTTGGGCCAGAAATTTTCGAACAGGAGATTAGTTTTGAGGAAGGGAAAACTGAATTGACGTCGAGCAGAGCGTGCATATAAATAGACGGCGTTGATGAAGCTTCGTAGAAACAACTTGGAAAAGAAGGAACACGTTCCTGCAAATAATGAACGGAAGCAACGAGGAAAATAGCTAGAGAAATTTAAGCGCCAGCCGTGCAAAAGAAGGCAACGGATTAAACAATCCAAATTAGTTTCTACGGAAGAAGATTCCATAGACAAATCATGGTGTACTACATTTTGCAGGGGAAGACGAGGACGAAGATTCCATATAGAAATGATGGTGTATCTCATTTTGCTGGGAAGGCAGGAAGAAATTCGAAATAAGGTTAGGGCAGAAATCTTGTAACAAGAGAGGTTAGTTTTGAGGATGGGAAAATTGAATTTAAGTCGAGCAGAGCGTGTATATAAATAGATGGCGTTGATGAAGCTTCGTAGAAACAACTTGGAAAAGATGGTAACGCGTTCCTGCAAATAATGAGTGCAAGCAACGACGAAAATGGTAACAGAAATTTAAGCATTGAAGCTGTGTGATAGAGAGCAATGAATGAAAGAGAAAAATAATGTCAAGGTAGTGAGAACACGACACCAATTGGCAATCCATTAAAATGAGTATATTCTTTTGTAGTCATGAATTGTCGTAGACGGAGCGCAATGTTGAATGTTTACACAGTCGCAATACCTTTGACCGATTTGCGTACGCCCATCGTCACATTAATCCATCTTAACTTACACGACACTTTTGGGAAGGTTTTAACAAACAGAAATACGCGGGATTTTTAAAGTGGTACTTACGCGGAAGGTATTTTCTATATGAATATTATTGGTTAATTTTATGATCACCATTGAAAATGTGGTAGAATGATGGTTGACAATTGAAAATAATCTGATCGTATGATGAATCTAATATAAAATAACTAAAAATAATATTAAAAAAAATAAAACACTTTATATAAAGAAAGAAAGCAAAGCAATCACATCTTGGTGTGCAATGAGTATGCCGAAGAGGTGTGGAAGGTTAATTATGGAAAAAATTGGTCCTTTCTTCTGCATGCATTTGTGTAATACATGAGATCTAATGGTAGATCATTTAGCAATTATGCATTCACTTAAAAGGATTGAAACACAACTAAAACAAAACCTTTGAATTAGGAAGATATTTAGGCTTCATTATCAATAATCTACTATTTTCACATTTACTAAAATTACAATCTACGCACAAATTATATTGAAATTTTGAAAGTGGTAAAATCACTATAACAAATACAAGTGTTATAGAAATGATTCATATTATCACTAGAAGCAATTTGACTGTTGTGCTCTCATCATTGTAAAGTCATTCAGATTCTACAGTTTGCAACAATCTATTCAACCCATATCCACCCAATTTTAACTAAATTCACTATTTTAAGGCCCATTTTCTACTCCTCTTGAAAATAAGAATCATAGTAACTTATTTAGGTTACATATTGGATTATGTACGAAATAAATTTTAATTGTTTTTTCAATATAAACTAGGGCTTTCTATTGTAGTTTCCTATCTATTGATTCAGAGATAAAATCCATATATAAAAGATATATGACAGTGATCTTTGACTTCTAAAAGGCTATGGGCTAGACCAGGAGAAAAACTAAATTTTTCCTTTGAAACACTATTTAAAGCATCATTGACCAAGTCTCCTACCTAATGAAAACCTTGGCCTAAAAAATAGGAAAGTACATAATTGTTTGTCACTCAAATTATGATTCTAACTAATATAATTTAGAGTTGATTTTAGAAAATAGATAATAGTTGACAGTGGCATCTCTATTCTACCAATCAATTATTGTGCGACATAAATGAAACTAAATTTTGTATTCACTTATTAAAATTAAATCATACAAGTTGTCATGGCAATTTAAATAATCAAAAACATTATATTTTCACCGTCCATATCAATGAGTGTTTGTTGCTTATGAATTAATAACGCTTTTGAATCAAGAATGCTCTATATAATCTTGTTGGAGGTTTAGTTTTGCAAAGCATACCCAAATCAACCTACTTGTTTCTTTCAATTTTTATAGAAGAGGTTGACATCTGATATTTTACATTTTTTTACAATGATTTTACCACTTTCAAAATTTTAATATAATTTGTGCA
>VDFB02193867.1:353806498-353839370 GCA_007258455.2 Sequoia sempervirens
GTATGTTATGTTATGTTATAACACTACATACATAGGTGTGTTTTGTCTAGTTTTTAGCTTTCTTCGGTGACAACATGCAGCAATAATATTGGATCTCATTTATAAGATTTGTTAACTATATATAGTTGTAGGACATTATCTAAATTATGTTGTTTCAATGTTTTGACGTGATGGGTGGTTTATAAGCTTTGTTAGTAACACTAATGGTTATGTGCATCCTTTCCTTTGGAGATCTTTATAGAAGTGCTTGTAAAACATTTTGGTTTGGTTTCTAAGTAATAATCTATATTTTGAAAGTATTTTGTTTTTAATTTGAAGTCTTTTAAATATTTTAGTTTGGTGTTTTAGTAATAATTTGTATTTTGAAAGTATTTTGTTTTTAAATTTGAGGTTTTGTTGAGCACTTCAATTTAGTGTTTTAACAAATATTTACATTTGATCTTCAATATAAATTACATAATTTTTGTCACAATATTTTCTATATTATAATGTTGATAAATTACATTTAGTATTATTTTATTTTAAATTCTAATTAGATTTTAGCATCTACATTCCACCACTTTTTCATATAAAAATTTCATTTCATTACAAAAAAACACATCCTTTGTATGTTATTTTTTCTAGTTTATTAAGATAGAAAATATTACAATCAAGTCCCTATTTGAACCCCTCCTTACCTATCTTATTCTTAAAACCTCTACTAAGATGTTCTTGCAAATTTTCAAAGTTTATTATGGTGTCTATTATTCTATGGCTATGTCTCAACAACCCTTATTTATGCATGTTATTGTATGCAATCTTCATGTTGTTTGCTTGTGACCTACATTATTTGGATCAAATTAGAATATATTTCTAATTTCATTCCATAGAGACAATTTTTATTTATATTGCATTTAATCTTTTATTACATTTATATTTGTCCCTATCTCTAGACTAATTACTATGATATTAGTAAAATTTTGTTATTATTATTATATTTTTCTTTATATATGCATCATTAACTTATATTATGTGTAGATATAGGTATAAATATATATCTACATATATGTATATGTACACACACACATATATATACAGATATATGCACATATGCATATATATATGTAATGTATAATGTGCCCTTTCTATATAATATATTTAAAGGATCCAAAAGTCCATTCCAATATTTCTCATGGGTTAAGGGGAAGTGTTAAGGAAATAATTTTAAAATTAATATTAATTTTGGACCAAATTTAATAGCTTTTCAATCTTGGTAAATTGGAACAACTAAATATTAATTTATTATTAATTTTTTTGTTAACTCAAAATGGTGCACAAGATTCCTTATGGAGCATTTCATAACTCCCAAGATTTATCACCTCAATTTTTCCATTACTTATGTCAATCTTGAAAGAGGGGAGTTATCAACTATTTGTATTTTGAATGTTATGACAAGATTTTGAATTAGCATGTTTGGAAGGAGAATATTAAAAATAATAATATTTTATTATTTATCATGAAGAGATGTGTTGAAATTTGATCTTGCAAGTTGGATTTTTACCATCTATAGAAAGCATGAATTCTTCTTATTTAGAATAATCTATTTATCATTGAAAAAAACTCTATTTACTTTTCATGATACCTTTGTGTTCATTTAACAATCTAAGGATGATATAATTTCAATTCATTATGAATTGGATGATCAAACCCCCTAATTTCAAAAAGGTAATTTCATCAATAATTTGTATTGGTGCTAAAAGGATCACAATTACTTTAAATTTATGGGATTTTGAAGAAGGAAGCTATAACATGCACAGTTTTCTCTCAAATTTCATATTTTATTGTATTTTTATACTTTCTTACTTATAAAAAAATTACTATACAATTGATCATATTGGATACAATAGAGTGTTTAATTAAATTTTTAGTTTTAGTTTTTTCAAATATTATCTAATTTGAAGAACTGTGCAAATCTACAATGTAAAAAATAATATTCTTATTGTATACTATCACCTCACTTTCATAGGATCATGGTGATCAAAAAGGGATTATTATTTGATTTAATTTCTATGTATAAAAATATGATCTATATTACAAGTGAAAGTATGTTACTAACTTAAATTATTCAATTTTGTTAACCATTATAAATCATAAATAGAAAAAGAAATAACCATAAAAGAGGTGTAAGCCATAGTTCACAAGATATATGTAGAGAAACCCTTATGGAAAAACTCAACAATCAGTGAGATCTAAATCTTGTAGTAGTCCTTCAAATGTGTTACAAAAAATATAAATTATCTCTTTGAATTCCTATGGCACTTTGTGACTACTACAACTTGTAAAACAACCTATCCGACCGCTTGGAAAAAGCTCTAACTTATATTGTTTGCTCCATGTGACTAGAACACACTATTGTAAGATCATCTAGATCAAGGTGAATAATAAGTATCTAGATATTGATGTATGATAAGCATAATAATTAGACATATAGGTCAAATGCATAGAGATATGTTCACATATGATAAGGCAATAAGCATAGGAAAGTATGTGAATACAACTAGATAAATATGCTCAACTTTATGGAAGATTACATATTTTGTCATCATATACATGAACAAAAACATTTTCTCAAAATAATGATAATAATTATTTTGAAAAAAATATAAAAACATTAATTTCACCATTATGCCCACAAATTAATTGTGTTTATTTAAGGATTCTATTTATATTAAAATATTATTTTTACATTCTGTTTGCAAATCTTTTATCATTCACATTTTCTTCTTGTCAAACAAACACATATTTCTTATTTACCTTCTCTCCAAAGAAGACCATCACATAGACTCCATTACTCTAGACCAATGTGAATGCCAAGACTACCATAAATTGTACTTTATTTCTGGTACAGCTTATCAAAAATTATATGTAGCACTTTCAGAATTTTATGTTCTTCACCTTTCATCACAGGCATGGTCACTATTTTCACCATTACATCTTCGGGGAAACAAAGATAATCAAAGGGAAAACAATAACCTTTGTTAGTAATGTAACTGTTTATTTCATCGTGGTTGGTTGTTATCGAGGTGATTATCCATTCGCCTTGGCGCACCTCAAATTTCAGCCAGGGATTAATATCATATTCACAGATGAAGTCATTAACTGTCTTTGCCGCCGCAGAACTATTAACCACAACCATGGCGCACAAGATGATTGCGCTCACCATATATCGACTCAGATTATTGCAAGTGTTATCGGTACCAATTTCGATGACTGAATCGGCGCTAATAAAGTCGCAGAAGATATTTCCGTTGAGAGTTGCCTCCGCTCCATCTACTGCTCTATCAATTACTTGAATAGAGCTTGACGGCAACTTCTGCGTGAACAAACAAAATCTGAGTGGATTCTCTTTTTTAAGAACAAATGGAAAACCAAAGGTGAACTAAAAAGGAGGGTGGAAATCAATACCTCCATGTTGAGTATACAATTTCGAATTGTTTCATTGCTGCAATACAAGAGCTGCATCCTTTCTAGTGAATGCAATTTTATCATATGTGGTAGTTTCTCCAGCTTCGGACAGTCGTTAATGTTCAATTTTACAGGGTTCCAAAATATTCCATCTACACTGACCAAATTTTTGCAACCTTTTACTTCAAACCTTTTCAGCGTGAGAAGATCAGAAATTAGACAAAATTCCAGACAGCTGAGTCGAACAAGACTTAACTCCTCAACCTTTGGACAATTGCTAATGTTCAATTCTACTAGCTTGGAAAGATCAGATATTCCTGTAACACTTTTCAGATGCCCACAATCATGAATTCTAATTACTTCTAGGCAGCTGAGTTGAGCAAAATTTACCTCCTCAAGCTTACATAGACCAATGTTCAATTCTACAAGCTTCGTAAGATTAGACATTCCTCCGAAACTTATCAGATGCCAACATTTATAAATTCTAAATTTTTCAAGGCAGCTGGGTCGAACAAAACTTAACTCCCTTAGATTCTCACATTCACCAATGTTCATTTCTACTAGCTTCGTAAGATCAGATATTCCTGTAACCCTTTTCAGATTCCCACAATCATGAATTGTAACTTCTTCCAGGCAGCGCAGAAACCCCAAACTTAACTCCTTCAGCTCCCACTGGTGGTAGATCCGCAGCTCTTTTAGCTGGAACGGCCTCTAAAAATCGAAAAAATAAAATAAAATAAAATAAATCGGATTGTAAATAAAAGTCATCCAAGTATTATATAATATTGTATTCGATTACAAAAACTTCACCCTCCGAACATACCTGAACATCATTCTGCCACAAGCATTCCAGACCTCCACCTCTGATCTGTAAATATTGCAAATTTTGAAGAGGAATCCATGGAGGAATGTTTGTGAGTGTATGCCTCCAATAACTAAGCTCAAGCCATAGTAAAGCGGTCGACGTCTCAACCATATTTTCTGATTCCCCTAGAAAGTATTTAATTGTAAAACCCATGGAGGGATCCGAAAAAGAATGCAAACACCGAACTTTGGGTTTGGTGACAATGTTTTCGAATCCATTTGATTTCTGCATTCACGGAAGCAATTGAGATTTATATTGTAGTAAAAATTTAAAATTTCGAATAAAAAGCATTACTCTCTAGCCAAAATTATACCAAAGATTGGAGATGTTGAGAACGCCAGAGGCGACGAGGACGACTCAGTTCATCTGCCATTTCTCGTCCCAAGTCCCGCAAGTGATCATGCATTCTCAATACAAATATTTCTTCTCTGGTATCTTCGAAGAGATTCTGGAATTGTCCCCTGAATTTATAATCTTTTATTTCTTCAACCAGACATTTATTTTTTAGTCTCCGCAGTGCATGTTGAGCGCTCCACCCCGATCCCTCCCACACTCTGATGGCATCTTTCGTCAGTTCTCCTATGAAAAAGCATGCAGCATCTATGAAAATTAGTTTTTCTTCATTGTCCAACGTGTCAATGCTTATTCTTAATCTTTTGTGTATGTCTTGAGGCAGCGTCTTTTTAACTTTCTTCAATTCTAGCTCCCAAAACTTCTTATCTTCGCCATGAACATGCCTGCCCAGAACTTGAAGAGACAGCGGTAAGCCGCCACACACGTCTACGAAGAGATCAACGAGCTCATCGTATCCACTAGATGGAGAAGGCTGGCTAAAAGCATGCCAGCAAAACAGCTCTTTAGCGTCAACTGTATCCATTCCTTTCAAATTATAAGCAACAGTAATTCCTGCGTTTTTAAGCACTCCTACATCACGAGTTGTCACAATTACCAGACTATTACCAGATTTATACAGCTCATCACTGACCAATAGGGCATCTAACTGTTCCTGGTGATCAATATCATCTAGAACAATGAGGAAGCTCGACTTGCTGCTCCTTGCGAAACGATTGCTAAGACAACTTGTTCCATCCTCTACGCTTCGAAAGCTTGGACGATCTTTTTCATCAAAGAGTTCTCTGAGGAGCTTCATTTGCAAACAAGGCAGATCATCTTTCACAGAGGATTCCCGAACATCAAACAAAAAACAAGATCGACTATAATCTGAACGTTTTCGGTTGAAAATTTCTTTGGAGAGAGTTGTCTTTCCCACCCCACCCATGCCAAAAATACCAACAATCTTAGACTTACCTTCTCCTTGTTTGTTCATCTCACACTGACTTTCAAAATCTTGCACAAGCTTATCAATGCAGTGCCTTTCAAATTGTTCTACAAGCTTGGAAAGTCCTACCGGATATTTGGCAACATGTAGAAATCTCATCCTTTCTACTTCCTTTTGCACTGCTGACACGATGTTCTCGCAGTCACTGAAACTTTGTAAATAAAAGGGGAATTCGATGAGAAAAATAATTGACGACTTTTAAAGAAGGAAAAACTTATACTAAGTAGAAATATCAAGTACAGTGAAGCTATAAAAAACTTACCTTTTGAACTCTTCCCCGGCAATAAATGAAATAGATTGGAGGGCTTTCTTCCACTCCTCAAGTTTCTCCATGTACCTCTTCTTATTTTCATATTCAGCGAATGCTTTGCCATACACTCCCGTTTCTATGTGTCGTAGTGCAGAAGGCTCTACATCATAAAAAACGGGAATGATCTTAGCTTTACTCCGCAACATGAGAACCAGCTCCTCCAAACACCGTGGGGACTCTGCATATCCTTTGGAGAAGATAGCTATGTGAACTGCAGCAGAGCGGATGGCTCTCTCAATGGTGGATGGAAATGAATCTCCAAGTTCTTTCTCTTCCGAATCGAGAAACGCTCGTATTTCTAAATTCTGAAGGAAGTTGTAAAGCTGAAGAGCCAGAGTGTTTTTCACATCAGGGCCTCTATGGTTGATGAAGACATCAAATAATCTTGAAGATTCAGAAACCTTCCGCCTTTTGATGGGAGGCTCGATTATGTTGGAACTTACAGCCAATTAAAGACAATTTCCACATAACCCATAAAGAAATCTATGCATCTAAGTATTCAGAATCCACATGCAAGAGAATAGACAACATACCCATGAAAATATGACACAAGATATACCCTGGGAAAACCTCAAGAGGGAAAAAACCCAGCCTCCAAAAGCATCCATCTCTTATGTATTATTCAGCAATAAGATTACAATACATCTTATGAGTCTCCATGAACACCATTGAAGCAACAAGCTCTCTCCAAGCAATCCATGCAACAAGCATGCAACCACACATCCTGTGCCATGCTTCAAACCCTCACAAATGCTAACCAGAGCTAATCATGCAAAATTGCATCTCTTACAATAACTACCTTTGTGGTTGCTTTTATAGAAGCAAGCTCCCACAAAACCACTAAGTGGTATTGCACAAAACTATGTGACAATAACTATGAGATTACAAACCATTTCCCTTTATTTAATATTGGGTGCTTTATTTATTATTTCCCCAATATTAAATAATTACATTTTATCAATTTAACTTATGTGCCAATGTTACATGCAACATTAAGTGGCCCCAAGAATAATTACATTAAATACATAATGCAAGGTGTACAACACACCTTTTTCCAACATTCTCCCACTTGTTGTATACATTGCATAAGGGGAACAAGTAACCTCAAAACATGAATCAAATGAACAATCCATATAGTCACATATACCATCATGGAATCAAAATGCTCCATGTGCTCCATCAAGATACCTGTAACAAGAATCAAAGTGACCACCATCCCAAACATGAATGCTCTCATCCTCCATCATGCCAATGCACATAGATAAGAAGCCATCCAATAGAGAAACCACTCAATCTGTCACAACGAAGCATAAGTCCTGCTCAACTGATATCCCACACATATACACTCAATCCAAAAGTATCAATATGCACCAGTAGCTGTCAAGATACACAAACCCAAAAGCTGAAATAACACCCACAGCAAGTGTTAATACATCCAACTGTCCATACCTCCAAGGTATACAAAACATAGTAAACTCATGCCATAAACATATACACCCATAAACTGCAATCATAAACTCCATGTGCAAAACCTGTCCAAGAATGACATACACATCCAAGAGCTCCCACTGCATGGGTAATGCAAATCTGAAAAAGATCAAGGCATACCAAGTCTACCAATAGCATCATATAGAAAGTGTAAACTACATCATGTAGTAACAAGGGATCATCCACAATGATATGCAAACCTGTATATCAATCACCTGTAAGAAAAATCTCCTACATACACCTCTAAAATCCAACTGTGTCAAGTATGATCTCCTCTACAACACCCCAAAAGAAAATCCATAACAACACCCAAACATTCAATCTCCAAGATCAAACATTACATATGTATCATGTAATCAACATGGGTGTAAGCTTCTCAAGCCAAACAAGATCAAACTAAATCCATTCCCAATGAAGGAAATAAGCCCAATACATCTCCTAAACTCAACATCAATGAGTGTAATCACAATGCATAAGGAGATAAACATGCCATCACTCCTCAAAAGAACCCTCCAAAACCATATATCCATAGCTCAAGATTCTTATGCATGAGAAGATAAAGCATAAAACACAAAGTACCTGAAAGTAACAATGGGCAATACCTCTCAAGTGAAACTGCCGAGTAAACCAAGAGTGGGGAATGAGAATGCTCCTCCAAGAAATCCAAGTCATCATGACTCATCCAAAAACACTCTCCTCATAGGTCCATGTTGAACTCACGTCCAACCAAGGTGTAGGCTCCTCGGACTCCCTGCTGAAATCTCATCAAGAGTAACCATCTCAACACATGTCTCTAATCATAAGAGAACTCAAGCCTCACCTATGTCTCCAAGTATCCATGAGTACCTGTAACCAACCAATCCATGCCAAACTCCAAATGCAATATAGCACCATCATGAAGTAATCAAGCAAATGTCAATGTACCCAATACCAAGAGAACCACACAAGATCAATGTCATATATCCAATCGCAAATCAAGAACATAACCATGACATCATGATCTAACCATCTCCTTATAGGAGATCACATGCACCATATGTAACATATATATACATCCTAGTCTCAAGAGAGCATGTAATATGTCAAACTCTAAATGCATATCAAGAGTAAACCATGACATCCATAACAAATATACTCTAAACCAAGAAACCATATCTCCAATCACATGGAGATAACCTTACCAAATGATGCATCCATGTCACTGCCAACAACTCCCACTGAACTGTGATACCGAGTCACACATGGCATCATGACAACCATCCTCTCCATGAAGATCATCCAAGTCTACACACACAACTGAAATGTCAGTAACATAAAAATAGAATCATAATCTCCAAGCCAAGAAGATAACTACAACCGCCAAACCATCACAAACATATCCATCACCGCCAAAACCATCACTGTCAAAAGCTCCCACTGAAAAGTGTAATCAAGCTATCCATGACATCATGATAACAATCTCCTCATGAAGATCAATGAAAGGCCCTCACACAATCAAAGAACTCAAATATAACAAGAGCTCCCAAAAGGAAAAGTAAAACCATGATCCTCATACCACGAAGATACACCGCCACAACCATAATCTGGAACCAATCCAACATCACCAACAATGCACCTGCATAAACCATCATGACATGCCAAAGTCTCTAAAACACAAGAAACATCCATGACACCATGATCACCACCAAATGTAACAACTCAACCCAACCGTGTCCACATATCTGCATAATCATAGTCAACTACATATATCTCATATCATGATTGTACCTGGTAATACCATCTCATATCCTTAACATGACAACAAAACCAGCAAACCAAGTGACTAAACCAAGCCACCAAAACTGAACATGTATCAACATTGAAATATCAATGGGCAAAGACAACCCATGTCCAAGTCATAAATGCAACATGTAAGTATAGACCGCCTACAATATTGCACAACTTGTAGATATATCAATGAAGCATATAAATCCAACCATATACTGATAACCATGTCAAAAATAGAATAATCTGAGATATACAACTGAGCATACAATGAATCCAACATCAAATCTCCAAGATCCGATCATCCATAAACTCACAGTATTACCATAGTCAAAGAAACCCATATACAGCTCAGATAAATAAAATAGCAAATAAACCATGCCAAAATATCTTCAAACCTGATCCACTGTATAGTTCTCTGAACAAGCTTTCCGTTGACTATTCGAAGTCCAAAATCCGACTTCATATGCACCCGATATCACCTCTCGAAACTCAAAACAAATATCTGACTTTGAACAAGAAAAACACTGTCAAAACTACAAAATCTGGAAAAATATCTGTCACCACAGCGTAGATCTCTGAGTCAGCTTTCCAACGAATCCAAGAAGTCAAAAAACGGACAATCTGAACAAAAATTATGCCCCTCCGAAGTCAAATTGTAGTTTGCACCTGAGGCAAAAAAATTTAGCCACCACTGGTGGCTGGGCGGCGGCCCCACCTGGGCGGCGCCGCTTCTTGGGTGGCGGATTCCAAAATAATTAAACTTCATTTAATTGCATTTTGCATGGCCATGAAAATCCGGCGAAATTTATATTTTAAAAAACATTTAAAATGTTTAATAAAAAACAACAAAATTTATTTAAAAATTTTAGACCCCACATGGGGTCGGCGGTACACAGGGCCCCGCCGGCGGTACGCCCACTGACAGGGCTGCCGGCGGTACCTTATGGTACCGCCTGCACCCTGTCAGCGTCGGCTGACGCAAGCAGGGGGTGGGGTACGGGGATGGCCCCGCCTCCCCCAAAAACATTTAAATTTTTTCAACATTTTTTTTTAAAAAGTTTTCAAATCAATATCAATCTTTATTGATTCATTTTTTTTTTAATTTTGCAGGTGCGAATTTTAATGGCGACGGAAAAAATTATATATATTTTTTTACGTCCGTACGATTTGAGCATGGGTAAAATAATTTTGCAATTTTTCACAATAACAGAAATAGGTCAAATTATATATCAATTTTCGTCTCTCGGCCAACCCAGATCCAACCGTGAAGTCTATTTTGGGCTAGAAGATCATCTGTGAAAGCTCACCCCCAAAACCCCCACTTGAATACAAAACCAAGAAATCTATTTCACCCAAAATTTCTCACATCCCAGATCCACAAACAACCCATTTAATCAGCAAACCCAAAACCCTCAGATCTGCAATAAACAACCCGCAACACCTTCATATCCTGCCATGTCTTTGATTCTCACATGCAACGCATAGATTCAAACTTAAACAAGATTTTTCTCAACCAAGGGTTATACAACCACAACCAAAGCTCTGATACCACTTGTTGGGAAACTTGCAGCCAATTAAAGACAATTTCCACATAACCCATAAAGAAATCTATGCATCTAAGTATTCAGAATCCACATGCAAGAGAATAGACAACATACCCATGAAAATATGACACAAGATATACCCTGGGAAAACCCTCAAGAGGGAAAAACCCAGCCTCCAAAAGCATCCATCTCTTATGTATTATTCAGCAATAAGATTACAATACATCTTCTGAGTCTCCATGAACACCATTGAAGCAACAAGCTCTCTCCAAGCAATCCATGCGAACAAGCATGCAACCACACATCTTGTGCCATGCTTCAAACCCTCACAAATGCTAACCAGAGCTAATCATGCAAAATTGCATCTCACGCAATAACTACCTTTGTGGTTCTTTTATAGAAGCAAGTTCCCACAAAACCACTAAGTGGTATTGCACAAAACCATGTGACAATAACTATGAGATTACAAACCATTTCCCTTTATTTAATATTGGGTGCTTTATTTATTATTTCCCCAATATTAAATAATTACATTTTATCAATTTAACTTATTGCCAATGTTACATGCAACATTAAGTGGCCCCAAGAATAATTACATTAAATACATAATGCAAGGTGTACAACACACCTTTTCCAATAGATTCCAGAGAAAGTTGGACGATCCTCACCTTGTTTGTGGGACGAGCAAGAAGATGCACTAGAGAAAGAATGTCGTTGGGGTGGCGAGAAAGAAGATGCCATAGATGCATGGTAAGGTTGGGCCAGAAATTTTCGAACAGGAGATTAGTTTTGAGGAAGGGAAAACTGAATTGACGTCGAGCAGAGCGTGCATATAAATAGACGGCGTTGATGAAGCTTCGTAGAAACAACTTGGAAAAGAAGGAACACGTTCCTGCAAATAATGAACGGAAGCAACGAGGAAAATAGCTAGAGAAATTTAAGCGCCAGCCGTGCAAAAGAAGGCAACGGATTAAACAATCCAAATTAGTTTCTACGGAAGAAGATTCCATAGACAAATCATGGTGTACTACATTTTGCAGGGGAAGACGAGGACGAAGATTCCATATAGAAATGATGGTGTATCTCATTTTGCTGGGAAGGCAGGAAGAAATTCGAAATAAGGTTAGGGCAGAAATCTTGTAACAAGAGAGGTTAGTTTTGAGGATGGGAAAATTGAATTTAAGTCGAGCAGAGCGTGTATATAAATAGATGGCGTTGATGAAGCTTCGTAGAAACAACTTGGAAAAGATGGTAACGCGTTCCTGCAAATAATGAGTGCAAGCAACGACGAAAATGGTAACAGAAATTTAAGCATTGAAGCTGTGTGATAGAGAGCAATGAATGAAAGAGAAAAATAATTTCAAGGTAGTGAGAACACGACACCAATTGGCAATCCATTAAAATGAGTATATTCTTTTGTAGTCATGAATTGTCGTAGACGGAGCGCAATGTTGAATGTTTACACAGTCGCAATACCTTTGACCGATTTGCGTACGCCCATCGTCACATTAATCCATCTTAACTTACACGACACTTTTGGGAAGGTTTTAACAAACAGAAATACGCGGGATTTTTAAAGTGGTAATTATGCGGAAGGTATTTTCTATATGAATATTATTGGTTGATTTTATGATCACCATTGAGAATGTGGTAGAATGATGGTTGACCATTGAAAAAAATCTGATCGTTTGATGAATCTAATATAAAATAACTAAAAATAATATTAAAAAAAATAACACTTTATATAAAGAAATAAAGCAAAGAATTAGATATTATTTCTATATTTTCACTAGAAACCAGTAATCACATCTTGGTGTGCAATGAGTACGCCGAAGAGGTGTGGAAGGTTAATTATGGAAAAAATTGGTCCTTTCTTCTGTATGCATTTGTGTAATACATGAGATCTAATGGTAGATTATTTAGCAATTATGCATTCACTTAAAAGGATTGAAACACAACTAAAACAAAACCTTTGAATTAGGAAGATATTTAGGCTTCATTATCAATAATCTACTATTTTCACATTTACTAAAATTACAATCTACGCACAAATTATATTGAAATTTTGAAAGTGGTAAAATCACTATAACAAATACAAGTGTTATAGAAATGATTCATATTATCACTAGAAGCAATTTGACTGTTGTGCTCTCATCATTGTAAAGTCATTCAGATTCTACAGTTTGCAACAATCTATTCAACCCATATCCACCCAATTTTAACTAAATTCACTATTTTAAGGCCCATTTTCTACTCCTCTTGAAAATAAGAATCATAGTAACTTATTTAGGTTACATATTGGATTATGTACGAAATAAATTTTAATTGTTTTTTCAATATAAACTAGGGCTTTCTATTGTAGTTTCCTATCTATTGATTCAGAGATAAAATCCATATATAAAAGATATATGACAGTGATCTTTGACTTCTAAAAGGCTATGGGCTAGACCAGGAGAAAAACTAAATTTTTCCTTTGAAACACTATTTAAAGCATCATTGACCAAGTCTCCTACCTAATGAAAACCTTGGCCTAAAAAATAGGAAAGTACATAATTGTTTGTCACTCAAATTATGATTCTAACTAATATAATTTAGAGTTGATTTTAGAAAATAGATAATAGTTGACAGTGGCATCTCTATTCTACCAATCAATTATTGTGCGACATAAATGAAACTAAATTTTGTATTCACTTATTAAAATTAAATCATACAAGTTGTCATGGCAATTTAAATAATCAAAAACATTATATTTTCACCGTCCATATCAATGAGTGTTTGTTGCTTATGAATTAATAACGCTTTTGAATCAAGAATGCTCTATATAATCTTGTTGGAGGTTTAGTTTTGCAAAGCATACCCAAATCAACCTACTTGTTTCTTTCAATTTTTATAGAAGAGGTTGACATCTGATATTTTACATTTTTTTACAATGATTTTACCACTTTCAAAATTTTAATATAATTTGTGCAAAGATATTGTAGTTTTGTATATGTGAAAACTGTTGAATGTACTAAAAATCACTTTAAATTTCAGCCAAATTTAATAGGAAAATAAAAATAAAAGATATTCCACTTTGCTAATGAATTTAGCCCATGACAGATGAAATATGTAGAGCTTCACAACAAAAAAAAAGAAAAATAGTAGCAGTTTTAAGTTGTAGAATTTCCCTAACATTTGCAAAATGCAAATTGCAATGACTGGTCAAAATTATTGCAAGGAAACACGAATGGAAAATCAAAATACAGTGATTGAAAAGCATAAAAAATCCAACAATGCGGACAATTTTCATCGTCATGTTGTTGAGGTGGTTGGGAACGGCAAGAGTGTGAAGCTAGAGCGGGTTGGGAGCGCTTTGTCTAGGGTCTAGTCATTGCATATGTTCATCATTGCTCATTGCACTAGGCCTTAAATCAAACTCCCCACCACTATGGAAAATAGGGGAGTAACAAATATCAACATTGTGAGGCTTTAACTTTACTTTGGCCCTTTCTGGATCCAAAATGGCTTTCTCATATCATCCATCAAATCATAATGGGTGACTGTCTATTTGTCGATAACAACCTCTAATCTCCATTTTTTAGAATAGAAGCACTCAAAAAGATAACCATTTTAAAAGAAACTTAATTGGATGGTTGGCAAATCTTTCTAATTCAAAAACAAATAAGATGTAATTAATTCATGCTCTCCTGAATCCATGTCAATGGAAATTACCTGAAAAGAAACTTGAGGATTGCAAAGTAAATTGTTCATAGTCTTGGAGACAGTAAGAAGCCAGAATACAAGTAATCTCCACTCTTAAGAGGATGGGAATCCCGTAATGCAACATTTCATGGAACAATCAAATTCTACATTTAAAATTCCTTTGAAGTAACCAAAGATATACACATACAAATATCAAAATCTCAATTAAAAATGACTCTAAAGGTGCAAAATAATGCAAATTAAAATATCAGCAAAGGAAAATCTTCTTGAAAATTAAGATTTATACGATTCTCCAGGTAATCAAGCTCCAATTATTTGCCAATGCTTAAATTACAGGTGATGACATGGATAAATAACAATAAAAAAAATTATATTTTGCAAAATGATATGGATACAAACCCGATTACTAACCTCTTGCTGGAAAATAAGTTTTTAATCACTCTAAGGTTTCATCATAAGTGCATCATTACAAAAAAAAAAAAAAATTATATTAGGAATGCCCACATGTAAATAAAAGAATTCAGAGGAATGTCAACCAGAAACTAGCATTCAAGGAAATACAAGCTTCCTATTTCTGGATATAATTTCTTTAGTTCTTAAAATAGAATTAGAATAGTGAACAGGCGCAGGGTTGTGTACAAAAATGCTCAAGGAATACAAACCAAACAGTGTACTTCATTCTACAAAATGGTTGCAGCCATGTGTACATATATTCTCATCAACGCATTTAGTAAAATCAAAATCCTTATTGAAATTTTACTATTCACAAGGCATAGAAAACAAAAAATACCAGCAAATCTGATGAGAAATCATAGTTCAATGGATTCTTACCGATAAAAAGACATACTATTCAGTTAGCTTTAGATGAGCTACAAAATTGAAAATAACAATGGAAGAAAAATCTCTTTACCTAGCGTAAAACCTCAATAAAATGAGTGAAAATATGCAAATCTTAAACTGGGAAAGAGGTGATATATACAGTAAACTAATAAATTGAAGATCAGAGGCCCATTAAATCGAATGGCATAAAAAGGGTTGACATTGTACTAAAAAAATTTAACATAACCTTGCCTCATTAATGTTACATCCCTTATGTTGAGATTATAAATTGGCTTATGTATATCTGGAGGAAAAATTAGTTGCAAATAACCGTCTTCATGAGTATGTGAAATGGGAATATATATATATAAATTTTTATTTTGTTGCAACTGTAAAGCTAACGGATTTTATGGCAAATGATTTTCTTGTTCACATGGAATTGTATGTGATTATGAGTAGATGTTAAAATAAGAATTTATTAAGCAATTGGGGAACAATCTAACCACGTTCCGTGTTAGTGGATGCATGATCGACAATGCAACGACGAAAAAGAAATGTCATATGTTAGAGGCAATGGATATCAGTGGGTCGGAAATTGTTACCTCGTCTTGAGCCGGTGTAAGACAAGTAACCGGAAAGGTGCCTTGGCCATTTGAAATTTAATATAAAATAATTAAAATAAAATTAATAAGAAAACAAGTTTTATAAAAATTAAATTAATATATATATATATATATATAAATTTGATCCACACCTTAAACGAAACTTACATAAGTAATAACAACTGGCAATTAATAAATAACTGGTGAAATTAGAATAAATCGTTTTACCCTTAAGTCGAATAATTAAAGGTGAAATGAAATCAAATATGAGGAGGTTAAATATTAAATCAAAGATTAAAATAGATGTGGGTTGGGATATCGACCTTTTCTTTTAAAAGATGTTATTGTAATTTAATGCGAAACATTGTTTTGTTTAAATGTGAACCGAATTTCTTTTGGCGCGAACTCCATGAAACGCCTAAGAATGGAAGGCGAATGGTTGGGCGCGGGTGGAAGGAAAAACGCCATGAGGATTAATGAGGATGGCGGTTTGTTTTTGGGGAAAAAAAATCATCGAGTTTCTTCTTCTTCTCTCTCTCGAAACTTCTGGGTCGGGAATTCAATTTCTGTTATTCATGTTTTCTTGTTCCTCATTCTTGGCAATTCGAAAAATACTTATTTTACTTTTCCAGAACGGGTTTGCTCTGCATAGTCTCCTATTTCACTAGCATATCTTCAGTTATTCTTTTGGAACGGATTCCAGTAGCTTGGAAACGACGGGAATACTTCACTGCGGAGCTAGGGCACACGGAGTTATCTCTGAGTTGGACTGGTGAATTTCTCCACGAATTTCTATCAGGCACGTCTAGGATTCAACTCATATTTAGTAGGATTTACTTTTTGGTCTATATGAGCTGAGTCTTTACTTTCGATTTCATGAAATCTGGCAATAATGGTTTTCATTCACTCATCTGGGAACTAATATTATTGAGTAACTCATTTTGGGAGATTTCGGTGAAACTCTTTTCCAAATACCACTTAAATCCGTTTCCTTCAGTCTGTCATTTAAGCTGGGAGAAGAATAATTTGTATCCATCTCAGAGTTCTCTGTATTTTATTAAAATTATCACCATCAGATCGGTAGACATAAATAAATGCTGAACAAAGTTAAGTGCAGTATAGAAGACCTCTGTCTTATTCCTCCTAAATTAAATGTCACTAAATATTCTTAGAGTAATATGTTTCAGCTGTAAAACTCTCTTCCTGTAACTTGGTATAAACCTGAACGTAATGAAGAAATTACCAGAAAAGAATACAAATGAAAAATGATTTAATATAAATGAATTTTAAGACCTTGTTAACACGTCGGGCAAGGGTGAGACGCTGACGGCACAGAAGTGCCAGAAGTAAGAAAACCTTGGCCAAGGTATGGTGCTAGCTAAGCACTTGTCAGCCATCAATTACCGGATACATCTCTGGTCGGGAAATCTTCTAGTTGAGGGTTACTCATGGAGAAGATTCGATCAGACGATGTAGGTACTTGACACCGGGCTCGGAGATGTGGTGACAGTTGGATCCCTGATATCCAACCTCGTGAAGGGACGGGTTCCTTCAGAAGAAGGAGCACGGGAGACCGGTTGGTCTTCGGTTGGGCGGTAAAGCCCCAGATGACATTTCTTTTCCCAAGACGACAGAAACAAGATCACTTGCTTCAGTTACTTGATTGTAAATTTCTAACCCTAGCTCTCACTCTTAGTGAAATGAATGTTCGTTGTGAAAGAAATCTATGTTAGCTGATTATTGTAGTTTCTTTTCTGTTAGATGAATAAATGCATATAAATCTTTCAGTTATTTCAGTTACTTCAGCTATTTCAGTTATTTCAGCTATTTCAAGTTATTATGCTAGTAATTCATCAGTTAGAAAAAGGAATTTGAAGGATAAAATTTGTAATTTGAATTTCTCTGGTTAAGTGAGAATTTCTTGTTAAATCTTAAAACGAAAAGAAAACCCTAGCTTAGTGGTTTAAGATGATGCCCTAGCGGTTATTTTATCTTCATTAAAACCCTAGAATGGAAGTTAATCAGTTGCTCTTTCAGCTGAAGATGACATATTAAACTGTTAAACCGTTAGGTGTAAGTTGTAGATGTTATACATGGTATCAGAGCTACCGGGTTCGACACTGAACCTCGGGCTCAACATGCAGACTTAGAAAACTAAATCAATCGTTGATGTTATGCCAGGATGGTGTTGATACGTCAGACACCTCGGAAGAAGGTCCGTGACCCGGTATCTGTTCGGATGTGGAAGATCAGACTAGCATATGATTACTCAAATTGTTCTCTCCCATCAGATACAGAGACAATGGCCGAAGCCATAAAAAGACTCCGACAGGAGAGGAAGAAATGGACGGCCTTGAGAAAAGAAAAAGTGAAAGTCAAGATATTGACTGAGATGGTTAAAGCCAACACATTGAAGTCTAACAAACCGAAGACCCAACTTGAAACAATAAAGGAAAAACAAGTTTCAACTCTGGGTTACAGACCTCTTCCATACGTAGAGCTTCGTGAACAGGAGAAACCTAACACTGACAGTGAAACTGAACTTGAATTAAAACTGAAGCTAAATATAGAATGATAAATAGTATGTAGACCTTGTCATGAGCTATCACAGGAGTGGTAGAAAATTTTGTACTATTATGAAATGAAACTATCACAAGATGTGATAGAAAATTTTGTATAGACCTATCACAGGATGTGATAGAGAAATTTTGTATTATCTATGTAAAGATCAATCATAGGGAGTGATGATCCATATTCAATTAATATAAAAAAATTTTGTTTGCATCAATCAGATTTGGTGAATTTCTTCTTAAATTCAAAATGACTTGATTGATTGAAGGAAACATAAATGAGGTTATGACATAAAACTGAAATAAAATTTAGCAAACAAATAAGACTAATTAGAGCCATTAATGTATACCAGGATATCATCATAATGGAAAATTCTGGACATGGATTAAGGGAGGACCAAAATAATAACCCCATGGCCAAGCTGGACCAATTATTAGCCTTGATGAATGCAACTTAGAGTCGAATAGCTAACTTGGAAAGAAAAGTGGAAGGACATCACGTGACAAGTGATGAAAGAACAGAAAACCAAAGTGAACAGCAAGGGGAAACTTCAAAAACCTTGCCTCTAGAACACAAGAAAAGTAGATTGGCTAATGAACTAGCCAAGGACATGAAGAAAATTAAACCTCCTAAGTTTGAGGGCTCCGTTTCGGGGGATACTGCGGAGGTGTGGTTGATAGAAATGGAGAAATATTTTGAATTGAGGGATTATTTTGATAATTCAAAGGCCGCATGGGCAGCCTATCGGCTGGCAGGAGAGGCTGCCACCTGGTGGGAGAACAAGAGGGCAGAAATGGGGATGATAGCAGCTGAGGTGTCTTGGGAGCAATTTGTACGGTTATTTCGACAAAGGTGGCTTCCACAGACATACTACGATCAGAAGCTATTGGATTTTGAAAACTTGAGGCAAGGATCTCTATCAGTTAATGAATTTTGGGAGAAATTCACTTGATTGCTTAAGTATGTTCCCTAGTATCAACAGGATGAAAACTTTCGGGTTCAAAAGTTTATAATGGGACTGAATAACCGAGTAGGAGGCCCTGTGGATGTACTAGCTCCTCGAACAATGGATGAGGCCTATGAAAAGGCAGTTCGGCAAGAACATAGATTGAAGAAAGATGACTCTTTCCGGGACAAGAAGCGCAACAAAGGCAAGTGGGAGCCGTCTCATCAAAATTTCAAAAAGAAGGGTCACAAGAACAACAGGTTTGAAAACAAGAGAGACAAAAGGAATAATTTCAATAATAACAAGAAAGACGAAAACACTGCCAATAAGGGATCAGAAAAGAAAGGACCACCAGGAAGGTGTTTTAATTGTGGAGGCGAGCATTATGCCAATCAGTGCCCACACAAGAATCAGCAAGGACAGCAGCAGCGAAAACCTTTACCGTCCCAGCAAACGGTATTTCAACAAAGAATTCATGCAGCAGTGGACAACCGACAAGCTGAGTATCAAGCCACCCCTATAGAGACTCCAAGTATGCTCTATGGAAATCCCATAACCATACTAATTGACATCGGAGCCACATAAAGTTTTATATCTCCTAAGTTATTGCATAAATTTCCTAAAAGAACTGGGTATATGGCTAAATCTTGGACTGTAGAATATGCTAATCAGACGAGAGCTCGGGTAGAGCAGTGTCTGTTTGAAGCAAGGATAGAACTTCCAGGCTTCACCACAGAGGTTAACCTTTATGTGGCGCCTCTGGGTTCCTATGATGTAATCATTGGAATGAACTGGCTAAGGGAACATAGGGCAAGGGTAGACTGTTATGCAAAAACAGTAGAGTGTTTGGATGACCTAGGGAATCCTACAATGATACAAGGGGTGCAACGAAAAGTTAAGGTGCGACAAATATCAGCTATGCAGCTCAAAAGAAACAAGAGGAAGGGATGTCAGTTATTCGCGGTCAAAATGGAAGAAGTTAGGGAATACAAAGAAAGTACCTACTTTGACGATATGATAATGCAAACCTGAAGCCGAGAAGAAGAAATGGAGATAGATCCCAAGGAAGAAACTTTTGCTGAAAAGTATCCCTATCTTCGGGAATATCAAGACGTGTTTCCTGAAGAATTGCCTAGGTTATCTCCGAAGAGGGTGTTTGATTTCACCATTGACTTGGTCACTTGAGCCGAACCAGTCTCTAAGGCACCTTATCGAATGACTACTGTGGAATTGATGGAGTTAAAGACACAACTTCAGGAATTGCTAGATAAGGGCTTGATACGACCTAGTGTTTCACCCTGGGGTGCTCCAGTGATATTTGTAAAGAAGAAGGATGGAACCTTACGTCTGTGTATAGATTACAGAATGCTGAACAAGCTTACTATCTGGAATAAATACCCTTTACCTCGTATAGATGACCTTTTTGACCAAATGAAAGGGGCAGCAGTGTTCTCTAAAATAGATTTAAGGTCAGGGTATCATCAACTTAGACTAAAAGAAGGGGATATTCACAAAACAGCTTTCAGAACCAGATATGGACATTACGAATTCACAGTTTTACCTTTTGGACTCACCAACGCCCCAACTGCATTCATGAATCTAATGAACAGAATATTCAGAGATTGTTTAGACAAGTTTGCTTTGGTTTTCCTGGATGACATACTCATCTATTCCAAAAATGAAGAAGAGCACCTTCGACACTTTCAAATAGTCCTTCAACGGTTGAGAGAGAATAAGCTATATGGAAAATTATCAAAGTGTACCTTTTTCCAGAAGGAAGTGCAGTACCTAGGACATATAATCTCTGCTAAAGGAATTGCCGTAGATCCTGCAAAAATAGAAGCAATAGTGAATTGGCCAAAGCCTAAAAACATTCATGAAGTTAGAAGCCTTATGGGTTTAGCAGGATATTACCGAAAATTTGTCAAAGATTTTTCTAGAATTACTCACCCTATTACATCCCTTCAAAGAAAAGGAAGAAAGTTTGAATGGACAGCAAAGTGCCAAGAAGCATTTGACGCCTTAAAGGAAAAATTAACCACCGCACCAATTTTGATTGTGCCTGACCCAAATGGACATTTTGTAGTGATAACAGATGCGTCCAGAGACAGACTAGGGGGAGTATTAATGCAGGAAGGAAAAGTGGTGGCCTATGAATCTAGGAAACTGAAATAGTATGAACAAAATTATGCACCACATGATCTAGAATTATCGGCAATTGTGCATGCCTTGCAAATGTGGCGACATTATCTGCTTGGGAAGACTTTCGAGCTTAAGTCAGATCATCAGGGGTTGAAATACCTATTTACCCAACCCAACCTAAATGCACGACAAAGAAGGTGGATGGAATTAATTTCCGACTACGACTTTGAGATCAGCTATATTAAAGGTAAGGAGAATAAAGTAGCCGATGCCTTGAGTCGGCGAAGACACATAACTGCTATAGCAACTATCAGTACAGACTTTAGAACGCAGGTTCTACAAAAACTGAAAGAGGATGACTACTATAATCAAGTTCGGGAAGCTCTTCTGGCAAACTCACAGGATTCAAATTATGAGGGATTCCAGATGGAAGAAGATGGGCTTTTGAGATTTAAGGGCAGGATGTACATTCCAAATTCATCAAAATTAAGGAAAACAATTTGGAAAGAAACTCACACCGCACCATATTCAGGCCATCCCAAAATAACCAAAATGTTGGCAGACGTGAAACCACTATTTTTTTGGAAAGGAATGAAGAAGGATGCAGCCAGATTTGTCGCAGGATGCTTCGAATGTCAAAAGGTTAAAGCTGAACATCAACATCCAACAGGGTTATTACAACCTCATAACATACTAGATTGGAAGTGGCAAATTATAAGCATGGATTTTGTACAAGGGTTACCAATGACAAGAAATAGGCATAAAACTATATTAGTGGTAGTCGATCGACTCACTAAGGTGGCACATTTCATACCAGGAAATTTGTTAGATGGGGCTTCCGCGGTTGCGCGAAAATTTGTGCAAGAAATATTTCGTCTACATGGCGTACCAGAGAAAATCATTTCTAACAGAGATGCCAGAATAACTTCTAGATTTTGGCAGACATTATTTTCTGCATTAGGAACACTTAAATAGCAGTACAGCTTATCACCCTGAAACAGATGGCCAAACAGAAAGGGTTAATCAGATCTTAGAAGACCTGCTGAGGATGTATTGTATGGATCAGCAACATAAGTGGGAGGAATATTTACCTTTGGTAGAATTTTCCTACAATAATTCATATCAGTCAGCTATTAAAATGGCACCATTTGAAGCTCTGTATGGCAGAAAATGCAGGACCCCTATCAGTTGGAACAGGTTAGAAGAAAGGGTTATTTTAGGGCCAGAGATGCTCCAAGAAATGGAAGAATAGGTCAAGTTAATTAGGCAAAGGTTAAAAGAAGCTAATGATCGCCAAAAGAGTTATGCCGATGCAAAGCGAACTCCAAGACAGTTTGTAGTGGGAGACAAAGTTCTCTTGCATGTCAAACCACATAAAAGCTCTATTAAATTTGGAAAGACTTCAAAGCTTGCCCCAAGATACGTGGGACCTTTTGAAGTACTGGAAGTAATCAATCCAGTGGCTTACAGAATTGCTCTACCACCAGCTCTCGCCTGATTGCACAATGTGTTTCATGTTTCCTACCTTAAGAAATATTTTGCAAATTTTGAGCATATGATTGATTGGAAATCCTTGCAGGTGCAGGATCCAGGGGTGATTACTATAGAACCAATTCGAGTACTCGAGACGCGTAAGCTAAATTACGTAATCGTGAGGTGGTTCAATGTAAGGTCCAGTGGGATCAGTACTCAGAAGAGAGAGCCACCTAGGAGGACTATGAAGAAGTCCTTCAAAATTTTCCTTATTTATTTTCAAACCCTATAAAGTTTTGAGCATAGATTAGTATTTATAAATAAATAATCATCGAGGATGATGATCCTTAAGGGGAGGAGTATGTTACATTCCCCAAAGACTTAATATGTTGTGGAAGGATTCATGGATGCTAATATTGTTATTTTAACTGCCTTTCATGTGAACATGAAGTAAATGATTAAATAATTATTTTGTTCTGGTAACTGAAAATGTGAATGAGAATGTTTATTTAAAAAAATGCGAATGTATTGAATGATAATGTTGATGATGATATTATATGTGATATGAATTAATGCACTAAGAATGGTCTAACTTTAATTTCCGATGTCAAGTGGATGCAGGACCGACATCGTACGAAGGAAAAAGGGACTATCATCAAGGAGAGGATGCAGTCGACAAGGATCTATTGTCATCAAGCTCTGGGTTGTGTAAGACGGCACAAAAATATAACCTTGGCCTTGGTAAATGAGTTGTATATTAAAGTCGAAATTAAAATAAATTTTACCTAGCAATGGGTATCTTTAATATAATAATATAACTGTAAATGCTTAAACATTAAAGTTTAACAATAATAATGGAACAACATTATATATGTTAAAAAAATCGAAACAAATTTTCTTTTAGGGTGGTGGAGGTCATTAAGAAGGTCAATGAGTGTAGACAAAAGCACTGCATCAGTCTGTGGGGTTGAAGAAAATGGTCAGGTATCCAGCTATGATGGGAATTCGTAGTGAAATCTCTTAAGTAAGCTGGCCCTTCAGCCAATCTCATTCTTCTTCTTCTCTTGGGATGATCTTTATATTCTTTAGAAAAATGACCAAGAGGATTCTTCTTTGGTTTAATTAAATTTCTCCAATATCTTCTATCTTTGGATTTAGGAGCTTTCCAAGAACGACTCTCTCTCTCTCTCTCAAACTACCTCTTGTTAGTACGGGATTCCACTTGAATCGAACTAAGGAGTTTGCGTGCCATCAATAGCTGATAATTGAGCAAGGGTTCTTCTTAATCATTCAGTCTCAGACGCAGCCAGGCACGTTTTTGTATCTTGTTTATATTTACCTTTGAATATGTTTCGATATTGCAAGATGAAGCTTGACCGTAATACCTATCTGTTGGAAGAAAATGTGTTCCTCTCTGTTTTTGTTGAATACAGGAATCTATAATTATGTTAGGAATATTTTCATCATTATTATGGCAGTAGCTATTTCTCATTTCCTGTAGGGTTTATAGACCAAATGCTGCGTACTACTTCCTTACTGCTCTGTAACTAAGAAAATCTTCATCTGGTATCCTGCATTTTTGTACCTTGAACATTCTAAGCCGACTAATTCTCTCATTATCTTTTCTGTTCTCGTAACTATAGGAATTTGTCTTGGAAACTAAACTATGATGTTACACCATTGATTTGTGACACCACAACTTGTAGTTACTTTGTTAACAAGTTGGAAGCTCGCCTAACCTCAAACCCTGTTGCAGCCGCATTATATCTTTTGATGATAATATCCTCCTTATCCTGAACTTAGCCGTTATGAACTCCTGTTCAAAATGTCAGCCTGGTATCGCAATTTAGGCCATTCGTGCTTAAATAAGCCTCCTTGGACGCTCATATGTTATCACTCTGCCTAATTCAAATATTTCCACTCTTTCTAGTCTGATCTGAAAAGTATATATAATTCATACCTGATCCTTATGTTGATTTTGAAAACAGAAATGAATTCTTAAACTAATCAGTATTCTTTCCTCATTCTCTCTATTGAGACTTCAGTAGACCTTCTTAAAGGAAAAGGATCCAATTCTAAAACAACAATAAACTGTAAGGTTATGAACCTAAGAGCATTTTGCTTCGTCAACAAAGATACATGAAATAAGAAACCAAATCTTGAGGCAGTCGTGTCAAACAAGGGTGTATACTGACAGCACAGTAGTGCTAGTGAAGTCGGCACAGTAGTGCCAGAAGCAATTAAAAATCCTTGGCCAAGGTAGATGCCTGTTAGGCAAAAGTCAGTACCCATGTACTAGATATACTCTAGTCAGAATGATCCCTTTGGATAGGAGGAACCTACAAAAGAGGGGATCGACCAGCAATATAGGTGCATGGACACCAAGCTCAGATACATGATGACATATGATCCTTGTTGAATTGCCCTCGAGAAGGGTCAGGTTTCTTTAGTTGAAGAACATGGGAAGACCAGTAGGTCTTGGTTGGGCGGTAAAGCCCTTGATGATAATCCCTTTTTCCCAAATGAGGAGGTAGCTCAAGAAACTCTACTTGAAGATGATGACAAATAACAAACCCTTTTGTGCTCCATTCCAGGTATTGCTTGTTCATTTATTATTTTCTATATGCAGTAGTATATATATTCATGGAAAAGTTAGTTGATAAAATGGAAAATATAGTTAGTCAATTATTTTTTCAATTGAATAAATACTAAGTATTAAATTAATTAAAATACCATGCAAACCCTGATTTGGCTTGATTTTTGTTAAGGTTTATGTGAATGGTAGAATTTCTTTTAAGTAACATCGGTTTCTTAAAATATATATATTTTTAGGAAGTTAGTTGCAAAACCTAGTTATACAGTTAATTTTATAACTGTAGATCAGTTAGGCGTAAAACTTACTTTGTGTGAACATATTAGTGGCTAACACTAAATGTTACTATTGGATTCCATTATTGGATATTATTTTTTCAATGTGTATTCTATTGGATGCCTCATGTATGATATGCAATTAGTATGTTTGATTATTCAACCACTTTGTTTTGTGTGAGTGTTGTTGGACTACCTAATCAATATGCTCCTAGTATACAAAGGGGTGGGCCTAATGGTCACATTATTGGGTGATGTTGAGGGGTATGTCTGGGATCATCATGGAAAAAATAGGCCCTTAAGTGGCAAAAAATTTAGAAAAATTAGAGTTGAGCAACTAGATGTAAAGAGGTAGATATGTTATCTATATTATTTCAAAAATAATAATAAAATAGAATCGTAGAAAATTAGTGGTTTCTAAACTATAGGTTTGTTTAAAAAGGAAAAAATCTATTTGGTAAAAAATTTGAAATTTTCAGTAATTGGCACTTAAATTTCAGGAAAAAATAAGTATTAGGTGTTTGTCTGACCACTATAACCACAATAAAATGATAATAGTTTTTTATAAGATTTTAGATATAAGTAGAGGACTCATGTCCCAATGTGATGCATATTTTTTTTAAAAAAAAATTCCAAGTAAATAATTAATTATGAAAATTTTTATTAAAACTTTTTAAAAATATAAAAACGCGTATGTCTGACCACCTGCTTGGCCAAAATTTATGAAATTAATTTTCCATTTTCAATCTATAGTGCGTGAGCATAGAATGTGACACATATTTTGGATTTAAAAAATGTGATACTTGGATTTGAAAGCTATAGATGTTTTCAATTAGCCTATCAATCGGGACTTTAGTCGTAATTTGAATAGAAATGAATAGTAATTACTTATTAAACTCTAAGTAAAGCATAATTTATATTGGTGGAAATCTGAGAATCTCCTTTAAAAACCCTTTTAGTTTCATCAAATTTTGGTAAAAGATGATGCGTCGACCACATACCCATCATATTGCCACTTTTGGCCCATAATGATCTGCACATACCTTGATCATTATTAGGTCCATTAATAGTTCTTTCATATGTTCAATGGAAGTGTGGAATATCTTGTTTTATCTTTGTTTGTTAACTATATTTATATTTATATTTTCTTGGAAGAAGTTGTAGATGATCTTTGTATTAATCATGATTAGCTTCAAGAATTTCTATTTCCATAGTAAGATGAACCATAATGTGAAACCATAATGTAAAATGTATATATATTGTAAAACATAATAAGATGAACCATAATGTGAAACCATAATGTAAAATGTATATACTATAAAACATAATAAGATGAACCATAATGTGAAACAATAATGTCAAATGTATATAATGTGAAGATCATCATCTAAGAACCATAATGTGACAAATCACAATATAAAATGTATAACAAATCATGTATCTGCATGTAAAATAAATCAAAGTGGATGATGCCTAATATGACTATGGATCGATCTCTCTCCTGATCCCTGTTTGGATCCATATCCTAATTCTTTGGATCCATGGCCTGATGCCTCTCTCAATCCTTGTCTTGATCCATGTCCCGATCTGTCTCTCTGCAAAAGAAAGTACATTAATTAATTTAATGTACACATGTGTAAATGTATTAAAGTCATCTTAAAGTTATGTGATTTCAATGTTTGAATGTATTAAGTACTTTAAATATTATAAATGTGTACCTCAGATGCACCATGCATAGGATCGTATGCCTCTCTCGATCCTCGTCTCGATCCATGTCCTAATATGTCTCCCTGTAAAAGAAAGTACATTAATTAATTTAATGTACACATGTGTAAATGTATTAAAGTCATCTTAAAGTTATGTACTTTCAATGTTTGAATGTAGTACTTTAAATATTATAAATGTGTACCTCAGATGCACCATGCATAGGATCATCTGCATGCTCCAAATCTCCAAATCCTGACAAACCCTAATTTTTCTACAAATTTAAAAATACTAGATTTCAATGAAGAGTGAGAACTACTTTAAAGTCAATTTTATTTTATATATGTATGTGAATTTTTAGAACACAAAATATATTTGATTATTTGAAAGCACCTGCGTCTCACCCTGGAGCACTCTACCAATGTCACTAATGTCATGAGAATGCATAGTCAAATCAGGGACACCTGTATCAAGTAGAGGACCAGTGCTAAAGAGAAGTGAGCTATATGTGCCATGTACATCGTGTGCAGTAACCTCAGGGGCTATAGGCTGGTTTGGAATATGTACATCTTGTGAAGCCGCCTCAACCTGACCCGACTGTCTACCAAAATGTCATCTAATATGAGTTGCTACACCATCTAAAGGAATCCCATACTCATTATTGATAAACTAGTATGATGATAGTAAATCGACAATGGAAACCGAAGCAACATTACGTACAGTGGCTTCACTCATCTAGGCCACATCTGATGGTGATGGTAGCTTTGCTCGAATGTAGGGATCATAATTGGAAGATGTAGCCTCAGTAGGAGGAAGGCTAATCCGCAAATGTAATAAGTATCTTCCTACATAATCAGATGACATTTGATCCACCTGAGTATCAATCACAACAATACTATCAAAAAGGCAGTTCGAGTAGCTGATATTGCGACACCTCCTGTTACTGCTAGTTTCAAATGTTTTGGAAGAACCAAAAGGTTTGGACCAACTAATGCCCTCTTGTTGATGGGTGGTGGAAAATCTGCACATCTGAATTGAGGTTTGTTAGCAAACCTTCATTTTCCTTGTCCAGCATGTGCAAGAATAGATGTGCAGTCCACTGCTAACCCTAAATGAAGCTCAACATATAGTTGTTTACAAAAATAAAGTGGCAACTCATCATTATGAGGCCATCTATGATGGGCTTCCAACCATCTAGGATATATAAAAGGAGCAACAAGCTCATCTATACATCTATTAACAACATATCCTCTAACTTTATTTTGTCTGATATAATGAGGGAACATGTTGTGCACATTATGTGTCGAAACTCTAGTAGTAATAGAATCAATTTTCTCTGTGCCAACAACACTGCTAGCAAGGAACCTATAAAACTCCTTTGTGTTGACCTCATCATAAGGATTATAAGATCAAATCATGTGAATCATACGATGGATCTCCTGTTGAATGCTAACTAATCTATCTCTATTAGGGAGATTAGGGGAGTTAAGTATTGTTTGGTCCAAACATCCCAAAGCATTCTCTAATATCCTAATGCTATCATTATATAAATTAGACCTAGCCTCAGCTTGCTGCTAAGACTGAGTGGAATGATGTGATTCCTGATCATCAGCCATATCTATATAAATATGTAAAGATCTACAAATTTAATTAAAACAAAAAAAATTACAAATATGTACTAATTTTATTTCTCTAATTTAGTAAAATATGCAATAAACAAATGTTTTCTAGTAAGATGCTCCATAGGAAATTATAAAACATAGGTCCAAATACATGAGCAATGAGTGGCTTGAACATCATGAAGTAATTTAATAAGAACAATTTTAAGTTCATTCAACTATCTATGAAAAAGAGGGAGAAAGGGAGAAAGTGGTATTATAAGAAATTTCCTATAAAAGAAGTACTAAAATATCCTAATGAAACATTCACATGTAAAAGTAACAAGTAAGCATATAAATACATCAATCTTGAATGAAACTATATATGAAGAATAGGGAGAAAGGGAGAAAGTAGGATTATAAATTTTTTCCTATAAAAGTACTAAAATATCCTAATGAAACATTCACATGTAAAAGTAACAAGTAAGCATATAAATACATAAATCTTGAATGAACTTCTACACTATAATTATGTGTGGTGCAATTCTACTTCATGTTAGAGAAGGAGATATTCTATTATGATTGAGATCTTAAAATTGTTTATCCTTTTGTCATTACACACATCTAGGCCTTTTTGGATGCCTCACTAAGTGAATGTATAATACCATTCTTGGTGATGGTGTACATTCAATACAATAAATGATCAATCAAATATGAAAGAATATTAAATAACAATAAATGATCGATCAAATACTTTATTGAAATAATCTTGGAAGGCTATTAATTGGATTTATGTGAATGGATAAGTGAAACTAGTTATAGTAGAAATTTTGGTGCCTAAATGTATTTTAGGATATGACTTAAACAACTCTATAATTTCATTTAAATGCATGATTTTATAAATATATTTAGGTGGTGCATTTAAATGAAATTATATAGTCAAAATTTCTTACATTAAGTTGTAAGTCATATATCCTAAAATACATTGTGCTAGGCATCAAAATTTGTACTATAACTAATTTCACTTGTCCATTCACATAACTCCAAATACTAAGGATAAGTGAAACTAGTTATATAGTAGAAAATTTGGGTGCCTATTCAATGTATTTTAGGATATGACTTACAACTAGATCTATAATTTCATTTAAATGCATGATTTTATGAATATATTTAAGTGGTGTGCATTTAAATGAAATTATAGTCATACTCTTACATTAAGTATCCTAATTTATACATTGTGCTAGGCACTAAAATTCTAGTATAACTAGTTTCACTTATATCCATTCACATAAACTCCAATTACTACCCTTCCAAGATTATTTCAATAAATTATTTGAATGATCGATTATTGTAATAAATGTATGTACACCATCACCAAGCATGACCTATTAAAAATTCACTTGGTGTTCAGGCATCCAAAAAGGGAATTATAACCCTTCCAAATTATTTCAATAAATTGTTATTTAATATTCTTATATATTTGATTGGCATTTTGCATGTTCAATGAATTGACTACGTTCGAAGGATGATATGTCAAAGAATGAGTCTACAAATACATTTTGAACCCAAGTTTTCCTACATTCAATACATTGAATGATCAATCAAATACAAAAGAATATTAAATAACCGTTTATTAAAATAATTTGGAAAGGTAATAATTGGCCCTTTTCGCCATTCTCAATGATGGTATACATTGAATACAATAAATGATCAATCAAATACTTTATTGAAATAATCTTGAAAGGGTGTATTAATTGGAGTTATGTGAATAGATAAGTGGAACTAGTTATAGTAGAAATTTTTGTGCATAGCACAATGCATTTTATGATATGGCTTACAACTTAATGTAAGAGTATGACTATAATTTCATTTAAATGAACCACTTAAATATATTCATAAAATCATGCATTTAAATGAAATATCTAGTTGTAAGTCATATCCTAGAAAATACATTGTAGGCACCAAAATTTCTACTATACCTAGTTTCATTTATCCATGCACATAAACTCCAACTACTACCCTTCCAAGATTATTTCATTAAATTATTTGATTGATCAATTATTGTATTGAATGTACACCATCACCAAGCATGACCTATTAAACATTCTCTTTGTGTGAGGCATCCAAAAAGGCCAATTATTACCCTTCCAAATTATTTCAATAAATTGTTAATCAATATTCTTCTATATTTGATTGACATTTTGCATGTTCAAGTGAATTGACTACGTTCGAAGGCTGATAGGTCAAAGAGTGAGTTTAAAAATTTACATTTCAAGAACCCAAGTTTTCCTACATTCAATACGATAAATGATCAATCAAATACAAAAGAATATTAAATAACAGTTTATTAAAATAATTTGGAAGGGTAATAATTGGCCCTTTTCATCATTCTTCGTGATGGTATACATTGAATACAATAAATGATCAATCAAATACTTTATTGAAATAATATTCTAAGGATATTAATTGGAGTTATGTGAATAGATAAGTGAAACTAGTTATAGTAGAAATTGTTTTTGCTAACACAATGTATTTTAGGATGACTTACAACTTTATAACTATAATTTCATTTAAATGTTTAAATGCACCACTTAAATATATTCATAAAATCATACATTTAAATGAAATTATATCTAATTGTAAGTCATATCCTAACATACATTGTAGGGACCAAAATTTCTACTATAAGTTCTAGTTTCACTTATCCATTTACATAAAGTTTCAATTTAATAACTCCAAGTACTAGATACCTTAAAGTAATTGAAGTTATGTGAATAGATATATGAAAAATTAGTTATAATAAAAATTTTGTTGCCTAACACAATGTATTTTAAGATGACTTACAACTCTATAATTTCATAATGCATAAAATTATACAATTGTAAGTCATATCCATAATTTCTACTAGTCCCACATCTTAAAATACATTGAATAGACACCAAAATTTCTACTATAACTAGCTTAGAAAAGGAAAGAAAAGAGGATTAGAAATATTAAGTTTGATGTATGTATGGAGTGATACATAATCTGTATATTCATATTTTTAGTTTTGTGTGGTACTACTAGAAAGATTTGTGTTATTCTAGTTTAGCAAGTTTTTATTTATTCTCTCTTCTTGTCAAATAATGACTCAAAAATATTATGAATGGCTATAGCCATTTTCATGTAGTAGCATGATAATAGATAGATATTTATGTTTTTTCTTTATTTATCATTAAATTATGAAGTGGATATAAAAATATAGAGTTGCAAAGGTCCTTTGTGCATAATTTTGTAAAGTTTATGGATGGTTCATTGGTGATGTAAAACTATTTTCAAAGTATTTCAAAACTATAATTTGGCTCTCTATTTATCTATGATTAAATGCTTTTTGTCAAGATTGTGATATTATGTTGATAAAATTTATTTGCAATCAATATGTGATGTTCAAAATTCTTTAAGTGTGCAATTGAGAGCATGGAACAAGTTTTGTGTTTTTAGCTGGGTAAGACTACAGATTTGACACAATTCTGCAGGCACAAATTGGTTTTACTGATATCTGTTATGGCAAAAGAATTGTCGGTATTTAAGAATATCTAGACAAATCCTTCAAATTGCTAGGATACATGGTATCCCAGGTTAACCTTCAAAAACGACTGGCTTTATGTTTGTACAAAGGATTTACAGACAGTAGATGTCATAAATGCATTG
>VDFB02193867.1:353839470-353994858 GCA_007258455.2 Sequoia sempervirens
CAGTAAACAACGGATAAGCTTCTTACCATTTGGGACCCTTGGCAATCTTTACTTTCTATAGAATATATGCTTGATTCGAGCTTGAAGTTACAAAGTAAATGAATTTTTGTTTCCTTCATGCATTTTTCTGGAGAGAGCTCCATATCCAAGTGCTGCGACTGTTGAGTTAGTACTGTGTTTTCTTATTATTAATTTTAAATCTCTCTCCGAAGATTTGCTTACTCTAGACATTATGTTATCTTCTTGGCCGCTACTATAAGTTATGGTCTGTAAAGCTCCTGACAGCCTACTACTTATGCGACACTAGGCTGAATCATGTTCTTCAGTTTTTGATACTTTCTTGATTCCAAACTGTGATATCTGAAGTTACTTGCATTTAAGAACTCTATAGGATTTCTTTTTTCTATCATCTCTTTATGACTTTATCAATGCTTTTGGGCTCAACACTCCTTGCTTAAACACTCTTGTCCTATGAGGCCTCCAAAGGACTGTCATTTTAATGCCTTCTTGACTTCTTGTTGATGTATTTGATTCTATTGTAGCTGTATGCTTTCATGTAACCTGTTCATTAGCTGTCATATTATAACTCAACAATGAAATAGCTTGATGCTCCTTATGTATGAGCATACCTCATGAATTACCCAGACAATAGTAAACATTGATATGCAACAACATTAGCGTTCAACACATAAGAAAACTAACTCTCTCCAACAGAAAAGAAAGCATTGCTTGAGTCTGTACTTAAATTTTTTTTTTTGAATAAATATCCAAATGCAACTCAACATGATAAACATGTATGCAATTCTTTTATATGCAATTCTGCTTTAGCACAAGCTTTTATCCTTAATAGACCCCTTTGGACTTTGCTTGGCACACTTGTTAAGCATTATTTGTAATATATGGATAACAATCCTTTGGGAATTTTATTAACTAGCTAATAGCCTTGTTCAGATTCTCATCATTTGTCAAACATTTGAAATGAGATATTGGACTGTTCTATCATATTTTACCCTCTGTGCTTGATTGCTATTCTCATTTCGTTGATGAAAAACTCAACTATCTAATTGTCTTTCATACTTGACTAGTTGTTTATATGCTTACCTTTGCTGTTGGTCATAGCACAGTCTTCTTGATAGACATTGTCTTCCATGATATCTTGAAAATTACCAGTTGAAAAGACTATGCTTGCTATCAGTGTTGGATTGCCCTCCTTTCATTTGCTTGAAGCATTCATGAGATGAACTTTTGTCTTATTCAATGAAAGGTTATTCTTGCATTCAAATTTGTTGCTTCTCATAGTAGTTGATGCATGAACTGTAACTTGATCATTGTATTTCTATTACTATTAAGTTACACGCCTTTCAGATTTTGTAGAAGCATATCCCTTAAATGTTGTCTAAGCCATATTTTGTTGCTTTTCTGTTGAAGAACTTGTAGAGAATTGGATTATTGCAAATCTGTCTTGTACGGTGATATGCTTTATAAAAACATTCCATTGTTTGAATACTCTGTTTCTCTTCAATGCAAAGAGGCTCTATACTTCATTTAGATGTAATGTGAAAAATGTAAAGTAGATCTGAACAAAATATGAAATTGATGAGTGCAACATTGATGCCTTTAATGACTGTTATCAATATTCATGAAATTACATATGAAACTTGCGAGTGTATCCTCCTTGATATGCCAAGCTCAACCCTTGTGGGAGCACGTTTTGCTCCACATATCTGATAAAATGATCTTTAACATGATGAACCTGTTCCTGCACACTGAAACAAACATGTTAGCAAAATAAAAGAAGCTGAAAGCTTCCATTGAATTACGTTTCTCCTCTTGATTTTTGTAATCATCTGGTGGATGCCTGATTGATTGTATTCTATATTTTTGTTGGTAGCGTAGGTATATGATAGGAATTGATTCACATTTCTCTAACAACATTTCCCTCAACTCGTAGGTACACTGGAGCTGGAACTAGAGCTGAAATTGGAAATGGAGCTGAAGCTGGAACTGGCATCACAACATTCCTCAACTTGTCAACGATTCGTCATTCCAGGCAATGACGAATCACTTTCTACCCTATGCTTACTCTATTTTCAGTTGTATATTTTGCTTTTGCTCATGCACCCTTTATTTGATTGTAAAAATCAAATTAAGTTACTCCCACGGCTTGTGTGGGATTCAACATTTTTACAAAATGAATAAAAGCATTACTATGCAAATTTTCTCAATTTTTTTTTTTAAATGTTTGCACAATAAAACTATGATTCATATGTAAGATGATCTCAATGATGATCAATGAACACTTAATCAACAAAACATGAAAATTTTGTACCTATAAATGATGAACTTCATTCAATCTATCTATTTGAGCTCGAAGTGAAAAATAGGTAATAGTTAGGAATAGGATCACAAAGAAATATACAATAGAATGAATACAAAGATAAAATATAAAAAATAACACAACACAAAGACACAGATATATGTGGTTCACCCAATATGGGTTACATCTATGGAGAAATAGTTAGTCCTTTTATTCCATCCAACAAATCTCTATATCACAATCTTCTCTCACAATACAATACAATACAATACAATACAATACAATACAATGTAATACTTAGCCATAATAAGATGCCCTCAATTAAAGAGGGGTTTCCTTCTAAGGAAAGAAAAACTAACATAATATCTACCAGAAGATATATGACCTAATCATAAATAGTTTAGAATTACAATGAATAATTATATATAAAATGTGGCTTTTGGGGGTGCTACCCTCTAACCCCCACTAGGGTGTGTGGCTCCTAGACCCCCCACCAAGGGATGGGGTCCCCTGACCCCATACGAGGGTACCACCTCACTAAAATGGGTTCCAAAACCAATATGATCAGGCTCTATAACCGACACTTTTATGGTTGAGCATTTGAATGCATTCAATATGATTGCGACTCATTTTTTGTCTATTGGAGTGATAATGGAGAAGGAGGATTATTTCAAGACTATTTTATGTTCATTGCTAGATCGTGGGATCACTTAGTGATAAAAATCAAGAGAATTGACTCTAACATCAAGATGAATGACATAGTTATTTCATTTATCTTAGAGGAGATGTAGACAAAAAATTGTTATTCTACCAAGGAGTCCATAACTATTCATGGAAGACTAAAAGAGAAAGGAAAGAAGAAGAAAAAAGTTTGGATCCAAATCTTGTGGAAATACCAAGGCTACCTGTTGGAATTGTGGCAAGCATAGGAATTTTATAAAAGACTATAAGGAGGAGAAAAAAGAAAAATAATTTAAATGGTGATTATATTTTTTATTCTCAAGATCATGGTGATGCATTTGTCACACCCTTGGAAACACATGCATTAGATTGTGAATGATTAATGGACTCTAGAGCTTCCTTCAGTATGACCTCACATTGGGGTTGATTTTCAAAGTATGAAGCATATGATTTCAAGAAGGTGTATCTCATTGATGATTGTCATTTGAGTATTGTTGGACGAAGTCATGTTTTGATTAAATTCCCTTATGGAAAAGTGAAGGGGATTGTTAATAATAAAACTGGGGAAAAATAGATCGGAGTTCTAAGCCCCAAGTACTTTCTAAGTGTTGTAGTGTATACCCTATACTCAATAATATAAAGGGATTAATGGTCCAATTTAGGTAGAAGATTGACTACTTAATTATATATAACAAAATATCAAACAACGTAATGTAGATAGAATTATGGTATCATTATATTATTTATATTTATGGAGTACATTTATATCTCCTTATATCTTCTTTTACATCATATATACACTTATCATATGCCTTCCCTTATACTATGTACTTAGTCCCTCTTCTTCTTACATATATTCTCTCATGCATACAGTCTTATCTCTATATTCTCGTACATACCCTTTCTTACTCTACTATTCATATCTTTTCCTATACATATATCTATGGGATGAGACGTCACCCTTCTATCCTACCCCTACCCTAGATGGTATCTCTTTAATCTTATGGTTTGATATCTCTTTGTGGCAAGATGTGGTAGGATTTTCTTGATGGTGTCTGAACTGTTGCTCTTTCCTGCCAACATCATCACCCCTTTCAAAATGTTGATTTTTCCTCAAGTCAACTCTAAATTCTAGGGATAATATCCTTATATATCTCCTTAAGCTTAGAAATTTTGTTCTCCCACTATGTTATTTCCAAGTGTAGTTATTGGGTCTGGAATTGGATTTGTAGGAGTAGTCATTTCGCCTCTAGAAGTGTTTGGGGGAATTTGGATCTTTTTTACCAATTGTTGTGCTTCTTGGAGGACCCTCAAGGTGTGTGATAATTTGAGGCTTACTAATTCCCTCAATTGGTGGAATCTATTCCTTATTTTATCCATTTGATCTTGTAATTTTTAAAATTTGGCATGTAATGCTTCTATTTGCACTCGACATTGGCCATTTGTATCTTACAGGGAATTATATATGGTTGCTCTTTGAAGTATTTGAACTTCCAATTGATCCATTTGATCCTTAATTTGGGTTGTCACTGTTGAGAATTGTACAAAAATATGGTAGAGGGCATTGATACCTCTTTCATTATTCTTCAATGTGTTTATCTAGGACTCTAGGTAGAGTGTGTGATAGCAAATTTATTTCTTTCCTCGTTAGATCTACCTTCTAGTGCTTTGCCTGAATTTTTTATCTCATTGTTTTCTTTTGTAGTTGGGTATCCTTGATCATCCTATCTATAAAAAATTTCAATTTTATTTCCAAGGGTTGGTATGAGTCCCCTTGGAGCTGTGGGAACTTATTTTGGATATCCTTCACCATCTCTTGTTACTGATAAATGTTCTCCACCTAATGTTTCAATATCTCTTCTCTTGTTATTTTTTGAAGAATGAACCCTATTTGAAATTTATGTAGGGGTGAGATGCTCCAAATATCTACTTGTGATCCCACCAGTAGAAGTTGAAGTAGCTACAAAGATGCCATTGGGTGGAGTTGCTTTTCTTTTTCCAAAAAGTCCCTAATGGAATGAATAGAACAGGTTACAGAGAAGGAAGGTGTTTTGGCCTATGAAGGATGGGAAGACTATTATTTCTCTAAAGAAGATGATTTATAATTTTTCTTCTTCCTCATGCACCTATTGATATGCTTTCTTTGTGGCCTCCTTGATCTCTACTTGGACCGTTTGAGTAATATTTTGTTTTTCTATCATTAGTTTGTCTAACCTCTATTTAGACCAAAAATATTTGGTCTTTATCTTCATTATCCTCTACTTCTGTGGAGGTGTAATTGTAGGGGCTAGTTCCCCAATGGTTTTTTTAGCCTCTCCTCTTCTTTAGTTTCTTTTCCCCTTCTCTTCTTGAGTGTGGTGGTCAAAGAGTCTAAAAGGCATTCAATTAGATCCTTCAATGTTATGTTAGATGCTATCATATGCGTTATTAGGGCCCCTTCTATGATTAATTTCCTCTAAACTACCATGTTAGGATATTTTTGAAGTGTCATATATCCAAAACTTCTTTTTGAAATAATCCACTATATAGTTTTCCTTCATCTACTAGTGGTGAGACTTTCAGAATGGATGTATCCTCTAGAGTGACTTGTTCTTCTTCCTCTACATCTACTATCGTGAGGAGAATTCATGTTGTGTTTTTTCATTTATTCTCTTTGGTTTCTTCTTTGTGCTCATATGTAGGAGAGCCTTTGTTTCTTCTTCTTCTGATTGTTTTGTTCGGGGAGGTGTGGTAGTGAGTCTCATCTTTCGTGGTCTATTTTTTTTTTTCATGTGCGGGTTCTACATGAGGAGTGCCACTATGGAACCTTACAAACCTCCAGGGAGTAGATGTTCTTTGTTCTTTTGTCGCTTGCTTCGATAACCCCCACTTTTCAAGTATCTTGTCTTAATTCTTCTCAAAGTTCTCTTTTGATTTATTTTTGTCCAAATTGTCCATGTACTCCTAGTAGGTGGTGATTTTTTCATCTTGTGAGTCCTTGGGGATGTTGAAGAGTGTGGAGGCATAGGAGTGGATCTCTGCATCTATCACTTTGTAGGGAAGTTATGGTATCCAAGGCATCTTAAGTTCAATGGATTCTATGAAGGTGTAGTCTTTGTCAATGAGAAAGATGTTTTCCTTTATGTTTTTATGGACCACCTCTAAGAAATATGATCTCTTGACTATAGATTTTGTTGAAGGGGTTTGAAGAAACCCCAATAGGTTTTAGTGTAAGATGTTGCATCCCAAAAGTGCTTAAAATGGTCTTGAATTTGGGCTACAACTAACCAAGTGGTGTGCCAATTTTTTCCCACAAAGGCTAGTTGTTCTTGCATGAAATAGAAAGTGAGACATATCAGTAAAGTCTCATACCTAAACTAATAATTGGATATCTTTAAGGGTTGGATGTTTTCTAGGAGCCCCTACCACAACAACTCACATAAGTCAATGTCCTTCCCTTCTGTTACCATATAGTAAGTTGCATAAATGATGATGGTGGTAGTCGAGTCCTCTATGTTTGAGTAATACACCTCGTAGGTGATGCCCATGGTGGCATACTTGATTGCCAGATTGGTTATCTTGGTGACATCAAGGCTTTTGTTGTTGTCTGTTTCTTCAATTAACTTTGTGACCTCCACATTTTTTATAGCTTTTTTTTGGTACTTATCCTTGTGCCCATAGGCCTATCACTCCTTTATTGCATCTTTTGTGACTCTGGAGGGTCATTCTAGGTAAAGGTATTTGTCATGGAACCGACTCAGTATAATCCAGACCCATTCTTCTTGTGTAGTGAAGTTTAGAAACTCCTTCCAAACAACTAGTTATTTTTCTAAGATATTTATGCATTGGGGAAGATAGTGTTGTGTCTTTGGTTGTATCAAGGTGTGCCTCAAGACTTCAAACTTAGTGTGATTTATCTCCATCAAGGGTGCATGTATATATTTCTAGATATCTTCTATGTAGATGATGTTTGCAGGTAGCTTCAAAAATGCTCCTTCTGGGTTGGTATCCATTGCCTTGTAGGGGAATGTCTTGTACTTAGGCCTAGGCTTCTAAGAGATGTTGACGAGGGTGGGTATGGTCATTTTTGGAAACTAGGATTTTTAGTAGGAGAGTTTTATTAGGGTTTGACTTTGACTAGTTTGAGTGTGTGGGGGGTGTGAAAGAGTAGATAAATAGTGAGTAAAAGTGAAAGAGTGATTAATGTATTTATAACTTTCTTGCAAGGTAAGTTTATTAAATGGTGTAGTGATTTTCTCATGTCTTCATGTAATTTTTTGCCTATTATTTTCCTATGACTCTTTTTCCTAGTGAGTTATTTCCTACCTTTTGTGTATGAAATACTATAGTAAATTGTGTTCTAACTTTATGCTTTGAGTTAGGTTAGTCTAATTGTATAATATTCTTTTTCAATCCCTTTTATTTATCTTTAGGGTTAGGTCAAGAAAATTGGTGTTCAAACTCAAGTATACCTAGTGCTTGCTCATAGTTGATATCGAATGTCAAGTTCGTCGTTACCTTATAATGATAGGTTTGTCTGTGTGTTTTTTATTTTTTGTTTCCATGCTTATATCTTAGGTAGACTCTTTTTTTTTTATGGTTACTGATTTCCAATGTGATGAGTATTTTGATCTTTTATATTTGAATATTGTTAGGGTTAGAAGGCAAATATCTAATAGTTAAATGCATATTTGGTCAATAAAATAGAGAAATAAAACACACACAAAAATTATAGCGGCAACAAGACAACACAAAGAATTTAACATGGTTCATCTAATATGGGCTACATCCACAAAAATACAACCATCCAATGATTTTATTATCTAGTGAAAAACATATTACAATATCGTGAATAATGCCTTATTGCAACTCCCATCCCAACTACTTATTACAAGCTTTTTAGAAGCTTCCAGAATTAAGGTTTTACAAAGTCATTTTTTTATTTTGTTGGCAATAAAGCGAAAAATAGGAGAAATGAAGAGTGCATAGTATAGCATGATCAATTGCCACATACCAACAAATATATCCATAAAATGTTTGATTAGTGGTTTCTTATTGGTTTTTTCCATGTGTAATATCCTTTTTATATTTGTGGTAGTTTGTGGAGGGTTTATGGGATTTTTATGGATCATAAATTATTTTTGGAACCCATATACCTTCTAGGAACTTAATTATTGTTCTCCTTGCATCTATGCATCTAGAACTTCTTCACTATCGGTACTATCATTGTCACCATTGAGTTTAATTTCTTCGGAGCTATTAGGGTCTTCTTCTTCTATGGTAGGAAGTATTGAGATAGAATAAAGAATTCATGGATCCTCACCCTCTCTTTCTTATTCAGTTTCCTCTACATACGTTTTATCTTATCTTTCTCCTAGTGGAATATGTACTATCTTATTGCCATACAACAAATAAGCTCTTCCTTTCATAAGTCTACTATCCCATTAGAATTGATAAACCATCTTAATCCTAGCAATGCTCTAAAATTTTTATAGTGTTCCTTCATCACAACGACCTCAAAATTAACAATTTTCTTTTGTCCTTTTATTTTACTTCAACAATTTTCCATGTTCCTAAAGTCTCCATAATAGAGCCATCTGCCAAGCTCATGTTCATTTTTGTTTTGATTATCTTGGGTTTTCCCAACCTCTCCCAAGTGGTAGTTGGAATAATGTTTAGGTCCACACCTAGATCTATCATCACATGTTTGAATTTACTATTATTAAGATGTATGGTAATTAAAAGAAGGTCATTCTTCTAGTTTCAATATTCTATAAGTTGATGGAAATTTTTGTTTTTGTTTTTCTCTTTTCCAATATTTTCCCAACTATTTTAATTTGACAAGGTCCCTTTTTTGGGCTAATGAGGCTAAATTCTTTAGCATCATCACTTCTTCTTCGGAGAAACATGCACTATGTCAAGCTTTTCTTGTATAATTTATTATTATTTTTATTTCTACTACCTTATCATGTTATTGTTTGCTTGGCTGGAATTAATCATATTCCCCCTCTTTTGGACCTAAGTCTTTGCTAATTTCTTCAATTTCTCTTTGTTTATTTTTCTCGATATCAATTCTTTGTGCAGTCAATATTGTAACCTTATTTTTCTTTGTTCTATATTTCTTACTTTTCTTGATTTGCATACATTGTTCTTCACTAGAATATTCCTTATTTGATGCATCGGATGACCATTGATCCATCATTTGACAAATTTTCACTCCTTGCAGTGGTATTCTTCTAATTACCCTGGCTCCTTTATGGTCTTGTAAGTCATCACTTCTGGAGTGTGTTGTATTTCAATAATACTATTGTGCTTTATCACATTTGAATATGTCATGAGAATCATCTCTACAAAATGGACTCTTCCTTTTCTTTTCTACCCAACACTCTATAACATACTGGCCCATCTTTTCATAGTTATAGCATGTAGCCTCACTTCTTTGGTTGTTGTTTCTACCACATCCTCTTCGTCCTTTATATTTTGATTTCCTATAATCTCCATTGTAATATTGTGGTGGGTTATTCTGTAATGTATAAGCACTTCTATTATCTCTCCAAGGTGGTTGTCTGTAACCTTAGTCATATAAAGGGTCTTCCACAAGTCCCTTAGAATATATGCCATTTTTCTATCCATGTCTATGTCATAGTTATAGTTCATGGGAAATATTGGATGAGGATGAATTGTTGTATTCCAAAGTTGAAATTGGTTTGCAAGACATACCTCAATGAGGTGACTATCCCATTCTTGGCAAGTTTTGCAATATAATATTTTTTTCTTGACATGTACCATTTTTAAATATTCTACATGTAATGTTATTGCAGTTCTTTCTCCTTGGGCTTTAGGGAAATCATTTCAAAGATTACCTTCCCTTGAACAATATGTGCACCAAATCTCTTTACCTTTATTTTCTTCTCCTCATGCCAAAATTCTATTTTGTATGGTTATTTTCTCTATTACCAATTGCAATTTCTTAGGATTCTCCTTTATGCAATATTTTTGATGTCTATGCCATGTATGAGCTTTTATATAGTATGCCATTGTGATCAAGTTTGTATAAGTATTAAATATTATTCTATCTAAGGTTGCTCTTATATCTTTTTGTAGTCCAACAATGAACTATTCAATCTTTTTCCACTCAGTTAGAGGTTCCTCCAATTTGTGACAAACTTCCTTAAATATTTTGTCATAGGCTTTGATCAATACTTCTACTCTGTGCACTAGGTCCCTCATTTTTCTAACACTCTCTGTAGGGATATCTAGAGTGTCAAATTTTTCCAAGAAGTCTTGTTTTACATCATTCCAACTTTTCCCATACTTCGGGTAAGTCTTTTTGTACCAATCCAATACTTCTTTCCTTAGTGAAGACAAAAATTCTAATAATTTTGGTTTGTCCTCATCAATTTTCTATCTTTCCCATAGAAATTATAATAGGAATATATGTTCCCTAGCCTTTGTTGTATCTCTTCCAAATACTAGGATTTTGATCGATGATTCTATTTTGTTCTTGCTTCTTTCTTTTTTATTTTTAGATTTGGGGATTATTCTTTTCCTCCTTTTTTCTTTCTTTATTTTTCTAATGGCAAGGAGTTCTTGTTCTCTACCCTTATCTCTTGCTAATTTTATGTCAAAGTACTCTTTTCTAAGTATCTCTTCCAAATATACTTTGTTTCCTTCTTTTTCTTTTGTCTCTTTGCTTTGCAACCTCTTTTCTTTCAAAATTATTCTACTCTTATAAAACTTATGGGATGGGTCCTAGTTCAAGGGTTGTGACTCCTTAGATATCATTTCACTTTCTTATTTGTTAATGAAATATCATTTGTTAATTAACATAATTCCTTATCCAAATTTAATCTGATATCCTCATTTTTCCTATTTCTTCTTCCTTTAATTTCTTTATGATTCTATTAACTAATTTATTTTTTGGAAAAGAGATCCTAGGTCTAATAAATAGATGACTAAAATTAACATGTTTCCCAAGAACATGTGGGGGAGAATCTAGATCAACAAGGATATGAGATTGACTTACAACCTAAAAGGTGAACCAATCAACACTGGATCTAGATTCTTTATGTATGTGGAGTGTTGGAGGTGGTGGGGTTGATGGATTGAAAACTTGATGCAATTATGTAACTAGGTAAACTATGAAAATACAACATTCTAATATGAATTATGACAAATTGAAGACACGGGCAAATTTAAGTTTTAGAAAAATAGAAAGCAGACATTGATGCACTCGGGGTTTAAATTTGAGCTGATTATGGGTGGTATAAGGTGCAAGGATGCCCTAGACTTAGGATCTAGATATGAAAACTTCTTTCACAAGCTTGAGGTCCCTAGTTTGTAGCTTCTTCCTTCTAGGTTTGGTTGTCGGATCTTTGTCCCTTGTTGAGATAATGCAAATTTTGTGGCTTGTCAACTTGCAGGGTTTTGATGTATGAATGAGAAAATTTTCTTCAATCCTCCTCCAATCCTCTTTAGATATGTAACCTACACACATGAAAGGAGAGGAAGGGTTGTGCCATATAGGGGCTTTCCATCAAACTCTGTGTTTTTATTTCTACCTCCACAATGGTAAAATTGATGAAAAGAGAGCTTATCCTTTTGAGGGATAGAGAGAGAGAGATAGAGAGAAAGAGTAGGAGGGAGGGAGGGAGAGAGAGACAAAGAGATAAGGACAAAGAGGTATATAGGTAGTTATTGAGTTCAAGGGAGATATAGTTACATGGAGAGAGAGGTAGAGAGAAAGGGATGGAGACAATGAGAGAGAGATGCCTAGAGTGTAAGGGATATCTAAAGAGTGTGAGAGAGAAAGATGGTAGTGCTTGTTAATTATTAAAATTTGACCTCTTGAATGCTGAAATTTGACCTACTAATTATTGAATTTTGACTAAGTCTTAAAAATTATAAGATCTTCCAAAACTTAGAACTTGAATTATAACTTCTAGAAATCTTAAACTATTCTCAAACATCCTGAAACTATATACATGGAATATAACTTAAAGTATAAGAAATTAAATACCCATATATAAATGTTTATTTTACATATACGATTTGACCAAAAGAGAAAGAGAAATATATGTTTTCATGTATATTGAGAGCGAGCATTTTGTGAATTCACATAATGTGAGCACATTATAACATGCTCATGTTATTGTTTACTTTGGAAATTTCCTAGCCTTTGGCTTGGATTTGCCTTCTTCTTCCAACCCAAAATTTTGGAGTGAATTCTCAATGTCAAAAGACATGTCTTTGTAAATAGTAAAAAAATCAACATAATCTCAAGCATGCTCCCCATAAGGTTTACATGTGTTTCAATGCCATGTAAAAAACATACCACGATTAAAAGCTCTCTCTTAGCTTTCTAACCATGTAATTTTTTTCACATTTTGAGTATGTTATGTTTTCATCTTTAATTTATTTTGTAACTAGTGTATCTGGTTTTTTATCAAAAAACAATATGTGGTACTTTTTACTTTTTAATTTTTCATCAAAATTTCAAATAAATTACATTTTTAGAAACTAGACTGTATTCTCCTCGTAGTAAAAAAAATTATTTTCAATTAGTTTTCATACATTTTAGTGGGGAGCACGCCTAGTTTTCCATTTTTGAGGATGTGTCCACTTTGAAAATTAGTAAAATGTGATATATTTATTAAAAAATTAGTACAAAAATTGGGCATAAACTATATGGTGTTAGCTATAGTTAATTTCTCACTGAAGCGATTTTTAAAATACTAAAAAAGTTAACATTTTAAGGGGGACACTAGACGCCATGTTATGTGTTTTTCAAAAAAATAGGTCCAAGTTGTGAGCCCCCCTTTTTTAACCCCTTGATCTCTATCATTTTAAAAAAATAGTAGTTTAGAAAGTAGATTCAAAGCACTATGAGTCTTGTTTTCATTGCATCTTCAATTTTGAGTAACTATCTTCAAGTTCTCATCCAAGATCAATATTTCCTTTTAGAAAAAAGTGGCCACTTAAGACCCATTTTCCCCCCCATCTTTGGCCACTACCCTTAGATATGATGGAAAAATTATGTAGATATAAAAATAAATAAATAGGATGGGATAGTTAGGATGAAGGAGATAGGATGGATTGGATATGGGGGGAGAGGTATGCAAATATAACCGATGGGTAAGTAGGATAGGATGGGTAGGATGAGGTAGCTAGAATGGAAGAATATTGATCCCAAATTTAGGGTGCTAGTGGATGGATGAATTATGTAGATTCCTATTTACCAAGTTTTCATCATGTTACTTTGCTAAGGTGCCATAGGAATGATTTTTACGATTGGATGCATGATTTATATTTACTTTTTGTTTTTAATTTTTTTAATTGTTGGAAAAAGGATAAGGATTTGGATAGAGTAGTGTGGATTGGAGATAGGGAGATGGATGAAGGACTCATGTATATGTTTATTGGTGATAGTATTCCATATTGAATAACTACTTGTACAAACCATGTCGATTGTTGTTGCACTCATATGTGTTGGTAAAAATAAAGCTAAGTGGTCTTATCCAATATGTAAACAAGGTACCATCGTAACTCTTGATGTGAGAGGATGTTATGAAGGGAGATCCATAATGGATGGAGAGATGAATGATAATTATTTATGTGAAAGCTTGGCTTAAAAGCATATTATGGTAAATGACTAGATGAAATTATGGGAAAATGGTGAGATGAGGAAATACCATGTGACCAAGGGGAACTAGGAGCAATTATTGCACATACCATGATGGACACTGAATATTTGCATTAGTATGTGTTTTCTAATGTTATAATTTAGATGGGGTAACTAGGATGTACTAGATTTTAGGATATAGGGGCCTAAAATAGGTTTAGGATGTTTAGGAAGGAGAGTTGGGATTGTAGATTTTGGGACATAGGGACCCAAAATAGATGGAGAAATTAGGGATTAGGATGTAGAATTAAAAGCTCCATTTGGATACTTTACTTTGCATTTGGGGATCCATATTGTTGCTATGCTTGGTTTTGGATTAATGAGCTTTTATGGATTTTTTATATATGTTGATTATGGATTTTATTTTTCTTATTTTGGGATTTTGGGAAGGAAGTAGCCTTTGAATAATTTTAAATAGAAAAACCATTTTTTGTCTTTCAAAACTAACCATATTTTTTGTATTGAACCAAATTGATATATTCCGTTCTATTAAGTAATCTTTTAGATTATTCTATTTTTCTCTTTGTGGAACTTTGATTTTGGTTTTGAAATATTACCCAAATGTGATGAAATTTTGTAACCTAACATTAATGGCCTTGAATTGGTATGAATAAAAAAGTAAACCACACATAACATTATTTTTACTCTTTTAGTTTATCAAAAATTAACTCAATCAATACTAAATTATGAGAAAATCTTAAAACTCTATTAAACTATTGTTGTTGGGACTTGTTGAAATTTTCAAGTTGTTGATCATTTTCCTCTTGGGCCTAAGTGTGTTCTATGTGTAGTTTCCAATCAAGCTCTAGATCCTAATATGGACTTGGAACCTTTAGTCCTGGATCTATATTCCTCTTCGTTCCTCACCCTCGTTTTTGTTCCTTTGGTGCCCACTAGACCTTGGGTCCATGTGAGAACAATGATGACCTAAACCTTGCATGAAATACAAATTTCTTAATTTTACATCATAAAAATAAAGATAATGTGTAAATAGCCATTGTAACTATTTTTTTTTTGCTTTTAATTGAAAATACTTCAACATAATACAATTCATTTCCTTTCACTACAACAATTAACTTTTCCTTTTCAAGTAAACATAAAAGTAAGAATACATACGAGTACAAAGCATAAATCATTGAGCTTTTGAACAAATACTAGTAACAAGGTATAGGAGTTCCGCCTTTCAAATCTTGGTTCATCAGTAGCCTGTTGTGGAGGAGAAACATGACTCAGGTGCTTTTCTGCCAACCACAAACTTATAATGTAGTTCCCTGCACATCTATTATTCAATAGATGGCCCTCCCTTCGTCGAAGGGATTGGTTGAGTAACTGATATTGTTAACCAAATGAGCATAGTGGTGTGTCCTACATAACTAGATCCTATTCAAAATGACATCCCTTGATCTAGAATGTAATACGGGATCACAATGAACTGACAATGTAATCATCGCCCAATCTAAGAGGATGTAGGTACATTACACTACTTTGGCCAAAGTATTCTAGTTCAATAAATGAATGTTTGAGTCATCTATCACATACACTACTTAGGGTTGATTTGACTTAGGGCTATCTTACACTACACATAGGTTTTTGTCTTCCTCTGGATAAATATCTATCCCAGACTAACCAACAACGTACTATCTACTAGAAATGAAACAGTTAACAAGTAACTCACACAATCCCTCCAGATTAGGAAATCTTTATCAGACGAGTACTCGAGCTTTATCCAAGTTAACCTAATAACTTAAGTTGATATACCTTACTTGACCTATTTCTTTATTTCGATCCTAGTAAATAGTAACTAATACCAACATATTCTTCTTATATGGAGATCATATAGATTATGCAATTTCACACAAATATGCATCTTAAATAACCTTCATACAATTCACTTCCTAAGTACAATCAGGTATACAATTCATGTAATAACTCATTTTCTCTTCAACATAGAAAAGTAGTTTATGAAAATACTTCCTGCCTATCCACATACAGTAAACACAAAGAACCATGATATTTTAACAATTAGAAACAAAATTGATAGTAGAAGAATGTCCCATGCCTGATATAAGCTTTCCTTCAAATGATGAAATTTTAGTCTTTCTTCACAATGCCTTAACTCAATTAATCAACTAGAAATTTCCCCTCAAGATGCTTTCTTTTTCACTCAACATAAGCTCTCAGGTTGTTATATTTCTCACTCAAAATTATACTCCTCAAATGGTGAATATTCAATATGTTATTGGTCACAGCTAAATATAGATAAAACTCAGATATCTTATTAACAATGGATTGTTAATTCCTTTGTTCTCAGCTCTCATATATGAATATGATTCTTAGAAAAATAAACTCATAAGATAAACCTCCAAAAGTCAAATGAAATTCATAATATGTAAGTAAGTTTTGAAGAATGAACTGGACAACTATTTATAGAGCCCCCAACCCAACAAATTTTCACTTTTACTAGCATGTAACTTGAAAATACTATGTTTTAAATAATTCAACATGAAATGTGGTGGGTTTCCACTCTCATACGCAACTCCAAAGAGGTGAAACGACCTCCCTTGACAAAAAAATAGAGAACATTTCAAACTTGCACATGTTTAAAAATGGAGAATTGACACCTACAGGGGCCTCCAAAAATGGTGCCAATCTAGCAATTTGGTGGGTGATTCATTTCATAGGAAATGGTCATGGTTAAAGGAAATCCACTTTGCCTGCATTCATGCCTTATTTGAAAACATATAGGTTGCATTTCCCATCCCTGTAACTTGGTCATGGTTGTACGTTTCAAGCACGTATTTCCTCAGTCGCATATTTGAACTTTATTTTCTAAAGTTTCAAATAGTTTAGATATGAAATATTTAAATTTCAACTATATGAAGAATGACACATTTAATTTTCCTTTTTCCAAAGGAAAAATTTTAAATCATTTGATTTACATGGTTAGTGATTAATAATATGTTGGGTTTAATAAACTTGATTTTCATAGTTAAAACTTTAATATAAACTCAAAGTGGAATATAATTTGATATCCAATAAAGAGATTCATAATATTAAACTTTATATATATATATATTGTGTATATATATATATTGTATATATATATATTGTGTAAATATATATATATATATACTGTGTAAATATATATATATATTGTGTAAATATATATGTATATCATTCAGTATATATATATATATACATACATGTATATGTAAATTATTGTCAGGCAATTATAATATAACATTATTAATATCCACAGATAATAGGTAGTGTGTGTATGTATATGCATGTATAGACCCACTCAACCTATTCACTTACATCCATTCACATTACCATCATAATGATCATAATACAACAAGACAGATATACAGATAAACATTTCTCACAAAAGTGTAAAGAAGTCAACAAGACTCCTAATACCAATGTATGAGCTATGGATGAATTATCTAGACCAACATAACTAACTTGGTTCTTCCAAACTATAGTGATGTGTGTGTATGCTCAAATAGTTCACATTACCGGTTAAATAACCAAGGCCCTCTCCTGGGTAATATTTCCCATCCGCCTAGAGGAATGGTTCACATACTTGCATCCACTGATAAAAATCATGACAATCATATGTTCACAACAATAGCAATATATATAAACATTAAAAGATAAACCAACATGATTCATTAACCTCATGCAGTATTTCACCATGAATAAAACCAATTAAAGCAACATGAAGTGAGACAATCATTAAATGTAAAAACCTCATATTGATAACAAGGTACAACATATTTTATTCATTCACATAATTCTCTTTTATAATAATCTATTCCCTATGTAGTACTAATATCTTAGTAGCTATACAATCGAGGTGTAACAAGAACCTTGCAATAGGTTGTGGTTCAATTTCCCTGGTTCTCCTTACCTCCCAATCCCTACATATCTTCACCTTTCAATCTTTATTAAACCTTGGATCTTGAAAGGAGTTCCAAGCTCCAAGTTCTTCCTAGAGTCCTCCCCTTGAATCACTTATCCATTTGTCTATCTTGCACCCTGGGCCCCATAAGGGACTTAGAATCAGGAAGTGTAGGTTTTGGTTCCTAATTCCAACCTAAAAAGAAGAAAAATAGGGTTATGGGAGAGAGGTGAGGTTGTATCGATGTGGGGTATGATGGACCTATTCTTCCTCAATTCATTAGGAAATGAAATCCACACCATAAAATGATTATCAACTCTTAGGTGAATCAAGTCAACGTGTGAATCTACAAATTTCCTTTTTGTGTCAAGATGGGGGTCCTGGTCAAACAACACTTTGGGGAGAAAAAATAAAAATAGTAAATCAACACCAAATTGCAATCTAACACTTGGAAAAAAAAGATTAAGCTCAATATTGATAGAACTAGAAAAAAAATGTAGATTAGAGAGAGGTAGATTTGAATGTACCTTTCACCAAAAGTTAGTTTCTGAAGCTGCTCTGGGACTCATTTTCCCAGGGGTGAATGGGTTCTGAGTTAGGGTTTTCCTACAACTTTTGGGAGCCTTTGATATAGATCTGAATCTTCCAATTATCCTAGGTTTCAAGTTCAAAAATCTAGAAATAAATTCTATAAGTGAGTTTCTATGAGATGAAAATTTTTACAACTTTTACAACTTTAATTTTTCTCTTCAAGCGATCTTCAAGATTTCTTCCACCTAAATCTGCAAACAAAAATCAAGAGGGAAAAATGTTTTGTTTTTGGTGAATGGGGGTTTACCTTGGTCAAACCCCATTTTGGTAATCAAACCTTGAAATAAAATAAAATATCATGAAAGGAATGATGAATGAACAACTCAATATCACAACTCACCAAACCCTTGAATAAACCTTGGAGTTTAAATCTGCAAATTGCATGAAATGGCTTCAATGGATGTGGATATTGAACCTTGAATCTTGCTTGAAATAATGAATTTGAATGCTTGAATGGATCATGAGACCTACATCATCATATTATCTCCAATAAAATGCGTGATGTAAGAAGACATTGATGTGACAATTGGATCTTGATTACTGTAATAAATATTCAATGAATATGCTCTTGAATGCCTTGAATTTCTCTTGAAATGATCTTGAAAGTGCTCTTTAATTCTAACTTGATCTCATGAAAATATTATAGGTGAAACATAGTGAAATAACCTTATATTTATAGATATGTATCCTTTATTTCCTGAAATCCAAATATCACAAGCCGACATCTAAATATAGATTTGAAAACATTAAAATACCACCAAAAATATAATTTAAATTTAGGTCCTAGGTCTAAGGGAGGACCTATTTACCCATGGGTGAATGGGTCCTAGGTCCCTAACCCTAGGGCACACATTGCTCGATGAAAAGTGTTATGTTAAGGCATTAATGAATGTTGGGTCTCCTCTTTGGAAAATGCAATTAAATAGGCTTGGGAAACAAATTAAGGGGACAATTAAGGAAAATTAAGCTCAATTAATTAAACGAGTCCTAAATATGGGTGAACGTCTAAAGAGGTAAACTTTACAACACTAAAATAAGGCACAATTAAGTCCAAATTAACACTAATTCCAAATTAAGTGTGAAAATGTAAAAGGGATACATTTTTCTACACTACATTTAGCCCCCACTTTAGTGAGAGGATAAGCACAAGTGCAAACTCACACTAAATTATATATTAAAACATATGTATGAAACAAAAAAAAAATTACTCAATCATACAACATCAAAGACTAAAAGGAAAAGTAAAAAAAACAAAGGTGGATCAAGCCTTAACTATCCAATGCGATATGGAATACGCATTAGTTGTTTGTCCAAAAGAAAAGGGTAGATCAAGCCTTAACTGTCCAATGCGATGTGGAACATGCCTTGACTATTTGTCCAAAAAATTTCATAAGCGAAACGTGATGTACACTATGCAACAACAAAACAAACTCACTCTAGGCTAATGGAACTTAGGTTGTCCACTAAGTGAGCCCCCGAAAAGTATCTTAGTGAGAAATTCATACGAGGTCTGTAGGCTCTCACTGTACTAACAATACCAAAGCTATCCCTCTTAGGGAACACCATGCCTAATGTCTCCAAGAGTGGAAAAGTCAAGGAAAAAAGATTCATAACTTAGGTAATGTAACATGTAGCATCACCACTAAGAGGAAATTCATATGCCAAGAAATATCACGCTCTCAAAGGACATTAAACCCATTGAAACCACTAAGAAAAAGACACATTGCAAGAAGAAAAAAAATTGCACAATAAGCATAAGGGATTTTAAAATTTTCAAAAATAATAATGCCAATGTATGCCCCCACTTTAAATAAATTGCTAACACTATTGTTGTAAGCAATTTACTTTAAAGTAGAAAATAATCAATGCTAAACAATAAAAGAGACATGCAAGCTTATTTGGAAAGCTCTATGCCAAGTCATATGTTTCCAATTGAACCTATGTCATGAATAAGAGATGAAGGGGTTGCCCCCAAGATGAAATCCCAAACACATAAGGGATTTACATATTTTGGGTCAATATATCTTTGCTGCAATGTGATTATATAGCTCAAAAACATCAACATTCCCAAAATACTTGCAGAATAGGAAGAATGACACATAGAGAGAGAAAATAAAGAAAAACCTTTTGGGTCAACATGGAAGAGATTTAAATTTATCGACACCTTGTGTCATCCCCAAAAGGAAAACACAAGAAAAAAGAAAAGATAAATGTTTACAAAATATAAAATAATGTAGATACAAATAGAGGAATGCACATGAAGAGAGATACATCAAATAGAACAGTACAGGAGATCACATTACACACATGCAATCACACGAAGAACATGTAAAAGAAAAAAAGACAAGACTAGTAAGGTACATGTGAGTAAACCTATAGCAAGTTTTCTGCATCCCAATCTTGATTAGAATATGCAAAAGGAAAATAACTAGCCAAAGGGACTATTGATTTTATGATCAAATTTAATGCACAAAAATTTAATTCAAAATCATACAGAATAACACAACATATACCCTGGGAAAACCCTCCACTTGAGGGAGAAAAACCCAACAAAAAATATATCTCTTATATATATAAGCAATGACAACAAAACTCTTTACAATGAGGCCTAATACAAGGCCAATATTCAACACCAACAATGGTTGCAATAACAAATAACAATCTTCCCTTCCTTGAACACAAATTTTCTCTTCAATGGATTCACAATCTGCCCTAGAAGAAATTTTCACTTGATAGAAGGAGCTACTCTTGATAGAATTCACACTTGCTTGTAGGAAGGAATCAAAATTGCTTGATGCCAAATGGAGTGGAAATGACCTCCTATAAATAAATATCAATAGAGAGGTTGCACCTCTTCAAGATCTAGGCCAACCACCATAAGAAAACATAATTACAAACAATAATTACAAATACAAGGAAGGTTGGACAAGATGAATATACAAAGTAGGTCGGCCAAAAATGAGAATTACATTGTTTCCATGTGAAGCACCCCTTCACATTAATTATCACAAATAAATGTAGTCACAAGAGGCTGGAAGAATGAGCCTGAAGGTGCTAAACATCAACTCTCCCTCTCAGCTAGGGATAAATACTTCCAGCTGCATAAGGCATATCACCTCATCATGATGTCAACCACAATGGCTACTCCCATGTGTGGAAAGAAGAGATATCAACTCACTGTGATATCAACCATCATGGCTACTCCCATGGATGGTAAAGAAAGATATCACCTCATCGTGATATCAACCATCATGGCTACACCCATGGATGGAAAGAAGAGATATCACCTTACCATGATATCAACCATCATGGCTACTCCCATGGATGGTATGCACAAGTGCTCATCACTCAACATGATGTCACCTCATCGTGGCATTCACCATGGCTCTCCTAGAGGGTGAAAAAACAAGTATAAGAAAATCATCACAGACTCTCTCATGTGATGTTTTCATGGAGTCACACACATGACATCCACCATGGCTCTCCCAGAGGCTAGAAACAAGGGATTTCACCTCAAATCTCAAAGAGAAATGCATTAACAAGGGCTTGCACCTCAAATCTCTCTCAAAGAGAAATGTATTAAAGAGGATCACTGAGACTCCTTCTCAGCTAGGGCTTCATTTTCCACCATACCAAGCTTGTCTCGAAAGTGCACAAAATTTATCTTAGAGAGAGGCTTGGTGAGAATGACTATCATCTACTCATTAGTGCTGATATACCTCAACTGAATTGCTTTCCTCAATACTATATCTCTGATATAGTGGTATTTGATCTCAACATGTTTAGTTTTGTCATGAAACACTTGAATGACAGAAAGCTTCTCACAACTTTGATTATCACAAAGGATGATAGTTGAATCCAATGATTTTCCAAACAATCTTGCAAGGAGCTTCCAAAGCCACACTGCTTCTCGAGTTGCCACACAAGATGAAATATACTCAACCTCTACGATGCTCAATACCACTGAAGACCGCTTCCTACTACACCGGGAGATCATCGTAGACCCCAAATTGAAACAACATCCAGAGGTGCTCTTCCGATCAGTGACACACCTTGCCCAATCAGAATCAATATATCCAAGTAGCTCCAAGTCCACATTAGAAGAATACCTCAAGCCATATCCAACTATGCCACACAAGTATATTAGGATATACTTCACTGCAACTAGATGTATTTTCCTTGGTTCACACATGAACTAACTAGGTTCACTCACTGCATAGCAAATATATGGTCTATTATTGACTAGATACATCAACGATCCAATCAACTTCCTGTACATCATGGGATCCACTGGATCTGAAGTGGCTGTAACCTCTTTCAATTTATGCAAGTTGGTTTCCATGAGTATAGACATGGATTGGAAATCCACCATATCAAATCTCTTCAAAATAGTATACTTCCCTTGACTTAGAATCATCTCATCTAGCTTTTTCCATACTTCTAAACCAAGGAAGTAGTGCATGTAGCAAAGATCCTTCATTTCAAATTTAGAAGCTAACTCCTTCTTGCATTTGATAATGAGACGATCTTCTCCAATAAGAAATAAATCAACATAAAGAACCAAGATCAACTAGATTACCATGTTCTTCAGGTTCAGTAGTCTCCGTCTGAATCTTCAAGTACTTGCATCAACCTTCTAACCTCTTCGTCCAATATTCCCTGCAACACTTGCCTTAGATAATTTTATTCCAGCACACACCTCTGGTACCATAGAGAGTTCAAAATTTTCCTCCTCAACCTCATCCTAGATCACTCTATTTTGAATAGGTTTGCAAAGCTACCAATGCCAAATCCAGATGACTGTCTTGAGCAATTCTAATCTTGGCAGTTGAAGGGATCCTCTAAGGATTTAGCACCTAGACTTGCAATATAGTAATCTTCACTTCTTCTCAGTGAGTTACAAAACTCCCTCTTGATCCCTGCTTTAGAGATTGCAAAGAAGACTTCTAGAAGTGAACTCCCTCTAGCCACCAACTCAGTCCCATGGCTGCAAGTTGCTTGATGATTTCTTTGGTCGGCATGAATTACTCACAAGATTCCTCAAGATTTTCATCACTAAGCAATCTCTCATCACCTTCTTGCTCTTAGATGATCTGTCTTGGAAGCATTTTAGAGAGAGATTACTAATAGTTTATAACTATCCAAAGAAATATCAATGCTAGAAGCATACAAGGTTTACTATCTCAAGTTATAGCATGAATACATAACAATTTATTAACAATATTAAAACATGAATAAATACATCAACCTATAAGAGAAATATATCAAAAGGATCAGAATGAAGGGATAAAGAACTTATCTTTATTGAATTTTGATATAACTCTTTCTTCCACCTTTTATTCTTCTTGAGAGTGCTAAACTCAGCATAACAAAAGACAATCTGCACAACTACAGTTTTCTTAAATGCATTGTGCAATTAGCATGTAGAACCAACCCTCTCCAAGAGACAAGGCTCTATCATAGTTCATGCATTAGAGAATGATATCAATGTGACCAACTAATCGCTATCAAAATTGTAGTTCTCTTTTTATTTTAGAGTCACACTCAAAAATCTTCACAACTAGCATGAAAGTAACTTGCAATGAATAATTTTGAATCTTGAAAGGAGCTTATGTCAATGAACACAATTCAAGAGAAACTACAATCTCTCTTTAATAATCACGCATGATCCAAATAAATGAAGTAACTGAAATTCAGCCTAGAAAGGTGATTTCAAACAAAACAAAAAATACTTATCTCTTTAAATATTCTGATGGGTAAGATATGTTGCTCTTGTGCTTAAATCAATACACAACCTGCATGGCTTGAACATAGGCCCATGACTTAGAATAGAAATTCCCTAGAAACCTTTTGAGGAGAGATCCCATCCACATCTGCAAATGAAGCATGTTGATTAGGCCTGGTTGGGAAATCCTTTGCATAGTGACCAAACTTGTCACATCGAAAACATTGAATACAAGATATATCCTTCTTCTTCTTGAATGAGGGAGCACCATCTGACCCTTTATCTCTATTCCTCTTGAAGTATCCTTTCTTTCCTCCTTTTCCTTTCTTCTTCGAGGATTGAGTGGAAATAACACAAATGTCTTCATTTGTAGAGCTTCAACTAATACCTCTTGCATCCAACCAAGACTCTTCTTGAATACAATCTTCCCTCAACTGATCAAACTTGGGAAGTTTCGATCTTGCACTGATTCCTTGAATGTAAGACTCCCAAGATGAAGGAAGACCATTAAGAGCCAACATGGTCAAATCCTTGACATCAACAATATGACCAATGGTAGAGAGTTGATCTCTTAATTCAGAAATCTTTATGAAGTAAGCAATGACATATTCTCCTTCCGCCATCTTAACATGATGAAGTTATTGCTTTAATGCAAGTGCACGGCTTGTATTGTTGATCTCATACATCTCCTCCAAAGTCTTAAGCATCTCTCTTGATGTCTTCAACTTAGAGATGATCGGAACAATATGGTCCTTCACAAAATCAACTAACATCTTCTTTGCCTTAGTATCTTTCTTCTTCCATTGAATCTTCCCTTCCTCATCAGTAGGCTCAAAAACTTTTCTCTCCAAAAAATCAGCCAATTCATTTTACTCCAAGGTGAGCATAATTCTGAATCTCCAAGATGTGAAATTTGTTGCTCCCTCAAGTCTGTCCTCAATCTTGAGTCTATTCACCATCTTAAAAAAGGGATAGATGTGATCAAACATCAGAAAGAGTAATAAGAGTAATGCTGCAATACTAAATCTAATCAAGATCTTCTTCAAACCCACTCTGATACCATGTTTATTTTATGATCATATTTAATGCATAGAAATTTAATTCAAAATCAAACACAATAACATAGCATATACCCTGGGAAAACCCTCCACTTGAGGGAGAAAAACCTAGCAACAACTATATCTCTTATATATATAAGCAATGGGAACAAAACTCTTTACAATGAGGCCTAATACAAGGCCAATATTCAACACTAACAATGGTTGCAATAACATATAACAATCTGCCCTTCCTTGAACACAAATCTACTCTTCAATGGATTCACAATCTACCCTAGAAGAAATTCACAATTGATAGAAGGAGTTGCTCTTGATAGAATTCACACTTTCTTGTAGGAAGGAGTTGAAGTTTCTTGATGTCAAATGGAGTGGAAATGACCTCCTATAAATACATATCAATAGAGAGGTCACACCTCTTCAAGATCTAGGTTGGCCACCATAAGAAAATATAATTAAAAATACAAGGTCAGCCAAGATGAAGATACAAAGTAGGTTGGCCAAAAATAAGAATTACATTGTTTCCATGTGAAGCGCCCCTTCACATTAATTATCACAAATAAATGTAGTCAGAAGAGGCTGGAAGAATGAGCTCGAAGTTGCTAAACATCAACAGGGACAACATCAAGTGCCAAACTAGGACAAGGCTATCTAACACCTTTCCCCCCACTAAGTGTAGGTCAAGGATGAATCGAGATGATTGATGAGAATGAGCTCCTTGCAATAAATAATATGATCTGTAATGAATTTTAAGCATGCAATAGTGAGTATGCTATGATCCTACAACTATTACATGGCAAGGAGAAAAGTGCATGCTTTTAGTCAAGATGGATCCCTAAGGGATCTAAATTTCTTCAATAATTCTTGTAAACCACAACAATTATCGTTGTGATGTCCAAAGAATCTATGATAGGCACACTATGGTTCATTTTGATTAGTTTTCTTTTCGGTTAGATTTTCATGTTTAGGTGGTAATTTGATTAATCCCCAATGTAGAAAAGTGTAAAAGGCATTCTCAATCTTGGATATTTTTAATAGGTCATGGAAAGATTCAGGAAGATCATACATCTCTTGTAGCTAAGGTTTTTGATGGTCATGCAGTTTCAACTTTTTCTTTGGTTTGACAATTGTTTGGTCATAAATTTCATCTTCTAACTTTAAGGCCTTCCCTTTCTCAGAAAAGGATGTGTTAGGAGTAGTAATGTAATCAAAATTTGTGTTTTATTTTCTCTTATGTGTGGGAAATGTATTGGAAGCTGGTTGAGGAGGAGGAAAATTGTTGTTAATGAGATGGACCACGGTACATATAAAATCTATTCCTTGTTCATGCTCAAGCATATTTTGTATGTTCCCTATGAGAGGAATGACATTAGCAACAATAGGTTCGGTTCGCACCAAGTCTTGCAAACATTTTAATTCTTCCTTTATATTTTGTGTTTTGAGAGACATTAGCAACCATTGTTTGACATCATGCACATTAGTTTTGGGTAGGGAAGTCATTGGAAATTAGGTATGAATACTATGATCCATAGTGGGTTGATTAGTATCAACATTATGAATGAAAGAGTTGGAGAACCCAATATCCACGGTGAATGGTGTATCGCGGGATGACATGAGTCTTGAACTATGTCTCACAATAGTATTGCTAATAGGACACCAAGTTGTGAAGCTCATATTACAAGTTTTACAAACTTGGTATGCACCCAAAAATGAAAAGTAGGCAAGATGCAATCATATATCCTAAGATGTAAAGTGCAATATAAATATGTAAAGGATATTTTTAGATTTCAAACAAGATAATTTCCTAATTATGCTATGTAAAAACCTAAAAAATATGTCTTGTAAGTGCAATTTTAATTTCACACAATGCACTAAATTTATCAAATGAAGCTTAATATGATCAATTCCAAAAAATTCTGCAAACTAAAACAAAAAATTGAAAACAATGTAAAACATAATACAAAAACAAATGTTTTAATGCCCAAAAATTTAGGAAACAACCCTGATTAGGATTCATTCTCCCTTGGGAAAATGGGTCCTATCTTAGGGGTTTTGAAAATGTTTTTACAAATTTTTGAGTTGATTCTTGTGGTTTCTAGATTTGGGTTTCTTGTAGTGAGTTACAATTTTAGATTTTTGTGAAATTAACCTTGAATGAAAATGCAAGATATGACTAAATGACAACTTAGGAGAGCTAATTTGAAATGTAATTTTGATTCAATTTTCAAATGTAAATTATGAATGATGATGCAATGCTATGTAAATGATTGATTTTTTTGTATTTTTCAGATTTTAGGAGATGCAATTTAATGCAATCCTAAAACCCTAAATGAGATGCAAACTAATGCAATTTAAACAACCCTAAATGAGACTCAATTCAATTCAATGCAATGCAAATTAATGCAAGATCTAAATCTAGGGTGAAAATGGACTCCAAAATTAGAAAATTACAATGCTCAAAAGTCGGGTTCACCAAAATAAAAAGAAGAAAATAGGGTTATAGGAGAGAGGTGAGGTTGTATCAATGTGGGGTATGATGGACCTATTCTTCCTCAATTCATTAGGAAATGATATCCACACCATAAAATGATTATCAATCCTTAGGTGAATCAAGTCAAAGTGTGAATCTACAAATTTCCTTTTTGTGTCAGGATAGGGGTCTTGGTCAAACAACACTTTGGGGAGAAAAACTAAAAAATATTAAATCAACACCAAATTGCAATCTAACACTTGGAACAACAAGATTAAGCTCAATATTGAAAAAACCAAAAACAAAATACAAATCAGAGAGAGGTAGATTTGAATGTACCTTTCACCAAAAGTCAATTTCTAAAGCCGATCTGGGAATCATTTGCCTAGGGGCGAATGTGCCTTGAGTTAGGGTTGTTTTACAACTTTCAGGAGCCTCTACTACAAATCCGAATCTTCCAATTTTCCCAGGTTTTAGGTTTGAAAACCTGGAAATAAATTATGTGAGTTTTTGTGAGATGACAACTTTCATGAAATTTTTTGCAACTTTGACAACTTCTTCAATTTTTCTCTTCAAAAGATCTTCAAGATTTCTTCCACCTAAATCTACAAACACAAATCAAGAGGGAAAAGTGTTTTTTTTTTATGAATGGGGGGTTGCCTTGGTCAAACCCTCTTTTGGTAATCTAACCTTGAAATAAAATAGCATGAAATGAATGATGAATGAACAACTCAATGTCACAACTGACCAAACCCTTGAATAAACCTCAGAGTGTAAATTTGCAACTTGCATGAAATGGATTCAATGGATGTGGATCTTGAACCTTGAATCTTGCTTGAAATAATGACTTTGAATGCTTGAATGGATCATAAAACCTACATCACCATATTAGCCCCAATAACATGCATGAAGAAGACCTTGATGTGACAATTGGATCTTGATTGCTGCAATAAATTTTCAATAAATCTTCTCTTGAATTCCTTGAATTTCTCTCGAAATCCTCTTGAAAGTGCTCTTGAATTCTAACTGGATCTCATGAAAATCTTCTAGGTGAAACATAGTGAAATAACCTTATATTTATAGATATGTATCCTTACTTTCCCGAAATTCAAATATCACAAGCTGACATGTGAATATAGCTTTGAAAACATTAAAATATCACCAAAAAACATAATTTAAATTTAGGTCCTAAGTCTAAGGGAGGACCCATTCACCTGTGGGTGAATGGGTCCTACATCCCTAACCCTATGACACACATTGCTCAATGAGAAGTTTTATGTTAAGGCATTAATGAATGTCAAGTTTCCTCTTCAAAAAATGCAATTAAATAGGCTTTGAAAATGAATTAAGGGGCCAATTAAGGAAAATTAAGCTCAGTTAATTAAAGGATCCCTAAATAAGTGTAAAATTTTAAAGAGGTACACTTTACAACACTAAAATAAGGCACAATTAAGTCCAAATTAACATTAATTCCAAATTAAGTGTGAAAATGTAAAAGGGATACATTTTTCTACACTACACAACCTAAGGCCTGAAACCTACCATGTGCTCATCTCTAGCCCCATTGGACTTAGGGTCTTGGAACCCAAGTATCTTTGTTTTTTATTCCAAGAAATCTTTTGCTCCCAACCCCAAATTTTTTTTTCTTCCCCAAATGTCAAATCCTAGAAGGAACTCAAAACTAAAATAAATTATTTTTAATTCTAGTTTCCTTCCTTTCTCCAATTCCTACCATTCCCTTTGTGCTTCCACTTTTGATTTCTTCTCTAGGCTCAACACCTACTAATCTCATGCCAATTCCAAAGTCCTTGGTTTCAAATTCTATCCAAAACTTGAACCCCACCTTTATTGTGTGTTGACTTCTAATTGCTTACTCCTAGGTTCCTCCTAGAACCTGAGACTTGCGTGGTACCTTTGTGGTTCATGTTTCGAAGTTCCTCCCGACTCTCAACCCCTACAAAAGGATATTTTTTAAGGTATAATTCTAAAATGAATTTGGGTAGAAAAAGGGTACAAGTTTTGTTTCTAGCTAGTTGACATCATTGGAGGAAGTCACCCAGCTACCAAAAAATCATGTAAGTCCATCCTTCAATTTGAGACTCCCATTTTGGGTGGGATGCTCCCTCAACTATGCATCTTAGAATTGATATAGTGCCACAGGCTAGGGTTTCACCCAAGTTGGGTACTTCGAGGATTATTTAACTTCATTTTTGGTCATTATATAGTACTTAGGCATATGAATAACCTATAAAGGTAAAAATACATAAAAATCAAATTCAAAGTAGTTGTAAGGAGGTAGGGACAATGTCAAACCATTAAAAGTTTCTTGTAAACATATTGTTTAGTTTTATGTGTCCATTAGTATATGGACAAATTTAGGAAACATGTCGATTTTAAAATGTTATCTTCAACACATTTGCTATTGTGAATGTAAACAACATTTGATGAATGTGATAAAATTCTATACCTATTACAATGTTTTGTTATTGATCATTTTGTGTTTGTACATGATCTTGTTGAATTCATTGAGGGATAAATAAGAATATAAACTTAAAAAAAGATATTTTATTGCATTTAAATGCTAGATTAAGTTGATGTTCTTCATTGTCTCTTTCCATTTTTTTCCTATCATTTGTGACTCTATACCCCCTTGGATTGACACTAGTCTTCCATGTCCTTGCTCTAGTCACACAAAGTCAAATGACTTAAATAATTTATACTAAGTTTAATTTCAACACTATGTATTTCATGATTTCATGATACATGAAAAAATAGTTACAATAAACTTAATGAATCATGTATCTTGATCCCACCTTGTACTGATTGCAACAGTGTTGAAATTAGCTATATAGAGACAATAAGGTAGTTAATTGCTCTCAACCTAGTGACAACTTTTGGGGTTGAATGAACAGTTCAGGTTTACCTACCAATTCTACTTGTTCAATTCATATGCCCCAACCTCTAAGGATACCCTCTTGAGTCTAAGTTGACCTCCAAGTGTAGGAGAGAAACTCACTCTTATAGAGTTGACCTTAAACCCTTCATTATTCTATTAATGAACTGATTTCACTTGCTAGATGACAATCCTAGCTTTGCGAGTGATATTCTATTTTAGGAAATGGAGTAGTGGTTTTGGGACCCCACACCTACATTCAATGCAACTAATTTATGTGTTATTTTAATACATAGGTCAAGTTTGAAGCCTAGTCAAGATTAAATAGCTAAGTGATTATAAAAAATGTCAAATCTTAAAATAGATGTGGTGTAAAAATAAATTAGATTTAAAATTGGGCTATGTTTATAATTTAATTGTGGTCAAATAAAGGTTAAAAAATGGAAAGTCTATTGATTTAAAACTAGGTGTGTTCAAGATATAAACTCAATCAAATGTTCAACTTGGGTTCGTAAGTTGATTGCAAGGGAAAATAAATGTAAAAATAAAAAGCCTTTTGATCAACATCTAGATGTGACACACTCATTAAAGAAGTCATTAAATTGTTGAAATCTAAGTTCAAACTAAACCATTAATAATAAATAAAATTAAATGCACAATTAAAACATTCTCTAAGTTGAATTTCCATGTTTGGTTAGTAATGAATTAGGAGGAAAAACATAAGTGAAGTTGAAAAGGCTTTTGATCAACATCCAAATATGACTAAATTATACTATTTTGCCCAAGAATTTTGAAACCTAGGTTTTGAATTTAAACATTTAATAAATAAAATAAAAATAAAATTGGACCTACTAATTGGGTGATCAACATATTAGAAATAAATAACATCAAATTTTATGATTTTTTTTTATAATGAATGAATGCTAGTCAAATATTAGACCTAATTAAGAGAAACTTGAAGTTCATTTTATTACAGAACACTTCAAACTTTCAACATTCGAGAGTCTAGCACAAAACAAAACAATGATCAATCACAAAAATTAATTGAAAAATAAAATAAAATTTAAAGCCCAACTAAACTATAAAGGGATTGAAAAGTCAAGAAAATCTAGGTACCTTTGGTTTTGATATTAAGGCACATTTTAGCAAAACATTTGACAATCCTACTGGGTGTTTATGCACTATCATATTTACTTGTGATCATGCTATCCATGAGAGATTTCTCAAGTCACAAAAGAAACAATAGATGCCCAATTCTAACTTCTCCTTTCTTTGACAAATAGTAAAATTCCAATACTAACCTTTTCATGCTTAATAAAATATTTTTTGTCAATCATAATGACAGTTTACCATGGATATATTCTAATGTTGATAGTACAAAAAATGAACCTTATGTTTCAATCCTCGAATCTAATACATTCTAAATTTACCAATCTCAATAATTTTCTCCTTCTACATATATTCCATTAGCCAACATATTCATTTTGATTGAAATACAAATCTAAACGGTTTTACTCAAATAAATCTTACTCAATATAAGATATGGTTGTCAACTTACAATAACAATTTGTATCTTGAAGAAAACATATTAAACATAATTTCCGCTTATTCCTTATCATATCAATTGAAAATGGAAATAGCCGGAATTTAATCATTGACCTTACCCATCAATCAAATTTTTTAATAAAAAAATTCTATTCAAATTTCTAATTTATTATTTAGAGGAAAATTTTGAATAGAATTTTTTGATTGATGGGTAAGGTGAATGATTAAATTTCGGCTATTTCCATTTTCAATTGATAAGATGAGGAATAAATGGAACTTATGTTTTAATATGTTTTCTTCAAGATACAAATTATTAGGCTATTGCAAGTTGACAACCATATCTTATATTGAGTAAAATTTATTTGAGTAAAAAAAATTAGATTTGTATTTCAATCAAAATTAGAAAAAGAAAGATACCCGTCATTATCAATCAAAAGTGGAAAATACCAAAATTTAAGGGTCAACCTTCCCACCGATCAATATTTTTAGTAAGGGTTTTCTATTAAAAATTGCCCTGCAAATACTAAAATAGAAAAAGATAACCCTGTCATGAAAATTTTGCTTGACGGGCAGGGTCGACCGCCATAGTCATCTTAGCGCTTAAATGCTTCAAAATTATTTTGGCGGACGCCTTTTTCCATGGAAAGCAAGTGTAAACGTATTTAATTTTGTATCCTTGAAGCGATCGATCGAACTTTACCTTGTAAACTGGATACGAAACAGAGAATCTAAATTACCACTATTTCAGAGGTTTGATTGGAACCAAAACTACCCAGGGTTTCATATCAAAACCGAAGCAAGCCAGTTCATTTCCTCTAATAAACAGTTTCTACAGTTACTATTTTATGTGTAGGGCATTTTCTTCTTCTGACTTTGAGTGGGAACACACCTGCAAACCAGTGTCTTCTAATGGAATCCTCTCTTCTCTGAGATTCGTTACATTCCATTTGTGCATTCGAGAGCAAAGGAAGTCCTAACGATTACAAAAATGTTAATTCCTCAATCAGGACAGATCCTCACTGGTAAAATTCCTCAATCAGGACAGATCCTCACTAGTAAAGGTAAGTTTGCCCTTTCTAGGTCTCATCTGTATTTTTCCAGAGGCTGATCATGCTTGAAGGTTGTTTAAAGCTTTATCTGTTTAAATTCAAGCAATTTTGCACTTAGGGTTTGTGAGCAGCTGCTGTGGCATGGAAGGCAAGGGAGCCCCTGAAGATTGAAAAAGTGCAAGTGACACTTCCACAGGCCAATGAAGTTCGAATCAAAATCGCTTACATTTCATTGTGTCGGACAGACCTTATTTTCTGGCAATCAAAGGTATAACTAGTACTACCAATACCAACAAACTGAAAATTTTCATTAATCTATATCTCACTGCTGCTCCTTTCTTGTTGCAGGGCCAAAATCCTATTTTCCCGCGCATTTTTGGACATGAAGCAGCCGGTAGGTTCCCTTGCCTTCGTATCTCATATTTCTCAAATAAAATATTTATTCTAAAATTTGAAAACTGAGGTCTCATCAGTATTATACAGTATTTAGAGAAAAAATTAGATAGAATGTGCAAATGATCTGTATTCAAACATGAGAACTTAATGTCTGATTATAAATTATTGAATTAGCTTGATCAATCGAAGTTATTCATTAAATTAAGTAGAATGTGCAAACGAGGCTGGTAGTCAAATCTAAGGATTCATACTTGAGAAAAATTGTGAGAAGTCCGACCAATTTAGATTACTCTGCAAATTAGATAGAATGTGCAAATGAAGCTGCTAATGTGCATATTAGATAGAAACAGCACAACAGTTTTCAGGGAAAAAAAACAGGAAAGTGCTATCTTTGTTACGCTAACATACCCAGTATTTTTGATTAGAAATTGTGAGAATGAAGGTCTGATCAATCTAAGCTCTTCATCAAATTAGATAAAATTTGCAAATAAAGTTGTTAATCAAGTTCAAGTATTCAACTCCCTATTGAAAATCGTTAGAATTAAGATCTGATCAATCTAAGTTATTCATCTGGGTTTAAGTTACCCCATTCTCGTGATTGACCGGTGGGCTAGTATGCCAGCTATGACGTCCACCCACAAGTGGCTGGTCTCGCCCCAGCTCACCCTAGGTACCCAAGGTATGGGCTGTTGGGCCGCTGGGTTGAGTCACGGGGACACCCCTGCCAAATTAAAAAAAAAAAAGTTACTCATCAAACTAGATAGGATGTGCAAATGAGATTGTTAATTATATTCAAGTACTCAATATCTCATTACCAATTGTGAAAATTAAGTTCATATCTACTTAAATTACTCATCAATTTTGATAAAAATTACAAATGAAATATATCTACTCTTATATTACAATTTTTTGTATTAATTTTATTTATTTTTAATAATATAAAAATTATATTATTAAATTAATTTATGTAATATTAAAAAAATTAAATTTTTTTTTTTTTTTAAATTATTAAAACATTATTTAAGCTAGTTATTATTTCTAATAAAAAAATATTGTACACAATAGTATTTCATTTTATAATTTTGAAGTTTGAAATTTTTTTCTATGAATTCTTTTAAAATATTTGAAAATAAAAAATAGTTGCACAAACTAGAAAAATCAATTTAAAAAATAATTTGTAATAAAAAAATCATTATATTGTAAAAATACATATAAAGAAGTTTTTAAGTGAAAACTAAAATAGATTTTTGTTTTTATTGAAAAACATGAATATTTTTAAGAAGTAGTTTTATGAAAGTGATTTTAATGTTTTTTTTTTTAAATTATTTCTATAGATTAGGAGGTCTCATGAGATTATAAAAAAATGTTCTAAGATAGATTGGAATTTTATCTTTGATAATACGAAGCCTACCTTTTAATTCTTAGATTTTCAATGGATGTATTTAAAGAGACTAAGTTTTTTTCATTAGTTTAGAAGTTTTTAAAACACTTATTAATATTAATTTACTTTTTTATAATTTTCAACATTAATTACTATTAAAAAAATTCATAAAATCATCAACTTTTTAATATTTATTCTATTACAAAATCTACGAAACTAGTTGATTATCAAATAATTTTAAAATTTCTCAAAAAAAATTAAATCCTTCATAAACGTTACAACAAAAGGTACAACCTTGTGTAAAAATAAAAATGGATCATATGTCCAAAAATGAATGTTGAAAATAGAACAACGTTTCACCCATTTTGATGCGAAACAAAGCATTCCATCACGTTTCGAGTAACATAGAGGTTTGAGCTTAAGTACCCAATACTCAATTATAGAAGATGCAAATGAGGCTAATGCTATCAAACTACTCAAAAGCCAATTCAAAATTGTGAGAGGCGAGGTTTGATCAATGTAGTTGCTCATCAAATTAGATCAACTATGCAAATGAAGTTAACCAGGCCCAATTACTGAACACCTAATTTCATTCAAGTCTAACTCAAATTGGGTAGAACTAAATGGGTGTACTTTCTTAAGTACAAGAGTGATATATTTGATTCTTTCAGTATCCTTAAGTCATTTATGGAGAAGTAATCTAGTCTTTCTATTAGATGGATATGCATAGGTAAATGGGGGAGTAAGCCAATCAAACTTTTAGGTATTTTTGTACTAAGGATGGTTTGTAGCATCAACTTAGAATTCCATACACCCCTTAGAATAATGGTGTTGTTGAGTGAAAGAAAAAAAATACAAGATATGGCCAACTATAGCATTTAGTCATGAGATACACATTATTCTTTTTGGGATGAGATAGTTAATTGTGCCAATTATATTTAGAATCATATGCCTCACAAGGAATTGTAACATATGACTCCTATGGATACTTGGTCCCATGTCAAGCCCAATGTACCTTCAGTTGAAGTCTTTGTTAGTGAGGCTTGCACATCTATTATTGATGCTCAATGAAGAGCCATGGAGAGGAAAGGATGACCACTCCTATTTGTTGGCTACTATGAGGATGTTAAGGTGTACAAGTTGTTTGACCCTAATTATAGAGATGTCTTGTTTCATTTGGATGTCTAGTTTGATGAGTGCTTTCCTCAGATGGATTCTCCATCCCTAACTTCTCCCTCATTACTTACTATTCACTCTTCATCTATTGAGGATGAGGATGACGCTCTAGCTATCCCTCCACCTCTAGATATTCATCCCTTACCTATATGGGTCTCTAATACTATTGTTGCATCTAGATCTTTGGAAAGTGACCCTTTAGACTCCAGTCATACTTGTGTAGAGACATTTTAAGGTGTTAGTCTTTTAAGTCGTACCATTTTGGATGATTCTTAGAATTTTTTAGAGGCAATTGGTATTCCTAAGTGATATAGTGTTATTCTTCTCTGATGAAGAATAATACTTGGGATCTTGTTCCTTTTCCTAAGGGAAGAAAGTTGCTTTAGTGAAAATGTGTGTACTCTACCAAATATGTTGTAGATGGTTCCATTGATAAGTACAAGGCTTGTATTGTTGAAAAGGGGTTCTCTCATGTTGAAGGCATTGATTATTTTGAGACCTTTGGCCCTATTTCCAAGGTTAATTTGATTTGCCTTGCACTTTCATTTGCAGCTTCCACGAGGATGGATTTTATTCCATATGGATGTGAAGAGTGCCTTCCTTCATGGTGATCTTCATGAGGATATTTATATGGAGTAGCCACATGGTTTTATTGAGGACTTGTCAATGGTTTTTAGACTTTGTTGTTCATTATATGGTCTCAAACAAGCCCCTCAGGCTACCAGGTATGACAAGATTGACACTTTTTTTTCTTTCTTCTTGCTTCACATAATGTCATTTGATTCCATAGTATATGTTCAAAGATAGGATGGTGATCTTTTGATCATTGTACTATATGTGAATGATTTGATCCTTATAGACAGTTCATCCTCCATAATCTAAAGCATTCAACTAGCTTTGATGGAGTAGTTTGAGATGACATATATCAACCTTTTGCACTACTTTCTTAGTTTACAAGTGATTCAATCTTTAGATGGGATTTTCATATTTTAGCAAAAGTATGCTCTTGACATGCTTCATATATTTTATATGCTTGATTGTAAGCCTTCTCCCACACCATTTTAATCAGGTGTTTATTGTCTTCCACTTGTACTACTCCTTTAGTAGATGCTACATTATACAAGATACAAGATGTTGGTTGGAAGTCCTTTTTACCTAACACATTCATGTCTTGATATTTCTTTTGCAGTTGGTATTTGTTGATGTGTTTTTCATGCACTTCTCAACAAAGGCAGTGCATAGGTGCACTACCTCTCTTGAAAGATAATCTTCCGCAATTGGATTGCAGAACACTATCCCAAGGTCTCTAATGTCAGGTCTTGATAGTGCTTGGAATATCTCAGTTGTTTGATGTGATTTGTCGAAATCACAAGGCAGTCTTACGAATGAGTTACAAAGCATGGGAAGTTGGGTTTACAAATGCAGTTTCAAAGTGCTGGAAGTTAATGAATAGTGGCTGTCCACTCAAAACAACAAGTTGAAACTCATCAAATTCATCTGATTTAGCTTCCTGGTGATGCTTTGGATCCTAATATAACTAAGGATTAAAACAAACAACAAAAGAAGAAGGGTTAAGAAATCTATTCTAATCCTAAGCTACAAATGAACAGTAACAATGGTGGTTGTTATAGTAGACAAACTCCCTAAAACTAAGTTTTGCTTGACCAAGAGAACCTACAGCTACACAACACTAGTGCAATCACCTAAGGTCTGTTGATTTTTAAATTGCACATGCACATCATGAACATGCAATTGAACTAAGTTGCAGCAATGGAATAAAGAAGCCTAGACTAACTTTACACAACAATTTGTCATCAACAAGTGCTAAAAGTATGGGCTAAAAGTTCATCAAATAACATAACAACAATTTCCATTATCACTTCCATTCAAGAAACTAACACTAAAACTAACATGGAAGGTAGAACCATGCAAACAAGATGAGCAAAATCAAAGAGAACATCCATAAAATCATGCAATTTTGTCTTCTATTGCTGCAAATGCCTTTTACAATAGCTCTCCAACCCTTACAAATGAGGGGCAAGCCCCTATTTATAGTTTTCCAAAGCCCAAATGAATGACCAAGATTGAATTACATTGTGTGGCCTAGATTTGATTTACACTAGGGTTTCACCTACCCCACAATATTCAACAATTAAAAATACATTCCTTGTATTTTCCCTATTTTGCCATCTAGTGCCAATCACTATAGCAATTTCGCCATTTAGTTGATTTCCCTTTTACTGTAGCTGAAACTGCTTTAAAGTTGTCTGCTTACTTGATGTGCTTGTAGTGTTCTTCGTTCAATCAAACGAGCCTGTCGATGATTTGCATCAATGGATTGGTTGCCCCTGATTCGGCCAGACAACTCTCTTATGCTTTCTTCAAGGCCACCCCCCTTGCATTTTTTTCCTTGACTTTTTTGGCACAAGCCTTCTTCTAATGCTGACCCTATTGGTGGGTGCTAGCAGGAGAGGCGATCATGAAATGAATGGTGAGAGGAGCTATGTGTATTCCTTGTTCAACTTTCTCGATGGGTCTCTTGACGGACTTGCAGTAGGATCCTTGAATCCTGCATACATGAAGTGTCATAAGTGCTTTCATACACAAATAAAGGAAAACGTTAGTCAAATCTTGCAAAATCCTTGTTAGATCCATCCATGCATCATCAAAAGATCATAATATTCATATTTGGAGCTCATTTGGACCATAAACATTAATCTGGGCTGCTGGGGCTCCACGAATGTTCTAAAATAGTCAAAGGGGGATGACGCTCCGAAACCACCGAAACTTTGGCAGTTCACTTAAGCACCACAAACACATCCCAGATCCAAAAAAGGTTGTCCCCAAAGTCAAAAATGTGAAAACCGAACCGACAGGGGTCCACGAATGTTTCCAAAACAGCCAAAGAGGGACGAAGCTCCAGAACCACTGAAACTTAACCAAACGTTGACAAAACTTTGGCAGTTCACTTAAGCACCACAAACACATCCTAGATCCAAAAAAGGTTGGCCCCAAAGTCAAAAATGTGAAAACCGAACTGGTAGGGGTCCACAGATGTTTCCAAAACAACCAAAGAGGGACGAAGCTCCAGAACCACCGAAACTTAACCAAACATTGACAAAACTTTGGTAGTTCACTTAAGCACCACAAACACATCCTAAATCCACCAAAAAGTTAGCCTCAAAGTCAACAATGTGGAAACTAGACCGATAGGGGTCCATGGATGTTCAAAACGACCACAAAGGGACGAAGTCCCAGAAATGGCCACGGAGGGGCTGGGCTCTAGAGGCCGGGTCGCAGGGGTTCCACGAATGTTCAAAATGACCAAAGAGGAATAGAGTTCCGGAAATGGCCACGGAGGGGCCGAGCTCCGGAGGCCGGGCCATAGGGGCTACACAGATGTTTAAAATGGCCAAAGAGGGACAGAGTTCCGAAACCACTAAAACTTAACGGAACGTTGACAAAACTTTGGCAGTTCATTTAAGCACCTCAAACACATCTCAGATCCAAAAAAGGTTGACCCCAAAGTCAAGAATGTAGAAACCGGAGTGACAGGGGTCCACAGATGTTTCCAAATAGCCAAGGAGGAAGGGAATTCCAGAGGGAAAGTTTCGAAACCAACGAAACTTAACAGAACGTTGATGAAACCTTGGCAATTCATTTAAGCACCTCAAACACATCCCAAATCCAAAAAGGTTGACCCTAAAGTCAAAAATGTGGAAACCAGAGCGACGGGGGTCCACGGATGTTTCCAAATAGCCAAGGAGGAAGGGAATTCCAGAGGGAAAGTTCTGAAACCATCGAAACTTAACAGAACATTGACAAAACTTTGGCAGTTCGTTTAAGCACCTCTAACACATTCCAGATCCAAAAAAAGTTGACCCCAAAGTAAAAAATGTGGAAACCGGAATGACAGGGGTCCACAGATGTTTCCAAATAGCTAAAGAGGAAGGGAATTTGGAAGGGAAAGTTCTGGACCCACCGAAACTTAACCGAACATTGATGAAACTTTGGCAGTTCAATTAGGCACTAGGAACACATCCCAAATCCACCAAAAAGTTGCCCCCAAAGTCAGAAATGTGGAAACCGGAGTGACGGGGGTCCACAGATGTTTCCAAACAGCCAAAGAGGAAGGGAATTCTGAAGGGAAAGTTCTGAAACCACTGAAACTTAACCAAACATTGACGAAACTTTGGCAATTCAATTAGGCACTAGGAACACATCCTAAATCCACCAAAAAGTTGCCCCAAAGTCAAAAATGTGGAAACCAGAGTGACGGGGGTCCACAAATGTTTCCAAACAGCCAAAGAGGAAGGGAATTCTGAAGGGAAAGTTCCAGAACCACCGAAACTTAACCAAACATTGACGAAACTTTGGCAGTTCAATTAGGCACTAGGAACACATCCCAAATCCACCAAAAAGTTGCCCCCAAAGTCAAAAATGTGGAAACTGGAATGACGAGGGTCCACATATGTTTCCAAACAACCAAAGAGGAAGGGAATTCCAGAGGGAAAGTTCTGGAACCACCAAAACTTAACCGAACGTTGACAAAACTTTGGTAGTTCATTTAAGCACCCCGAACACATCCCAAATCCACCAAGAAGTTGTCCCCAAAGCCAAAAATGTGGAAATTGGACCGATAGGGGTCCACGGATGTTTCTGAAATAGCCAAAGCAAGACAAAAGGCAGAAAGGGGATGGGGGACTTTATTTCTTCATGGATTTGAATACCCCAAGTAGGTGAATTTGGGTAGGGGAATTTGATCATTTGAAGACACATGACCAATTTGAGCTTGGAAATGGGGCACACAAAACAAGACAGGAGCACAACAACCTGTCAGGAGCAAAAAAAAAATGGGGTCCTTGCCTACGGTGGGGCATGTGTGTAAAACATGCACAATAGTATTGTCTCTCAGTTCTCACATGATCCACATGAGAGTTATTAACAAGCTTACAAATGTATTTTGATATAAATTCAGGGCACCTCAAATTATGGTATTCACTATACATCAAGAGATCATTGGATAGTTGGCTTTAGTGAGTCAGATTGGGCTAATAATGTCAATGATAGGAAGTCCATTTTTGGCTTTATTTTTTGTCTTGGTTGTGAACCCATTACATGGTCTTGCAAGAAGAAATCTACTATTGTATTATCATCCAAGGAGGTTGAGTATGATGTAATAGTTTTGGCCATCTAAGAGGTTTTGCAGCTTCATCAATCATTGACTAAGTTTGGTTTCCCTCTTGATAGTCCCACTATTATTTGGTGCAATAATCAGAGTGCCATTCACATTTCTCTCAATCTAGTGGAGCATCAATGTAGTAAGTGTTAGACTCAAGCAACTCTGAGATGGGGGGTGAATCAGTGTTGTGCAATTTTTAACTTTATTAATTTGTTCTCTCAAGTCCATACAACATTCAATCAAAAGAAAGATGCATGAACAAAGAAAAATAAGACACAACACCATAACACAAGGGATTTTACGTGGAAACCCTGTTAGGGGAAAAACCACGGTGGAGGTCAATCCATAATAAATGAGTACTCAAAATATAAGTGTTTTACAAAAATGGAATGCACTTGCATTCAGGCACACTACCTAGTGCTCACTTCTCAAAATCAGGAAGGCTCATTTCCTTAAAAAGATTTGGATTACATAAAAAGGTTGAACTGAGAAGATAGCATCTACAAATGTCTGATTACAGTTCTAGTTAGGTTCATAGATTAGATTCTGGACCTTCTTTCAGATTCTACACTTCACTGTGCTCTGCCTTAATTCATTTCACTAAATCCTCTTCTGCACAAGTGAAAATAGCTCAACTGCTCTTCTAATATTCACACAACACATAAAAACCTATTGAACACTACACACACACCAAAATGAATTAATCGATCTCATATATATATCTGCCACAAATACAATCGCTATATGTCTGCTTCAATAAAGTAGAAAATATTTTCCAGCTGTCTGCTCAAATCATGAGTAACATTTAATGCGCATCCACCAAAGTCGTCCATAGTATAGTTAGGACCAAAAGAAAATCTCCAATATGAAAATACTCCAAACAATTTCTCCTTAAACATCTGCAACACCCAACATTCACTTAGTCGGCCTTCTAGCACTATTAAACAAAAAATTGAATGAATGGATCTCCTAACTCGTACACCAATTGATGCAACAACACAAAACTCAAGAATAACACATTTCATATACCCAACAACCTTCCCTGAGATCCACAACCAATTTAACTGATAAACTGGTAATGCAAACCACTTGACAGATTTAACTTTAGTCAGATACCCTATTCTCTACTCTATTTTTTTGTATGGTCAAATACTGAAGTGTGGACTGGATCAATGAATTAGGTTGCCATCAATGACAACACCAAAATCCATATACCAAAAATCTCCCCCTTTGGCATTGATGGCAACACTTAGTGAAAAATGACTAAGTGTCAAAACCTTCAAAACTTCAAAACACCATAGGTGACAAAACTCAACAAAACTCCCCCTGAGTTTGATAAGGCATTTTTCACTGCTCTCTCTCCCCCTTTGACATCACTGAAAAAAATATAATAAAATATTTTCTTTATCCCCTTATGAAGTGTAACCAAAAACTTAATAATGCAAAATTGATTCAAAAATTTAAAGAAATACAGCTGCTAATTGAAGATTATTTTGTACTTTTCTTTCATCTCCAAAGGAAACTTCTTCCATGCTTCCATTGAAATCCTCATGATTATGATCATGTTGTTGGTTTTAGATGTTCGGTTGATAATTTTGACAAGGGATTCCAGAATGGTGATGCCTTCTTCCAAGACTTCTCCCTTCCTTAGTATCTCAATCAATTGTTCCAACCTACATTTGGTTATGTCCTTCACTTTCCAAAAGGTGTCAACAATCTTGCTCTTGGTGTTTTGAACACTTGTATGCTCTGACTGTAATTCCTAGATCCTTTTCCTGATTGCACCATCTTGATCTTGAAACATGTTAAATTTTTTTCCAATACTGTACAACTCTATTTCAATTTATTCCATCTTCTCTTTGTACTTGTTGATTGCATGAGGCCACCGAAGATAATAGTTATAAATGTTGTTATTTGTGTTTATGCATTGAATTAGTAGATTAATGTGTTTTTTTAGCTTAGTAAGTTACAATTGGTACTGCTTCTTCAGGTGTAAGATCACTTCTTCTTCTTCATTATTCTGAGACTCGGAGTCCATGATTTCCTTGATGCATTCAATCATCTATTTTGGCAACATATTCTGCAAACTCTCCAATTTGATATGATTGTGCGAAAAATGAGTACTTAGTGTGCTTAAGATCAAGTCCTGCTCATATGAAGGTCTGATAGACCACATGTTCACAATATTTTGCATTTCATCTTCCTCATGAATAAGCTGCATTAGCTCTTCTTTGGTTAAATCACCTTCTCCTTCACTTCCTTCTGCCATTGTCTTTCCTTGTTCTCATTCAACTATTTCTAGTTCTTTTCCTAGGATGTCCTTAGTTTCCTTATCAGATTCCTCATCTGGTATGTCCACAGTCACCTATTCTTTCCCTTTCCCTTCAACTTTTGGAGTCTTGCATGCTGGTGGAGTACAAACAACAATTTCTTTTTCTCTTTTCTTCTTTCTTTCCATCTCATTGGAGGAGAAACCAACTTCAAGTGCACTGAAATGGGAATACCAATTGATCCAAGCTTCCTTAGGAAATCCTTAAAGAAATTTCCATACACTTGATCACAATTTGCTAGATTATTAGAGTATATGTAAATTTGCTTGCAAATTGGTTCACTCTCTTCCCATATTACATTGTTATTTAGGGGTAAACAATTTAGAAAATACATCACAAAGTATATAACCAAAGTTCCATCAGTTGACCTTTCAGCAATCTACAAAGATCAAAATCCTGATCTTCCATTATCATCTTGTGTGAAATGTAAATAGTTGTGACATAGATTTTTGGCCCCAATGGACTCTCTAACTCTTATAGGGTTTTTCACCTAAAAGGAGAGAGATTAGATCCAAAAATGCTTATGTAACACTCAAATTAGGATGTATTCAATGTGGTATGATGTAAAAGAAGTTAATTAAATGCAATAGATTAATTTAAATGACTGAAAATGAATGCAAAACTAAGATTTATGTTTGTTTGAAAACATAGTACGATATGCAAAAAGATAGAAATAATGAACAAAATGTAATATTTGACTAAAAAAGGGAGTTTCTAAGAATGTGTGCACCTGGGAAGTTGTAGAGGATTGAATGAAAAACTAGAAACTTGATGAAATTTGGATTTTAGCTTACTAGGACTCATTCGCCACCTTGGGTGAATCAGTCCCCAATCAGGACTTTTCTATACAAAACCTATTTTTTGACAGCTAGGGATCTGAAACATCATCTGAATCACTTCTACATCTTAGGTGGGACTCATTTTCCAAGCATGGTGAATCATTCCATTTTCTGATTCCTGCAAATTCAAAACTCAGATTTGCACCTTGACACCTTTACAACAAATTTTGATGGAATCCCGATTCTAGATCTCAGAAAATCTTTGCAAAAAAGCTTAAAAGTGTTGGTCTAAGGGGGGGTTTTCCTTGTTCAAACCCCTAGATAGGTAATAAAACCTTGAATGAAGAGAAATATGCATAAACCATAGCCTTAGATGTGTTAAAGACTAGGAAATACTGAAACATGAAAGAGGCCTTATCCTATTATTTTAGAATAAGACATGCAAGATTGACTAAAATGATCCAAGGTCTCTACCCTAGAAACCATACAACATGTAAAACATGGATATTAAATGACAAAAATATACTAAATAAACACAATCTAAACCTTAATCTAAAGATGGAGTGAAAATGGAAGATGGAATTAATAGGAAACCAAGTCCTTATGCATGATTTGGTGGCTAGTTACACCTCTTCACCCTACATTTCTTCATGATTCACCATAGGAATCCATCAACAACCCTTTGCAATGTTAAATCTTATAATATTAGTGAGCTTCAAGACCTGCGAAAACCCTAGTTTGCTGTCCTAAAACTTCAACTTTTGATGATGCAACTTGTTGTATGCTTTGCTTTGACATTGCTCTTGAAGAATGATAATGTGATGATGAGATATGATCAAAAAATTGTATAAAATGACTTAAAATTTGTATTTATAGGCAAAAACACCTTATTTTCCCATTAATTAGACCTAAGAGGCCGACATTCACCGAAAATAAGAGTTAAATTGATTGAATTCCTACTTGATTTTAAATTTTCCCTCAAAGGGGACTCATTCACCACCCTTGGCGAATGGGTCCCACTAGAGGGGACTCATTTACCCAAGGTGGTGAATGGGTCCCACTACTATTGTTTGAAGGTGGGTTGTCGAGGCATGATGCTATTAAATGTTATTTGTCAATTTTTATGTGATTTCACATGTGAAAAAGGCCTATAGATCAAAATTAATAGGTCTAAGGGGCCTATAAATGTCATTTTGAAGGGGAAATGATGTGAAGGGGTCAAAAGTGGCTCTAATTATGCATGAATTGTCTCTTTTCTCAAGAGGGTCCAATTTTCTACGACACATTTAGCCCCCACTTTAGCACCCATATGACTTTATGTGCATATGTAAGCTAAAGGACTCTAAATGAGCACCTTACTACATAAAATAATACACATTCAAAAGATGAGAGAACGAAGCCCCCAGTGTAGTTATCTACAATCCATAACATTAGGAACCGCATCTTGCAACACACATTCATTGATTTTCCACAAATCCTTTTATCTAATTAGGAATCCCATTCAAGGGTAGATGTATGCCCCCCTTGATTCTGCTTGCTTTACAAAGTTGGAATCAAGGTAGATTTGTAGCCACATCAAAGAAGAAACACCATATCGTAGGGCATTTCCACATACCATGCCACACAACGATAGGTAAATGATGATATCGGTGCCGAATCATGATTCCATCACATCAAATGGCGTCAAAAATAGATTACCCTAGCTCCTGTTATCTTAATGTGAAAAATGACTATATTGTAAACTAGGAAAAAGAAGAGAGCATTAAGTTCAGATGTAAAAGTAAAGAGAGATAAAAAGTAGTAGATGAAAGCAATATGTCACTTACTATTCATTTCACCTTTGTTGTAGCTTGAGAGTGACAAGTAGAAGGAAAATATTTTGAGTAGATAGGATTACACACCTTCACGACTGGATGATCTTTGTGAGCAAGTGGCACGCAATGAGTGATATTATGAGGTGATTCAATTTTGTAACTTTTGCCATGTGTTTTGATGATATTATAATGATTATTATGCAAGGATAGGTTAGTTTAGGGTTCTTGGAATTTTTTTTGCAAAGTGTCCCCTTTTTTTTTGCAAAGTGTCCCATTTGTGCGCAAAGTGTTCCTTTTCTTTGTAAAGTGTCTTGTTTCTTCACAAAGTGTCCTTGTTTCTTTGTAAAATTCCTAAAAAGGGTTCTAAAGTGTCTAAGGACATGAGGAAAGCACACTAGATTGACTTTAGCACACTTGGATGATGAGAAATATGAAAATTGTAGATTTGAGATGAATTTTAGAGTATTGTGTGATGATTTAAATAGGTTCTTGCCTGATCATGGCAGTGGCAAGGGGGAAGAAAACTGTCATTTTTGAGAGATCTATCACCAATGCTATCAATGGTAGAGATAAATCATTTGTATTCAATGGGTATCTATTGGGCATATATGATGCCACCCATGAGATACCATGATGCTATGCTGATGGATTTGTGTAAGCTTTGGGATGTAGATACTTGTACCTTTCATCTTCCTAGTGGGGAAATGATGATCACACTCAAGGACATACATCACATTCTTTGAGTTCCCATTCAAGGAGCGCAAGTGTATTTCCAAGAGGGTCGATCATTCTGTGAGAAGAGAGACATACAGTACTGCCTAGGAGGACTGATACATGATGAGAGGGTTAGAGCACTGATTGAGATGTCGATGTTGTTGTACTCATGAGCTCCTATGGTGAGATGGATTATGATGCATACAATGGAACTAGTACTCAATCCTGACAGATGAGTGATACACTTGGTATGAGGGATGTATGATCAACATATAGTCTATGCATGGGGGCACTACATTCTGACACATTTGTACTATGATCTAGGGATATTTTTCTATTGAGAAATCAATAGTATGGTCCATTGTATGCTTCTACAGGTGTGGTGCCTTGAGCATATCACATGTACTAGGCCTATCGGATATCCATGTACAATAGCAATAGAGTACCCACGAGCATTCATCTATCCTCTAAGGTGGCTATGGCAATATGGGGATTTAGAGTTTTGGAGAGTGAGATTCGATTGACTGGAGGAAAATAAGATATTATGGAGACCTTATCTACTGAATCTTCGGTGGCCAGATCACATAGCGCAATTACAGAGGATGCATATGGATAGATTTCTAGTAGGGAGGCATGACTACGTATAACGACCATTCTATTATGGAAAATTCATGCGGCAATTTGGATAGGTTCAAACACCACCTAGGGTGTGTCCCTTCATTAGATGATTAGTGTAGAGTGCCCAGAGGCTAGGGGATACTATTTGGATAACTATAGATCATGTTCGTTAGAGTAATTCTGATGATTCTGATCACGACCAGCCACCAACATCCGATGCTGACGATGTCGGTAGCATAGATGAGTATGAGGAGTGGTGGTCATATGTACGAACAACTCGTATGTTTCCTATGGATTTCCCCCTAGGTGATGCAGAGGCAGTAGCAAATGAGGGTGATGAGCTAGAGGAGAGGGAAGATGAGGTATGATATAGGCCAATAGATATTTTTACAGATGTTATTGATGAGGAGTACTAGTTCGATGTTGATCCTAACTATGAGGACCAGGATGGAGGAGAGGATGATGAGGAGAAGGAGGATTATGAGGAGTATTACTATGAGAAGGAGCCACCCCTTAGCGAGGGTGTTGAGGTAGCTATTGAGGATTGGGGCTAGTATGGAGAGTCTTCACACACTTACAAGACCAGATCATGAGTAGTAGCTACAATAGACATCAACATGTAGAGTCAGAGGGAGGTTAGCACATCCTGCATGTCGCCTAGAGATGAGGAGGTTGACATTCCTCATACATTTGGAGACATAGGTGATAACATTTGATTTTATGCATGTCCTTTAGTGATTTATGTTTTATTTTATCTATATATATCATGATGATATGTTACTGATTGTGTACATGATCTATCTTGCAAGAGCGATGAGAGACTAGCGAGAGTTCTCTCATCAAGCATCCATAGAGATAGTGCCAACATTCCTCGTGGAGGATGAAATAGATCCTGACTACATGCCCCCACCGATCGTGGAGGAAGATCCAGAAGCACTCAGACCATTTGTGAGGTTGTGAGAAATGTACAAGAGTGTGAGGAGATGACTCCATCGAGCTGAGAGTGCACTACAGTCATCACAGGCCTCAGCAAAGGTAGAGAGACTTTATGTAGAGCTAGCTTAGACACAAGAAGAGAGGGATCAGATGGCATAGGAGCGGCTTGTAGCCATTGGAAAAGAAAAGGGTTTGGAGTATGCACTGAGACTCAATAGTTAATGATCACAATCACACACAACCATCTCATGATGTCTAGGGACTGGATCGTGAGTGCCAGATCCTAAGGGGTCTAGCTCTCACAAACTTTTATGAGATGTATATGAAACTTTTGGTTTTATATATATATATAGAGACATGCACCTTTGATATTATAATGATGTATCTTTTTGATATGATTGTTAAATGCTATGTGATTGATTAAAAGACTTATGGTAAATGTATTTTAATTAATGTTTACATGATTTAACATAAACCATGTGATGTAATGTGAAACATATTTTAAGTTTTAACATTAATACAACATTGGCAATGAGAAAAAGAATATGTTAAATTAAATACACTAATAAGGATCTAACATAACATAAGAGGAATGTGAATAGTATGAATTCTAAAGAAATTATAAAATGAATGCAAATAATTACCTTAGTGTTCAAGAAAAACACAAATCTAGTTGTCAGGAGTGAAGCAATGTGAAAGCTATTTTGTTAGAATAACATCAAATAACTCTAAACAACACTGCTATACCAAACATACTATTCAAAGGAGATTAGAGATAATATTGATGCAAATGCATGGAATTAATGGGTTCCCTAAGGGGTGATCCGTCAATCTTTTTTAAAAGATAAGCTCCATACCCATAACTAGTATCAACTAGATAAGGTCTGAACCAACTAGGGCTAAACATATCCTTTTCTTCATTATCAGCACTAACAGTTCATTGATTTTCAAGGACAAAATCTCCCCTAGAAAATGATCAAGGAATGATGTGAACATTGTATTTTCATTGTAATTGTTTGATGTGAGCTTGGAGATGTTCAAGAGAGCGTTAATGTGTTGTTCATTGAGCACCTCAAGTTGATGTAATCTTTCAGCTTTATAAGTGTCAATCATCAAAATGATCTCAGAGAGCAACTCGCAAAGTAGGAATTTATAACTCCAAGGGCATAATTTTGTTAGTACCATAAACAAGACTATAAGGGGTAGTGCCAGTGGATGAACAAACATTAGTTCTACAACCCAAAGCACATAAGGTAGTTGTGTATAACAATCTTTATGGTTGTTGCTAATTTTTTTCTTAAGGATACTATGATATCCAAATGTTTAACCTTTTCTAAGCAACTAAAAGGCAACGTAAAAACATAAAGAAACACCTCAATATTAGCCTAAGAAATTTGTAAATGCAAAGATAAAAAGTGTAAAATGAAAACAAATAGATATACCTTTCCTTTGCAGTTGAAAATCCTTGGTTGGCCCTTGATTTTGATTTGGTTTGTATGCTCCTTGATGGCTCTTGATATGACTAAATGAAATATTTGACTATCTGTTTGAATGCAAATGTAAATAGATGAAATTGATGGCTAGATGAATGCACAAAATGACAACATTTAGTTGCAAAAATGGCTAAGTGTTGTAAATTCCTTAGAGAAGGGGGTATTTATATAGAAACTTGAATTCTATAGAGAATTCAAGGGTTGAGATTTATCCAACAAGGTCAAGATGAAGGGCTAAAGTGAGTTAAGGACTCACAAGCCCTCACATCTTGACATGTGGATTGTGGAGTGGCTAAGGGTGATGATGTGTAGGTGATGTGGAAGAGAGGTACATGATGTGGAGGAAGGACAAGTACCTTCCAAGTACCTTGGGGAGTGAGAAGATTTCCTCAAAAAGGAACTTTTTGTTCCCAAGTGAGAGTGAAAATGACATTTGAAGAATTTTAGAATTCCTCAAAAATCTCCATGGGAAAAGGGGAAGTGGTTGGAGAAATAAATGTGAATTAAAAATTCACATTCCTAGGAGAATCTAATGGATAAGGGAGGGTCTCCAAAAAGGTGGGAATTGGTCACGTGCATGAGGTGACAAGTCAAATATTCTAGAAGCCTTGGAAGGATAAAATGTGAATTAAAAATTAACATGGGGAGGAGAGAGACCTAGGATGAATAAAAGTGAATTAAAAATTCACATAGGAAAGAGGGTCAATGCAAGGAAAGGAAAATGGAAAGATTGAATAGAAAGTGGTACTAAAAATGGTTAATGACTTTTATTAAGGTTGTGCAAATACTTGATTATGATAATTAATGGAAGATTAGAGGCAAGTGGCAAATGTAGGAGGATGTGACATTAATTTTTGATTAAGAGTATGCACATCCTAATTATGAATTAATTAAATTAATCCAAATTAGAGATGGATTATGGAGGATGTGACAAGGAGAGAGAAAAGAAGAATTTTAAATTGACTTTAATTCAAAAAGATTAAAATTACTAAATTAAATAAATTGGTGTATTTATTTAATTTAGAGAGGAGAAAGGTACCAGATAAAGTGTTTAATTTTTAAATTAAATACTTTAAGCACCTTATGTGGGAAGTGTAATATTAATTAAATAAATCAATATTGACAGAATTGATGAATAAAGAGGTAAATTTGATCATACGGGAGTGATCAAATTTGGGTGTCTACATTTTTCTCCTCTTCGAAATATTGTTAGAATAATAGTGTTTCGAAGAAAAATAAAATGTCAGTGATGAAGAAAGTTGTAGGGCCTGATGCCCTAGCATGAAAGAGGTTGAATGATCTTCCCAAGAGGAGGAAAAATTAGAGGGATGCCCCAGTAACTGCGTCGAAGGGATGGAGGGAAAATGATAGGGTATGCCCCCTTGAGAGGGTGGTTGGGGAAGAAAAGGGGGGCCCCAGATGAATTCTCAATAGAAAGAAATAGAAGACACCATTGGATAGAGCTCAAAAAACTAAGCAGTTTTGAATTTTGAATGGAGTCGATTGGACGCACGGTTTGCAAATGGTGGCTCTAGGAAAGAAGGGGATTAGTGGGGGGAAAAAAAGGTTAAATAAAAGGTAAAAAATACTTTTTTAAAATAAGGGGGGAAAAAGAAGGGTTAAAAGGTAATTTGAAGAATTAATTTGTCTCATTATTACTTTAGTATTTGAGAGAAAAGGAGAGAAGAGGGAGAGGAGACAGAGCAACGATGCCGCAGGATCATGATACAGAGATCATTCACCGGGCGGATGAGCTACAAAGATGCCATACCCACTTCGAGGTGCCTCACCAGGTGAGTAATAAAAGCCCCCTGGTGTATTTTAAACATTTAACATGTTTTAAAATAGTTAATGAAAAAAGTAAAATGTGGGTTTTGTGGGAAGGGCGGAATAGAAAAATGGGTAGTTTTAGTTAAAAAAAGGGAGCAAAGGGGGGATTAGGGGGGGCGGGCGGGTTGAATAGGGTAGGCCGCTGCATAGAGGGACAAATCCACCTTGAGCTAGGGTGGGCTCACCCCGGTAAGGAGTGGAGTTTCCCTAGAAAGGGGCAAAGCTGCCCCGAACTAGGGTGGGCTCGCCCCGGTGGGGGGCTGAGTCGCCTCGGAAGAGGGCGGCTTCACCCCGGCAGGGGGCAGAATCGCCTCGAGCTAGGAGAGCTCACCTAAACAAGGGGCAGAGTCACCCCAATAGGGGGCAAAGCCGCCCCGAGCTGAGGCGCGCTCGCCCCGGCATGCGGGGGCGGAGCTACCCTGAGCTGGGGCGGGCTCACCCCAGCATGGGGGGGCGGAGTCACCCCAGAAGGGGACGAAGCCGCTCCGAGCTGTGGAAGGCTCGCCTCGGTGTGGGGGGGCAAAGTCACCTCGGAAAAGGGTGAAGCTACCCTGAGCTGGGGCGACCTCGCCCCAGTTGGGGGTGGATCCGCCCTAGCAAGGGGTGGGGTCACCCTGGCTGGGGGTGGATTCACCTCAACAGAGGGCGAAGTCGCCCCGGCCTGGGGTAGACTCGCCTCGAGGCATGGTGGATTCACCCCAAAGTGGGGAAGGCTCGCCCTGACTGGGGGCAGAGTCACCCCAACATGGAGCAATTTTTCCCCAAGATAGTCCGAGGGGTTAGGAGGGTCGACTATGTAAGCCAAAAAGACGAGATTGCCCTAATGAGGGTAGGATGAAGATAAAAAAGAAAAGTAAAGAGGTAAGTAAAAGATGTCTCATGGTCAGGAAGATTGTGTATTGATAATCAGGTGGTGTGGATGCAGGGTTTTGTGCTGTTACAAACACATGAACGATGGTCAGAGGTAGTGACAACAACTATAGCAGCGATGTCCAGTGTTGATCATGCAACTTTAGAGCATGTGGGTTTATTGCACTTTCTATAGGTGCTGGTGATGAGGGTGTATGGAGTGATGCTGACGGCCTTGATAGAGAGATAGAGCTTAGAAACATCAACATTTCGTCTGCCAATGGGGGAGATGATAGTGACACTGGAGGATTATGGCACATCTTGAAGCTACGTATAGCGGGGATATTGCTTAGTGATGTGGTATCGAGAGGGGCGAAGTTAGATCACAATATGATGGTGTTATTTGGGCGCATCAACCTACTGCTACATGGTCCAAAGTTGGATCTAGATAGATGCTTGACAGTGGGGGTACCACCTCTGCCTTTATTTCTAGGTGGTCTAATTAGTGGGATATTGCTACAGAATTGTAGCAGGCGGTTCTGCAGTCTTTGGTTCATGGAGGTGATTCGACATATTGTCGAGTGGCATGAGGGACAAATCTCATGGGGTACCTATTTCTTAGCCCAGTTGTATAGGGATATGCATATGATTTGCTACCAAAATATAGTGAGTTTGACACACATGACTCTTCTATAGGTGTGGGCATGGGAGCATATTATGGTGACGAGATCGATTGTAGTTAGGGAGGGAGAGGAGGATGAATGGGAGCTGGTGGCATGGGGGTATGGAGAGGCGAGGGGCTGGATTCTTTGGTATAGGAGGTTAGGATATATGGAGGGATGGAGGAGGATGATGAATGATTTACAGGAGAGAGACATAGTATGGTAGCCCTATATGTATCGAAACTTCAGGGGGTGGACGGAGCAGACTGAGAGACAAAGAGGGTACTTTATGAGCCAGTGTGTCCTGATTGGGAGTCTGCCATGTTAGTGTAATTAATATTTAATTACACTTGCATAAGTTTACTTGGGCTTTATTTAATTCCTAAGTTTTAGGCTTTCATCTTTATCTTATCGAGCTATCTTGTTGCTCAAGATAAGATTAGGTTTAGGTATCTTTGCTTTTATAAAGCAAATTATCTCTTGTAATTAATGGTCATTTCGAATATATCAAATTGCATGTTTTTATGCAAAGCTTCTGCTTTTTTCGTTTTCCTCATCTGTGGAAGGTCTATTTTGGTCTGCAATCAGATCTTGGTTTTCTAACATGGTATCAGAGCCTCGATTCGCAGCCCCTTCTCAGCATTTTCAGAGGATTTCATTGCAGAGCTCGTTTGGAGTCCCTCGAGGGTTTCAATCCTTGAGCATATTTCTGGAGTGTCTTGGATTAGATTGGGGTTTTCCATTGGATTCAGAGCACCAAAAAAAGTCAGAAATGACTTTTATTTCATTTATTTTGGTCACCATTTGCCAGATCTGCGAGGGTCTCAAGCTTGGTGATTTTTCTAATAGATCTAGGGGTCACCTGATTTTCGGAGCACTTTTGGCCCAAACGGACCTCGCCATTGGATTCGAAGTGCTCAAAAACCCCTATTTCCATATAAAATTTGTCCGATTTGGACATAGTCATCTGAAGAGGCAAAATTTTTTTGCCCAAGGGCCATACGGCCCCCAGGCACGCTTCACGATGCTCATAAATTGAGAAAAATTCAAAAAACTAATTAAAAAATCAAAAAAATTGGGTGAAGTTCGGCGCTTCTAGTGTAAAAGGAAGGCACCACTCCAGCGCCGCCCGGCGGCCACCAGAGCACCACTCCCCTGCAACTAGCCGCCACTCCTCCGCCCATCTGCCGCCCCTGGTTTCGGCCCCCGACTCTCCAGCAGCTGGTCATATGAAGAACCCAGAGCCAAGACCAAGCCCCCGACAGCCGATCTGGCCCCTGCAGTGGTCACATGGGTGACCAGGGGCCGTGCCAAAGCCCCTAGGCCGCCAGCCCCCTGGTCCGCCCAAGCGACCAAGGGCATAAATTTTTTAACCCCTGAGAGCTTCGCATGGCCAAATCGGAGTTTTTCAGAGTAGTTTCACGGAAATGATCATAACTTTCTCATACGACATCATTTTTTTGCAAACAAGATATCACCAGAAAGCTGTTTCCAAGCTCTACGCATTGGTGCTGGTGAGATTTTCTAGTTTTTCATTTTTAATGTTGTTTTCTTCCTCGGAAGTTAGATGTTTCCTTTTTCACTCTGGGACGCATATCTTTTCACTTGCTTATCCGTTTTTTGTGATTTTTGCAGCGTTGGAAAGCTGGTTTCGGCCTCTATACAGATCTGAGGTCATTTCTAGAAAATGTGTAACTTATTTTTTACATGCATTCATTTTTGTTTCGTGTGCTAGGTTTGCATTTTCACCTATGTTTCTGTAGTTTTGTATTATCTCCTTATGCAATTATTGGGTATATTAATAATGAACTGATATAAAGTTCCATTAAGGGGGGTTCTTGCATCCATTTTTCATTTTGGTGACAAATCACATGAGTTTTTCTGGTTTCCTATTGTCTCCTTCTAGCTTCTTTCTAGCTTAGTTGGACACATTGTTGGTTTGCTTCAGTTCACACTTCACATTGAGATTTTATAGTTCTTGATCCGCATTAGTTTAGATCTTTCTCATTTGAAGGCCATGGTTTTACGGTTAATGTTCCAGAATCTTGATGGTACTCGTCCTATGGGTAGTTTTAGTTTCAGTTTGGCATTGGCTTCGAGACACAGCTTCCAGATTTGTCACCATTACGGGTCCATTCATCCTTTCATCTACTGTTGTTCACAGATTCCAGAGTTGATCCAGTATGTTAGTTTCCAGTGTTCCTTGGCATCAGGTCTGTTGTTGCATTTCTGATTTCAATTGGTATCTTGCAAACATAACTATCTTTCCTTGCTTGCCGGATTTGGGGTTCCAGTGTTGCTTCATCAGAGTTCTTCCAGTGATTCTTTGCAGCAATTCATCTCACTGAGGGGGGTTTCTCTCTCTTTGCATTTGTACATGAGTACCTGATCAGGCCTTGTTGTTGGGACTCATATTTTCATAATAATTAGCTTCTCCCTAAGTTGCACTTATGGGGGGTGTTAGTGTAATTAATATTTAATTATGCTTGCATAAGTTTACTTAGGCTTTATTTTATTCCTAAGTTTTAGGCTTTCATCTTTATCTTATCAAGCTATCTTGTTGCTCAAGATAAAATTAGGTTTAGGTATCTTTGCTTTTATAAAGCAAATTATCTCTTGTAATTAATGGTCTTTTCGAATATATCAAATTGCATGTTTTTATGCAAAGCTTATGCTTTTTTGTTTTCCTCTTCTGTGAAAGGTCTATTTTGGTTTGCAATCAGATCTTGGTGTAATTTCAGGGGGTGGAGGGAGTAGACTGAGAGACAAAGAGGGTACTTTATGAGCCAGTGTGTCCTGATTGGGAGTCTGCCACGCATAGTGGAGATGCATCAACCAGACAGGGTGGTGAGATAGTTTGGGCTGACACAGGATATTCCTGGTGCATCGAGGAGGTTTCATCGACTTACAAGAGAGCGACCATGGTTGCCCGTGTTTAGACTGAGGGAGGCCAAAGCGGCATGGGTGGTGACAGAGTAGGTACCCTACCCCAGGAGATGTGTTAGAGTGGAGAATGCAAGAGTGATAGTATGGTATGACCGGTGGTCACACAATCACCGATGGGAGAGGATTACACCACTGGTGCCTATTGTAAGAGCCATAGGATTTGGATCAGAGGACAGGTGTTGGGAGGCGAGAGAGAGGAGGAGACATGCATAGAGGGGAAGAGAGGGGGTGGAGGGAGTGGGATAGCCAACAATGAGGAGGAGGAAGAGATAGCAGAGGAGGGCTAGGGAAGAGGTGGTCGTAGAAGGATTCAGGGATGAGAGAAAGGCAGGCCATTAGGAGGGTGGGAGATGTCTAGAACTAGATGCGGGAGGCTAGGATGAGTCAGAGGTAGAGATGATACACACAGTGGAGGGTGGAGCTATTCAAAAGACTGGTATAGGAGGTAGGGTATGATAGAGGAGAGTGTTGGGACGAGCTGAGCAGGGGGAGTAGGGAGAGGATAGACAGTAGGATGGAGGCCAGGAGTCAGCTAGAGATCATGTCGGGTAGGAGACAACTTAGGAGGGTGCAGACCATGACAGAGTAGGAGGGGATGGGAGGGGGTGGACAACAAGATGGAGCCCGAGAGGAGATTGAGGCTAGCAGTCAGTCAGGGAGGTTGGAGAGTAGGAGAGGACAGAGAGGGGGCATATTGCATTAGGGAAGGGGCTTCCCATTGTAGAGATAGGGGAGAGTGAGGATGAGGAGAATTCGGAGATAGGAGAGCCAAGGAGACTGATGAGAGTGGGGAGGCATGGTCAGCTACAGAGAGTTCGAGTCCACCCTACCATGGAGGACTTGGAGGTTCAATAGGAGCAGGAGGGCAGGGGGGATGATGATGCTATGGAGATAGATGTAGATGTGCCAGATATGGAGATTTGGGATGCAGAGCCATTGGCGGTGGTTCCTGTTATTACCTTAGAAAATCCTTAGGAAATCCTATTGCTCAACCGAGAGACACTGCAGGGAGGATTTGGAGTACAGATCAGAGGTTGAGGGTAGCGGAGGCATAGGTGATTAGACTCAGAGTTGAGTTATCGAGAGTACTAGTAGCAGGTCAGAGAGATTATGGACTTATGGTTGACCTCTTAACCACACAGGTAGATGTGATGGGGAGGGAGAGAGAGACTACAGGCTATCATACATGGGATACGAGATGAGTTAGTTCCTATCAGTTGGGACTGTGACAGACTCCATGAGGAGACTGTTATATTGCAGGCCAAAGGAGTGTTAGCAGGGATGATAGATCATGTGTCAGCAGGCAATGGGAAGCAGGTGGGTGATCTCCTGTAGGAGCAAGATGAGCTACAGGATAGAGTGCATTGCTTAGAGTAGACAATTGGAGATATGGGGTTGATGCAGGAGAGAGAGAGGCAGGCCCATATTATGCAGGTAGAGAGAGATGTAGCATAGGCATGGGTACAAGAAGTGGAGGCAGAGAGGGATGTGGGGCAGGCATAGGTTTAGGTGCTTCATAGAGAATTGGAAAAGGAACAAATACAATCTCTCCAGAGGAGGAGGGAGGAGGTAGTTTCAGAGTTATCAGCACGGCTGAGAGAGTGAGATGCAGCAGTTTTGAGAGTATAGGAGCTTCAGAGGGACCAATATGGAGTGGTGGCTCAGTCATAGGTTGCACAGAGAGAGAGATGTTGCAAAGATATGGATGTAAACATTGTAGGGAGAGCAGGATGTAGCAGTGGTTCAATTACAGGTCGTAGAGAGCGAGAGAGATGCTACAAAGATATGGATGTAGATGCTGCAGGGAGAGCAAGATGCAGTAGTGGCTTGGTGGCAGTCAGTGCAGGTCAATGGTGGGATAGGGACAAATATATAGGGGTTAAAGGGGGAGAGGGTTGCAGCAGTGGCTAGGGCAGTGGCTGCCGAGGAGATGAGAGATCAGGTTCAGGCAGAGATAGCACAATTACGCCTATCCCAGGAGGCCTAGGAGCAGAGGAGAGTGATCACGAGAGATCAGGATAGATATCATCAGCAACAGAATTCTGCTTGGGTTCAGGTTGTATAGCAAGAGGAGAATGCGAGGGAGGCATGATTTTGGATGGCTGTGTACTACCATGCAGTTCCAAACCTGGCCTAGTGTATATTCCAGTATACTTGACAGACACCACAGATGCCAATTGCATCCCAGTCGTTGGGGACATGAACCTAAGGTTATAGTGATTCACCGGGTGTTACACCAGGCAGAAGATCAATACCAGATTCACCACAGAGATCAGATATGGGTAGCTCATTCGGGAGATGACAGGTTACTGAGTTTTTGACAGATGTAGGGTGGAGCGTGTAGTATTTATCAACAGAGATAAGATATTCTCTGCATATCTTGATTTTGTAGCTTATTATGTGATGGATACATGATAGATTTTGATGTATGATGGACATATGATGCACATTGTATTACTTTGATTATGATATGGGACAATTCTTATTGACACTATGTAGTATGTTTCCTTTTGTGATGGGTGATTTTGTTTATGTATGCATATGTATATGATATTTCCTGCTTATGTGGATGGATACTTTGGTTTATTTATGCACATGTTTATTTATGCACATGTTTATGATACTAGATGCTTATGTGGATGATTGGGTTTATGTACTTGTGGAATATGGATGATTTTATTAATGCATATATTCGCATGCTGATATGATGTATGCACATGTTGTATCTATGATGACTTATGTGTATGGATGCCTAGTTGACTTATTGGCATGTATGTATATGTGTAGGATGGGTTTGATATGAATATTTTATATATGCAGGATTGTGATTTGTTATGAGTCTTCACATTGTGATGCAGGTGACGATGTATGTGTGGTTCTAACATGTTGTGATGCAGGTGGCGATGTATGTGTGGTTAATAGCATGAACCTAATATGTGATAATGCTTTTGTAATTTATAGTGAATTAATGATGAAAAGAAATAACACATGGTCATAAGCGTCAATAAGAACTGACATGATAATGGAAGATTGGTATGTAGTGATTGTGAAAAAAAAGGGTGTAATTTGTCACCTGTCAAAAAAATTTAGTATTCTGAGAAGAATGGGAGAGAGCGAGATAAAGTATTTGTACAACCAAAATCATAGGGTGAATGTAATGCAACGGATGAGGAAATGCAATCCTAATATGACTTGCCATCTTTGGAGCACTGATTTTTGCTATAGCATAAGATACCAGATACTCTGATATGTAAGACCAAGGCGAGTTGGCATCAATGCATAAAACAAACACAACAAACAAAAAGGCTACCCCAACACCCCAAGGTCATGATGACCTTGGTCATGCTAGGTATTGGGATAACCAAAAACACACAAGAATTCCCAAGCATAACACAAGACCTCAGGGATCTTGGTGGGTACTACGTGGGACAACCAAGAAGACAACAACAAAGAAAAGACCAAGATAAGCCCCTATGTAAATGAGTCAAAGCACACCATGATATGATACATCAAGGCGACCATGACAAGTGTTGATAGAAAGCTCTAATGATAAATAAATTCCAAAATATCAAAAGATCACCATCATTTTCAAAATGTCATTTTCCATAGGATCAAGGGGATGGATGGGATTGATGAAGTCTGCTAGGAAGGATGCATCTTGTTGAGACTGATGATGGATGCTAAACTAGAATGAACCAGTTTGACACTAGATGTTTTTCATTAACCAAATCTTCTAATAATAAGGGACTTTATTTGAGAATAACGAGCCAGACAAGGACACGGATTGGCATATCCTACAGACCTAGGGCTCGGGGGCCAATCAAAGATTAGGCTTGCCTACGTGAAAGCGCAGAGCCCTCGTAGTTCATGAAAAGACCATGGATAAACTGGAAGGAGGACAGTGAAGACAGATGATAGACGACCAAAACGTTATTTTTAGAATACCCCGGGGGCAGATCAAATGATCAGCCTTGCCTACGTGACAACGCAAGGGCAACGTAGTTCAATCGGTGACATGACAGGATGAGATCTAGGTGAAAACCAACACGATGGATGATCCTATGTGAAGACATAGACTGACTGATGAGGAGATGAACAACATAAGCTCATAGTGGGATACTAAAAATCTCAGGATGGAGGAGAGGCTAGATGGGTAGTCCAATGCTCAACCAAAATATACCAAGCGGCCAAGGATGGGATGGGCGAGGATGATAGTGTGAATGAAAGCATAAAATAACTAGGATGCCAGGTAGATAATGATTAAGCCCTCTACAAATGATGCTTGTTACCAGGTTTTCACCACCAGTATGTATCCACAATGCCACCAACAGGTGGTTTTCACCATAGGAAAAATTTATTTCTCTTTACTATTTTTGGATTTTTCCTTTTTTTTTATTTTTTTGTTGATTAGGTGGGGTTACTAAGCAAACTTAGGTGTAGAACTTCTTCAGATGTATGATATTGATAGGTTCTTCAAGGGGCTCTCCTTCAAGAGTAGTCAACCTATATGTGCCAGATCCGTATTTGGTGGCTATGGCATAAGGCCCCAACCAGTTTGCCTCAAATTTTCCTTTTTTGTCTCGGTCTTGCTGAGTATGCTGATTCTCTTTAAGGACAAGATCGCCCACCTAGAACTGATGAGGACAAACCTTTTTATTGTAATTATGTTTGAGGCAGTTTTGGTATGCTTGCAGATGATTATAGGCTTTGATTCTTCATTCATCAAGTAACTCCAGTTGTGCAAGCTCTGCAACATGAGCATCTTCCTCACTGATAAGATTCTTCAGAGAAAGCCTCAGTGATGGGAGCTCAACTTCAATTGGCAAGACAACTTTGACACCATACACTAAAGAATAGGGGGTGGTGCCTATAGGGGTGTGGATGGATGTGTGATATGCCCAGAGGGTGGGATGAATATAGAGGTGCCAATCTCGACCAGCATTATTGACAACCTTTTTGAGAATGCGGATAAGGGTCTTGTTGGTTGCTTCTGCCTGACCATTACCGTGGGGGTAATAAGGTGTTGACCACTGATGTTGGATATGAAAGGTGTTGTAGAGGTGTTTCATGGCTTGGTTTTTGAAGGTTTTTCCGTCATATGAGAGGATGGTGGATGGGATACCATATCTGCAGAGAATATGGTAAAGAATGAATTTTGAGATATGAATACCGGTGATCTATGAGAGTGGTATTGCTTCCACCCACTTAGTGAAGTATTCAGTGGTGGTAATTATGAATGTATAGCCATCGGATGATGGTGGGTAAATCTTTCCAATCAATTCGAAACCCCATTGAGAGAATGACCATGGTGCTAAAAGGGGCTGGAGATCCTGTGCTAGAGCATGAATTAAATTTGCATGTTGTTGATAGGGAAGACATTTCTTCACAAATTCACAAGCATCATGTTCTAGTGTAGGCTAGTAATAACCTGCTCAGAGAATCCTTTTGGCCAAAGCCATACCATTGGAGTGATCCCCACACACACCACCATGTACTTCCGTTAGTGCAGTATGGGCCTCAATCTCATTCATACATCTAAGGAGGATTCCATCATACTCGCGACGATAAAGCGTATCACTGACGATAATGTATCAAGAAGAGTGATGAACAAAGGATTTGCGTTGATTGTGTGTAAGATCTGGGGGTAGAATATTATCATGGAGATAGGTGTATATGTCCTTGTACCATGGGGAAGTGGGACCCACCATGTCAGTCTCAAGGATATTATATGCTAAGATTAAAATTTGTTCCACAAGGAACTCAAATTCTGTTCATTCTTTAGGTATGTCAATCAGGGAGCCAATGGTAGCCATTGCATCAGCTACTTTGTTCTATGCTCTCGGAATTTGGTCAAATTATATGAAGGTGAAGTATTTCTTGAAATCATCCACCATGCGTTTATAGGGTAACAGCTTATCATCTTTGATTAGGAATTCATCGTTAACCTGCTTAATGGCTAGCAAAGAATCACCAAAGAATTTCAAATGAGTAATGTGCCACTACTTTGCAATTCAGAGGCCAGTGAGGAGAGCTTCGTATTCTGCCATATTGTTGGTACACGGGAATGCTATTCTGAATGACTTTGGAATGTAGTCACCCTGAGGGGTAACTAATAGAATTCTTGTGCCTGATCCATTATGAGTATATGAACTGTCAAAATACAGTGTCCAAGTTGGCACTTCCGTAACTTTGTAAACTTCTTTGTCTAGGAATTCGGTGTTTAGAGGGTAAGCATCTACTAATGGTGCCTCGGCGAACTGGTCAGCTATGACTTGTCCCTTTATAGATTTTTGGTCCACATAATCTATGTCAAATTCACTTAGGAGCATGACACACTTGGCCATGCGATGAGTTAGAGTTGTTCTAGGTAACAAATACTTTAATGGGTCAATCTTAGCAATTAATTTGACCGGATGGCTAAGCATGTAATGTCAGAGTTTCTGTGTGTTGAAGACTACTACGAGACATGCTTTTTCCATGGAGAGTAGTTTAATTCATAGCCAAACAATGTCCGACTAATCTAGTAGATTGCTCTTTCTTTTTATAATTCATCATGTTGTGCCAACAATGCCCCCAATGCAACTAAAGTGGCGGAGATATACAACAAGAGGGGTTTCCTTGGGATAGGTGGCATCAAGATCGCTGGATGAGCTAGGTATTCTTTGATCTTATCAAAACATTTTTGACACTGTTGGTTCCATCAGAAGGTGGAGTCTTTCTTCAGAAGATGAGTGAATGGCTAACATTTATCCGCGAGTTGTGCTATGAACCAACAGATGGATTGCATCTTCCCTTGGAGGCTTCTTAACTACTTTAGATTGTGTGGAAGTGGCATGTCTAGAATAGCTTTTACCTTGGTGGGATCAACTTCAATACCCCTTCGAGAGACTATAAAACCCAACATTTTTCCTGACCCAATGCCAAAGACACATTTTTTTGGATTTAGCCGTAACTTGTAATGTTCCAACCGTTCAAAGATCTTTTTTAGGATAGTAGGATGTTTGGATCAAGTTCTATATTTTCCTAACAAGTCATTTACATAATCCTCCATGATGATATGAATGAGGTAATGGAAGATGACTGTCATTTCCCTTTGATATGTTGCCCTTGCATTTTTGAGATCAAAGGGCATAACATTGTAATAGAAGGTAGCCCAAGGTGTTATGAAGGAGGTCTTGTGTTGATCTTCAGGTGCAATTCAGATCTGATTATAACCAAAGAAACCATCCATAAGGGATAACATCTCATGTCCTGCTCTGAGGTCGACCAACATGTCAATATTAGGTAGGGGGAAATCGTCTTTAGGACAAGCCTTGTTAAGATCCCTGAAATCTGTACAGATCTGAATGTCTCCATTTGGTTTGTCAACTGGTACTATATTGGAGATCCACTCAGAGTAGTCAATTGGTCTGATAAAACCTGCATCTAGTAAATTCTCCAGTTCCTTCTTGACTAATAAGGCTACCTGTGGATGCATCTTGCAGAGCTTTTGTTTGACAGGCTTGGCATCAGGGAGAACGTCTAGATGATGAACTACTAAATTGGGGTCTAAGCCTGGCATGTCTGAATATGACCAAGAAAAGTTAATGAGACCCTCTTGGAGTAGCTGCACTATGACTAGATACTCTTGCTCTAAGAATGACTTGGCTACATAGGTGATCTTAGGATTTTCAGCAATACCTAGATTAACTTCATGAGTTTCTTCTATTAGAATGGATGATTGAGCAGATAACTAAGTCCCTACAAGGGGAAGATGAACATCTCCATCTTCCAATGCCTCTTTGAGGTTTTCGCCATTAGATGTGTCCTTTATTTTTACTTTTTCAAGGTCAGGAAGTGCCTCAGGGAGGTTTTCACTAGATGATTGCTTTTTATTTTTCTTATTCATATTTTTGCGACTAGAGTGTTCATCCTCCCCCAATCCCATGAGGTTGACATATGTATCTGTGGACATATTGACTGGTGTTTTGTAACGTAGGTCCCAATCAATAAGCTCAGGGTGACGAAGGGATAGGCTAATGGTACAAATGGATAAGCATTCAAACATGGATGATAGGTCAATGTGATCAATGTCATCATATGCCCGTATGATGGATTCCTCCTCAGGTATATCTTCTAATGAGCCATTTCCCATGGTGACACTATTGGAGGTATTAGACGATGTTGCAAGGCCTTTCTGCTTTTTGTCGTATCCAATGCCTATGTTCTTTGGCAACTTTGATGTATCATAAGGTTGTAGCTACCCATGCTCTTCCTTGCCTAGGCCCCTGCCTTGGTAGTTATATTTTCTGCAAACTTAGCTGACCAAGGATATGCTTCTTGAAAATATTCCTTTAGAGGTGGATCTGGTTGGGGTTCTTCTCGGTATACCCATTGACTTATATCCTCTTCTTGCACATCTATCTTGATACTAGGAAACCTGAAAGTGATGGTAGGGATGTTCTTACCACTGAAGGTGAAAGTCTTGTCTTCCTTTGGAGTAGCATGTGAAGGTTGAGCATATTGTTTCTCAATTGTGTTTTGATTGGTTTGTCCTTGATGAAAAAATTCACCTTTGGTTATCTATCGGCATGACATTCACGTGGTTTTGGCAATAGAGGAAAGGTCTATCAGCATGAGTATTTTTCACTGGGGAGAGGTCTTTCCGAATGAGTCGGGTCTCACTGACTAATACATAAGGTGGTTCATCGGCGTAAGTGATCCTTCATCGGCATTGTGTCGTGGTAAGTTTGAATTCTTACATCGACCGACAACAAAAGTATTCAATCAGTGAGACTTAGGTAGCATCGGAGTATTGTCATAGCGAACCTTTTTGGTCTCACCAATAGGCACATTAAAGATTCACTTCGGCCATACATGTTGCTTTCGGTGTGAAGTCATAGCGAATGTACATTGTCACACCGACCGGTGGTGAGAAGATAGATTTTGGTAAGAGTTAGAGTTATCGAAGTGAGGTCTTGGTGAGTGACCTTTGGTCTTCCCGACATTACACATGGAGTTTCTATCAAAAGGCACCTCGGTGAGACTAATGTGACTTCGGAGTGTGGTCTTGGAAAACATCGTGGGTCTCACCGATGGAATATGGTACATACAGGCAGCTTTCGGCAGGACTTCTCCTTGGTCTCAGCGAAAGAGGGTGATCCCTATCGGTAGTAGTTATACTGTCGGTATAGGGTCACAATGAGATTGTTATGTCTCACCAACCGGAGGTTGAATGGGAACACATCGGCAAGAGTTGTGGAATCGATATAATGTCATAGCAAACCCTATGGGGTCTCACTAATGGAATACATATGGACCTTGTCGACATAGGCATTGAGTTGTCTCGGCGAACAAGAATGATCATGTGGGATTTTGGTAAAACATAGGATGCTCTATGAGAAGTCAACCCAACTATGCATTGCCTTAGCGAAGGCGGATGAAGGATACATCTCAGTGAGAGTGTGTTTTTGTTTCAACGACTCATAATGGATAAAGTCTTTCAGTGAAACTTAATGAAATCTACATAAGGTCTCCCCGATTATGAATTGTCTCAACGACACCGAATGAAAGGATGACTTTCAGTAAAACAAAACATTATCTACGAAATGTCTCCCCGACAGTAGAATGTCACAACGACACATAAGAGATAAAAGGGCTTTCGGTGAAACATAATGTGGTTTGCGAGAGGTCTTCTTGACATCACTGTGTCACGGCAAAAGCAAATGAGGAAAAGGAAATGCAACTCGCATGAGGTCTTAGCAAAACGAAAAGAACACAGGGCAATTAACAGCGTTATAATTGCCTTCAGCATACTTACAGGGATGTCTCAACAAATGATTAACGAAGACTCAAACACTATGGCCGACATGGGAATTTCTAAATATAGTTTCAGGCCGACATCATTGGGTGGCATCGAATCTCTGGTATATTGCTGCACATATAAGAAGAATATTCTTTGAGAATTGAGAGGTTATGGTTCTCAACTGGTGGGCAGTCGTGGTTTTGATGAGAATCTATCAGTTACAATTTGACATCTCTTGATTCAGTGCAGAAATTAAAGGTTCAACTTTTTGGGTATTCAAAAAAATTTGTTTGAGCATTTGGGTTATCTCTAAATAGTTTCAAAATGATGAAGATTCTTGATTTACTCCTGTCAAAGCTTTGATTTATGATTGTCAGTTTATTGACAGCCTATTGCACAGGTGTTACTCTTGCAGACATTTATTTTTCTGGCATCCTTTTCTTCCTGAAAAATAGAAAGGAGGTTTTAGCTCTCCTTTGACCTTGAATCTCTTTGAAGACTACACACTGGGAAAGATGTATAAAACGTAGTGTTGTGAATATTGAAAGATCTTCTAGCTAGAAATTATGAGACAATTATTTTGGCCGTATCAAGAGATGTATTTGAAAAATCTGTAATACAAAATTTGAAAAACATGATGCATAACAGAGTTGTAATTCTTTTCTATTTAATATTTTAAAGATTCAAAGAGTTGGATTCTTAGGGTATTAGGTAGATAAGAGTGTTGAGTTTCTTGAGCTTACTAGAAAACAGAGAGATCCTTTGATATTATTATTGTTCTGAAAATAATTTGAGGGGTTAGTGCTCCTTGAAATTGGTGTTTCAAAATGAGGGGTTGGTGCTCCTTGAGTTGGTGCTTAGAAATTAGCCTATAAGGCATTGTTAATAGTGGTTTTTGAAAATTAAGCTAGTAAGGTAGTTTAGGAGTGGTTTTTCTACCCCAGGAGGGTTTTCCACTTAGAAAATTCTTTGTCTTATGGTCTCTTTGTTTTTGATGTCATAATGTTTCTTGATTGTGATAAATTTTATCAGTCTGAACATTGTTGAATGGTATTTCCTTCATATCTCCAAATATTTAGTTCAAATATCTTGCACAAGTCATTGTTGAAGAGTCTAATTCAAAAGGAAGCTTAAAATTTCTCATTTGATTCATTTCTCAAGAATAGTTATAATTTTCTAAAGGTGTTTGTTGTCTCAATACCTTTATTGTTTTTAAAGTTGCATTCAAATCAATTGTTTAAGAAGTGAGTCAATTATGTTGATCATCATTTGCACAGTCTTATGAGTTGCACCTACACTGTCATCATGCTTACCATAATTGTTTTGGAAAATGCAAGATATCTCACTCAAATCATATTTTCATAAGTTGTCTAATAGACTGAGTTAATGTTGTCATATCTTTGTGCTTTCAAAAGTGATTACTCTACTCTATTGTTGAAAGAAAAGGAAATCAAAATTAAAAATGTTGGTCAAAGTTGAAAAATTTTAGACACTGATTCACCCCCCCTCTCAATGTATGTCCATAACTCCAAAAATTTGTATCAGAGTGTAGGGTCCTCTGATAGGTCTAAACCACCTAGGATTGTTCCTGGTTTCTTGGAGTACTTTGGTTAATATGGGAAAGAACAAAAGGAATAAGGAAAAAATATTTTCTCAGAAAAATGCTATTCATCATGTTCAACCTAAATCTAGTATAACGAATAACGAGGAAGAGTTCATAAATAGTAGCTCTGAAATGGTAGAGTATCCTATATTTTGAACTCCTCAGTTCGAAGGAATAAACTTTATTATATGGAAGCATAGGATGGAAACATACTTACTTTCTTTAGGATCTGAAGTGTGGGAAGCAGTAGAAAAGGGTTGTACTACATCTGCAATATCTCCTTCCACTCTTGAGGAGATGAAAGCTCTTGAATTCAATACCAGAGCTATAAATGCTATTTTTAATAACTTTCCAAATAAACTCATTACAAAAGTCATTCATTATAGCAGTGCTAAGGAATTTTGGGACAAGTTGACTGAAATGAATCAGAATAGTGAGTTACAAGAGGAGATATCTTTGGATACTGAAATAATTTGTGAAACATCTGAGAGTGAAGAAGGTGTAAACCTTCATGGGTTTGAAAAGAATTCTAAGGAGATCATTAATGAATATTTAAATGATCAAGAAACTTGTGTAAAAGTAGATCAATCTTTAGTTGAAGTTAAATTTGAACAGGAATATGATGAACCAGAAAGTGAGGTTGATTTGGAAGGTGAACTCCTATGTGCCTTAGATACTATTAAGCAGCTTAGAAAAGAAAACCAGTTTTTAACAAGATAGCTTCAACAAGAAGAGAGTTTGGAAGTCAAGTTAAAACACAAGGATGAATTGTGTAATAAACTAGAAAATGAGATTGATTCTTTAAAGAAATGTTCAGATAATGATTCCTTGTTAAAAGAACTAACTCTTAAGGACGATATGATTATAATTCATAAAATTGAAATTGAAGAATATAAGAGGATTGCAGACATTGTGAGTTCTGATTTGGAGATTAAAAAGATTGTTTGTCTAAAACTTGAAGAAGAAGTAGTTACTTTAAGAAAAAAGCTTGAAAGTATCAAGGCTCAATCTGGTAAAATTCATAAATTTGATCATAGTACTAATATATTGAATGAGATGTTGGGCAGGAAAAAGCATTATAAAGATCCTACAAGAGTGGGATATGAGGTTGGACAAATCTCTGCAGACAAATCTAAACATGAAATGGTGTTTACTACTTCAAATGGAAATAATTTTACAGCCAAGCAAACACCAAGAATGAAGGTTGATCTTGGTTACAGTATTGTTGCATCAAAGGATAACATTGACATTAGAAGAAAATCTAAAGGTATTCATAGAAAAAGGAGAAATGTCTTTAGATCTTCACATCCTTGGCATGATCATTCATACAGGTATACTCATTCTTTCCAAGGATATTGTTATGTTTGTAATGACTATGGTCATAAGGAAATTGATTTCATAAGATGGTCAAATAAGAATCATTCTAATGTCCCTAGAAATGAGGATGTGGTGTGTTACAACTGTAACAATTTTGGTCACTTGAGAAGAGACTGTAGAATAAATACAAGTGATAATAATGTAGGGAACAATGTTGGAAATGTCTGTAGGAAGTCTTCTATTTCTAAGAACAATCACAAAGTCATTTGTTTCAGATGTAATAACATTGGACATAAAGTACAACAATGCAGATTCAATAGAAAGACAGGTACTTTAAGAAAACAAATGAAAAAGTCTTCATTGGAGTGGAGAAGAAAGAGCAATCAAGATGACAAGAAGAGCAATAAAGATTCTTCTGAGAAAACTCCTTGCACATTCCTTTCATAAGTGTTGCCTTCCAGGTCTTGAGAAAAAGCAAAGACTCGGGGGGAGTCTATTATGGTAATATATTTTACCCCTATGGAGTCTAGAATGAGGTATGACATCTTGCATTTGCTTTTGGTGGTATAAGATGTAAAGAAATGGCTTGTATATGCCACTATTTCATTATGTTTATTCTTATTGAACTAATTATGGAGGTTTGCATATGTTTTTGAAATTCAAGTTTGAAGTACGTTGATAGTTCTTTGGTGAGGTTGTTGCTCAATTCTTAAGGTGCTGATGAATCTAGTGTCTAGCCAGTGAACTAGACAGTGTTTTGAAGGAAGAGAAATGGCTTATTTTGGCTCACATAATGTCTTTTTCATAACATGTATTGCTATGAACAATGAAGTAAAAGACATAATGAATATTGTTCACACAAATTTTGTGGACAACGTGTTTGGTGATGAATTTGTATGGTTTGTGTTATTCGAGACAACTTTTTTGATTGTAACATAACAATAGAATTGTCATGGATCAAAAGTAATATTTGTTTGAGGAGTTATATGACAGTGTGTCATGTCTGCTTGTTCAAGTTTGTGACTCTAATATTGACAATCATTGATAGGAGCTGAAGCTTTGTGGTTTAAATTCCTTAACCTTTTGTTATTACTGACAAAGGTAATCATCCGATTTGAAAGGTAATGAATAAATCTCTGCATTAAGGAATGTTTTTGCTTGGTCTAGTGGTTGACAGTTTTCAGAAGTTTTTGAAATGACAGTGCACTTTGTTTTTAAATGAACTTTTTGGATGCTCGGGTTTTGGAAATAATGGTATGTCCTTATGACATCTTTGAGCAATGTGGAGACATATAGATGAGTTCCTCAATATATTAAAAATAAGAAAGCCTTTGTTTTGAAGTGATGTCGATACATTTATCTTTGGAGAACAGTGATTGAAAAACATGTTTGATGTTATGAGTTATTTTTGTGATGATTTTATTCGGTGTTGTGTGAGGGCTGAGATTAATTATCTTTGGTATTTTTTCATCGTTCTTGGTGTGGTAATAGAAGTTCTCTTATGGACTGAGGATGGGTGTACAAGAATAGATTGATGATGAATTATGCAGTATACATGCTTTCAAGTTATATTTTTTGTATGAAAAGAGTAAAATGATGTGTGTCGTTTGAACAAGAATAACCAGTATCATTGGTCTTTGTTGTGTATTGTCATGGACAGTGACTGAGGTTACTTGTGTTGAGAAGAGGTTGGTTTTTTGTGCTCAAATTCTGGTATTGCTAGGTTGAAGTTAATCAAATTCAATGTGGAGAAGGTGATCTTGAATGTGCCCTGATCGAACATGACAAAGAAAGTGGTATGTTCAAGTAACAGGTCTTCAATCTTTAGGTATCAATTTGGTTTGTTACATTATAATATTTTGGTACCTTTGCTTTAGCATTGATGATATGGACCGAGATTCTTGAAAAGGACATATTGTTATTTTTGCTATGATATCAGCATGTTACAATCTTACTGCTCTCCTGCAAATATGTCTGCTGCACTATTGCTCTATTTGCAGCCAGTTCTTATGGTATTTGGTTGGTTTCTCAGTTGTGTTTCCTAGAATTGCACATTCTTCTCTTCTATCCTTTGTCATTGAGGCAAAAAGGGGGAGAGTCCTTTGTATTTTTCCATCAAGGACAAAGGAGGAGTTTGTTTGTTCTCAGTTGTTTTCTGATTGGTTTGTCCTTGATGACAAAATTCACCTTTGGGTATCTATAGGCATGACATTCACATGGTTTTGGTGACAGAGGAAAGGTCTATCGGCATGAGTATTTTTCACCGGGGAGAGGTCTTTCTGAATGAGTCGGGTCTCACTGACTAATACATGAGGTGGTTCATTGGCATAAGTGATCCTTCATCGGCATTGTGTCTTGGTGAGTTTGAATTGTTACATCTACTGACAAAAAAAGGATTCATATCGGTGAGACTTAGGTAGCATCAGATTATTGTCATAGAGAAACCTTTTGGTCTCATCAACAGGCACATTAAAGATTCACTTCGGCCAGACATGTTGCTTCTGGTGTGAAGTCATAGCGAATGTACATTGTCACACCAACCGATGGTAGGAAGATACATATTGGTAAGAGTTAGAGTTATCGAAGTGAGGTCTTGGCGAGTGACCTTCGGTCTCACCGACATTACACATGGAGTTTCTATCAAAAGGAATCTTGGTGAGACTAAGGTGACTTCAGAGTGTGGTCTTGGCGAACGTCGTGGGTCTCACCGATGGAATATGGTACATACAAGCAACTTTCGACGGGACTTCTCCTTGGTTTCGGTGTTAGAGGGTGATCCCTATCAGGAGGATTTATACCCTTGGTATAGGGTCATAGCGAGATTGTTATGTCTCACCGACTAGAGGTTGAATGGGAACACATCAGAAAGAGTTGCGGCATAGATATAATGTCATAGCGAACCATGTGGGTCTAACCGATGAAATACATATGGACTTTGTCGGCATACGCATTGAGCTGTCTCAGCGAACATGAATGATCATGTGGGATTTTGGTAAGACACAGGATGCTCTACGAGAAGTCACCCCAACTATGCATTGTCTTAGCGAAGGCGGATGAAGGATACAGCTCGGCGAGAGTATGTTTTTGTTTCAGCAACTCATAATGGATAAAGTCTTTCGGTGAAACTTAATGAAATCTACATAAGGTCTCCCTGATTATGAATTGTCTTAGCGACACTGGATGAAAGGATGATTTTCAGCAAAACAAAGCATTATCTACGAAATGTCTCCCTGGCAGCAGAATGTCACAACGACACAAGAGATAAACGGGATTTTGGTGAAACATAATGTGGTCTGTGAGAGGTCTTCTCGACATCACTGGGTCACAGTGAAAGAAAATGAGGAAAAGGAAACGCGGCTCGCATGAGGTCTTAGCGAAACGCAAAGAACACAGGGCGACTGACAGCATTATAATTTCCTTCGACATACTTACGGGGTTGTCTTAGCGAATGATTAACGAAGACTCAAACACTGTGGCCGATATAGAAATTTCTAAATATAGTTGTAGGCCGACATCATTAGGTGGCATCAAATCTCTGGTATATTGCTGCACATACAGGCAAAATATTAGTTGAGAATTGAGAGGTTATGGTTCTCAGCTGGTGGGTAGTCATGGTTTTGATGAGAACCTATCAGTTACAATTTGAAATCTCTTGATTCATCATAGAAATTAAAGGCTCAGCCTTTTGGGTATTCAGAAAAATTTGTTTGAGCATTTGGGTTATCTCTAAACAGTTTCAAAATGATGAAGATTCTTGATTTACTCCTGTCAAAGCTTTGATTTATGATTATCATTTTATTGATAGCCTATTGCACAGGCGTTACTCTTGCAGACATTTATTTTTCTGGCATCCTTTTTTCCTAAAAATAGAAAGGAGGTTTCAGCTCTCCTTTGACCTCAAATCTCTTTGAAGACTACACACTGGAAAAGATGTATAAAATGTAGTGTTGTGAATACTAAAAGATCTTCTGGCTAGAAATTATGAGATAGTTATTTTGGCCATATCAAGAGATGTATTTGAAAACTCTGTAATACAAAATTTGGAAAACATGATGCATAACAGAGTTGTAATTCTTTTCTATTTAATATTTTAAGGATTCAAAGACTTGGATTCTTAGGGTATTAGGTAGATAAGAGTGTTGATTTTCTTGAGCTTACTAGAAAACAAAGAGATCCTCTGATATTATTATTGTTCTAAAAATAATTTGAGGGGTTGGTGCTCCTTGAAATTGGTGTTTCAAAATGAGGGGTTGGTGCTCCTTGAGTTGGTGCTCAAATATTAGCCTATAAGGCATTGTTAATAGTGGTTTTGAAGATTAAGCTACTAAGGCAGTTTAGGAGTGGTTTTTCTACCCCAAGAGGGTTTCCCACTCGGAAAATATTTTGTCTTATGGTCTCTTTGTTTTTGATGTCATAATGTTTCTTGATTGTGATAATTTTTATCAGTCTGAAGATATTTGAATGGTAGTTCCTTCATGTCTATAAATATTTAGTTCAAATATCTTGCACAAGTCATTGTTGAAGAGTCTAATTCAAAAGGAAGCTCAAAAGTTCTTATTTGATTCATTGCTCAAGAATAGTTATAATTTTCTAAAGGTGTTTGTTGTCTCAATACCTTTATTGTCTTTAAAGTTGCATTCAAATCAATTGTTTAAGAAGTGATTCGATTATGTTGATCATCATTTACACAGTCTTATGAGTTGCACCTGCATTGTCATCATGCTTTGATTGTTAAATCAATGTCTGCCATAACTATTTTGGAAAATGTAAGATATCTCACTCAAATCATATTTTCATAAGTTTTCGAATAGATTTAGTTAATGTTGTCATATCTTTGTGCTTTAAAAAGTGATTACTCTACTGTATTGTTGAAAGAAAAGGAAATCAGAATTAAAAATCTTCGTCAAAGTTGAAAAAGTTTAGACACTGATTCACCCCCCCTGTTAGTGTCTGTCCATAACTCCAACATACCATACTCGTGTGGTGATGGAGGCATGGTTTCTACATTAAGGGTAGTATGCATTTTGTATTCCCCACACCCTTTGTCAATGATATGGACTTTTGTGACTGTGGGGTCAGTGGCAGAAGATGGAGTGGTTATCGTGGTTGAGGGTGGATTAGCGGATGATCACTGGGATGCCCCCATTTCAACCCCAGGACAATAATGTAAATGGGGAAATGATGCTTCTAAAGCGCAACAATATTCAAATGGTTGAGGGTTAGCATAGATGGTGACCCCTTTTCCATTAACTGGGAATTTTAGACATTGATGGTATGTAGAGTGGACAACTTGCATAGCATGGAGCCATGGGCGGCCAAGGAGGAGATTATATGATAAGTCCAGATCAAGGACATGATAGATAGTGTACTGAACCATAGGTCCCACTTGGATAAGAAGACTGATAATTCCCTCTGAATTCCTTTTTAAATTATTATAGGCCTTGATCGTGATGATCTAATTACTTAAATCTACTTGAGTATACCCCACCTATTTTATGAATTTTAGAGTACATAGATTGAGGGTAGAGCCATTATCTACCAAGACCCTTTTTATTTTATGATGTGCAACCACAACTTTGATATGTAAGGGGTGATTATGATTGGCATTGATGTTTGGCATGTCATTTTGGCTGAAGTGTAGCTTATAAGATAAAGACAGGTGCCCTACCAAAGCTTGGAAGCATGTAGGATCAATGTCATTAGGCACATGGGTTTCCTGTAGGGCTCTGTTGAGGATTTCTTGATGTACAGGAGAAGACTTAAGCAAACCCAATATGGAGATATGGGTAGGGGTCCTTCCTTGGTGATCAAGAATGTTGTATTGAGAGCTTATAGGAGTTGATTGGGTGGGTGCAGAGGCCGCAGGGACAGTGATGCAGGCTCGTCGTGTAGTAACTGCATACTGAGGGTCTTTGGCTTTGACATGTATCATAGATACACGGGGTTCTACCTTCTCAATGTAATGGATAAAACCCTCGTAATTGAGGGGTACATTCTTGTAGCTTATGTTATTTGTGTTGTTGTCTTGGGGATTGTTGTTGGAGGTGCTTGTGCCTTGATTATGGTTTGGAAAGGCATTTTGATATATCTGCAATTGAGCATTGGACGACGAAGCTTGACTAGTGTCAACTTTGATATCCCCTTGATCAATAAGATCTTGGACATAGTTTTTCAAACCTTGACACTTATTTAAAGAGTGTCCTTTGATTTTATGGAACTCACAATACTCATTTTCTGTAAACCATGTGGGCTTGGGTTTGGACTCATCAAGTGACTTGGTGATAGGATACGTGATTGGATAGTTAATCTGTAACAACTTATTGAAGACGACACTCAGAGGTTCTCCTAATTGAGCATACTGATGTATAGTGTTCCCCTGGCTATTTTGACTTGACTGTTGAGAAGGATTAGGTGCCCCCTGTGGTATAGATATGGCATTAGGTACGGATGGTTGTTGTCTCTGGGACGTATTAGCCACTTGGACATGTTTAGTATCATTCATGCCATCGTTCATTGTGTTCTTGTTCTTGTTCCAAAAATGTGGATTATCTCCAAATGACCTTTCTTTATCATGGCTGTGTATTTTCATGTGCCCCTTGGAAACAAGGGCACACTCAAGGATGGGTCCCTTTTCCACTATCTCTGTGAAAGTGGTGACACAATGTAACCTAAAATTATGAGCCATGTCAGGATGAGAGTTCTTCATGAAGAGAGTGACCATGTCCTTTTCTTTCAAAGGGGTTTCATTTAGCTTGCTAGCGCACGCCACCTTTGGAGCTAGCTTGTAAAGGTTTCCCCCTCATGTTGTTTCTCTTTGAGTAGATCTAAGGTGTCAGTGTCCTCCAAATTGAAGGAGAAGTAGGAGACAAATTTTTTGGATAAGTCTGCAAAAGATTTTATGGACCCTTTTTTGAGGGTCATGAACCACTCCAGGGTGTTGCTTGCCAAGCTTTGTGGGAATAGGCACAAGAGATAGTTGTCATTGTGCATGACCTCTTGACACTGGGAGTAAAACTCTTGAAAATGGGCCTTAGGATCAATGAGATGGAGGGATCAAATGGATACAGGCATATGTCTTCGAATTTGAATGATTTTTTGCCAGCCCCAACTTGAAGATCCTTCAGAGCGGCTTTGGTTTACAACAGATCGGAGTTGACGGGTGGTAGGTTGGGTGGATATGGATAGTAGGACGATAAAGGATCCTGCTAGGAGAGCGTCGAATTGTTGAGGTACGGATTTTGATGGTTGGATGATGACATCCCTTGTTGGTATGCCAGGGGATTTTGTTGATATGGGGGTTGTTGTTGTGGGGTATAGTACGGATTTTTTTGATAAAAGTGTGGGATAGGCTGTTGAGGAGCTTAGATAGGATGTTACAGATAGGTTTTTTGGTGTTGAAGGTATTGTTGTGATTTTTGGGAGGCCACATAAGGTAGTTGTTGATGAAATTTCTGTTGATTATGATAGTAGTAGTGTTGAGGGGGTTGTTGTTGTGATGTCAACTGTTGTGTGGGCCAAGATGGGATGTTGTGTTGTGGTTGAGCTTGTAGACATAAAATGGATGTGAGGAATGGGGATATGGTCTGAGTGATAGGTCGGGACAAATTTTCTTGTGGTTGGTATGGTGGTTCTTGTGAAGAGACTAAAGCATTATGCATGGGTTGTTGTTGATGAGATGGCTGAGATAGCGTAGAGGTGTTTTGTAAAGGGGGTTGTTGGGTACCACCTAGAACATTCAGTTAGGATGTGATGCCTTGTGGAGGTAATTGAGGTGGAAGGTTGGATTGATGAAGCTGCTGAGATGTATATGAAAGTGATGGTAGACTTGTGGCCCTAGGAGGTGGAAGCAATGCGGTAAAAGGAGTTCCCCCAGTGTTGATGGGAGCTTGATTTGAAAGAGGTGGTGTTGTTAGCGTTAATGGTGCAGGTTGTGGAATATTTTGTGGCATACCATAAGAGAAAGGATTATTGGGATCATACACTTAAGAACCCCCCCTAACTGAGATTGGAGCATGCGGGGGGTGGTGATAAAGAAAAGCATTACCAAATTCAGGTTGATGCTAGCCCTCCACTGGAGGAACATTGGGGATGTATGAACCCTCTGGTGCATTTTGTGAAGCTTGGGGCATATTAGATGTGGGGCTCCTATATTTGGATAAGTCAACACCTGATAGAGGCTTGACCCCCTTTTCAATTAGGTGGGCCAAAATTTATTTCCCATGTTTTTCGAATAGATGGTCAGTCATTTGCACATTGGACGGATTACTAAAATGTTCCTCAAGCATGAGTTCGGTTGATTAGCCATACTCTCTTCACCATGTGGTGAGTTGTTCTGATTTTCGGTGTTGGAGTGTGATGAAGTACCATTATGAGGATATTGGGGAATGTTGTTAGGATCTTTAGCAATATTCGCACCATTGGTGGTATTTGTATTGTTATCAAGGTCTTGAGACATATTTGCTTGGGAACTTTGACCTTGTTGTTGTGCCATTATAACTTGTGACCTAGTTTGAATAGGCATGCAAATGTTCTATAGGCGGATTATGTCTTTGACGAATGATTTGATTGTGATTGGATGAGATTTGATTTTGATGGGATGAGATGGGATTTGGATTGAATGAGATGGGATTTAGACTGTATTTTGTTTGGATAGATCGGATTGGATTGGATTTTGATTGAATCAGGTTTTGATTGGATAGATTGGATTGGATTGGATTTTGATTGGATAGATTGGATTGGATCATACTTTAATTGGATAGGTTGAATTGGATTGGATTGTTAAGATTGATAGGATTGTGTTGATTGAACGAATGTGATTTGATTGATTAGGTAATTGGATAGGTGTGACCAATTTTCTCAAATGGTTGGGTTTGATAGATTTGGATGATTGGATGGGTATGATTAGATGATGAAAGATGTGAGGGACCCTGAATTTAGTCAAAGAAAGTGACCCTTGGTGACCTAGAGCATTGATTAATTAAGTGGATGATCACGACACCGAATCCACCCCAAGAGAGAAATGGATTGATTTGGGCCAAGGATGATAACATAGGACACCAAATTCACCTCAAAATGGAAGTAAATTGATTTGGGTCGAATTTAATGACTAATAATCAAATTCAAGTGCTAAGGTCAATTTGGGTAGCCACTTTTTATCACAAGGTTAATGCGATTTGATTATGAGGTGCGGGTTTGGTGATGTAAAAGGTAAATTTTTTGATGAATCAAGTTCACTAGGTGATGATATGGGCTTTCAAATGGATTATCAGAAGATTTAAAATGAACAGATGGATTGAGGATGTTTGGGGAGAATAAATGGAGATTTAGAGTGGTTAAACGAGGGTTTTGGGGGCTAAATGAAGCTTTAGAACGATAAAATGGAGGTCTAGAATGACAAAACGAAGGCTCAAGATGGTGAGATAAAGGTTGAGAATGATTAAATGATGGTTTAGAGGCCAAATAGATCCAAATGGGGTGATTTCAGTTGTTCAGGAGGGAAAATTTGCCCCTCTGCAGTAACTAGAAGGGCACAGTCACCGTTCTGCAGTAAATCAGAGGGCATAGTCGCCCTTCTGTGGTAAAACAGAGGGCGCAATCACCCTTCTACGGTAAAAATAGAGGGTGTAGTCGCCCTTCTGTGGTGAACAGGGACTTGGTTTGGTGAAAATGACTATGGAAAAGACTTTAAAATGACAATAATAAGGCCAATTTGTCAAAAAGTTCACTGGTTTCTCACAAGAAAACACTCTCAAGAAAAAAAGATCCTATGATTAGTGTTAAGGATATGGCCAATGAGGTCTTAATCTAGGATGCACAAGGTGTCTAGGGAGTCCTCGATATACTTTTGGTACATGAGGCACAACCGTGAACACTAGTTCGTCACAATCATGATTCGGGAACCCCAGCAAGATATTGAAGGCCTCAGACCAACTCTTCACGTCTATCTAGGTATCACCCTCGCTTCGATGCTTCGTCAATTACGACGTGACTAGATTGAGGTACAACTTTCATTCTCCCCCCTTTATATACCCCGCTGGTACGCATGGTTGGAATTGCCCCTTGGGGTGATGAAATCCCCAAGCAAGTCCCACTAGAAAGAAAGCACTAATCGTTTCCAACTACTCCCCAGGCTCACACGAAGTGCAAGGGGAAAGTGAAAACAAACTAAGGTCAAGATGAAGGGCTAAGGTGAGTTGAGAACTCACAAGCCCTCACATCTCAAGACATGTGGATTGTGGAGTGGCTAAGGGTGAGATGATGTGTAGGTAATGTGGAAGAGAGGTACATGATGTGGAGGAAGGACAAGTACCTTGGGGAGTGAGAAGATTTCCTCAAAAAGGAACTTCTTGTTCCCAAGTGAGAGTGAAAATGACATTTGAAGAATTTTGGAATTCCTCAAAAATCTCCACGGGAAAAGGGGAAGTGGTTGGAGAAATAAATGTGAATTAAAAATTCACATTCCTAGGAGAATCTAATGGATAAGGGAGGGTCTCCAAAAAGGTGGGAATTGGTCACATGTGCATGAGGTGACAAGTCAAATATTCTAGAAGCCTTGGAGGATAAAATGTGAATTAAAAATTCACATGGGGAGGAGAGAGACCTAGGATGAATAAAAGTGAATTAAAAATTCACATAGGAAAGAGGGTCAATGCCAAGAAAGGCAAATGAAAATATTGACTAGAAAGTGGTACTAAAAATGGTTAATGACTTTGATTAAGGTTGTGCAAATACTTGATTATGATAATTAATGGAAGATTAGAGACAAGTGGCAAATGTAGGAGGATGTGACATTAATCCTTGATTAAGAGTATGCACATCCTAATTATTAATTAATTAAATTAATCCAAATTAGAGATGGATTATGGAGGATGTGACAAGGAGAGAGAAAAGAAGAATTTTAAATTGACTTTAATTCAAAAAGATTAAAATTACTAAATTAAATAAATTGGTGTGTTTATTTAATTTAGAGAGGAGAAAGGTACCAGTTAAAGTGTTTAATTGTTAAATTAAATACTTTAAGCACCTTATGTGGGAAGTGTAATATTAATTAAATAAACTAATATTGACAGAATTGATGAATAAAGAGGTAAATTTGATCATACGAGAGTGATCAAATTTTGGTGTCTATAGATAAATTCAAGAATTTTATTAGTATACTCAGCTTGTCCATTGGATTGTGGATATTAGGGTGTTGAAAAGCAATGTTGAATGTTGAAGGCTTGGAGAAATTGTTGAACTTAGTTATTCTTAAAGGGTGTTCCATTATCTGAAACAATTGCAAAAGGAAGTCTAAAGTGAAAAATTATGGTTTCCATGAGGAAACGAAAAATTACTTCAGCAATTGTTGAATGAAGAGGGATAGCTTCGACCCATTTTTTGAAATAGTCGGTTGTGGTTATGATAAATGTGTGTCTAGCAGAAGGAGGGGAAATTTTTCCAATAAGATCTAACCCTCATACTAAAAATGCCAAATGGGAACATGGACACGGAGCTCAGTAGCAGGAGCATGAATCAGATTGCTATGTTCTTGGCATTTTTGACATCGTTTAACATAGGTGTAACAATATTTCTCCATATGTTTCCAATAATAACCCATGCGAAGAAGTTTTTGCAATAACAAATGTCCTCCAAAATGACCTCCACAAGCACCAGCATGAGCATGTTCGAGTGCTAAGGGAATTTTAGAATTCTTAAGACAATGTAGTAGGAGACCATTGAAAGATCTTCAATACAACACATCTGCAAGAATCACATATTTAGTTGTGAGTTTCTGTAAGCGCTTTCAGGTATTCATTGTGGTAGGTTTGAGAATGGTACCATCCTTTAAGTAATTGTATATTGTATCATACCATTCACATGAAGATGTTTGAATTATTGCTAAAATGTCTTCTAATGGAGTATTGATCAAAGGTTTCATGATGGTATGAATAATGAATGTGAAATCAATAGAAGGATTAGGTGAGGATATGAGAGAAGCTGCACTAGCTATTGCAATCCGCATTTCGGTTATCTTTACGTGGGATGTTATCAATGGTGAACGAATCAAATTTGTCTAATTTAGTTTTATGATAAGGTCCTTGTAATTTAGTAATTTTTCATGTTTAGTTTGATATGTTCCATTGATTTTTTTAATGAGTAATTGTGAATGGCCAAAGATCTTAATATGTCGAACATGAAGGGATAAAGCAACTTGCAATCTTGCGATCAATAATTCATACTCAGTTGTATTATTTGTACATAGGAAATTTAAACGATAGGACAAGGGAATGGGGTTACCATCGAGTGGAATTAGGACCACTCCATCACCGGAACCTGTTCAACACTTAGAGCCATCAAAGAATAACTCCCATGGTTTAATATCAATGGGTAAAACATGATCATCATGAAAGGAATAAATGGTAGGGAAAGCGAAGGGAGAAGGAGCATCAACTAAGTGATCGATTAAGGCTTGACCTTGGATTGCTTTTGGTGAAACAAATTTAAGATCAAAATCAGTCAAAAACATCACCCACACAGCTAGGCAGCCAGAGAGATCAATTTTATTAAAAAGATATTTAAGAGGATCAAAGTTTGTGACAACTTGTATTTTAGCATTCAGTAAATAATGTGCAACTTACTAGTAGCGAATACAAGAGCCAAAAATTATTTTTCAATTGGTGAATAATGTTTTTCATAATTGATTAAGGTGTGACTGATGTAATAGATAGGGTTCTCTTTACCATGATCATCATGTTGAGCCAACAATGTTGCAAGAGCATGGGTAGATGCGGCGATGTACAAAATAAATGATCTATGTTGTATAGCTGGTTGTAAAATAGGTGAAGTAGATAAATATTCCTTTAGAATCTCAAAAGTTTGTTTACAATCACCATCCCAATCAAAATGAACACCCTTTTTAAGAAGACATGTGAAAGGTAATGTGCAGTCGGCTAAAGATGTGACAAAACGTCGGATAGCTTGAATGCATTCTTGTAATGTGCGTAATTGAGAAATGTTCTTTGGAAGTGGCATGTTAAAAATTGCATCAATTTTCTTTGTGTCCACCTCAATGCCTCTATGAGATATGATAAATCCTAAGAGTTTACTATTTTCTACACTAAAGACACACTTTTTCGGATTCAATCACATGTTATATTGTTTAATTTGTTCAAATATTTTACAAAGGACATTTACATTATCTTGTCGAGTTAAGGATTTAGCAAGAATATCGTCAACATAGCCTTCCAATATTTTGTGAATGTAATTGTGGAATATTGATGTCATTGCACGTTGATAAGTTTCACCAGCATTCTCTAAACCGAAGGGCATGATGACCCATCAAAATGTTCCCCAAATTGTTGTAAATGCATTTTTGTATTGATCTCGAGGATTAATAAGGATTTGGTTATAACTACAAAATCCATCCATGAATGACAACAAAGCATGTCCAACAATTGAATCCATGATCATGTCAATATTAGGAAGCAAAAAATCATCTTTTAAAGAGGATTTATTCAAGTCTCGAAAATATGTGCACATCCTAATTTGTTTATTAGGTTTTGCAACTACGACAGTGTTTGAGATCCAAGGAGAATAATCAATAGGTTTTATGAAGCCAACATCAAGAAGTTTCTCAAGTTATTCTTTAACAAGCAAGGCCACTTTAGGGTGCATTTTCGAGATCTTCTGACAAATTGGTTTAACATTGTTATCGAGGACAATATTAGACATCACAATCTTTGGGTCTATTCCTAGCATATCAGAATATTTCCAAGCAAAGATTTCAGGAAAATCATGAAGCAAAGTAGTTCTATCTTCTTTTTCTTCATCATCAAGACACTTCCCAATTTTAATAAATTTATCATTGTCATTTATGTCCATAAGCATGCCAATTGTATCTCCTAAAGGGGGTGCATTGGATTTAGGACTTTCAAATTTCAAAAGTTCTTCGTTGATATCACTTGTTTCTTGCTCGGTAACATTTATGGCACGAGAAATATGTTTAAGGGAAGCAGGTGAAGATAGGGTATCATAAACACCAAGTATGTGTTTCAAGATTTCATCACTATCGACATACAACAATGAAGGTGGAAGGGTAGGATCAATCAAGTCAAGATGAGCAATGGTGAGTTTATGTTTTGGTTGACATGTGATCACATTAATGTGTAACGATGGTTGTTGAGTAGCTTTAGTTGTTTTATAAAAAGAATATCCCAATCCCATTTTTGTTTCTTATGTAGTAGGTTCAATAGGGACAAGAATACCTTGTTCATGTTTTCCACACCCTTTTCCATTATATCCCAATTGTTTGACAAATTATAACCTTTTCCATAAAGTATTTCCATTTCACGTAGGGAAGGTGGGGATTGATAATCTATCTCATCAAAATTTGTTGTATATGTTGCATTTTCATCCGTATTGTAAGAGATAGATGTGTGAGACAATTGTGCAAAATTTTGAGTGAACATAATGGTTGGTTGGTTAGGCTTTTCATCTTGTGTTTTCGTAAGTGTATAGTCGCTCATAAATGAGGGTGTGAAGTCTAAGGATCTCCAATCATCACCAAGTAATTTAGATGGAAATTCTATCATTTTGTATAATGTTGAGAGGATTAATGTTAGAAATTGGAATCAATGTTTTCAAAGGACTTGTTATTCCTGTTTCGAGATGCAAGCAAATTTTAGGCTCAAGGTCAATTTCAATTTGATATATATGATTGTTATAAACATACTTCATGATATGGTGAAGAGTTGAAGGGATTGCATTCATCTCATGAATTCAAGGTCAGCCTAAAAGAAGATTATATGAGAGTTCATAAGGCATGACATGGATAGGAGTCTGGAAAGTTACCACTCCAACTATAATAGGTAAAGTGATTATCCCTAGCAGTTGCTTTGTTGTATTATCAAATCCTCAAATAGAAATGGAATCAGGTATTATTTGTGATCTATCCACTTCTAATCGATCAAGAAGACTCACACTACACATCTTAAGGGCAGAGCCATTATCTATGAGAGTTTTTTTGATACCTGTGCGATGGAATTGAGCAATGATCATAAAGGCATCATGTTGTTTTCATAATTCCAAAGGAGGGAGCTCATGTCAATGAAAATTAATATTGAAATTATGCTTTTGAACAAGAGTGGCCACATCACTCAGAGTGGTTCTAGGAGGGACCGTGATTTTTTTCAAAGAAGTTTGAAGAATTGTATTATAACTTGGTGAAGTTTGAAGCAATTCCCAAAGAGAGATTTTGGAAAGAGTATTCTTTAATTTCTCAACAAGATCATATTCCTTTGTAGATGGGTTATAACGAGGAGCACTAGGTGGATTGGTTAATGGTAATGATGGAGGAATTATTTGTGGTGGTTGTAGGTTATTTCATGTGTTGTATGTATGAGCAACAATATCGTTACTAGATTGTTGCGATACATTAGAGGGATGAAGGGGATGTGAGGGTGGGTAAAGGGTAAGTTTAGGTTTATTGGAAGGATGGAGAAAATGTGAAGGTGGATAAAGGATAAGTTTTGGTTGAATTACATGAATGTCCTTGATGTTAGAAATGTCACAAAAAACCATAGCAGATGAACTAGATGAGATGGAGTCTTGAAGAGACTCATCTATCAAAGGCAAGTCATCACTCCCAAAAGGTTGTAAGGGTGAACTATTGTTAACTTGTTTTGGATGTTCAAGGAAAGTATTAGAGGTATGAGATTTTGTTATCATAAGGTGATTACCACAAACCTTATTGGATGGCTTATGTGAGATGAAGTCTTGGAGGGATTCATCTAGCAAATCAAATTCATCACAATCAAAGGGTTTGAGGGAAGGTGTTTCGGTAAGGTTTGTAGATTTCTCATTACAAGCGCTTAGAGGATGAAGTGGGTGAGAGGACACCCTTAAGGGTTTCATCTAATTTATCAACATCATCACTACTAAGTGGCTTGGATGACATGTTCTTTTGAATTTGAAGCATATGTTTAATTGGATCGTTTGATGTGTCGTTTGATTGATTTTGGAGTTTTGCTATAGTTTCCTCAATGTAAGTTGATCTAAAAGGACTCCGAAATATAGCTAAAAATGGAACATGTATAATTCTAAGACTATCCATAAATGTCATGAAAAGATATGAAATGTATGCTAAGAAAACAAAAAAAACTTAAACTAAAAATAGAAAGGAAATAACAAAAAATAGAAAGATACAAGACAAGGAATGAAAATCTGGAAATTCTGATAAAAAACTATAAAGGGATTGATTCACCCTAGGTGGCGAATGAGTCCTAGGAGATGAATTTTTTAATGTTTTTTTTTGTTTTCTGTAAATTATGAATTCTGTACAATGTGATTTCAGTATGCAAGTGCAGAGATGAAGAGGAATGCAATAATTTAAATTAAAGAATGCTTTTACTAATGCAATGTTTCTAAAAATCCTAAAACAATGCAAGAGCCTACAATGATCAAGACCTAAAATGCAATTAGAAATGTAAATCATAATTTTATTATGCTCAAACATCGGGTTCACCAAAATGTGACATAGATTTTTGGACCCAATGGACTCTAACTTTTATAGGGTTTTTCACTTAAAACGAGAGAGATTAAATCCAAAAAAAATAATGTAGCACTCAAATTAGGATGTATGCAATGTGATATGATGTAAAAGAAGTTAATTAAATTCAATATATTAATCTAAATGACTGAAAACGAATGCAAAACTAAGATTTATGCTTTGTTTGAAAACACAACATGATATGTAGAAAGATAGAAATAATGAACAAAATTCAATATTTGACTACACAAAAGGTAGTTTCTGAGAATGTGTGCACTTGGGAAGCTGTAGAGGATTGAATGAAAAATTGGAAACTTAATGAAATCTAGATTTTAGCTGATTGGGACTCATTCACCACCTTGGGCGAATCAGTCCCGAATCAGAACTTTTTTGTACAGATTCTGTTTTCTGATAGCTAGGGATCTGAAATAGCATCTAAATCACTTTTGCATCTTAGGTGCAACTCATTCACCAATCATGGTGAATCATTCCACTTTTTGATTCCTACAAACTCAAAACTTAGATCTACACCTTGACACATGTACAACAAATTCTGATGGAATCCCGATTCTAGATCTCGGAAAATATTTGCAAAACAACTTAAAAGTGTTGGTCTAATGGGGGGTTTTCCTTGGTCAAACCCCTATATAGGTAATCAAATCTTGAATGAAGATAAATATGCATAAACCATAGCCTTAGATGTGTTAAAGACCAAGAAATACTGAAACATGAAAGAGGCCTTATCCTATTGTTCTAGAATAAGACATGCAAGATTGATTGAAATGATCCAAGATCTCTACACTAGAAACCTTACAACATGTGAAACATGGATATGAAATGACATGCAAATACTAAATAAACATAATGCAAACCTTAATATGAAGATAGAGTGAAAATGGAAGATGGAATCAATAGGAAACCAAGTCCTTAGGCATGATTTGGTGGCTAGTTGCACCTCCTCACCCTAGATTTCTTCATGATTCACCATAGGAATCCATCATCAACCCTTTGCAATTTTATATCTTGATAATATTAGTGAGCTTCAAGACCTACATACCCTAGTTTGTTGTCCTAAAACTTCCAACTTTTGATGATGCAACTTGTTGTTCTATGCTTTGCTTTGAAATTGCTCTTGAAGAATGATAATGTGATGATGAGATATGATAAAAAAAAGTTGTGTAAAATGACTTAAAATTTGTATTTATAGGAAACAACACCTTATTTTCCTGTCAATTAGACCTAAGAGGACAACATTCACCAGAAATAAGAGTTAAATTCATTAAATTCCCACTTGATTTTGAATTTTCCCTCAAAGGGGACTCATCGCCACCCTTGGCGAATGGGTCCCACTACTATTGTTTGAAGGTGGGTTATTGGGGTATGATGCTATTAAATGTTATTTGTTGGGTTTTATGTGATTTCACATGCGAAACGGGCCTCTAGATCAAAATTAATAGGTCTAAGAGGCCTATAAATGTCATTTTGAAGGGGAAATGATGTGAAGGTTTTAAAAGTGGGTATAATTATGCATGAAATTGTCTCTTTTCTCAAGAGGGTCCAATTTTATCTGACACAACAACACCTTCCAAAGTTGCACTTTCTCTTTTTTTGAAAAAGATTTTGTAGGATATTCCATGCGTAATGTACCTTGTCACTAAATCATTAGTTGTGGATATTATCAATGCCCTTTTATCTCCAATTACTCTAGTTTGGGTTTCAAATTCTTTATTTTGAATTGAATTCTTCCTCAGCACATCCCCAACTTTGCATAAACTAGTTATAGTTGCAATCACTTCTTTTTAGATATAGTAGGGTTTATCCAAAGTCAAAATATCATCATTCAATCTATCCAAAATAAACTCAACAATTTTGTGTTTACGAAATAGGGAAATTCACTCTAGATGCCCAAACCTTTATTTTTTTCTTCTTTCAACCATTTCAACTCATCGTACGACAACATGTTTCTTTCAACTCTAATATTCTCACTGCTATACTCATCTAGTTTTATCATTCCTTTGAATTGTTCCATTTTTCCTTCCGTACATATGAAAATAAGTTCTTCAACCACACACTAAATTAGACTAAAATTTCTCAATACTACCAAAGTACTTGATGGATTAGTGTTCCACCATCAAATTATCCTCACACTTTCAAAATTTTGATGCAGGGTGCTCTCCTTCTTTTCTTCGACACAAAGTGGAAAATAAGGGTTTCAAGTTGCTTTTATAACTCACACACCTAAATTTTGTTGTAATAAATGCTTTTTCCCTAACTTATCTGGATACCATGTTTTCTTAGTCAACAAACAAAAAATTTTGTGGACCTTCAACTCAGCATAATATCCTTTCCAACTATTCCAAGAAAATTTGTACTACACTCATCTACATCCCGGTGTCAATTACCGATAGGGGGTTTTAAAGATTTTCTTTACAACTCCCCCAAGGCCAGAGGCCTAAAACTAATTCCCAGAGGAAATACTAGAAGTAGGTTCTGGTGCTCGATTATTTCCTGCAATAGAGGAACACTTCACCCATGTATTCTTCATCTGATCTCTTATTTCATCTACAGTCACTTTCCCTTTTCCTTTATCATCTTTCTGCATATTTCTCCCTTTGTATGTTGGAGCTCTTCTATCCATATTCTTGTTTTTGCATAATCTTGCAATGTGACTGTATTTGTTGCAATTGAAACACACAACATTTCCTTTTCTAGACCAATCATTCCATCTACATTGATTAGCAATATGCCCAAATCTTCCATAGATATAACATTTTACATTCCTTCTATTGACAGAGTTGTTTGGCATATTTCTACATTCAATTGACTTATGACCAAACTTATTGCAATTGAAACACTGACTGGAGAATGATTGATCACTTATTTTCATTTTACTTCTACATTGAGCAGCCATATGGCCAAATTTATTGCAAGAAAAATAGTATCCATTAAAAATTTGAGCATTAGATTGTCTTATTGGATGCCTTTTTGCCTTGTTTATTTGATTACCTTGCCTAAAATTCCTTTGTCTAGATCCGAAACTTTCTCCTATCTCAAATCCAAGAGCTAGCTTCTCATTTCCATTCTTCTATCCCTAAGTCAACTCATCAAGCTTAACTAAGCAAATCTTGAACTTCTCCTTGTATTCATTTTAGTAGTAAGTTCATCCTTGAGGATAACAAATTTTTTTTCAAGCTCTTCTTCATTGTTTTTTGGATTGTTGCAGTTCAATCTCTAACTGAATAAATTCTCCATTAATTTTGTTGTATTCATCAGATCTTTCTTTTAGGGACTGAGCAATATTTTCCTCATTCTTCTTTCTTTATTCAATCTCCTTAGTCATCTTCATCACCATAGATTCCATCTCTTGCTTTAGGGTAGCATTGTCTCTAGCAAGCTTTTCACATTCTTCAGTTATTTCCTTCAAGGTTTGATTCAGGTGAACATCATCCATGATTTTTCTCTCTTTTTTCTTAATCTAATCGCATATATCCTTTCTTTTCTCCCTGGATTTAATAATCTGATCCTTCAACTTCTAAATGAATTTCTTAGCATGCTTAAGATTTTCTCTCAATTCCCAGACTTCTACTTTAGAATGATCAAGATCATCAAGTGCCACCAAAAGTTGTTGTTGAAGACTACCAAAGGCCATTACATTCCAAGATCCACCTCAAGTTGTTGAACTTCATCCAAGGAACTTAGCTCTGATACCAATTGTTGGACTCAAGCAACACTGAGAGGGGGGTGAATTAGTAGAATTGTGCAATTTTTAACTTTATTAATTTGTTCTCTCAAGTCCCTAAAACATTCAATCAAAAGAAAGATGCATGAACAAAGAACAATAAGCCACAACACCATAACACAAGGATTTTTATGTGGAAACCTTGTTAGGGGAAAAACCACAGTGGAGGTAAATCCACAATTTGAGTAGTCAAAATATAAGTGTTTACGAAATGGGAATGCACTTGCATTCAGACGCACTACCTAGAGCTCATACTCGAAATCAGGAAGGCTCGCTGCATTACAAATATTTTGATTACATAAAAGGGTTGGATTGAGAATATAACATCTACAAATTCCTGATTACAGTTCTGGTTAGGCTCATAGATCAGATTCTGGACCTTCTGTCAAATTCTATGCTTTGCTCTACTCTACCTTAATTCGCTTCACTAAATCCTCTTCTGCATAAGTGAAAATTGCTTAACTACTCTTTTGATATTTGCACACACATCAACACATATCGAACACTACACACACACACCAAAATGAATTAACCGATCTCATATATATATCCACCACCATGGATTCAATCGCTATATGTTGGCTTCAATAAAGTAGAAAATATTTTCCAACTGTTGGCTCAAATCATTAGTAACATTTAATGACCATCCACCAAATTTGGCCATAGTATAGTTAGGACCCAAAATAAAATATCCAATATGAAAATACTCCAAACAATTTATCCTTCAACATTTGCAACACCCAACACCCAACATTCACTTAGTCAGCCTTCTAGCGTTGTTGAACAAAAAATCGAATGATTGGATCTCCTAACTCATACACCAATTGATGTGACAACACAAAACTCAAGAAAAACACATTTCATATACCCAATGACCTTCCCTAAGATCCACAATCAAAACTGATAAACAAGTAATGCAAACCACTTGACAGATTCAACTTTAGCCAGATACCATGCTCTTTACTCTATCTTCTAGTATGGTTAGATACTGAAGAGTGGACTAGATCAATGATTTAGGTTGCATCAATGACAACACTAGAAGCCATATGCGAACAGTAAGTACATAGAGATTCACATGCACTTCATATGACAATTGATTCAAGATGGTTTTCTCATTTTGGATTACATTCCTACAGAGGAGCAGGTTGCATACATCTTCATGAAACCTTTGGAATCACCTCGTTACCTCTAATTGAAATCGATGCTTGGGGTGAAGGAATTTTTCCTTGGGGGTCTTCATGAGGCCTCCTTCCTTTATATTTTTCAGACATCATTTCATCTCTCTTAAGGAGAGATTTTTTCCCATGAGGTTTTTTGCTTTTCTCCAAGTATGAGAGATTTAAATTTGATTGTACATGGGTACCTCATCAATGGGACCCATTCATGTTTTATTTAAATTTTTATGCATTACTTTTTTTATAGTTTTTTAGCTACTCCCTAAGTTACACTTATGGGGAGGTGTTAGAGTAATCATGCATTAGATAATAATTAATTAATTTTTAATTAATTTATTCTCATCACTTAAGCTAAACTTAGGAGTTCTTTTTTATGTTAACTAGACGGATAATATTAGATCATTATGTCTCATCACATGAGATGATGACACTTTTTATTATCTAACCCCTTTATCATTTAGGGTTGCTATTATAAACACACACACACACTCTCTCTCTCTCTCTTTTTATATTATTTTATTTTGTAAGTATTTTCTTGTTGAAGAATAGAAAATTATCATTTTGTAGAGCTCTTTTGTGGAAAGTGTTATTGTTCATTGTTTGATCTTGTGTCTCATGTTATTGATAATTCTAACATAAATGTGCACCTAGGAAGTTCTCAAATTTTTTAAATCTTATAAGATGAAGTAGAGACAAATTGCAAAGAAAACATGAATGAGTCTTACATTGGTCTACTAGAAAAATAATATAATGTAATAGCATAAATTAGAGTCAAAATTACATAATGTCTTTATGTGATGTCAGAAAATGAATCTAGGGTCTAAATCACACCTTTCCCAATATTAGATTTGAGAGGAGAAAAAATTGATCATATAAGACCACCTAGCTACTTTCCTCAAGGAAGAGCCAAAATTATTGATCATGGTTTTGGTCCTCTTTTGTGTTGTAGGAGTTGTTGTTGAGAGATTTGAAGAGGAATTGAATTTATTTTATTATGCAAACTAGGTCAACTATGAAACTACAATGAGCTAATAAAATTTTAGAAAAGAACATAATTGAAATCTTAAAATTGATAACAAAAAAAAAAAAAAAGAGATAAAAAGGAACCTGTCATACAAATTTGGGCTTTTGATTGATCAGGGGTGAGTTTTCCATAGATTGAGAAGTTTGAATTTTGGAATCTTTGAATAGGTATTAGTAGGTCACAATTTGTGGGTGTTCTCCTATCGAACTCATCTACAATTTTTTTGGTGATTAATTGCTCTCGCCCTAATCCAATGAATGAGTATTCTTGAATGCTTGATTTTGATGTTGAATCTTCAATCTTCTCCAAATATTCTTTAGACGTGCCACTTGTAAACATGAAAGTGAAGAAAGTGTTGTGTCGTATAGGGGATTTCCTAAGCCAAACTATGTTTTGGTATTTCCACCTCCATTTGATGGATATTATGATGTTGGATAAAGAGGGCTTACCCTCAATTAGGTAGAGGAAAATGGATAAAATAAATGATAAATCACAAGTGTTGTAACTTACCACTTAGATCTGCTTTCCTTGATGGGCTGAAGTCATATCCTTCATCTCAGGTAAGTGTTAGCTATTTTTTCTACTAGCCCAAACAGGTAGTGCTATTTATATTTTGCAAGTGAAAAGAAGGTACATTTTAACTCTACTATGTCACATTCATGTGTATAAAGAAATATCAAAAGACTACAATACTATATTGCTTTATGCAGATGCATATAACATAGGAAAAAGTGCACAATATTTCCAAAATATGTAGTTTTTATTGATAATGATAAGTGTATAGTGTCCCTCACAAGCCAAGGGACTGACTATTTTAATGCATATAAAGAAAAAACTATACATTTATAGATAAAAGGAAATGCATATATAAAGAAGGGGAACCCGTCATTCCCTAAATGATGAATCTCAATTGAGTTGCTTTGCATCAACTTTAGTCCTCCTACCCATCTAGCCTCTAGTTGTTGTTTTCCCCTGCTACTCCAAGGCTTTTTGCATTTGTGAGAAGAAGGTTAGAGAAATGAAGGATCACCAATCAGTACATAGGAAAACATCCATAAACATATAATCTGATCCTCATAAACATAAAAATAGCTAGCATATCATAGATGTCCAAGAATACAAGAGAGTTATCAAGCACATCTATCATATACTCTGTTTTATCTAACAATATGTTTTCTCATTGTGCAAGTATAGGTCAAATTTTTGATACTATTTTGTTTCATCTGGTTATAACATGTGGAGTAAAATGTGGCTCCCAAAAGGGTTGAGCCCAACATGTTTCCCTCTTGTGTTTTAAGAAGGGTAGGAATGTAAGAAAATTGAGAAACTTGATCAAATTAATGATAAACCTATTCTTGATGCATTAAATCAATATGGAATCATATTAGTTGATCAAATTTCATTATCAAATTCAAAAGATGCAAAAAAAACTATGTGAATTATCAAGAAGGATTTCTCTTCATCTTTTCACAATGAACCAAACAATAGGTTGCCATCATGTTTATCAAAGAAGCAGTCATTTCTTCTTGGAAATCTTACTCTGTTGAATGTCTTTCAATCTTCTTAAGTGGATCCAAAGTCAAGTTAAATAGTGATATGAGTTGTTTTTCATTATCATCATTTTCAAGGATAAATAAAGAAGGAAACAAGAACAAGGACAAAAATCATTCAAAGATGAAAACAATTTGTCTCTTCCCAAGAAACAAATGATTTATGTGATAATGGTAAAAATACACAACAAAATTGGCACATGGAACCCAATAAACCAAACATGGAACAAAAATCAAATGGTGTAGAATTTTATGGCTTTGACAAGAGAAATATGAATACTAAAGCACAAATGCATCAAGTTCAATTATAGATAATCATTATGGAAAATGAGCTATCAAGTCTTATCAAGAGTTTTCATCAACCACATGGAGCAACTATAGGTGATTATTGAAAAGAAATGAAACCCTAGAGGCAACAATGCATTTTTTGTCCCAAAGAGAAATTCATGAGGAAGGTATACTAATTAATGCAAATGAGAAAAGGTAATTGGCATTTTCAATTATCATTGTATGAAGCAATAGAATAAATACACTGGGTTCAAAGTGATGCTACAAGAAGTGGAGGATCTACCTCCTTGCAATCAACATTGGAAGGCTTGCTCTAGGAAAGATGTTGAGAAGACTTGACAGTCAAAGACAGCCATTAAGGCCATATGGGGAAGATATCTATGGAATTTTTCATGAGGAAAATGTTCAAAACACAGTGTAACTGTAGTCATTAGAGGACAAAGAAAATCAAGGAATACACAATGGTAAATCAAGTACAGTAGAACAAAATGATTATAATAATGTCTCAACATTATGGGTAGTACATGGGTACAGTAACAATGAATAAGTGAAGATAGTTCTCTATGATGTCAAGTGAGGAGCATTTCAAAATTATCAATATTATGGTCCCCATGTAGCAGTTCAAGAGTTTGGACAAGATGATAGTAATTGTGTGCAACATTATAAAGATAGCAGTCCAGTGTTTAAAAGAGCATATGACAACCCTTTGCACCAAAGGAATAGCCATAGAGTTGAAGACAGTGGAGAGATTATAAGTACAAAATTTTCATACAAAAGGTACAATGGCAATCTAAGTGAAGGCTAGAGCCCAGTGAAGTTATGTCAAAAGCATAACATTGTGGTCACTACTCACTCCTCTAATAGGTAGAGAAACCAATATAGAATGCTTTGTTTCTATTTCTTGCTTGGAGGATTTGTGTCCTCAGATTCTAGTCAAGAAGGAATTAACAATTGGTGAAGTGAGAGGAATAAAATTTTCATGAGGACAAGAAGAGCAACCAATGAAAAAAATGGTAGTAAAGAGCAAGTACAGTCAACAATTAAATGATCATGGTTGGTTCTTACACGCCAGTCATTCCAAAAGAAAAGGATCATGCAAGATAATATTGTCACCTACAGAAAGACTATCATTATGCTAAAAATAGAGACTCAAGCTAAGGAGATGTATTTTCAACCATTTTAAGAATGGAAGTCCTCTCAAAGAAAAAGGATGGTCAATATATTATAAAGATTTAAAGTCTCAGATAAAAATAATGATGGTCACACTTCAACATAAGACAGTCACTACAAGCATGGTTTGAGAATGAGGGACAAAGGTTAGATAGTACTAAAATGGAAAATGAATTTGGGATAGTGGGTGACAAAGGTTAAAGAGAAGGCACAACTTCTATAAAGAACATGGCAGTCATATGATGGTGATTTTCCACATTATAGAAATGATGTAGCATCACAATCAATATGATTAGGGAAGTCACCTTAGATGATTGACTTGATAGTCACCTTAAGGCTCAAAGGACATTCATACATGAAATCTTCTAAGGATAGTTCATAAGCCAATTAGTATCTGGCTAGAAATCATTATTTTTTGTTTGTTCTAATGAGAATTTGGCATAAAACACTAAGGGACTATCAATCCATGAGATGACAGTGAGACAACAAGATTAGCAAGTGATATTCATAGTAGTAGCTTGAAGTAAGATTTTCTAATAGTATAGGACAAAGGAATCTTTTATAATAGTCATGAATATGGTAGTATTTTATGTGCTCGGTATACCATAAAGAAGGAATTCAAGGAGCAAGGATGAGCTTGTAGCAGTTCAAAGTTGGAAAGTATGAAGATTGAGGAACAGTTACAAAAAAATGATCTTGAAGACACAATCAAGTGAAGATGCTTTATTTTGGGGTAGTGTTATTTGATTCAGATTATAGGGTAGCAGCAGGCTACAAGGGTACTTTCCTTTTGTTTTGTTTTACTGTGAGCAAGGAATGAAGTGGTGTATGGTTTGGTATTGAAGATATTTTTCATTGGAGATAGCTAGTTCATCAATAGGCTTTGAAGTTTTACTGTGACAATATTCTAAAAGCTTACATAGTGTTTAAGGAGTATAGGTTTCTCCTGACATTCATCAAAAGCCTATGATGTAAACTTACACACTTGTAGATGTATCTATTAAGTCATAGAGCTATAAGAAAAATTCAAAGGGTAGTGTACATGAAGGAATGAAAAAAGGTGTGTAGGGCTTCTAAGTTATACATGTATTGTACACTGGCATTGAATCATGTAGCAAATAATTTTTTCATAAGGCAGCCTATAGTGAAATACAAAATATACAAAGCTAGAAAACACATGGTTATGGCCATTAAAATGCAAAAAATAGTGCTAGAGGAGGAACAATGAGTCTAAGTATTCCAAGGTAGGTACAGTCAGAGGTATGAATATTATGCACCTATCTAGGGTTTTGAGAGCTAACAACTATCTTGTTTTCTTTTTGTAATCAAGGACAACTTGCATAGACTGAGTTCCAATTTGGAGTTTCATGAGGCCATACTTGGAGATGAAGCCTCCATTTTATTTCTAGAAATAAATCAAAACAACAAAGAATGAAATCATATTCATTTTGGAAAAATGAAGAGCATGATTGAGGCCATGTGCATGAGGGTAAGGGTTTCTTTTATAGTTTCTACAAAAATAGACAACCATGGTGTTGAAATGCAAAAAAATGCCATGAAAAATGTAGAGAGTGCATCAAATGAAATCACAGCCTATCACTTTTTTTCTTAAATATTTAAAAAAATTCCATGAGGAGTTGCATCAAGCATGAGAATGCACAAATAGATTCAAATATATTCATAATTCCTCATCTATACAAGCTTGGGTTTCTCAAAGAAAATGAAAAGAGTGCAAAGCTTGAGTGACTAAGAACTTACCCAAGCCTTTTTCATTGATTTTTGATGAAAGATGCATGAAAAATATATTTGAAGCTCCCATGGAAGACCAGGTCGAAACTCTATGTGAAAGAATGAAATGAAAATGATTTGGCCTTAGTTTTCTTTTTTAGGGTTTCTCTTTACCCTAGAAGGGCCAACAAAAGTAGAGGCATTTTTTGCATTCATTTTAAATATTTTCCACATGAAATCAATTCCCCTTTGTATTTTGTCATCATGTTAGGTGTCTAAGGGCCCTTTATGACTTATGATTTGTATAGACTCACCAGGGTGTGGTTGAGAGTTATCCTTTGTATTTTGCAATAAAAGTGTAATATAAAGCATTGTTGAAATGGTAATTTATAAACCATGTTAATTAATGTTATTTGTTGTGCAAAAGGGGATAATGTGTTTTTTTCAAGGGTTTGGTCAAAAGGGGATTTAGTTAGCTTTGATGCTTTTGCAAGCTTTTAGGGGTGGTTGAAGCAACTGGTCTAACCTTGTGTTTATTTTTGCATTAACCCGAAATGTGAAGCATTTGAGTCAAATGATGTTACTATAAATCATTTAAATATTTTTTTTTATTTTCTAAATACAAAATTGAAAAATCATGTGTTGATATGTATGAACCAAGGGAGAGCATATAATTGAGTCTTATGCTTTTGCAAGAACACCAAAGGTGTGAGTCAAAGCAGTTGGAGGAATGTGGAGAATTTGGAGATGATTGACCAACATGGGAATGGTGTGTGGGTTATCTTTAACTAAGTTTTGGAGGGAATGAGACCATTTTGGAGGAATTTTTGTCATGTTTTTGGTATGGTTGGGTCATAACTTGACTTTTATTCACTTTTGGGGCATTTTGGAGGAGTTTTGGAAGCTTCTATTTGGGCCTTTCTACTGCATCTGACCAAGTTTTTCTAGAAGGATGTGTGGGGTAGTAGTTTCAAAAATGCATAAGTAAATTCAAATAGAGGTTTTGAAGTTCTTTCTTTTTCCAGCATGCATTGTAGCTTGTTTTGGGGCTCTTTCAGCAGGAGACAACATCGTGACTCAATATCAAACATGTACAACACTATGTAACATCTTTTCATCAATAAATTTTAGTGTTTTTACCTTCTTTGAAGCTATCTCATTGTGTGTAGTGTGGTAATTGATGAATGTTCTTATGAGTTTTGGTAACTCCTTCAATGTCTATCTCAGTTTAGCACCTTTAGGTACAATAAACATATATTTTTTTAGGTTGTAAGTTGTGTGGTGAGTCAAATAGTTGTTTTAGTTGTGAAATAATTCCTTTCCTTCAAAAGTGTTAAGAGAACCAAGCCTCTGTGCAAAACACATGAATTAATATATAAAAATATTTGAGTTTTGTTAAGTTAAGCTGAGCTTTTGATGAAATTGTGTGTTAAAATAGCAGTATAGGTTTTGAGAAATAACATTTAGGTACATCACCATACGGGTTTAGTTTTATTTTTATGTTTCTTTCTCCCCTTTTCCCAACAATAAATAGATTAGGTGATACCATTTAGGAGCCAGCCCTATCTAGAGGTCCACTCCAAGTTTAGGTGACCTACAGCCTAGGAGTGTTCCCATGTTGCTCCAAATTGCTAAGTTTTGCAACTTAGCAGGGGTGTAGATTTGAGAGTATAATAGTAAGGAGAATTGGATTCTTGATTGAAGGTTCTACAAGTTTTAATACTCATGCAAAAAAATGAACATAAAACATAAGAAAATCTTACACGTGATGCATTACTAATGGAAATCTTGACTAATGAAAAGTGTTGCTAATTTTTTTCTTGAATTCTCTTGATTGCTTTTTAGGATGCTCAATTACTCAATTTTTTTTAGGAGTTCAAATGGTAAAAAAAGACTTATATTTATATGTATTTTTGGTTTTCTTATAAAATGAATTGTGAAAATTTGACAGATGAATTTTAATTTGCAAACATAAAAATGCCAGCAATAACATATTAAAATTTGGGCCAAAATAGGCTGCTATTAAAATAGGAAAGTAATTTATTAAATTTGGACCTAATTATGCTAATTACTTTCCTATTTTAATTTAATTCCCATTTTATTTTTATTTTTTAAAAATGATATTAAAATAGGAAATAAATTAGCATAATTAGGTCCAAGCACATAAGGGGGAACTAGATGTAGTCTAAAATTGTTGGGATTGACAATTTAAATGATGCTACATTTAGCCCCCACTTTAGTGAGAGTAACAAATTATGCTCATGCTCACACTAAAGTAATGATAAGCCAACAAGGGTTCTTTTATCAAAACATTGGAGAAGTAGGATAATATTGAATCTATGGGATACAGTAGCCCCCAAGCTCAAGATCCTATGGAAAAACAATGTAAAGATAAATTAACACACACACACACACACATAAGGTTCAATATAGTATGAAAAACACGAATCATGCACAATTAAGACACAAATTAAACATAATTCAAAACACACATGATGTAAACATAATGGAAACATGATGAAAAAATGATGCAAACACAATACAAACAAAATGTAAACACAAAATTGTGTGTATGACATCACAAACTAGCAAGATTCAAAGGTTTCTTACTAGGATCCATACAAAATGTATCCATAAATCATAGTCTAGAAAGTTTGATATTTTCTAGGTGATCGATGAATAAATAAAGACATCAAAGGATAGTGAAGTTTGGTATTCACTAGGTGAATTGATAAGAAACACCATAGGCTAGTTTATGCAACAATATTAAATGAAAATGCACAAGGGCTAGTGAAGTCTAACATTCAGTAGGTGAGTTCTCATGTAAACCATACCAAGAGTTATAGTCCTAATAATTATGATAAGGTGCTAAAAAATATAATTAATATTCCATAAACACATCACAAATTTCAACATGTGTGAATAAAGTGAAGCACATAATGGAGTGTATACCCCCACCTTAAAGTAATTGCTAATGCCAACTAGGAGCAATTTCCTTTAAGGTAGAATAAAAATTATGTTTGAAAAATGATAAGCCATGAGAGCTTGTTGGAAAACCCTATGCCAAGTGATATGTTCCCAAAAATATGACTCATGATAAGGGGTTTCCTCGCTAAAACAAAGATATATAATTGACAAGAAAAAGATAGCACATGAGGGATCCACATATCTAGGGTCAGTATAGATGAGAGATAAATTATAGTATGATCATGCTCAAAATTGACATCATTCCCCAACTAATTTGCATAAAATATTTTGGGTCGACATGGAAGAGACCTAAATGTCTCAATGTTTTGCATCATTTCCAAAAGGGGCAATAAAAAGAGGTTCAGAACATTAAGATGAATGAAGATACAAATAGAGGAATTTCACAATAGATTCATTCTCTTTGTATCCTTGTGTCAATGAGAACAACAAGGGTCATCCAAAGAAAACTATCAAATAAAAATAGATTCCAAGCAACACATTATAGGGAGATCACATTCTGTACAAGAAAAAAATAATGACAAACAAGGGGTACTACACATGCAAGTCAATCTATAGAAAATCATCTCTATCCAAATCTTTCTCATCATAAATGAAAGGAAAACAATAGGCTAAATGAACTACAAAAAGTGTAGTACAAGGAGATGTACCAAGATCAACACATGGTGGGTCACTCACAATAGGAGGATCATTATGGTTGACCCCATCTAGATTCATTTATTTTGCAAACATAAGAGACAGTTCATTGTGATCTTCTTTTTGTTCTTTCATTTTACCTTATGAATCACTATCAAAATTTATCACAATGGGTTGCATACTAGTGCTATCATCATGGTTGAAAGAACTATCATGCATGTGAGTATAATTATTATTTAGTAAGTTTTTTATTCTTTATTTTGGTTGGATAGATAAGGCTTGGCTTCATGGTTTGGTGAAGAAGGTGGAGTCGAGTCGAGTAATGATGAGGATGGATGGGTGGCAGGTATTTCATTGGAATTTTTAGTTCTATGGATGGATGATCATTAGGTAATGATTTTCCATCTTTAACAAGTTGGTGAGCCATAACACAACATCTTCATTTACACCACTTTTCACTTTTATTTCATCTCACATGAGGTTCAACTTGTGAAGGGGAACATTTTCCAAAATTGGTCCCTTTCCTTCCTTTCTAGAACGAATTGAAGGAATTGTCAAAGGTTGGAAAACCATAGGATTTTTAAGTTTTTTCACAAAGGATTGTTTTTCTTAAGGAGACACAAAATTAATCTTCAAAGGTCTCATCAAATGATTTCCTTGTGGCCCTTTCTAAGATGGAAGAGAGAGAACTACAACATAAATGTCAAATAGTTTGGGAAGCTACCCATGGAGTAAGAGGAACAACCATCATGGCCACTAGAGATTGAGGAGCCTTAGAAAAGATATTGGAAAGGGATAATTAGGCTATACACTTAGATTTAAACTTTTTGATATGAAAAAAACATAGATATTCTTCACATGGTTGAATAGGTTGGGTTGGTTGAGGCCAAAAGTAATCAAGCGAAAAATTTGCACATAGGACCAACGGTTTAAATGCACTATGATAAATAGTATGTACTTTTATTTCAAATGGGAATTTAATATATTTGTGAATAACTGAGGGGATTGCATTCATAGAGTTAAGCCATGGGTGACCTAACTTCACATGAAATTGATCTGACATCAAGATTATGGTAAATAAAATATCCAACTTTTTAGGTCATACTTTAATTAGGAGAGTTATAGAACCAATTGTACGATGAATAGAATCACCATGAGCCTTTAATGACACTTTCAATTATTCATAATTATCCTTATAAAGTTCGTGCACATACAAAAATTCTTCAGTGATCATGTTTACTAAAAATATCAGATCAATGGGTATTCCCTTATGGGTTTACAATTAATTCTACATGTGATGTAAAGAGGACCATCAAGTGCATGAATAAAAGTGTCAATATGTGTGGAAGTGATAACCGGTAATTGATTGGTGTTTTTATTATGAGGGTGAGCATCAATCATTTTTACCACATCAAATATATCATTATCATCTTCTTCATTATTACTTTATTAAAAAAATTATTTGAATGACTTGGTAATGGATTGGCAAATATTTCTAAATTTTGATTAGGTGGTGATATCAACTTATTCCTTTTTTTTATTTACACCAACCAACTAGATGACATTAGAATTGAGGAGATCTTGCACTTGGTGCTTAAGACAAATGCATCTTTTTGTATCATGTCTAGGTGTATGGTGGTATTGACAAAATGCTTTTGCATTAAAGTTAGTACATGTAATGGTTGGTGGTATCAATAGGTCCAGTGGGAGGAATTTGGATAATGTTCATGTTAAGAAATTATAACATAATAGCATGGAGGGAATCAAGTAATTGTGAAAATTTTCTATCTCTTGGCCTAAATTTATATGGTGTTGTATATGTAGTGGATTTAACTTTTGTTTGAATTTTATTGGATGATTGAGGCATGTTTATTTTGATGAAGATTTTTTTTTTTTTTAAATGATTGATAGTTGTTTTGCGCATGGACTCAGATTGGTTATTAGGAGTCAATGAAGGTGTACCCTCATATTGACTAATAAAAATTTGGTATTCATGAAGAGTCATACATAAATGTGTGAATTATGGATATTTTATTAATAAGATCTTATCCTAAATGTTAGGTTGGAGGTTTCCAATGAAAACTCTTTGTATATCGACATTTGGGAGAGAATTTGAGATTAGTGATAAATAACTTGACATCATCGTATAAAATTAGTCACTTTCTCTTTAGGTCCTTGTTTACAATGGACTAAATCAACTAATGTAACTTGTTGCTTGAAAATGTTGAAGGAATTCATTAATGAGTTGTGTAAATAATGTAATTAAATTATCAAGAAAATGAACAAAACCAATCTAAGGCTATGTCTTTCAATGATCAAGGAATTTTTTAAAGCAATTCGTTAAAAAGGAAATCACCACATAGAGAGGTGAAATTTGATACATGATTATTGAGATCTCCTTTGCCAACATACTTCTCAAAGTGAGGAATCTCAATGTTTTGTGGAACAAGTTTTTTTAGATTAGTAAATATGATGCAGGAGCACCCCTGATTGTAAAGAAATCCTCTATCAACCAAAAAAAATTATTTTCTTTCATTTAAGTCTATATCAGTTTCAACATTTCATTCTGCATTTCACCATATTGTCATTTCTCAACTCGTGGAGAGGGATATATGATAGATACACGAGGTCATCTACAACATATCTAGATTTTAGGAATTTGCATTTGTTTACAAAAATTTATCGCTCTTAGAATTTTTTGTCATTCTCAAACACAAAATTTGGGGCCGAACTAGTCTAGAATTCAATGTGTGGACCTATTTTGTAGCATGCAAAGCTTAATGGGACATCAAACTAGTGTTGATTTTTTTTTTGTGCACTTCTCAACATAGGCAGTGTGCAGGTGCACTACCTCTCTTGAAAGAAAATCTTCCACAATCAAATTGCATAACACTATCCCAAGGTATTTAATGTCAGGTCTTGACAGTGCTTGGAATACCTTAGTTGATTCATGTGATTTGATGGAATCACAAGGAAAACTTATGGATGAGTTACAAAGCATGGGAAGTTGGGTCTACAAATAGAGTTCTTAAGGTGCAAAAATTGTTGCTTATTTGCTACAACTTTGAACAATAGTTTAGAACTCCTATTTCAGCTTCAGATTTGGCTTTACAATGTGCAATTAACCTTAGCATAGGTTATTTATAAAAGAAAAGATAAAGGGTAGGGAAGAGAGGAAGTTCCTAGACCTGAAACTATGAATGAATAGTGATCATGGAGGCTGCTATAGTAGACAAACTTCCTAAATTGGGTTTTGTTTGACCAAGAGAATCCTATAGCTACACAAAACCAGTGCAATCTCCTAAGTTTTGCTGATTTTCAGATTGCACATGCACATCATGAACATGCAATTGAACTAAGCTGCAACATTGGAATAAAGAAGCCCAGGCTAACTTTACAGGACAGTTTGTCATCAATAAGTGCTAAAATTATGGGTTGAAAGTTCATCAAATACCATAACAACAATTTCCATCATCACCTCCACTCAAGAAACTACACATTAAACTAATAGGGAAGTAAAACCATGCACACATAATAAGAAAACTCAAAAGGAACACGCATAGATCATGCAATGTTGCTTTCTATTGCTACAAAATGTGTTTATATCATCTCTCCAACCATTTACAAATGAGGGGGAGACCCCTATTTAGTTTTCCAAAGCTCGAATGAATGGCTAGGATTGAATTACATTGTGTGGCTCAAATTTGATTGCACTAGGGCTTCACCTACCCCCACAATATTCAACAATTTAAAATACATATTTTGTCTTTTCCCTATTTTTTCTTGTAGTAGTCAGTCACTGTAGCAATTTTTTCTTCTAGTTGATTGGCCTTTTTTTGTAGTTGAAACTGTTCAAAAGCTACCTTTTACTTGATGTGTTTGTAGCATCCCTCAATCAATCAAATACACCTTGTTTATAGATTTGCATCATTGTGAAATGGATTAGATGATTTGATGAGACAACTCCTGAGAGATCATGATCATTTTTTTGGAGGAAGGAAACAACTGCTCCATCCCACCACCTTTAAGTCCAACCTTTATAGATTTTTCATTGACTCCCTTGACATAGGCCTTCTTCTAATTCTAGCTCTACTGATGGGTGCTAGGGGAAGAGGTGAGCATAAATGAGTGGTGAAAGTAGCAATGTGCCTTTTACTTGTTTAGCTTTCTCAATGGGCCTCCCCGACGGACCTGCAGTAGGTTTCTTGAATCCTACATACATGAAGTGTTGTAAGTGCTTTCATACACAAATCAAGACAAACATTATTCAAATCTTGCAAACTCCTTGTTAGATCCATCCATGCATCATCAACAGATCATAATATTCATATTTGGATCTCATTTAGACCACAAGCATAAATGTGGGCTCAGGGGTGTTGGCACCACAGGGTGGAAGAACGATGGACAATGGACGATGGGTGAACAACAGACGACTGACAAAAGGCGTACGGTGGACGAAAGGTGGACAACGAACAAAAGTTGAATGGAAGATGGATGAAAGGAAAATGGGGGACATAAGACGGATGGAAAATGGAAGAAAAATGATAGATGAAAGGTAGACATGGGATGGAAGGCGAATGGTGAACAAAAGGAAGATGGAAGGAAAATGACGGATGGCCACAAAGGGATGACAGTCAGACAAGGAAGTTCCTAGATGGACCCAGAGGGATGGCGCCCCAACAAGGAAGTTCCCAGATGACCAGAGAGGGACAATGAGTTGATAAGGAAGTTCACAAATGGCCACGGAGGGATGGTGGCCCAACAAGGAAGTTCCAAGATGGCCATGGAGGGATGATGACCCAACAAGGAAGTTCCCAAATGGCCACGAAGGGATGGCGACCCGATAGGGAAGTTCCCAAATGGCCGCGGAGGGATGGTGGCTCGAAAAGGAAGTTTCTAGATGGCCACGAAGGGAGGCAGCTTGACAAGGAAGTTCCCAAACAACCACAGAGGGACGGCGGCTCGACAAGAAAGTTCCCAGGTGGCCACAGAGGGACAATGAACTAACAAGGAAGTCCCAATGGCAATGGAGGGATGGTGGCCCAACAAGGAAGCTCCCAAATGACCACAAAGGGATGTCAGCCCAACAAGGAAGTCCTGATGGCAATGGAGGGACAACGGCCTGATATGGAAGTCCCGACGACGATGGAGGGATGGCGGCCCAACAAGGAAGTTTCCATACGGCCACAGAGGGATGGTGACAACAAGGATGTTCCAAAACTTCCCAAAACTTAACGAAATTGAGATTTTTCAATTTTAGCGCATGGGACAAGGGGTAAAAAGAGTGCCAAGACATAATTCCTTAAGATTTGACTCATTTTGAACAATGAAAAAATTTGGAATGGAGAATCCATAGGTTCGTTGCCATTTTAAAATGACAACGAGCACACAGTGGCCCGACAAGGAAGTCCCAATGGCAATGAAGGGATGGTCACCCAACATGGAAGTCCCAATGACAACGGAGGGACGACAGCCCAAAAAGGAAGTTCCCAAATGGCCACAGAGGGAGAACAGCCCGAAAGGGAATTTATGTGATGTCTAAACACATGGAAAATTTGATTGAAACCCCTTTAGGCATGTGAAGTCACTCACTTGATGTTCCCTAGATGATGAAAACTTGAAGTTTGCACCCATTCCAAAAATGCAAAGATTTGTAAGGGGGACTCAAAGGGTCACCACCCTTTTGCAATGACAAAGAGCACACGATGACCTAATAAGGAAGTCCCAATGGCGATGGAGGGATGGTAGCCCAACATGGAAGTCTCGATGGTGAGAGAGGGATGACGACCTGACAAGGAAGTCTCAATGATGGCAGAGGGATGGTGGCCTAACATGAAATTTCCACAACTTCCCAAAACTTAACAAAACCTTGGTAGTTCACTTAGGCATCACAAAAAAATCGCAAATCCATAAGCAACTTGTCCCCAAAGTCAAAAAATGAAGGAAAAAGCAAATCAACCGATCAAGGACCAAGTCAGTAGGAACAAGGCAAAGGTTGGAAAAAGGAAGGGGGGACTTTTTTTCTCCCCAAATTCGAATGCCCCAAGTAAAATGAATGGTTGGGAGCAATGTTTATAGGCCAATTTCTATTAATGGCATGCATTGATTCCTTTGTATGGCGGACCCAAGTTAGGTGAGATGTGGAATCTCTCGCTCGTTTGGATGTTTGGTCAAGGCTTGGATAGAGCAACTAAGTGTGGATCCCACCATGCAGGCAGAAGTTGGGCATCACTCACTACTTAGTGGCGAAACATGAGCAGTGACCTACATGAGGTGATCCACAACTGTGGGTCTACAAGGCCTGGAGGATGATGGGGCAACCAGTGAAGGGAAACCTATAGGGGCACTTCTACGAAGGCAAAAGACTTGACAAAATCAGGTAGGTGAATCTGGTCAAGGGAAATTTCATCATTTTAAGGCACATGACCAATTTGAGCTTTGAAAAAGGGGCACGCAAAATGAGACAAAAAAAAAGTAGCCCATCAGGAGCAAAAAGAGGGGGTCCTTGCCTACAACGAGGCGTGTGTGCAAAACACACACAATAACTAACATTTTGGGTCCAAGGGGATCTTTCTTGGAAATCTATAATATGTTTCATCTCGCGAAGGATTATCTATCATGTTTTAAGGCCAACCTATATGCTTAATCATTCATTGGGTTTTGTAAACCCTTGAGGTCGACATAGATCATTATTGGAGTTGGAGATTCATATTTAAGATCCATTGTAATTCATAAGAAAGTATTTAGTTAGGATTTGATGATTAGAGTTTAGATATTTCATGCTACCGAGTTGTGGGACTGTAATAAGGCCTTGAGCCAGTTGTAATATTGTAACGCCCTTGTGGCAAGCTTGTGAGCCATAATTATTTCACATATGATCCATGTAAGACTTCTAGTTGTTGAATCAAATAAATTTCATTTTTTATGATCAATATCTTGTGTTATTTTTCGTTGTGTTGACTCTAAGCCACATGGTTGGACAATATTTTTTGGACCCTTCATTCGTGACTACACTAAGTGATATTAGAGTGAGTTTTTGAGTCCTAAAGGCATTCCTTATGGTGAATAGATTGCTGAACTAAGGCAGTCTACATGTGTTTTCAATTGATTATTGACTATGAGGCAGTTGAAACCCTTGTAGCCAGATTTTTGAATTGAGGCAGATGCATCAAATCCAAGGAGAGAGATGTTTCCAAGGAGAGCACCTAATATGGAGAATGTCACTAGAAGAATGGATGAAATGTTAGAGATTATGTGAGCAATGTGAGTTTGATTATATGTTGTAGAAGAAGATAGAAGGTGAGGTCTAAAATCTAGACATGAGGATGTTCAAAGTGATGATGAGTTAGATCATGTTGTGAATTGAAATGAAAAAGCTTTATATGAAGAAGAAGAAGAATCATATCAAGTGATTATGTTGAAAGCTATTTCAAAAATTGGTAACCAACCTAGAATCGAAATTCAAAGTTATGCAAAAAATTTAAACCCTAAGGAATTGATTGATTGGATCAATGATATGGAAGAATACTTTGAATATGAAGAGATAAAGATCCAAAAAGAGTAATATTTGCAAAAACTAAGTTGAAAGGACATGCTACTATATGGTGGAAAGAAGTTCAATTGGATATAAATAGGAGAGGAAAAGAGAAAATCATAAATGGGATAGAATGGTAAAAAAATTTGAAGAATCAATTCATACTAGCTAATTACGAGCTTGAATTGTTGAAAATATTTTAGAACCTAAGGCAAAATGAGAGATCTATGAATGAGTATATTGAAGAATTCTACAATTTGATCATTAGAACTAGACATTGTGAAGCAAGCAAAGAGAAGGTTGTGAGGTAAATCAATGGAATGAGAACAAACATTCAAGAAGAATTGATCCTGGTGAAGATGACATTAGTTGAAGAGGCATACCAATTTACACTAAAGGTAGAGGAGAAGTTGAACAAGAAGTTTGAACAAAGGCAAATAAGTGCAAGAGGAAGATTCTAGAAGAGTGGAATACAATTTGGAGAATTAGAATACATTATGTAGAGAAAAATAAAGATAGAAATTCCTATAATAGTGAAGAAAAGGACTATAATTCATAGTGTAGAGGAAGAGAAGATATAAATTTCTAATGTAGTGTTAGAGGTCACAATTCCTACTGTAATGAAGTATATAGGAGATATGAAGGAAGATCTGAGAAGAGACCATTCAGAGGAACCTACTTCAAGTGTGGAGGTGAAGGACATAGAGCATTTGAATGTCATCAAGGAATCATCGATAAGAGAATTGAGCATACTAGAAGAGAAACTTATGTGGATGAAGAACCTATTAGATCCCCTAATTTAGTTGGGAAACATGGGAAAGGAGAGTCATTGGTGATGAGGAGAGCTTTGATGTATAGACAATAAGTAAATAAATAAACAAGAGCTATCATACAACTACAATCCTCACCAAATGTTGCTGGAATAATTCATAGTGACATCAATAATTGGCATGACAATGGAGGGTAATTTGACATATCAAGAGAGATACATATACAAAAAATTCATGTTAATTATGGAGGATGTAAAATTTTCTTGTAGAGCCTATTTATACAATTCACAAACATATACTTATCATAATGACCTTATGAATTGATAAATTGAGACCGTTTGAAGTTTTCCAAACTAGAAAATATTATATCCTTCTACAAGAAAAATTACCTTGAAAAAAGAGGAGAAAAATTCAAAGATAGAATTATATAAATCCATTTTAGAACATCATCTTGTCACAATGACCTTATGAATTGAGAAAGTGCAACTATTTGAAGTTTTCAAGCTAGATAATGTTATGTCTTGCCATACAAAAAACTCACCTTGAAATAAAATAAAGAAAATTTTCAAAAGAAAAAATATAAAAAATTACTTTGAAAAAAATTAACTCACATTTTACTCAACCACTTGCTAATAAGAATATCTACATTATCAATTAAATGAAAAGAATGACAAATAATGTAAGTAATGACCAAACAAAAATTATTTGAATTTCATTAGCTCATAAAGAATGTATAAAAATCACATCCAAATATTTCAATAATCAATCAAATGAAGAGAATGCCAAAATAATATAAATAATTACCAAATAAAAATAATTCAGGTTTCATTAGCCCATAAAGAAAGTACAAAATTCACATCCAAATACTTCAATGTAAGCTCTATTCTCATGCCACGTTATTCTATTTATCTAACATTGTCAAGGCTTGGTATTGGATACATAATTTCACCAATTCTTTCCGAGGAGCATCTCCCTCCAAGGCTCTAATAATCCATTTGGTTGTTAGGAAAATTCCTTGCATATACGGATCAATGATTCATAATCCTCCTTTGTCTTTTGGTTGAATACAATGTTTCCAAGAAGAAATAGGTAGCCCTTTTTTTTCCCCATTTAGCCCATAATTTTTTTTTGATTAGCTGAGTTAATGATTATAACAAGTTTTGGAGGGCAACCAACATGAGGATATATAGACATGACTAGCAAGTGAGATTTTGTTAGCCACTTGGATACGACCAACCATAGATTTTGTTGGGCACTCTTGGGATTCTGTTAGTTGGAAAGACAAGATCTTGTCAACTCAATTCTTCCAAACCCATGGATCTGCTCCCTTTAATTCTATTTGGAAAGCTTGGCAGATCACTTCAACAAAATTGATATGGTTCGACCAATCCTTCAGCCATGGGAAAAAATTTCCTTACTCTATCTAGTGGAATCAGTTGGTTCAACAAAATGGTCGGCCTTTAGGTACCATCAACAAATTCAAATGTTAACTCCTTTTAAAAAAGGTATTCAAGTGTTTTGTGACTTATGGGACCCTTCCACTTTCCAATGGAAGTCATGGCCTTTGCTTAAATCTCAGTTCCACCTCTCTGCTAGTGATAAGTAGCTAATTATTGAAATCCAACAACTAGTTTCTTTGGAACTCTGTAATCTGCTTTCCTTGGAATATCATGCAAACTTTATGAGAGATTGGAAATAGTCTAATACTTGCAACATCTAGTCTTTTCCCCTTCAATCCATCTATAAACAACTTCTTCCTCCTATCACCATCACCCCCCGTCTCAATAATAAATGGCATTGCTCCTTCCTCTTCTCCAAGTGGAATAAACTCAGTCATCTAATTTGGAAGTCCAAAGCTGATGCTCAGTCTCAAATTCTTGCATGGAAACTTCTCCATGTTAAACTTCCTATAGGAAATCGCCTTAAATTTGTTTACCCTCAACCCACTTGTCTTTTCTGTGCTAAAACATAGTCTATAAAAAAATGCTTTTTGGTTTTTCACCCATGCTCGTAACCTATGGCTCATGTTGGATCACCTCTCTACTTGCCCTGTTTTCCCAATCTTGGACTTGGAAATCAGCTCTCCTGGGTGCCTCGCCTTCCTTTAATATTATTTCCCACACTTGTAGGCAAGTGATCATCAAATTTATCTAGATATTTTGTTGTTTTGTTGTATTTTCTAACACCATTCACCCCCTCAAATTGACTTAAAAATGATCTGTGTTGATTTGTCCATCCATCTAGCTAATTTGAAAAATGTACATGATTCTTTGAAACCTGATGAGAACTTACATAACCTCCTTCTTCAGCTGCATATAGTTATTGAGGACAAAGGATCTTCAAAATTTGCATGGTTCTAGTTTCACAATTGGACTGATCAACTATTACAAGTCATCTTTTTCTTCTTGGTCTCCAAGATTTGTTTCACAATGGCGGGAATCATACAACAAAGGAGTATTATGACTTTGACTAGGTAAATTTTTATCAAGTTTGACAGGTAGTCCTTGGCTTATGGAGATTAGATTGAGAAAAGATAGTTCTCTTCTTCTTCATTGTTATCGATCTCATTACATTCCTATAGACAACATTTCGTTGTTGTATCTTGCTATATTTTTGTTATGTTACAGCCTTGTTCTCTTTCTTTGTGACTGTATTGCTGCTATTATGTAACAACTTTGCAACTGTTCCTCTGATGTAATTTTTTTTTATGCTTTATTCCAATTAAAAAAAAAATCCTTGGTGTAGGGGATGTACCCTAGGCCTAAGATTGACTTGGATTGCTTTAGCTACTTGAATGTATCCAAATTAAAATGAATGTAGAAAAAAAAAAAGGAAAAATGTGTACAATATATTATTTTCAACCTTACAAAATCAAAATTTATAGCATTCATAAAACATAAAGATTCTCAACGATACTACAACACTAATCAATATAAAATTATAGTCAAATATTTTCATAATAAAATGATCATCCAAAAGGGATTAAAAAAAATAGAGGTTAAAGCTAAGTCAACCAATGAAATGACTGATAGAAGCATATGTAATATGCATAGGCATGGAAATATTCTATAGCATCTATTAGATGATCCACTTTAAAAAATAACCAAGATATCTTGCATTGGATGATATATAAAAAAATACATGAAGAAATACTAGGGCATTCATTTTTTTAACAAGCCTAAACTATAATAAAATGTGTTTTTCCTACGTCAAATTCACAACACTTTCCTCTCCACCTATACCTCTCCCATCTACATGTTGAAATTCCCTCCATATAATGAGTCATCATACAAGAGGTATCATGACTTTAGGATATAAACCTTATAAAAAGCATCAAATTATAATATGTTCCTAATCAAGGAGAGCTTAGAATCTAGAATAATCAAAATCTTAAAATTATATTATAATCAAACCATTATTTATTTCTAAATGATGGGAAATAATAAAAAATAATAATTTTTATTTTTTTTGATTTAATGAATATTGTTACAATCTTCCTAAATTACAAACACCAACATAAGGTAGGGTCTCATCAAGGTCATACTTAGTTCTAAAGATCAATAAGGACAAAATATAAGTAACAAAAAATAATGCAAATGGTTAGGCCAACTTAAATAGGTACTAGCAATTGCACCTTAGTGTGCAATGGGTATGTTGAAGAGGTGCGTCATTATGGAAAAAATTGGTCCATTTTTTGGATAAATTTTTGTAATACATGAGTTTAACGATAGATCATTTAGCAATTATGCATTCACTTATAGGTCCGATTGAAACACAACCGAAACAAAACCTTTGAATTAAGAAGATAATTAAGCTCCATTATCAATAGCCTAATATTATGCTTGCAATAAGTGACCTATGAAATTTACCTTCAAAGAGCCATTAGAAATAAGAATTATAAATGTACCATATTTATCTTTATTGTTGGGTTAAGTTGTAAAATTAATGGATATGTTGAAATAAATACTACTTATATGAACAAATAACAGTTGGACACCATCTTAAATACAATGTGTAGAATATTTAGGAATCTTCAACTTCATTAGGCAATGGCCATGGGAGATGACCACCTATGCAATGAAATTAAAACTTCAAAAAGTATGCATACCCTTCATTGGGACTTCATATCTTTTCATTGTTAGTTTCATTTTTTTCCATTTGTTTCGCCTTCTTTTCTCTTTCTCATTCCTCTTCTTATTTTTCCCAATATGCTATTTTTTTTACTTTAGGTGTCTAATTCCTTTCTTCACACCATCCAGTTCCATTAATGTTTTTTCTATTTATTTTATTAATGTTTTCACAACATCATCCATCTTTTATGAAATGGCTTTGGTGTTGCTTTCATCTCAATTGTAGTCATCCCGTCTTTCAAAAATTCTTTCAATTCTCTAAAACTTTTTCTATTTTCATCATCATCATCATCATCCACTACATGGTTAGGTACATCCTTCCTTTTCATGCCACCTTTATATTTTTTATGTCTTTATTCATTGAATGTTCTAAAAGTTCAGTGTATGAAATTACTCTTCCTATCAACTCCTTTGGTTTTAACCCTATTTTCTTTTCTTTCATCTCCTTTGTACTATTCCCAAAAACGTCTTTCTCTTTCAAGTCTTTTTTGGTTTGTTTTTTATTAAATAAGCAACCTTTACAAGGTGTTGTACCCTTTACACAAAGAGCCCACGGGGCCAAATAGCAACCAATTCAAACCAAAACATGAACTAGGAGAAGAATAAACATGAGCCACTAGGGCCTGACAAAATAGGCCACACACAAAAACAATTGACAAACTGTTGTAAAAAAACAAACAGGAACTAGACAACCCCAGAACTTGAGGGGACTAATCTAAATCCCTTAACCCATGAAGAAGTGACATATTTGGGGATTCCCTTCTTCCTCTGCACAATAGACCAGGAAGACTCGAAATTGAAATCCACCGAGCGAGGCGAGAAGCGGATCCTCAATAGTCACCCCGGGCGAGAAGCCACCACATAGTGAGGGAGCTCGCAGTGAAGAAGAGGAGACATGAGCATTCAAAGGACCAACAGATTTGTTCAATGAGGGATGGGTAGGTTCTGCCTGAAGGGTATGTGCAGGATCATCATGGAAAAAATAGGCCTTTAAGTGGCAAAAAATTTAGAAAAATCAAAGTTAGGCAACTTGTAAAAATTTGAATAAGTTATCTATATTATTTCAAAAATATGTAAGAATAGAATCTATAGCAAATTGAATGTAGTTTCTAAACTACTAGGTTTACTTCTTTTTTTAAATCTATTTGGTGAAAATTTGAAATTTTAATGTAGTAGTACTTAAATTTTAAGGAAAAAATAAGAAGTGTTTGTCTAACCACCCTAATCACAATAAAATAATAATATTTTCTTATAAGATTTTATATACAACTATAGGACTCATGTCCCGATGTGATACATATTTTTTTGTAATATTTTTCCAAGTAAATAATTAATTATGATTTTTTTATTAAAATTTAAAAAAATATAAAAAACTTGTATGTCTGACCACCTTACCTTAGTCAAAAATTCATGAAATTCATTTTTTAATTTTAATCCTATAATATGTGAAGCATAGAATGTGATGCATGTATCAGATTCAAAAAATGTGAAACTGTTTGAAAGTTATAGATGTTTTTCAATCAACCTATCAATCAAGATTTTAGTCATAATTCAAATAGAAAATGAATAATAATTATATATTAAATTCAAAGTATAGCATAATTTATATTGGTGGAAAGCTGAGAATCTCTTTTAAAACCCCTTTTCATTTCATCAATTTTGAGTTAAAAAAAAAGTCTTCAACCACATATCCTACACATACCCATCATATCGCCACTTTTTGGCCCATCATGGTCTTGCACATACCCTAAATAGCGACAACAGATTGAGGCAACAAAATTTTTGTGAAAGGGATAGCTAGAAGAGGAGCCTGGAGAGACTTAGACTCCAAGGGAACAGCCAAGGGAGGGTCGACCTCCTCGATGGAGCCATCTGAAGAGGGAGATCCAACCAAGAGATGGTCTGAGAGAGCATCCTTCCACCAAGTAGTAGCACCCTTGCGGCGAGCAAGAGGGAAACTAGAGGCCAAATGACCAGTGGAGAAACACCTCCTACACCAAAAGGGGAGGCCCTCATAGTCCAGCAACTACATCCAAGGTTTGTCCTCCACCATTAAAATCACATCACCATGGAGAGGTTTGGAGATTTCCAAACCAACTAAAATATGAGCCACCATAGTATGTCCTAGATCCCAAGCCGTAGAGTCCACCTTTAGAAAGTGTCCAATGGTGTTGCCAATAGCTGAACATAGCAAGAATCCTCCCAAAATTCGAGAGGGAGGTTCGGTAGTCGAACACAAACTGGTCTGATATTCAATGGCTTTGTAAGAGGATTGAATGAGTGAGACCAAGGCCGAAGGGACAATGAATGAATACCCCACATCCACCCCCTATCCAACACTCGGTCTCACACCTCAAAAGAAGAAAATGTTGCAAAGAAAAAGCCTCTAGTGTTGTGATATGTGTCTTCTGAGTGTTATGTTTGTGCATACTCAATTTTAGTGACTACTACAATTTGGAAGATAATTTACTATCACAATTTATAAATTTATCCTAGTGTTACATTTTCCCTATTAAGATATGAGTTTGATGTTAAAATTTGTTCTAGGAATTCACCACATCTGAGATTGACATTTTCTAGTGTGTTAAATTGCATGTGATCAGACTGGGTGTCTTACGTCTAACATTGTGTAGCATTTCATTTGAGCATGTATTACATGTGTTCAATGGTTTTCTCAAGACTGAACAACAGTTTTTAAATCCATTGGTTAAAAGAAGTAAGACAATGTTGCTTCCTAGTGTAAGGGAAGTAGATGTTCATATCTCCTCCAAGGGATACAATGTTGAACTTGGTACTGAAAACATCAATTCCAAAAACTACCCTGTATTCCCTAGAAAGTGTAAAAGGTGCATGGATTTCATGCTATCCAATGGTATCTTTAGTGCATTAACCACAAAAACAGCAGTCCAGTATTTAGTCACTTATCATGTGAATAAATTCAATATCAAATTCATGTATCCAAATTATAGTAACCTTGTGTTGAATTACAATTTAAGAATTATTCTTTATTTCAAACTAAATAATTTAATGAAAAGAGTGCTTCCAATATTAGAGTAGAAAAATATATGTATGACCTTCCTACAATTTCCTGATACGTACTTGTAATAATAAAATCAGCTTGATTCATTGCAAGAATGTTTGATGTGAATTGACATGAGAAATGGTACTTCTCATCAAAAAAAATCGAGTATATGTCTAAATCTGCATATATGGTCTTCTCCAAAGCATGTGCAATGTTGTATTGGATCAAAAAATAATGAAATAGTAAAATATATTGGCTTTGGTGATCTTATTAGAAAGGATAAACAATAATTATGATCACCATGAAATCTAGCAGGATGGTTGAGTTAGCCCACTTGAATGACCCCCAATTTTTTTAAAAATAAAAGCTACAAGATTCCCATCACTGTAGTTTCCAATTATAAGGTTTGGATTTCTATGCAACTCAGTGGTTATATCAATAGTTTCCAATTAAAAGTACCATAGCTCTATCCCACTAACTCTCTAATGAAAAAATGAAAAAATTTATTTGCACCTAGTTCCAAGATTAAACAAAAGAAGCATAAACCCAAGTAAAAAAGATAGAAATAAAGAAACAAAAAATCAAACTTACACTCTTCTGCTAAAAATACAAAGAAAATCAATCGATACATGAAACCAGGCATGTAATCTACCAAAAAAGGTAATCAAATGATATTAGATGGGCCTAAACCATAAAGTAATGGTGCTTTCATAGTTAATTCTCAAGTTCAAAATCTTAAAAATATGTGTTAATGACAATATATCACATTAAAAAATGAGTACAACTTTGCCCAACTTACCTCTTTCCAAATGCAAATGCTTTGACAAAGTTGATCTACTAAGCTTCTACCAACAAAGAACCATAATTGGTAGTTTCATTATTTTAAAAAATTGATAGAGCTAATTCTCTCTTAGAACAAAGAACCATAATTGGTAGTTTCATTATTTTAAAAAATTGATAGAGCTAATTCTCTCTTAGATAATGAATTGCCATGGAAAATCAAAATAGTGAATATTAAACTACACATTAGAATCTAATTTTGTGGAAAATGAGTAAATTATTGAGAAAAAGTACCTACAGTGTGTCCTTATAACATCACACATGATCTCCATCTAGAAACCTATCTACATTTATTTTTTAGGTGCTGCCAAATGGTTTTGAGGGTTTTGAGCCCCTATTTGAAACCATATAAACCTAGGGTTTGTGGAGTTTAATATGGACCAAAAAATAAAAATAAAGAACATAGAAAAATATGATTTGATTGAAGTGTAAGAGAGGGGGACTGACCACATCAAGGCCCTAGGTCATGGAGAGCCAAGAGTGGAAGGCTTCCCTAACTCACCTCACTCTAAAGGGGCGTTTGATGTGAAGGATGAGAATAATGAGGACTATAAAGTCCTTCGATCACTCTATAGACCCGAACTATAGTTTGGGCTAGGCGAGTTGGCTTTTTGGATTTGGCTCTATGCCTTAGAAAAAAATTTGTTCGAGGACAACAGTGTAGTTCTGGGACATCAGCAAGGCCTGCTGGCACCACTTGAGCATGTTGGCATTTGTACGGATAGAAAAAAGTGAAGAGAGAAACTGCCAAAAAGACCTACTAACAACCTAGCTAGTACAATCTAGGTGGTAAAAACAAAATGAGAAATTATGCAAAGTATATACTGAAATGATAAAGTAAATAGACTAGAACTAAGGTGACGAAGATAATCTCACAAAATTTTTTGTTTGCCAGCTAGCTCCAAATGCATGTCCACCTACACACAAGAAAGAGGGGAAATTTGTTGGGGCTGTATAGGGGCCTGCCTCAATCAGATCCTCGTTTTGGTGTTTCCACCTCCACGGAAAACCAAATAGCAATGATAGAGAAATGTATCATAAATAATTAAAGAAATAAATCACACGAATAACACTACAAAATAGTATATAGCTACTCAACCAAATTGTAAAGGAGAGGAGTGAAACGTTACCACCTCCATCAAGAGCTCACTAGCCAATGATGGAAAAGAGAGCTTGAACAGTCACCATAGCCTCAATTTTGATGAAGGGAGGTGTTGCAAAACCTCAAGCCCCTACTGCAATGGCTTGCTTCACACTGCTTGACAGAGTTGATAGAGTGTTGTTGTTGCAATGGAGTGTTGGAGTGTTGTTGAGAGTGAAATAAAGGCTGAGAATGCTTGAGAATGCAATAAGTGATGGAAAATAGATGAGTTGAATGCTTAGAGGATGAAATGAAGTGAGAATGAATGAATTTGAAGGAAGAATGAGGAAGAATAAGGAATTTTTGGGTCAATTGGTCAAAGAGGGGCGTTACAAACTATTCCCAATGGGAAGTGTATTGCCTCTACTAGCTTTAGACACAGAAATCCATCAAGGATGTAAGTGCACCACGCGAATGTCTACGCGTCATGTAAGCATCCCCAACAAATATTCCTCTATTGACACAACCGACAAATTCCAAGTGGAAGGAAGGCAGCTTGTTGATGTATAATTTCACCTTCATATTCAGTTTTCTAAGGTAAGGATGTACGAAAGGTGAATTTATGTAAGGGGTGAAAATTCGCTCCTATACATTTTCCCCCCACTTTAGCGAGTATGAATACTGATGAGTGCTTTGGTAAAGTAGATCGAAGAGGTAGTAGGGTTAGAAATGTATACCTGAACCATCAAGGAAGCAAACCGCGATCTGGTGAGCTCGAAAGCGCAGGGTAGGAAAAGGACTCCATAGCCCCACAAAACTATGAAACGATAGAATGAAAGTGTTTTATAGGCCCACAGACCTGCAAGGAGGCAACTCCCAAGATCTCTCACATGAAGGAATCCCCAAGAAGTAAGCACCTCATAGGCCCATAGACCTGCAAGGAAGGTGTCCTCCAAGATCTCTCACATGAAGGAAACCTAGAAAAAGCACCCTATAAACCCATAGACTTGCAAGGAAGGTGTCCTCCTAGATCTCTCACATCAAGGAAACCCATAGAAAGTGTGTGAGTGAAAAATGTATCAATGTAAATGAGATCAAACACATATTAATAAAACATTATATCAGAAAAACTGAAAAAGAAACAGAATATATGCAAACCATAACATCTTTCCCGAAATTGTCTTATCTTCCTCTATCTCCAGTGTTTCGTTGCATCAAATTGCTCTTAGATCAGCAGACCAATGCTCAACAAAATGACAGCTAAAGAACAAGATTAAAACATGCATAATATGCTAAATGCAAAAGCTATGCTGAGATGCTAGTATGGTTGTGATGCATGAGTTGATTGCGTGTATACGTAGTGTATGCATAAATGAGTATACAAAGTGTAACCAAAGCTTGGATTTGTGCAGGATTTTATAGAGTTTTCGAATGGATTTGATTGGCTGAATCGATCGATGGTCTGGATCGAGCTTGTTCGAACGGACGGCAGGAGATCTTCAAAAGTGGAAGAGAAGATTGAAGGTTTCCCTTTTCTTTCAATTTTTGTCATTGAGATTCGAAGGGAAACTTCCATTTCAAAGGATGAGTTAAGAATTTGGAAGGGTGAGTTAGCATGAGTTAGCTAAAATTAAATAAATTAAATTTATTTAATTTGAAAGTGGAGATGAAAATGGAAACCCACATAATTAAATAAATCATACTTAATTATGTTTTAGAAAATGAAATTAGGGTGAGGAAATATTAAATAAAATATTTAATATTTAAATCGATTATGGGATGGAGAATATTCCATTATTCAAATATTCAAAATATTTAAACTTTAGAATAGAATGATAATTAAATATAAATAAATTATGAAAATTTATTTAAGTTAATCAAGCGGAAGATGGAAATGTTAGTAATTAAATAAAATTATTTATTTAATTAAGGTAGAAGAATTAGAAAATAAATGATATAAATAAATAATTAAATTTATTTATATGTAGATGACATTAGAGGAATTAATTAAATAAATTATATTTAATTAATTAACAAGCTTAATCATGACCATTTTTAGACATATACATTTTGCCCCTCTTTGAAGTAATGTGTAAAACACATTGCTTCAAAGAAAAATAAGATTTTTCCCCTGGTATGCCTTCGATATCTCTACTGATGATGCCCCCTTGGGAGGTAAAGTACGAATAAGAGAGAGTGAGTGATTTAGCTCACGATAAATGATGAAAAAAAATGTCCATTTTGAAAATAAAGACAAATTTACCCTTGTTTAACTTTAAAAGGTAAAAAGGTTGAAAAAGACAAGTCATTTGCACTTTTGACTTTAGTGAAAACTATAGCTCTGAGAGTGACATCGTGACATGGAGATTCCCTATCATTGCCACCGATTCGAGATCTCAGATACCAAAGGTCAACTGTGTATGGACCACGGTGAGTCGAACTATCCTCCTATGCTTTCAATTTTTTGATTTGAATCAAAAATTTTCATTTTTCCACGGTTTTAGTTTTAGAAAAATGTCGTTTGCGCGCATATAGAATAGTTTAGGCGCTTTCGAAAAAAATAGGTGCGCTTAGAGTATAAACTGACGCACATATAGGATAGATTTTGAATGATTTAGAAAAAACCAGTTTAGTGCATCCCGTGAAAATTAGTGCGCATATAGGGTAGGATCAAAAATTTTAGGGGTAGAGCGACTTTAGGGTAACCAGGCGTGCATATAGGAAAAAGCGCATCGGGCAAAAATAGAGGCGCTTAGGGTGATTAAAGTGGCGCATATGGTAAAACACGCATAGGAGGTCTGTTTGAGCACATCCAGTGAAAACAAGGGCACATACGGGTTTGAGTGCATAAGGTCCACAAAGTGGCACATATGGTAAAAATAGGTAGGATTGATGTTTTGATGATAGATTCGTCAAAATGATGATGTATTGCTTCCTTAGTCAATAGATAGGTAAATTGTCATGTCATCATGCTGATATGGATAGAAATGATAGAATAATTTGATTGATTAATAACTTTGCTTCCTAGTGTAGAAAACAAAGAGTAAATGATTGATATGACTTCTGATAAATTTTCTTTCTGCGATAGAAAACAAATAGTAATTGATAGTAGAACAAATTTGATATGATATCTAGATAGATAGATTGGGTATTGATTTTTCTGATAGGATTGATTGTGATATGAGTCATTGATTTGATGCATTGATATGAGTCATTGATATGGGTCTGATATGGTTCACTGATATAGGTCACTGATATATGAATGATATAGGTCACTGATAGATGAATGAGTCTAATTGATTTTGATTGATTTAGATTTGAATGATTTGTATGATTCTAATGAATTACCCTTGTGATGAAAAATAGGACATTTTCAAAAACCTCCAGATTAGAGAGTGACATTTGGCAGGATGGGATAGGATTCCCGAGATGACACCTGCTAGCATAGCTTTGATAGATACTTGTGGTTTGGAATCCTTGTTGGCGATGCCGCCGGTTCGGGTCAATAGAGGATTGTTGACACCACTGGCAGAGCGATGGCACTCAGAGCGCAACACCTTTCACATGCCGATTGGTGAGGTGAAAAGTGACTCTGAAGGACGTGTACAAGATCTTAGGTATTCCCATGGTTTGAGCCCTTGTGTATTACGATCACAAAGAGCTGGGGGGTACAGATGCGTTGAGGAGGGTGTACGGAGATGCACATATTGCTGGGTACTGGGTACCATGGGCTGACTTTCGCAGATATTCAGCCTTGTCGGCAGTTTTGGGTGCATTCATTAGAGGTCTCCTTTATCCGGATCACTGGGAAAAGGGATTATCAGTGGGTTGGGGCAAGATTTTGGAGCAGATGTTGTTACAGTCGCAGTGATATGCATGGGGGAGTTGTATGCTAGCACATCTTTATCACGATTTGCACCAGGAGGTGTACAGAGGTTCTTCCAGTTTGTCTTGCAGGGTGACACTATTGCAGATCTGGGCATGTGAGCATTTTGTTGTGACGAGACCGGCGTGCCCCAGAGTTAGGCCACCAGGCAGACCTTATATATATATGTATGCGATGTTCCTTACCCAGCCCAAGCTGGGCAAGGTGGATTACTGGAGACGACTACTGGATGACATGGACACAGTCGTATGGCGACCATATCTAGATTGCGAGCCATGGGAGACAGATGACATAGAGATGTCATATGTATGCATCCCTCAGTTCCTGATAGGGAGGACTCTCTTTATTCTGGAGAGATTTTTGGCATTGTAGGTGCATAGACAGTTCGGATTCACGCAGGGGATGCCGCAGGGGGTTGCACATTACGCCCAGAGTAGAGATGAGGCTAGATGGGGGCCATGTATTTCTTATCAGGCTGCATATATAGAGTTTATTGTATTAGCACCTGAGGTATGAGCTGACAGATGAGACATTGTGGATGCTGGGATGTCTGATGAGTACTCTGTATATTTTCACACGCATCCCTTTCCTCGGTTCACCAATCTTGATGAGCCAACACCGATTTTGGTAGTACCACAGCCAGGGGTAGTGAGATAGGAGGATGCGGCTAGCAGCGAGTAGGGAGCAGTTGGAGGAGAGGAGGTGCAGAGAAAAGATGAGGGGAGCTCAGATGATGATGATGGAGATGATGGAGATGATGGTGGGGAGGGGGGACATGTGCTGGGGAGGTCAGGGCTGGATATTCTGAGGGGTGTCTAGACTATGCGGAGGCTGAGGACAGGGATCCGGAGATAGACAGTGATCCAGATGGCATCCTCCTCGCAGTAGGGATAGATTGCTACACTTCAGGCCCAGGTGCAGACATTACAGGGGCAGCAAGGACAGCTACAGAGTTAGTTGGGACAAGCACAGGGGTTCATTGTGCAGCTACAGACATAGCTAGCATAGGCATAGGCACAAGCACAGGCACCTGCACAGGCACCTTCCCCAAGCCCACAGTTAACCCAGGTGATAGCAGAGAGAGATGCATTTAGACAATGGGCAGTAGAGGCTAAGGGCATTGCACAGAGGCTGATGGGCACCGTAGAGAGTGCATCACTGCGAGATTCCATTGCAGAGGGCATGGAGATGGCACGGGAGGCCGAGTACTACAGAGTGAGATATGAGGAGCTGTGTCCTCCAGATCGTAGAGAGCCATACCCACGGTCCCATAGCAGGACGAGGAGCATATCATAGACACACACGCAGAGCAGAGGAGTGACTGGACCCTGGCAGGACCCAGATGCAAGTACCAGTGGCAAGCCACCTCCTTCCAGACTAGCACCATTAGGGGCATCGACCAACTAGATATGTGATGTTCATCTCTTTTTTTGGAGCATGTATACCATTTTTTATTATATCTAATGTATTTTGCTTTGAACATTTTAGTATCATATTGGACATTTGGATAGTTGTATCATTTTTTGATGATCGATGATATGCAGCGGCGATGATTATGAATGATGATTTGGTGTGCATTTATGATGTGATTCATGTGATGATGTGATATGCATTTATTTCTATGTGTTTATGGAGTTTGGTATGCATTTGAATGATTTTGATGACTAACATGATATGTAGGATGATTTGATTATGATATTTATTATAATGATGATGATTTGATGATGTGTACTAATGATGTCCTACAGGTGGATGACTTATGATGTGTATATGGAAACGTATATATATTTTATTTTATTTTCTGTGCTACTAAGATGCCTGTTTGCCAGGTTTTTACCAGGGTAACCATTTTTTCAGGACATTTTCTACTATTTTGGATTTTTTTTAGGACTTTTTCTGATTTTTGTATTTCTTCAAGACTTTTTCTGATTTTTTTGTATTTTTTAGGACTTTTTTTGTATTTTTAGGACTTTTCTTTTTTTTTTTGTATTTTTTCAAGACTTTTCTGATTTTTTTATTTCTTCAAGACTTTTTCTGATGATGAAAACTGCTTTAGACATAGTACTTTTTCAGGTGCATGTTGTTGATAGGTTCATCAAATAGGTCCCCTTCTGGCATTGATAGCTTGTAGGCTCCTGAACCATAGACTGTGATAACCACATAAGGACCTAGTCAATTTGGTTCAAACTTTCCTTTCTTTTCTCTATCTTGTTGATTGCGTGGGTTCTCTTTCAGAACAAGATCACCCACCTAAAAGGTACATGGCTTTCCTTTGTGGTTATAGCTACGAGACATCATTTGTTGATATACTTTTAAATGATCAGCTGCTCTTTGTCTCTTTTCATCTAGGAGTTCCAATTCTTGGAGTCGGGAGACTCTATATTCATCATCTGTTGTAAGGCCTTTCAATGATACTTTGAGTGAGGGAATATCAACTTCTAAAGGTAGTATGGCCTCTGCTCCATAGACAAGAGTGAATGGTGTTGCTCCTGTTGGCGTGCGGATACTGGTTCTGTAAGCCCATAAGGCAGGATTGAGTTGAACATGCCAATCCTTCCCTGAAGCATTCACAATCTTTTTCAAGATTTTCAATATTGTTTTATTTGAGGCCTCTTCTTGGCCATTCCCTTGTGGATAGTACGGTGTTGAATATCTATGTTGAATGTGAAATCTCTCACAAATTTCATCAACATCCTAATTTTTGAATAGACGTCCATTATCCGTAATAATGGAGTTGGGAATGCCATACCGACAAATGATATAGTTGAGTATGAAGGATGATATTTGTTTGCTGGTAACTTTAGTAAGAGGGACCGCCTCAATCCACTTGGTAAAATACTCTGTAGCTGTGATGATGAACTTATTCCCATTTGATGAAGAAGGATGAATCTTGCCCACTAGATCTAACCCCCATTGAGAAAATGGCCAAGTTGGTGTGAATGGTTGAAGTTCTTGTGCAGAAGCATGAATGAGATTCCCATGAATCTGACATTTTGAGCATGTTTTCACAAAAGTGAATGATTCCCTCTCCATTGTAGGCCAGTAGAACCCATTCTAATCAATTTCTTAGATAAGGTTAGTCCACTTGAATGAGTACCGCAGATGCCACCATGAACTTCTTGTAAAGCTTTGTCAGATTTCTCGTGTTCAAGACATTAGAGTAAAGTACCATCAATACCACGGCGATAAAGGGTGTCAGCGATAAGAGTGTAGCAAGTGGATTGGCAGATAAAGTTGCATTTTTGGTTACGGGATAAATCAGGTGGTAAGATATCGTCTTTGAGATAGGCATAAATTTTTCCGTACCAAGGCAAATTGGATCCTACCAAGTGGCAAATGATTTGGTTTTCAGGTGTATTATAAGCAGGTGTAAATGATTGTTCCACCAGAAATTCATAATGATTTTGAGTTTCTAGGAGTTGTAACAATGATGCGATTGTAGCCATGGCATCAACTGCTTTGTTATCAAGCCTTGGAATTTGTGTGAATTTTACGTCCACAAAATATTTCTTGAAGTCATCAACCATCTTTTTGTATGGTATTAGTTTGTCATCTTTGGTTTGATAATCATTATTGATCTGATAAATGACCAGTTGTGAGTCGCCATACACCTGTAATTCTGTAATTCTCCATTCTAGTGCTATTTTGAGTTCGGTGATTAATGCTTCATATTCGGCTATGTTGTTGGTGCATGGAAACATCAGCCTATATGATAGAGGAATGGTGTGTCCTTGAGAGGTGATGAAAAGTATGCCTGCCCCTGATCCATGTTGAGTGAAAGAACCATCAAAATATAGGGACCATGGTTGTTTAGATTCTGTAGTAAAAACATCAGCATCTGAAAATTCAATGTGCAGAGGATGATCTGCTTGTAGTGGTGCTTCAGCTAGTTGATCGGCAATAACTTGTCCTTTGATGGCCTTGCGGTCGACATAATGAATGTAAAATTCACTAAGAATCATTACCCATTTTGCTAACGTTCCTGTCAATGATGCTTTGCTTAATAAATACTTGAGTGGGTCAATCTTTGAAACCAGATTGATTGTGTGAGTTAACATGTAATGCCAAAATTTTTGTGAAGCAAAGACTACTGCCAGACAAGCTTTCTCAATAGAAGTGTAGTTGAGCTCATGACTTGTTAATGTTCTACCGATGTAGTAGATTGCACGTTCCTTTCCTGTAGAGTCTTCTTGTGCTAGCAGTGCTCCCAGAGATGTTTTTGTTGCGGCAATGTATAAGATTAGGGGTCTGTCTGGATTTGGTGGTACGAGAACTGATGGAGTCATTAAATATTGTTTGATTTTCTAAAACGCCAATTCACATTTGTCATCCCACTTGAAAGGAACATTTTTATGCAGTAGATGTGTGAAAGGTAAACTTTTATTGGCCAATTGTGCAATGAACCTCCGTATAGATTGAAGTCATCCTTGCAGTGATCTCAACTAACTGATGTTCTTTGGTGGAGGCATTTCCATAATTGCTTGTACTTTTGTGGGATCTACTTCAATTCCTTTTTCTAAAACAATGTACCCCAAGAGTTTTCCAGATTTGACCCCAAAAACACATTTCGTAGGGTTGAGACGAACTTTCAATTTTCTCTAGTCTTGCAAATATTTTGGATAATATTTCAAGATGTCCTTCTCTGGTGTATGATTTTGCCAATATGTCATCCACATAATCTTCCATGAAGACATGCATCATGTCATGAAAGATTGTAGTCATGGCTCTTTGGTAGGTAGCCCCAGCATTCTTCAGACCGAAATGCATGACATTCCAACAATAAGTTCCCCATGGACATGTGAAAGTTGTTTTCTCCTGGTCTTTAGGTACAATCTTGATTTGGTTGTAGTCAGAAAAACCATCCATTAATGAATACATGGCATGGCCAGCTGTCAGATCAACTATAGTGTTGATGTTTGGCAGTGGGAAGTCATCCTTAGGACATGCTTTGTCAAGATCTCTGAAATCTGTGCATATTCTCACAGTTTTATCTGGCTTGGATATAGGAACAATGTTGGAGATCCATTCTGCATAATCGATTGGTCTTATGAATCCCACATCAAGGAGTTTTCTCAGTTCTTCTTTAACCAATAATGCAACATGAGGGTGCATCTTTCTGATTTTTTGTTTCACCGGCTTGGCCCCTGGTTTGATAGATAAGTGATGTGTGATAAGATCAAGATTAAGACCAGGCATGTCATCGTAAGACCACGCAAAATTTACTTGATTTTTTTTCAGGAATTCCATGAACTCTGGTATTTCTTTCTCTGTCATTGATGCAGCTAACTATAAGATCCTTGGTTTGTCTGAAGTTTCAAGATTGACAGCATTTGTAGGCTTGATCAGAATAGGCGATCGCTCATGGTAGTGCTCTGAGAGAGTGTCAAGATTCTCATCATCTAGTGCCTCAAAGAGGTTTTCACCATCTAATACGCTCTTTATTTTATCTTTTGCTTGATCTAATACTACCAGATTCTGGTTTTCACCATTAGATCTTTCTTTTTTATTTTTATTTTTGCAGCTAGGAGTCTTGACACTCTCCTGATCAAAAACTCTATGTCAAAAATCGCTAGTGGAACAATCATTCGCATCATCTGCAGAAAGGAAGTTTACAATAGCTTCGTCACTTGGGAACATAGGTATATCGATAGGTTCGGTTGAATCCCAATCAATGAGATCAGGATAAATTAAAGATATGGGATCGTCAGGTTGTGTGAAATCGGCTATGGTTAAGGTCATAACGGAGTGGTTGGTAGGATCTGAGGTATGAGGTGGGTCAATGATGATACTGTCCTCATGATAATCTTGTTCGTTTAGATCTGACTCAGTATCACTAGAATCATAGTCGATTTGTGGTTCAGATTCTTGTGGTCGGGACCCTGAACCTTCTCCTTCAATTAGAGTTGGGGCATACTGGTGTATTACATCAACCTCTTTCTCCCTCCAGAACTCATCATTGTAAATGGTGTCCCATTCATATTCAGTAAAGTCTGTGTCAGAATTGTTTTCCAAGAAGTTCTGAACTGTTGTCAAACATGCTTCTTGTGGATCTGAGCCTTCTTGCAATGCGAAGACAGTGCCATGCAGTTGTTTGGATGTGCTTTCTTTGGAGTGAGTATCATAACCCAGTCCAGTTTTCTCTTTTGCAGCAAGTCCACGGAGGTGAATGGGTTCAACTACTCCTTCCTTCCTTTTTCTGATAGACCCTTCATCATAGCCCATCTTCTGCATGATTGAGTACCCTTTTCCATATTTGTCTGTAGGTAGTTTGACATTAGAGATTGCTTCATCTTCATCTTTATAGAGCCAGTTTAGAATTTATGTATCCTCAGGATTTTCCATGGGGAATTTTTCTTTGATGAATTGTCCATTAAATTTTGTGATTGGCTCTATTGATGTTTGCTTTGATGTTGATGTTGTTGATATTTGATGTTCCCTGATAGACAATTGTCCATGTGATCGAGGTGATGTAGGTAAATTGGCAAGACAAAGAGAGTATTCTCCAACTCCATGATCCTTGAATTTCATCTTTTTGTCAAAACTATTGGTCAATTGACTGATTTGCATGTCAATCTTTAGAGAAGTCCTAGCATGAGCTTCTCAATTGTTAGGGACCAAAGTATCTTGACTGGATTTTATGTTGGCACAAGTTTGAATATTGGAATTATCAGTAGGTATCGTGATTTCCTATCCATCATAAGGAAACTTAAGACATTGATGATAGGTTGATGGGACAACTTGCATTTCGTGGATCCAAGGATGACCCAACAAGATGTTATATGCAAGATCACGGTCCAGTACTTGACAAAAAGTATTCTTTATAACAGGGCCCACTCTGATTGGTAGCATGATTAGACCCTTGGATGCTCTTTCTTCATCATCATAAGCTTTTATGGTAATCTTTCTTCTGAAATCAATGGAGTCTTCAAAAAATCCTAAGGACTTAACCAACTTCATGGTACAAATGTTCAAACCAGCACCTCCATCTATTAGAACTCGTCTGATACGAAACTTGTGAACCATGACTTCTAAGTAAAATGATGAATTATGGAGGTGAGTTATGGAAACGTCATCCTTGTCAGAGAATGAAAGACAAGTGGGTGAGGACAAATGTCCTACCATGGCTTGAAATTGATTCACATCCAAGTCAGTGGATACATTAGTTTCAATGAGGGCTTTTTCAAGAATTTCTTTATGGGCTAGAGAAATCTTCAATAGTTTTAGAATAGAAATTTGAGCAGGGGTTTTCCGAAGTTGGTTGACCAAATCATATTGATGTTGAGGTGGAGGTTCAGCAGTTTTTGAAGAGGCGCCTTTTAAAACAACTTTAGCTTGCACTCTTGTTGTTGCATTGACTTCTCTATATTCCACCTTCTTGTTGACTTTAATGACATTTACCCACTCGTCGTCTGAGTAGAGATGATTGATTATATGATCACCATTGATATGATTCACATTTTTTTTCAGAAGACTCACCCTTTTGATAATTGGGCAATGGATCACGAAATGCTTGGTGGTCTGCGTTGGTTTGTTGATTTCCTTCTATTGTAATGATTTCATTATCAATTAAGTCTTGAATGGCATTCTTCAAGGCTTGGCAGTTGTTTGTGCGATGACCTTTACACCGATGATAATCACAATAGTATGCCTCATTCCATGATGGAGGCTTTACACTAGGTTCATAATTTCGTTGAGGCGGCAAAGTAATGACATTTTTGGCCATCAACTCTTTGAATGTTGATTCTAAAGATTGTCCCAATGAAGTGAAAGTTCTTCTATTTGAGAAGAATGAAAATATTGGTAGATTTGAATTTGAGGTGTTCCCTAAAGAATTGCGATTTTTATTTGTTCCTCGGTAACTTTGGTTGTTGGAAGTCCCTTGGTTGGGAGTAGAGTATTGATTGGTATTGTTCCTCAGAGGAGGAGGATTATTTTTGTGATTTGCAATCGAATTTACATTGTTGTTACGAGTGTTTGGGACACTGAGGATAAATGGCTTGGTCGAGGCATGATTCTCATCAACAACATCATCGTTCACCATATTTTTGTTGCGAGTCCAGAATTTGGATTTGTCCTGATTATTGTGATGGTTGGATGAGCTGGAATTTTCTTTATCATGCTTTATTATCCCTCTTTTGACCAAAGCATTTTCAATGGTTAAGGCATCTTAAATCATTTTCTCAAAAGAAGAAGGACAATGTAAGTTCAAGTGATAGCTCATTTCTGAATCTAAATTGTTAATAAAGGTAACCATCTTTTCCTTTTCAGGAACAGGACGTGGACACCTAGTGAACATTCTTCTCCATCTCTGAAGGAATGTAATGAAAGATTCACCAGGTTTTTGTGCAACTTTGAAAAGATCTATCATGGTGATCTGGTGTTGTATGTTGTAGGTATATTGTGATATGAATAGGTTGATCAATTCTTCAAATGTTATGACGAGAAGTGTGATTTTAGATAACCATTCCATAGAATGTACTCCAAGGCTCCTAGGAAATAGTCGCATCAAGTATCTTCATGAGCGAATTCCAATGTCATGTTCTTGAAGTCTCTAACATGATCGATTAGATCCATTTTCCCATTATAGTGATCAAATTTTGGCATTTCACAATGCTTGGGAAAAGGAATCATGTTAAGACTTCTATCGAAAGGATAAGGACAAATGTCCTCAAGAGTGTATTTCTTTGTGGTTGTTCCCCCTTGTAATTCTTTAACTTGTCCTTGAAGTGCCTTGATTTGTTGGGTCAAAGCACTAAGATCAGAAAGGGGTGTCTCTTCAGGTTTATTTTTCAAGTTTTCAGTGTCAAAGTCGTGAGGCAATTTAGCCCCTTGTTCGGCTAGATAGCGAAAATATTTCTCCTTATCTCGCTGCAAGATCTTTTCAATAGCTTTATGGAATTTTGGATCTTCCTCAGCCTCTCTAAGATGTTCCTCATCTTGTTCCTAATCACTATCCACCTGGTTTTTATCTCTGTAATTATGAAAAGGATTTTTTTCTCTATTGTCCATGTTGTTGAAAAGTGGATTTTGATTTATGCTGAAAAGGGGATTACTACTTTCTCCTTCTTCTTGAGTGTTATGAATATGACTTTCTTTTTGGATTGTATCCTTTAGTTTATTATGTTGAGATCTTGTGGAGATAGGCATATGATTTTGAGAAATTCTTCTAAACTTAGACCCTAGTTTTGACAAGTGCGATGGTGATGATATCTTGATCTGATAAGATATGGAATCTTATGATATGATCAAGGATGCTCCTAACTTATTAATTGTGGCTGCCAATTGATGAAGGATTTCATAATCCTGTTGGGGAAGTTGAACCAAAAATTAGAAAGTTGTTTTGAAAGGTGCACTCTAAAAGATTTTGATCTTCATTTTTAAAGAAATTCTCTCAAGATCTTTGCAGAATATGGCTAGGGTGTGAAGGATATTCTATGGAAGGTTGTGGTATGTTGTTAAACTCAAGAGGTTGGTTATGATTATGCTGTTGTGATAGAGCTAATCTCTAATAATAGGCTCGAGAATCTAAGGGATCTATAGCATATTCATCAGTGAATCCTCTAACAAAATCCTGATATCTATGAAGAAATCCTCGATAGTGAAGCAAGACTTGTCGACTTTTGTACAAGAATTTTCTCTTTTGTAGTGTTTTCTTGTATCCTAACGGTTTCTTGGGTTTTCTAATCTTTTTAGATAATGATTTCTTGGGAAACTTTGTTGACTTCCAATCTCTAAGCATGGGAATGTTATTGGGAATGTTGTTGAACCAATGGTATGAAAAACTCTTAAGTGGCTTTCAGTTGTTGTTCTTCATGTTCTTTTTGGATGATCTCTTTATCTGAATTAATGTAATGGAAGACACAACAAACATTTTTGAAAATAGTTGTTCTTAAAGCCCTATACTAACATGAAGTGTTTGATCAAGAAAATGTTTTTCATCAAATGTTTTCACAGGTTTTGCACATGAAAGACAATTCAAGTAGACCCACTCTTAAATGCTCAAGTAGGTCATTCTAGTAATCAACAGCCCACATCTTAGAACTACGTCGGCTCACACAGCCGTGTCACCCTCGAAGTGGCGCACGTGTTTTTATCTTTTCTAGGTGCGTACTCAGAGTTACGGAAGTGGATACCAGATCCCCTGAGCAAATGGTCCTTGGCAGTTATATGGTGAGTATCTTGGGGGCAGATTCTTCCCTCCCCTTGCACTGTGATTATTAGAATGTTTGGAAACTAACTCAGCTGGCCACTACACTAGGTTCGTAGTAAGGATTTTTGTTTGGTGCGGCAATAATAAACTCCCTCAGGAGACCTCCCAACCTTTAGAAAAAGGCTTTGGGGATGGTTATCTTGTACACTACTGGCAAAAGAGGGTTTCCCCGATTTGCTTTAAATTTTATAGTGGCAGAATAGCTTGAACCCACTTGAATCGTTCCCATAGGGTGAGTACTTTTTCCCACTATGGCAGGCTCTCTAAAGGATGTAATTGAAACAATAAAATTCATGAAATGAAAAAAAAAAAAGGGAAAGTCTGGTATTATGATCACCCAGTTAAGGGGAGAGCATAGAGCTATTGCCACAGTCAAAGCAAATAGATGTTCTTTTTAAGTTCCAAATCACAATGATCTAACCTAAGTGAAGATATTGCTTCACCAAAAATAGATTGTTCAATTTTAACTGCAAGATCATTGTTTGGTGACTATCCTAGATTGCTTCATTTTAATCTAGATGTGGCTACCCTAGGATTGCTTCATTTTAAAATTCAGAAAAAAGAAAAAGAATTTTGTCTACGGAAGGTGTCAGACTTAGAATTCTGTGTTTTTGTTACAGTCTATATGCGCCCGAACAGAAGCTATATGAGCCAGAAGATATATGCGCCGGAACATAGGGTATATGCGCCAGAACAGAGGGTATATGCACTGGAATAGATGCTATATGCATCGAAACAGATGTTATATGCGCCACAAGAAAGATTTAAATGCTTTAAAACAGTTACTGTATGCTGAAAGAAAGACTCTATATGCACGTAAACAGTCACGGGATGCGCCTAAACAGTCACGAAATGTGCTCCAAAATCCTGCAAAACAAAAAGTTAAAAATCCTCGTATGTGTGTCAGAAAATTTCAAATGCGCCTAAACGCCAAATTTTTTTCCCGAAAACTGATTCCAGAACATGGAAACTGTCAACAGAAACTTGCAGAAAATGTTAAATTCATGGGTTCGAGCCCCATGGTGGGTGCCATTTTATGTGTGAGTGAAAAATGTATCAATGTAAATGAGATCAAACACATATTAATAAAACATTATATCAGAAAAACTGAAAAAGAAACAGAATATACGGAAACCGTAATAGCTTTCCTGAAATCGTCTTATCTTCCTCTATCTCCAGCGTTTCATTGCATCAAATTGTTCTCAGATCAGCAGACCAATGCTCAACAAAATTACAGCTAAAGAACAAGATTAAAACATGCATAATATGCTAAATGCAAAAGCTATGCTGAGATGCTAGTATGGCTATGATGCATGAGTTGATTGCGTGTATGCATAGTGTATGCGTAAATGAGTATACAAAGTGTAACCAAAGCTTGGATTTGCGCAGGTTTTTATAGAGTTTTTGAATGGATTTGATTGGCTGAATCGATCAACAGTCCAGATTGAGCTTGTTCGAACGGACGGCGGGATATCTTTGAAAGTGGAAGAGAAGATGGAAGGTTTCCCTTTTCTTTCAATTTTCGTCATTGAGATTCGAAGGGAAACTTCCATTTCAAAGGATGAGTTAAGAATTTGGAAGGGTGAGTTAGCATGAGTAAGAAATTAAATAAATTAAATTTATTTAATTTGAAAGTGGAGATGAAAATGGAAACCCACATAATTAAATAAATCATATTTAATTATGTTTTAGAAAATGAAATTAGGGTGAGGAAATATTAAATAAAATATTTAATATTTAAATCGATTATGGGATGGAGAATATTCCATTATTCAAATATTCAAAATATTTAAACTTTAGAATAGAATGATAATTAAATATAAATAAATTATGAAAATTTATTTAAGTTAATCAAGTGGAAGATGGAAATGTTAGTAATTAAATAAAATTATTTATTTAATTAAGGTAGAAGAATTAGAAAATGAACGATATAAATAAATAATTAAATTTATTTATATGTAGATGACATTAGAGGAATTAATTAAATAAATTATATTTAATTAATTAACAAGCTTAATCATGACCATTTTTAGACGTATACAGAAAGCACCCTGCAGACCTACAAACCTATAGGGAAGGTTTCCTCCAAGATCTCTCACATGAAGGATACCTAGAAAAAGTTCCCTATAGACCCGCAGACCTGTAGGGAAGGTGCCCTCCAAGATCTCTCACATGAAGGAAACCCAAAAAAAGCATTATGTAGACTCGTAGACCTGTAGGGGAGTGACCCCCAAGATCTCTCACATGGAGGAAGCTCAAAAGAAGTGCCCTATAGGCCCACAAAACTACATGCAGGTATCCCCCAAGATTTCTCACATGGAGGAAACCCAAGGAAGGGGACTTCACAGAGTTAGAAAGTGGCTTTATAGGCACACCTGTAAAGCAACATGTTTACCTACAGATAGAACATGTTCAAAAGTGGCCATGCAGGAAAGTAAGCGAACATTCATGTAGACTATCGATAGATTGGAAAGATTTCAAAGGAGTCCCTTGAGAACCTGATGTGAAGAAAGGGGTCCACTCAAGGGACGCACTGTTTGAAAGTGCGAAAGTGATGTTTCTTTCCTGAAATGATTCATTATCAAGGAATCCTTTCAAAATATGTTCACTTCATCAAGGAATTTGAAAGGAAGAAAATGCCCCCTCATGAAAGGAAGGTTGAAGTTTCTCCCACCTCGAAGGAAAGGTCTCCAATTCTTTCTTTGTGAACCTATGATGAAGGAATCACATTATGTTAGGGTTTCAAGTTGAGAATGTGATTCTTTGAAAAAAGTTTGTTAAGATTCTTGAGAAAAGATTCATTGGGAAACGAATACATTTTCTTAAAATTAGAGTGTCATAAAAATGGTGTTGTCACGCATGAAAGGGATAACTCAAGCATATAAGAGAGAAAGATAGGAAAAGAGGAAAGGAGAAATAAACATAAACAAAGGACACAAGGGTGATATGATATTTTAGGGTCAAGAATGCTCATAAATATATATAAGTATAATAATAGTATATAAAATGAACTGTCATCAACCCCCTACTATATCAGACCATGTGAAGAATGCACAAGAAGACAAATAAAAAATAAAAAATTGGGTCAACATGGAAGGGAACCCTAAATTCGCAACACTTTGCATCATCCCCAATTTTTTTGAAAGTCAATCACTAACTTAGAAGAATGATGATACAAATAGAAGAAGGTTCATGACATAAAAACCATGCCTATATCCAAGCACCAATAAGGGTGGCAAGGGTCATCTAAGCACACATAGCATGATCACGGGGGAACACATCACAACACACACACACACACACACACACACACACACACACATCTAATCTAAAGATAAAGAAGAGGCATCCCCCTAACACTGACCGACCAAGAGGTCATCCACTTCCCACTCCAAATCATCATAAGGGGAAGGAGGATGAGCTTTTGACCTTCCTACAACAAGGGCTAAGGAAGAAGGCCCTGCAAGGTCCCCCCACTCGACTCTTGTAGAGCTATGGCTAACGATTTTCTGAAAATCACTGACAAGGCTGGAACTATATCTACAGAGTTAAACATGCGCTTCATTGGAGTGTCATGTCATACCTCAACGAATGGGGAAATCTATGCTCGAGATTCACTGTAGGCTCACCGAGTGACTCAAGAGTGGTGACAAACTCCAGGGAAGTCGGGACTAGTTCTGTTACTAAAACAAAACAAGCCAGCATGGGACCACCTTTTAGAGAAGGTGGGCTCCTCTTATGTCCTCTGTTGCTGGAACGACACTCTCCACCTTATGCTTCACTAGGGAGGGGAACTCCACACAGACAAGGCAAGATATGCAAAGGAAGTGGAGGAGAAAACCACGGTGGATACCACCGAAGTGTTCAACATATCCACGAGTTTTAAGAAAGGCAGGACATCCGAAAGGGACATCAATAAAGGAAACTCCACCGAAGGAGTGATGAACACCTACACCTTTTTAGGGTCAGGTGCATTCATACTCACAACAGAATCTAGAAGCGATGCAAAGATTCGTTGAATGGAAGCAAAGGGGAGGAGAGAGGAGGACACAATGGGATGCCCTAATACAAGGGTGGTTGTCTCTTCTTCCTTCCTTTGTAAGGCAGCCTACTCAGCCGTGAGAGCCTTTCACTAGTGCTTGTGCTCACGTGCAAGGCAGTTTCTACGAATCTTCAATCTAGTGACCAAAGGTTTTGAAGGAACATAAGGCTCCCCCTTAGCCATGGGAGTGTTCTCCACAACTGTTTCCAATGGAGGGACAGGCTTCTAGATGGGAGAAAGAGGAGCGGGTTGAGAAATGGCGGGGGGAGTTGGCTCTAGTGCCTCGGCAGCAAACCTCTTCCTATTTATTACTTTAGTGGTAGAAGTGGTAGGAGGCCATGGAGGCTGAGACATAGAAGATTCCCCATAAGGACCTTTCTTCCTACTATACCAAACGGGCCTAGGCTCCGTAGGAAAAACAAGAAGCTCAAATGAGGAATGCTTGAACTTTCACCAAGTGGGCACCATAGCAGGGCGAGAATGAGCATTAGACTAAATAGCAGAAGAGGAAGGAGGATCTCAAGACTACTCTTCTTTCCTTCTATGTGCCTTGGCGGCATCACTGTCAGCTTTTAAGCAAGCCCTATGTGATATAGTATAAGGCGATGAAGGGTATCTCACTATTGACGTTAGGTGCCCTCTCTTGTAGTTCTAATAAGTTTGATACAAAATGTCCTTCCTAGGTGGAAGAGGACCAACAAGCACAAGCCAAGAGTAATCCATGGAGTAACTACCACTGGCAACCAATAGTTTATAACCGGTGTCATGAACTACATGCACAGAACCCTTGTGGATAAATTTTAAACATTTATGCATGATTGAGGGTACTGCATTCATAGCTACTAACCAATGGATACCCAATTTCACTCTGAAGAGTTCAAATCCAGGGATTATGTCGAACAAAAGCTTCACAGATTAAGGTCTAACCAAAATCGACAAAACGATACTACCCAAAGGAGGTACGGAAAGTTCGTCATGCATGTGGATGGTGCTCACAAGTGCATCGTACCCATCTTTATGCAAAAAAATGATTAGCATGATCTCCCCAGTTATAATGTTCACTTGAGATGTTAGATCAACGAGAACACTTGCTACAATTTTTTCATTGATTCGCAGAAGGATGTAGAGAGGAAATGGTTCCCTATTAAACCCATCGATAAAACCTATGAGGTGAAGGTTATACTAGTACAACTTGTCACATGTTGCGTAGAGGGGATAGGTTGATGTAGGAAAGAGGCCATCACATGCAATAAACAACACTCTTATAGGGCCCCCCAAAGGTTGCAAGGAAGGATAGTGACCCAATTAAGGTTTAGTTGCGCAACACTTTTGGAACCTTCCAACTATACCTACTAGGGGTCGTAGGATGGGTTGTAAAGTGAAGGCCTGACAACACTCCTAGAATATGACAAAGGAACTTTCAGTATCTCCAAATAGAACCAAAATAGTTCACATCGGGCTCACCAAAAATGTAAGAGAGGGGGACCAACCACATCAAAGCCCCAGGTCATAAAGGCCAAGATTGGAAGGCTACCCTAACTTACCTCACTATAAAGGGATGTTTGATGTGAAGGATGAGAATGATGAGGACTACAAATTCCTTCAATCACTCTGCAGACCCAAACTATAGTTTGGGTTACATGAGCTAGCTTTTTGGAGTCAGCTCTATGCCTCATACAACTCTATTTTGAGGATGTCATCACAATTTTGGGATGTCAGCATGGTGCACTAGCATCTCTCGAGTGTGCTGGTGTTCGTACAACCAAAAAAAAGTGAAGACAGAGAAACTTCCAAAAATACCTACTAACGTCCTAGCTAGTGCAATCAAGATGGTAGAAATAGAATGAGAAAGTATGCAAAGTAGATACTAAAATGATAAAGTAAGTAGACTAGAACTAAGGTGACGAAGACAATCTCACAAAAGTGTCTATTCGCCAGCTAGCTCCAAACGCACGTCCACCTATACCAAGAAAGAGGAGAAATTTTTTTGGGTTGTATAGGGGCCTACCTCAGTCAGACTCCCATTTTGGTGTTTCCACCTCCACAAATATCCAAATAGAAATGATAGAGAAATGTATGATAAATAACTAAAGAAATAAAGCACACGAATAACACTACAAAATAGTATATAGCTTCTCAATCAAATCATAAAGGAGAGGAGTGAAACATTACCACCTCCACCAAGAGCTCACTAGCCAATGATGGAGAAAGAGAGAATGAACAATCATTGCAGCCTTGGTTGTGATGAAGGGAGGTGTTGCAAAACCTCAAGCCCTTGTTGCAATGGCTTGCTTCACACTTGCTTGACAGAGTTGATGGAGTGTTGTTGCAATGGAGTGTTGGAGTGTTGTTGAGAGTGAAATGAAGGCTGAGAATGCATGAGAATGCAAGAAGTGATGGAAAAAAGATGAGTTGAATGCTTAGAGGATGAAATGAAGTGGGAATGAATGAATTTGAAGGAAGAATAAGGCATTGTCGGGTCAGTTGTTCGAAGAGGGACGTTACAAACTGTTCCCAATGGGAAGTGTAATGCCTCTACCGACTTCAGATGTGGGAATCCGTCAGGGATGTAAGCATGTCATGCGGACATTTATGTGTTGCATGGGCATCCCCAACAAATATTCCTCTACTGATACAGAAAATAGATGCCAAGTGGAAGGAAGATAGCTTCCTGATGTGGAATTTCTCCTTCGGATTTGGTTTTCTAAGGTGAGGATGTACGAAAGGGCAATTTGTATAAAGGGTGCAAATTCACTCCTATACATGAAGAACTTACCAATTAGCAGTTAGCTAATTCCTGTCTGGTAAGGGTTTTTTTCAAGGGTTTTCATTTTTTCTTCTTTTTCAAAGATCTTCAAGTGTTTACATGGATTTCCAAGTGATTTTTGTGATAGTAAAACCAAGTGAATGCTCCCTCTCATTCTTCCATTCTATAATATGTTGATTAGTTTTAATCTTAATCTTATTGATTTAGAAGCGGAAAGATGGACTGCATACTCTAAGTGTTTTCCAAGATGTGGAGTGGAAACCAATAACAAGGGGTAAAGTAGCACAAAACAATGAAAAACAACTGAAAAAGTGACAAAAAATGATAAATGACCAAGTGTCATGTCATCAGAATTGTAAACCCAAGATGTAAGTATTTAAATACAAATAAATAAATATCAGAAATTTAAATATAAATAATTACAAATTTAATTATAATTACAATTATCCTAAGATAATATTACAATTACAATTATCAAAAAGATACAAAATATTGGACAAATATAGAGGAAGTCAATTTTGTGTTTGTTGATGAAAGCAATAAAGTAAAACAACAATATCATTAACTAAAGAGAATTATTATAAAATACATTGAATAAATCCCAAAGTGACCAACTTCCTTATTTAAATTTAAAAGAATATTAAAAGTATAAATGAGAATAAGACAAAAGACAAGAAAAATGAATTAAGAATAAGACAAAATAAATCATATCATATAAGGCAAAAATATCTTTAGTAAAACAATACATTAAAATGACAACCGACCATCTTTATCATATATGTATTTATGTGCAGCGTTGGAAATTAAAGATGACAACAGTGATTCCATATATTAAGAGATGCATCGATTAACTTTAGATACCAAATTTTACATACAATAATTACTAAGAGACACATCCCATCAACAAATCGTGGGATATTTAAAGGATGATCATGAACTTCCATCTAGGGGAAATTATGGGAGATAGGGGATTAGGAAAAGAAATAAGTAAAGAATAATTTGCACTTAGGGAATGTAATAGAAGAAATAATAAATAAGAAATTTGAAAACATACTACTTTCGAGCATAGCTCTGGATGTAATCAGAAGATGGAGTGTCAATAAAATCTATATATAAATTAGTTCACATAAACAATGAAGGGGATGAATAAGAAGATAGTGCAACGAGGGATATATGAAGACATAGGATGAATTCATAAGGGAAGTAAGTTTAATATGGTTATAAGTGCCTATATATATAAGTTCATAGGATGGATGCAATTAACACAATTATATATATATATATATAATTAATGAGATATATATATTTTTATATATATATAAATAATTAATGAGATATATATATATATATAATTAATGAGATATATATATATATATAAATAATTAATGAGATATATATATATATATAAATAATGAGATATATATATATAAATAATGATATAAACATATATTCATGAAATATATATATATATATAATATCATTATGTAATAATGATAGCTTGCAACAATTATTGAGTCTTATAAATCAATATGATGCTTTAAAATAAGTATGAATAAAAGTATTGGTATTTGTGTGATCTTTACCAACGATATCTTTCAAGTGATTAAGAACAGATCATTGATCAAGAGAAGAAGATGTCAACCTGTAGTACGGAGGAAAAAAATCGATCATTTAGTATACTCGTGTATTTTTTCCCTTTATTATCTTATAACTGTATAAATGTTGCTATGCAGAATAGATGAATGTTGAATGTGAATTTATATGTTAAATACAATATGTTTTGACTGTCTGATCATCTTTATAGAAATTATATGAATATGCACTATTATTTTAGGCATGGATCTAAATGTTGTTCTTAAGAAGCCATAACATGTATAGATACTATTGCATATTAATTCCTAAGAATAGATTTGAGTGTTTGAACTTGTTTCAAAACATGCTTGGGAGGAAGTGTTGGCCTTGTCGTTGCACCAAAAGGCCAACTGGTCAATGCCCGATACAAGCCTTAGATAAGATCCACATGAGGCAGTTAAACCATGTCACAAACCCAAACATTATGTTGGACAAGGAAGACCAAGGGACACACCATCTTGCAACAATCCCCCCAGCACAAGCAAGGGGTTTGAACCTATGACCTCCGCTCTTATACCAATTGTTGGCCTTGTCATTGCACCAAAAGGTCGACCTGTCAATGCCCGATACAAGCTTCAGATAAGATCCATAGGAGGCAGTTAAACCATGTCACAAACCCAAGCGTTGTGTTGGACACCGAAGACCAAGGGACACACCATCTTGCAACAAGAAGGGCCTGAGAAAGTGGTGCCTAGAGACCCCGCTTAAGATCCACCTATTCCCAATGCAAGGAGGGGTCATGGATGAGTGGAGATTCCACTTAAGATCTGCCTTGTCCAAAGGTAAGGATAGGCCATGGATGGGTAGAGGTCCCACTGAAGTCCTCCTAGACCTAAGAAGGGAAGGGCCATGGAGGGGTGGTAGGCCTAGACCACTATAAGCTCCATTGGCTTCCTCCAATAGGCGAAAAGTTTTCTTATTACATAATAGTTACATTTCTTATTTATAGTTGCTATTACATTTTCATGGCTAAAGATAAATTGTGTTTGAAAACCTACTCAAGGGGAATGCCTGAGAAAGTGGTTCCTAGAGACCCCGCTTAAGATCCACCTATTCCCAATGCAAGGAGGGGCCATGGATGAGTGCAGAGTCCACTTAAGATCCACCCTGTCCAAAGGCACAAATAGGCCATGGATGGTTGGAGGTCCCACTCAAGTTTGCTCGAAGCAAAGAAGGGAAGGGCCATGGAGGGGTGGTAGGCCTAGACCACTATAAGCTCTGTTGGCTTCCTCCAGTAGGTGAAGTGTCTTCCAGGGTTATGACATGGTTGGGGAAAGCAGGTACAAGTCGTCGATAGGGAGGGTTGTGGTATACAACCTCTTAGGCTTGGCAAAAGGCTTTGGGCAGACCCACCATGTTGCTCCTCCTAGTTCATAATAGTTGCATTTGTGATCAATCGATAAGTGTGATGCCATAAACTAATGCTCAAAAATGTATATGTGCATGTGTGGAATTATTGTTCATGGATTGAATGCAGGTTTGCAATTATGGATTACATCATCAAGGAACTATTCAGTTGACAAGGTGAAAACCCTAACCCTAGTTTACGACAATTTGTGATCAATAGGGAAATTCTAGGGAAAATAGGATAGGGGACATTACACTGAGATTTGTTTAATCATCTTGCAAGGTCTATTGAGAATTATAAGCCAGTGATTAAATATTTCAGCTTGATCACCTTCAATGTAGATTAATTAAAAAGAATGATAACCAAGGGTCAACCATGAAGCATAAATGATGGCATCAACTAATGCTAACGACCAATCTATTGTTATCATTCATAAGTTAAAAATCTTAATGCAAGTTTAATGTTCATTAATTTTATATTTTTGAAATAATTTTTCTTTTATTCTTCCATATAAACTGGTGGCACTCTACCCTTTTGATATTTTCCATCAACAACTTAGAGGGAAAAATTACATAAATAACAAGACAAAAACCTTGAATTAGTAATGAAAATTACACCCACACATATAATTAAATTTGTAAAATTTAAGGAACAATATATTTCAAAAATATCAATATTTTATTATTATGTTACTTAAAAATACTAAAATTTTATAATATATACATCACTGAGGGTTACCAAACATAGTACTCACATATAAGAAACTTGAGAGAAAGAAACTACTTGTATGCACTCTAGTAACATTTTTTTCCTTATATCAATGATAAAATTATCGTCATATAAAACCATGCATTTTATATTACATCTGCAACAATATACCTTAAAAACTATAAGGAAATATATCGTGATTATATTTTTTCCTTCGTAGTTTTCTACATCAATGGAATAACCACCTAGTCCAAGTATAATAACATAGAGATTGATTTGTTACTTATTTGATGCATGCCACATTAATTGATGAGCTTAAATACTATTCACATATTTTAGCAAAGTTAGCTAATGATTTTTTCCCATCGAGTTGTTTAGTCATGTAATATTGAATATATTCTTGATGTTTGAACTTCCTATATAAGGAGGGGTGTTCTTCATCCACAAGGTTGTTTGCAGGAGCTACTTCATCATCTAAGCCTGGATGATAAAACATAGCAATAGATAATCTTGTCTTCTCCTTGTTTGTCACTGCTCGATGTTCTATGCTCTTGTAGATTCCATTTGTCATCACCTATAATGCAATTAAAATGTTAGATAGCATATTTCATAAATTATTTATACTAGAGACAACTTAATCAATAACCAAACTTACACAACATTTACCTCTATTAGGTCACCAATGTTTACAACAAGAGCATAAGGAATGGGTTGAATAGGAATCCATTCATTGTTCTTACTGACCTTCTATTTGATCATCTTGAAGCAAAAGTGTTATGGCACCTCCATCTGAATGAGGACTTAACCCCAACACTAGATCATGCCTAGGACAAGGTGGATACAAATTCATCCTCATTGTCATCATTGGATCTTCTCCAAACTTCTCTTTGAAATAATCACTCTTTAATTTCAAGTTTTCAGCAAATAGACTCAATATCATCTGGGCCACCCTTTCCACCTGTGTGGTATAGCTTTGTAATGTATTTCTATAATCAAATATTAAAAACACATTAGATGGTGATTAATAGTATCAACCAAAAACCTTATTATAAACAATTAATTTTGTGAGATTATGGTTTGATACTAAATTAGTGGGAGTTCAACATAAACAAATCAAATTTTATTTTAATAAATACTACCTTAGAAAATGCAAAAGTACACAATTTCAAGAGTGCAACCCTAAAAGGAAAAGAAAATTTCTTTGAAAGTTGAAGTGGCATTTAATCTATTTAAATATACTTTGCATAAACATCAAACTATTTAACTTTCAATTAAGATATACTAATTTTACACCTCATATACATATACATACATATATATATATATATATATATATATATATATATATATATATATATATATAATTATTATTATTTGTTAATTAATAAAAATTATCTTTAATTATTAACTCCTCTATATTTAATAATAACCTAGGTATGCCAATAGATTTTAATCCTAAATAATAAATAAACAAGAGCTATCGTATAACTATAATCCTCACCAAATGTTACTAGAATAATTTATAGTAGCATCAACAATTGACATGACAATGAAAGGAAATTTGAAAAATCAAGAGAACTACATACACAAGGAAATTTTATGTTAATTATGGTAGGAGGAAATTTTTCTTGTAGAGTTATATTCATACAAGGCATAAACATAATGTTGTCACAATAGCCTTATGAATTGAGAAAGTACAACTATTTGAAAATTTCCAAAGTAGATAATATTATATCTTTCAACAAGAAAAATCACCTTGAAATAAAATGAAAAAAAAATCAAAGACAAAAATATAAAAACCATTTTAGAGAGAACAAAAAAAAAATTAACTCACAATTTACTAACCACTTGACATGTCAATCAAATGAAGAGAATATTATAATCATATAAATATTGACCAAATAAAAATTATTCTAAATTTCAAAGTACAAAAAATCACATCCAAATGTTTTAATAATCAATCAAACAAAGAGAATGTCAAAAATAATATAAACAATAGCAAAACAAAAATAATTCAAAAGTTTCATTAGCTCATAAAGAAAGTACAAAAGTCACATCCTAATACTTCAATGCAAGCTCTATTGCTCATGCCACATTATTCTATCTATGTAACATTGGTGTCAGAGATGTGCCTAGGCCTAGGATAGACTTGGATTGCTTTAGCAACTTGAGGTAGCTGAGTGACTTGTGTGACATAGGAACACCATTGTTTATAAACATGGTCTTGGTCTAGTGTTATTTTTTTAATTGAAAGAATGCATTTAGGGGAGAGGATCCAGTAGTTGAGCACTCTAACTCCCCACTTCTCAAAATCTTATGTGGAAATTTCAAAAAAATTCCAGATTTTTACAACTTGTTTGGAACACCCCTGCTTATAAGTAATGTTTCAGAGCCACATAATTAAATATAATGCCACATCAACATGCTTTATGTTGAGGTGTCCAAAAAGGTCCAAAAAAAATTAAGTTTGATACTTGTGCACTAAATCATGTTTAATTGGTGCACTCATGTGGCATCACATGATTTGTTGTTTTTTTAGATCTAGGGAATACATATTATTCAATTATTGGTAGTTATCATCAACACTAACAACTTTAAAGTCGCAACTATTGGTTCAATATTGTTAAAAATATTGGACATTAGGCTAAATCAACAAATACTATACCAACTAGGGGAGAGGACCCAGTCCCTGAGCATGTTTCAATAGTTGTGATCTAGTAGTTGTTTATATAATGCCCAATGTTTTTATCAATATTAGACCAATAGTTGTGACTTTAAAGTTGTTAGTGTTGATGATGACTACCCATAATTAAACAAAATGTATTCCTTTGATCTAAAAAGCAACCAAACATGTGATTCCACATCAGCGCTCAATAAAACATGCTGTGAATTCACAAGTATTGGTCTCACTTTTTTTGGGGGCCTTTTTGGACACCTTGACAAAAAGCATGCTAATGTAGCATCATATTTGATGATGTGGCCCTGAAACCTTAGTTATAAGCAGGGGACTTGCAAGTAAGCTGCTGTAAAAAATTGGGAGTGATTTGAAATTTTCATGTAGGATAATTAGAAGTGCGAAGTTAGGGTGCACAACTACTTGGTCCTCTCCCCTATTGAAACATGCTCAACCACTGGATCCTTTCCCCTACCATGAAAAAGATGTTGTAAAAACCTATACAGACCAACAGAAACTCCAAAAAGTAGCTGTACAAAACAGACCAGCAGAAATTACAACCACAGAAACATTTACAGCAGAGATACAAAACTGAAACCCGAGCAGCAGTCAATGTTGCAGAACATGAGGTCCTGGCCAAGTGTTATTTATTGTTTCTAATATCTAGAAGAGCATTTCACAATTATAGTATGAACCTTAGAAAGCTAAAAATTTGTAGTCCGCCCTCTTTTCCTATTGGGTAAAAGTACGGAATATGCAGTGACTGAAAACATAAGAATCCTGTCATAGGTAGGGACCAATAAAATTGACTGTAACCGGAATTCATGGTAACCGTACATAATATAAAACCGCCCACTACCTATCTAAATGAAGGTATGAACCGAGTACCTGTAATCCGATGGTGTGGTTGGCCACACAGCTAGGTTAACAAGCTTTTTAGGCATAAGTGCCAAAGCCATCAAGTCACCCCAGTCCAACTTCTGATGCTCATCAACCACAAATATATTACCATAGCCTTGAGCATCTCCTCCTTGTGGAGCATACTTTTTCTTCTCATCTAAGGAAAGGCTAAAGAATCCATTAGCCACTCCTCTCATGCGATCTATCAAAGAATATGGAATTCCATGGTTCGCAACCTGAGGATCACTGCACCATCACCACAAACTACAAACCCAAATACCAGAAATCTATGTGAGTGCTAACTATATATTCTGAAAGAATTCTATGATACCTGAAAGAAGCCCCAATCTACGCATGCTCTAGAAAGAATACCCATCTCCTTCTGTCTTTCATGGTTGTCAGAGGGCAAGAGTAGCTTTTCCATGTCGACTACAGGAATTGTCAAGAGAGAAGAGAGTGGTGTTGAAGATGGCCTCTCATCTTCTGATCTGATGTACCTCTGGGGAATATCATTGGGTTTCTTTAGTACAAGCTCCTGCACACTCTCCACATCAAAAAAATTATTCACAAATGGTTTAGTGAAAGATTCAGCGGAAGCCATTCCTGTGCTAATTTGCCCTCCACCACAGAAAACCTGTCAAATTATGTTGCAGGCAATAAGTATAATATGATATGCAGGACAATTGTATGATTATAATGTAGAGTTGCGGGTCAAGGGATAGACGACGGTCGAATTAGGTAGAGGTGGGACCCAAGGGATCGACGACTTGGCGGAGGGATAGTGGGACACCCCTGTAACCCATTTATGGCCGATAGAAGTTGCGACACGTTACACGGGACGTACTGTTTCTAGTCTGGAAATGGGTAGATATTTTCTAAAGCTGTACGATGTATTTTAGGTAGTTTGAATGCGCTGCCCACGAGTTGGACTAATAGTTCACATGTTAAACAAGAGTTTGAAACAGCTGGAGTCTCTGTTTAAAGGAATAAATTTGTTAAGAGAAACAAATTAGTATTTGGAAAACTAATTAAATCTAATTTTTGGAAGATTTTAATTATAACATAAGGATCTATAATTAACATGAGTTTAGATCTTGGTTTCCGAGGGTTGGATAAAGAATCATCTCATAACTCAAATTGAGTGAGGCATGGAAATACAACTAGGCTCATTTACCCAAGTCAAATAGTCTCTAATTAATAACTCAAATTGAGTGAGACATGGAAATAAAACTAGGCTGATTTACCCAAGTGAAATAGTCTCCAATTAACTACCGATGGGAAATACTTGTGCCCACACACTTAGTTAAAATACCAACCATTGAATAAATCAACATAAAATCAAGATATTTTAGAAATAAAATCACTAACTATAGATCATATCATAAAATTTATAATGTTGAGCCAAGTATTATAATGACTATACACACACATGTATGCATATGTATATACACCCATACATATATATAGTAATGATATATATATATAGATGTATATACACACACACACACATATATATATATATATATGTATACACACACACACACATAGATATATATATATACACACACACATACATATATACATATGTGCATAAACATACATACATACATACATACATACATATTGAAAATAATAAAGAAGAAACATTGCTAGATTTCAAACAAACAAGTTACAACATACACATCTCATAAGAGATAGTTGGGCACATTAGTGGCAATACAAAATATCATGAATATCTAAATCAAAATTTGAATGCAAAACCAAGGAGCACAATAAGATACATAAGTTAATGTACCATGGTGGTAGGAATAAGATGTATATTATCACTTTGTGCATAAGATGGTTGTAGGTGGTAGAGTCACAAGATAGAAGGATGACACTTTGGATAATATTGTGGATTTTTTCACTAACTGAATAATCACATATAAGTTTTGTTGGTGCAAATCTAGGCCATGTGTCTTTCGTCTTCTAGCACTTGATTCATCATTTTTAATTTTCTTATTATGTCTTTGAGACATGGAAATACAACTAGACTCATTTACCCAAGTCAAATAGACTCTAATTAATAACTCAAATTGAGTGAGACATTGAAATACAATTAGACTCATTTACCCAAGTGAAATAGTCTCCAATTAACCACCGATGGGGAGAACTTGTGCCCATACACTTAGTTAAAATATCAACCATCGAATAAATCAACACAATATAAAAATATTTTAAATATAAAATCACTAACTATACATCATCTCATAGAATTTATAATGTTGAGTCAAGTATTATAATGACTAATTATATATATATGTACACCCATATATACATATATGTATGCATATGTATATACACCTATATATATATAGTATAGATGTATGCATATATAATAATGGTATATACATAGATAGATATATATATATACATATATATACATATACGTATATATACATATATATATGTATATATATATGTATATATACATATATATATACATACATATATAGATAGATAGATACATATACATATACATATACATACATACATACATACATACATACATATATATATATATTGAAAATAGTAAAGAAGAAACATTATTAGATTTCAAACAAACAAGTTATAACATACACATCATGTGAGAGATAGTTGGGTACATTAGTGGCAATACAAAATATCATCAATATCTGAATCAAAATTTGAATGCAAAACCAAGGAGCACAATAAGGCATATAACCTACTATACCATGGTGGTAGGAATAAGATGTTCATTATCACTTTGTTGATAAGATGGTTGTAGATGGTAGAGTCACAATATAGAAGAATGACACTTTGGTTAATATTGTGAATGTTTTCACTAAGCCAATAATTAGATATAAGTTTTCTTGGTGTAGATCTAGGCCATATAATGTGTCTTTCATCTTCTAGCACTTTATTCGTCATTTTTAATTTTCTTATTGTGTCCTTGCAATGTGAATGTTAAGTAGGAGAATGTTAGGATTGGGTATACGATTCATCTTGTAAGTTTTATGTCTTGATTACCCATATTTAAGCATGTAGATGATAAAAAGTTTATGATCTTGAAACATCATGAAATGTGTCGATTATTTATACTTTGAAATACTTGGAATACTGTGTGGGAATGTATCGAATAGGGATGTTACATTGAAAATATCAAAACTCGTAGTTATAGAACATTCTTCCAATTAAATACTCTCATGGAGTGCATAGATTTGAGAAACTATTCATTTTGATTGCATCGAGTTCTTGTCGGAGAGCATGATGCATTTTGATTTAGAGGAGAAAGCAGATAAAAAAGTTGTGACCATTCTTTTCATGCAAGTAATATATTCATGTGAAAGGGTGCAAAAATATTATTTCAAGCTCAAGAATCTAATTGCTCTAAATGCCATTGGATCTATTTTTACTCTAGTATTATGAATTTCATGATAGGAGCATTTGAAATTAAGGTTGAATATAATGTATGAACTATGAACCACCATGCTCAAATTGCAAAAATAATTTTTTTACGACGGATTCTTGGTAAATATCAAGAGCCTCAAAGTCATGCAAAACACAACAAACATAAGATTGCAAAAATGTAATTATGTCCAATTGATACAAATTGTCATTAATAATTTTAAGCAAAATGTAGTTGAATACTTGATAATAACCCATCAAAGAATCCTCCCTTAATGTCTATTAAGTACAAAACATTGTGTGAAGAAGTCAAATTGCTATTCTGAGAAATAAAGCTTAATGTATAAAACCAAGTGGTAAATAAGACACCCTAAGTTCAATTTCTAACCCATGTATGAAAAATTTAATAGTGTTAGAGCCAAGTCAAACCCAACAAAACAAAATTATCAATCAAAATTCAAATATGTTATATATTTAGAAGACAATTAAAACAAATATCAGAGTAAAAGGTTGCTACTTGTCCATTGACTGTCATGCTACAAGTTATCATTGAAATTGCTCTACTTTGCTAGTTAAGAAGGTTGAGTTGTAGTTTAATATTTGACTATCATAAATGGTCTAGATTGATTATTGTTGCAAATCAACTATAGTATTATATCCATGGATCATCAAATTTTATGCCATGGGCCATCAACTAAATTACAAAAATCAATTGAATCAAGTTATGTGAATGCATTATATATACCTACTTGATGTCACCACATGAGAAGCTCCAAATTTACTTAATTTTAGACAACAATCAATGGCTACATTTGGTTGGAATTAAAGCAAATGGTTTCAATAGATCTGTGGATACATAAGGTATACACTGCTTTGATCTATCAATGTATAGAATTTGATAAGACTTAGACAGGTGGCAACATAATGACTTTAATTTTACTCTTTAATAAGTTGTAACTTTGTCATATCCCCATGGAAAGAGGCATGCACGAGGGGCCTACTTGGCAAAAAGAAAATTTTGAAAAAATAAACTGCATTGAAAAGGAAACAATAGAAGAAGACGGAAGAGGGATGGAGAGTTAGGGGGATGCCATGATAGGGGAAGGGAGTCCAGTTGTGGCCACTATATTGTAAGGCTTACCATTATTGTAGGATATGCACAAAATAAATTTTCTTAAATGGCTTTTAAAACAATCAAGCAAATGCAATTGGTTGGTTGATAGCTAGAATTCTCATAATAATATATAAAGTTAATGTCTGCAAACCCCCCTGCCATCTCCTCTAGAGACAAGGAAATCATTCTTAAATAAAATACTTTAAAAGAAATGTTACACAAAAGATCTTTTTTATCCTTCCAAACAGGTTTTGTTGTTCAGAGGAATGTTTCTGGGGGACAAACTCTGCCAAAAGTTTCAGAAGAAATGACAAGTTTTCCTAAAAGCATCTCTAAGTTCCAAATTTTCTTAAAAAACCTCAGAAGTTTCTAGCACTTCATGAAAACGGCTAGAAGATCCTCAAAACCCCATGCCCCTTTTTAAAACAAGAAGCTCCTCATTCTCACAACCTTAAGTTATGTCTCGTATCACATAAAAGTACTTGCAAAAGTCTTACAAGCAAAAGGAAAAAATAAACTTCCAACTCTTTAAGTCTCAATTATTTATTTATTTTTTGATGAATAGGCATTTATCTATATTAATTATAAAGATAATATTACGTATTCACAAAAAAAGATGGGTTATAAGAAGGCACACCCTGAGAGTCATATGGGTAAATCCCAAAAAACCAAAGCCACTTGGGCCTAGCCCAAAAAACTATAAAAACAACAATAAAGAAAGTTCATTATGCATCTAGAGCAATGCCATAAGAGCTAGGAGGGTCCCTTTCATCTATCTTCTTTCCCCATACATCAACAGGGTCTAAAGTGACATGAGGAGGGCCCTAACCATCATCATCTTCTTTCTCTTTATCTTTTTCTTCATCCTCATGTATGGGCAAGATTTCCAAAGCCAAATAAGGGAAACATTTTGCAGAGTCTAGCCAACCAGAGCCGCTACCAAGAGCAGGATCAGAGTGCCACCCAAAGGTGTCGCCACCACTCCTTGTCCCCCTCTAGAAGGCCACCCTAGGTTAGCCTGCAGAGGAGGAGAACGTGACTGCCAAGGAGGGTGAGAGTGACGAGGAGGAGGAGCCTGAGAGCAGGGGTGAGCACAACCACTCCATCGTTGGCCCCATGAAGGTGATTGGCCATGAGAGGAGGTGGGCAAATAGGGAACCTAAGCTACAGTGCATGAGGAATTTCCCCAATGGTCCAAAAGCACTTGGAGGTGAGAGACTTCAAGTGCAACTTTGTTTGCTTGAACTTGAATCTACAAAAGCACATTAGAACAAATAATAGCTTTAGAGTACAAAGATACATTTTCTATCAATCTGTCTGTTAGCAAAAATCTAGGAATTTCTATATTTCCAAATACTGAAGAGGATTTTCACCCTAAAAGTGTGCCAAAGCTGGGTATACTTAGCAAGAAGCCTAGGTGAATCACCCAAAAAAATCATGTACCAAGAGAATGGCTCTGGCCTAAATGGCTGAAAGAAGTCATGAATCCAATTTCAAAACTACTGAGCTCTGGTACAAAACTAGAAAATATTCTTAAAAGACTCAACTTTCCCACAAAACAGGCAATGAGGGTCTTGAACCCCCAAGTGAACAAGCCAAGACCCCACCAGTAATCCTTGGAAAATAATACACCAAAAAAAGTGGGCGAGTTTGGGCTTGACACTTGCAGACCAAGTGGCAGAGAATTGTTTTCGCCAAGTAGACATAAAAGATTGAAGATGCCATCATTGGTTCAAAATATCAATCATAGGAAAGTGTGGAAAAAGCCACAAATATCCAAGCCTAGGCTTGTAATTTCTTAAAGGGGTGTCTAGGTACCATTTCCAATCCTTCCACCAAGGCTTGGTGCCACGAATACCCACCTTATGAAGCATTTCTATTGGAATAGTATTCACCAGACCATCATAAGTATCATGGTCCTATTTTTGAAGTTTGCAATGAGCACAAAAATATTTCCATGACATAACACGCATCATGGGTCTGTGAAACATGTGTTGCAAGATCTAGATACCTTTCTTGTAAAATCTTATAGCCTTGAGCCAGGGTGATTTGGTCAACGGTTGAATATTACTGGCAAAGAGGGGTGACCACCACACATTTTGTTGATTGAGTGAGAGCCCATCACGAAAACCAAAGCCAACCCAACAGAGCTAGGTCTTAATAGCTTCCCAAGCTCTCCAAATGCTTTTGGCCACAAAATTTCCTACAATCTGGACTGGTTCCCTCATAACTAGAAGGGTTTGAAATCCAATCCCCTTCTAGCCTGGTCTATGTGCAAGAAAGCCACACTAAATGCAATGCCCGAGGAGGATTTTCCATGCTTCATCACCATTAAGAGCTCTGATTATCCATTTCACACACAGAGCAATCCCTTGCCTTTGAGTGGAGAGTAGGCCAAGCCCTCTAGAGTCTTTGGGTAGGCAACAAAACTCCTAAGCTACGTGGCGAAACCCTCAATGAGTCTCAAAAGAGGCCCAAAGAAAGTTACATAATAGCTTTTCAAGTTGAGTGTAAGCAGCCTTCGAAGGAGCCCAGAAGAGTAATACACATGCATGGCTGCTAAAACTTTAGAATAGATCTAGAATTTCCTAGCCAAAGAGAGGGGCTTGGTAATCTATTAATCCAACCTCTGCTCAATTTGAGAAAGAACCACTTGCCACAACTCTGTAGGCTGATCCTACAAAGCTGGTTTACAATTTTTGAGAGATTCTAATTTTTGCTGAAATCACATATTTTTAGAAAATATAATGATTGAAGACTTTAAAACTTTCATTTAAAGCATTCCAATTGAAGAGTTTTTTATCAAACTACCTTAGATCAAACCCCCTTGGATAGAACCCTATTAGTTTTAAACCACACCTATAACAGAGTCTCCTTCACATCTATTAAAATGCTGATAAAAAACAACTTTTGATTTACCTTTTGCGGGATCAAATGAATTCATTTAAAATTTATATTTTGTAAGTATGTAGTCCTTATTATAATCTTCCCAAAAGTATAATTTAAAAAAAAAAATTAATTATTATATTTATTTTTTATTTCTTGTGAATGTAGGTTTTTCACTAAAAATCAAACTCTTTGTTCTATGCATGTGGAAAAATAGAAGATTGCCAAAAAAATTGAAAAATATGAGTGCACCAGATATTCAAGTCCTTGATCCAACAAAAAAAATTGAATTTTGATACATACAAAAAATGTTACGTGTTAAGTATGATCACGCTATGTTTGAAATTGTAATTGGTTTGACTTTGAAACTTGATTAAAGGAAAAATATTCAATAAAAAACTCTCTAACCAAGTAGAAGCACTAGATATCTGAGTTACAAATCTAAATTTGAAAGAATTAGAATTTTATCCTTTATGGAAAAAAAGTTATGCATTATACGGTGAGCGTTACTTTTTAAAAATGTTGCTTTCTAAAAAAAAACTAGTTTTCGAGGGAAATGGAAACATAAGTGCAATATGATTGCAAATTTTTTGAAAAAGATATATTTAGAATCTACAAACAAAATGTCATGAAACTCTAGTTTGCATCATCTTCAAATTCCTCGTGGTTTAACTACTATAGGTGCCTAAATGTGAAGATTTAGTTAAAAAAGAATATTTCAGTGTCCAGTTTGGCCAAAAATTATAAACCACTATTGTGGGATTACCCTATAGGGGAAGCCTAGAAGGCAAAGGAAATGCCTAGAAAATGAAATATTTCTCTTGGACCAATCCACTTCTAGCCATACTATTGAAACCATTGAAGAATGGGAAAAATAGACTATTTGTAGCATAATATTTTATGCCATTCAATGGCAGAGCCAAAGGCAAGGCATTCCAAAGTAGCTTTAATGTGATTTTCCTCTTCAAGAAGAGTGAGAAAAGAGTCATTAGAAAAATGGCCATTAACAAGTTGAGTTTGTGAATTGGAAAAAGAAATGCCTCTAACTTGTTGCTGGGAAATAGCGTTGCTAGCAAATACCCAAACCCTTCAGCAAAAAGTACATAAAGTGAGGGGGCAAGCGGATAACCCTGACAGATGGAATGAAACAAAACAAAGGAAAGGGACTAAAAACCATTAATGGTAATGCAAGCATAGGCATCTAAAAAAAGTATTGGACAACTTGAATAAAATTAGGGCCAAACCCCAAGGCAACTAGCATGGTGAGAATAAAAGGCCATTCAATGTGGTCATATTCTTTGGCAAAGTCAATTTTAAGAAAAGTGGCTTTCTTCTTAGAGCGTCAGGCCCATTCCATTCCTTTCCAAACTAAAATGATATTATCCAGAATAAATCTGGATTTAAGGAAGCCAGTTTGTTTTAGTCGCATAATCTAAAGCAAGAGATGGCGAATTTTTAAGGCAAGGGATTTAGAAATAATTTTGTAGGAAACATTAAGGAGCGTGATAGGTTGCTAGTTGCAGATATCCTCTAGATCACTAAAATTAGGTATGAATTTGATATTCCCTTTGTTAATTATGTTTCATAAAGTTTTAGAATGGAAAGCTTCAAGATAAACTTTATGCAAATCATGCCCAACATAGTCTTAGAGGTCTTTGTAAAATTCACACAAGAAGCCATCAATTCTCGGGGCTTTGTCATCTGCCATGGTGTGAACAACTTCCTTCAAGTCATCAAGTGTGAGCATCTACTCATAGAAGGCTTTATGGGCTGAAGATAACTTGTTTGGCACAACAACAAGACAATCTTGAAGATCTTGTTGGTGTTCTAATGTGGAATCCTTAGCAGTAAACACTTGTTCATAATGCCTAACAAAGGCCTAGAGAATTTCAAGTAGCTCAGAGAGCACTAGATTGCCATCTTTGTTTTTCTTAATACCATGAGATGAGTTCCTAACATGAAGAGCCAAAAAAAAATCTTTGGAGGCATGATCTCCAATTTTAAGGCAATGTAATGTGGCCTTGATTTATGCCCCTCTAGTAGCATAATTATCTGCAACTTGTTTTTTGTGCCTTAATTCTCACACCCTGACTTGTAATGAAGGAGAAAAAGGGCTAGTCGATAGAGCCTTGATGGTTGAGTGAAGGTTAGCCATGGTTGCCACATAGGACCTGCAATAAAAGATGGCCAACTAGCACCCATAAATGCGAAGAAATCTTGGCATTTGAGTGATAGCATCATTCCACCAAGTAATCCAACCTGCATTATGAGGTGGTCTACACTCCAAATTTTAAACCATACAAATGTGGGCCAACGTAGGTTGATGATGTAACAAAGACATGTTTAGGAAGAATTGGGTCTTCCTAGCATGAGGCTATCTTAACTCCTATTCAAAGCAAAAAGAGATGGGAAAGTGGTCTAACAATGTCACATCCACTAATGGCTTGACCAGAAGTGAAGAGCTAGCAAAACCGAAAAAGTATTGAGCCAAGATCATGGCATGATCAAGGTGTTTAAATATCCTATCAGAACCAACTTGGTAATTACACCAAATGTGCTAGAGAGAATGAGAATGGCAACAACCAATATTAGGATCAAAGAGCCCCTATTTATTACGCATGTACTACCACGCCTCACATTCACCAGCTGCCCATCTAAATGGAAAAGTACCATCCTTGTCGTATACCATCTCAAGCATATTGAAATCCCCACACAAAAGCTAGGTATCAACTAGTAGTGAATCTGTAATCCAATGCCAGAGAAGAGATCTTTCAACAACATCATTTGAGGCATAAACATTAATAATCCCAAAAGAATGATTATTAATGTTAATAAGTATCTAGACAAGCTGATGTGTGGGGTTAGACCCATGATCAACCACACAAGCATGTCACTATGGGGAAAAAAGGGTGACTA